>CM028381.1:3498044-3559992 GCA_013146195.2 Codonopsis lanceolata | reverse complement strand
CTGAGGAATTGGCTGCATCCCTCCTCACGCTCTGTTGCGCCCAGGCGGCATTCGATACTGCCGGGCAGGGGTAGTCTTCTTCATTTCTCGGCAGAGAGCGATGTTCACGAGGCCCGATGATATTTTCTCTACTTTCGGTATGAGTGGGGGTGGTGGCTTAGTAGAGCGGTTCCTCGGCGTTGAGATCTGGGCGTCGCGAGCGAGGCTGGATTAGAAGCGTTTCCACATCCACCTTTATTGTCTATTTTCTTTATTTTCTTTTATTATATATATATATATTTTTTTCGCACGCACACTTTCTTTTTTTTTTCTTTTTATGCACACCTTTTTGAGACTAACATTTTTTTTTTTTTCATTCTTTTTTTTTTTAGGTGAGCGATGTCTACTTATAAACTTAGAAGCTGCTGGCTTAACTTTTAACTTTATCGACAAAGCGTATCGAAATTAGGTGGGCGATGAATTCTCTTGCGGGAGGGCTTGACCGCTCAATGCGGCGGCCAGGACGTCGAATGACGATGATGATGATGATGGGTGAGGCATGTCGAGGTCGAGGACCATGATGGGTCCCAGGGTCAGGGGTGGTGGTTTTCCCAGAAGCCAGTCGTCCCGAGCACATTAACTTCAGATCCTTGCGAACATTAGTATCTTTCCCTCTTTTTTTTTTAATTTTTGTATTTTTGTAAAAGAAACCTGTACAAACATTATGATATAATGCAATATAATGTATATGATGCAGTATGTTACACATGCAAAAATAAATTCACACAGAAAATAAAACTATACCATACGTCTAAAATGTAATGGCACGCTGTACTTTGAAGAAAGGGATTTTTAAGAATACACTTTTGGATTAAAGCGGGCTTTTTAGGTGATATCGAACAGGGAAAAGCGGCCAAATTTCTTATCCTTTCGGCGCCACAATGGGCATTGAGCCGTGCTCGTAGCCGTCTTTCATAGGCCTCATTTTCTTTTCGCGATCAGACGCAAGAATAGCAGAATGTCGGATCACCAAACCGGGATCAGAGGGCGGGAATTTTCACGACACGGTGGACATTCTTGGTGCCACCATAAAGACTATGGTGCGGTACCAAAGCTTCTTGGTGGCACCATGTTTTCTATCACCATTTTGTTTTCTTCCTTGTTTAGGCAATGCGTTGAACTTTGTTTTCTCAATTCGCGGTATAAATTACGGCGGAAACAAGCTCAATTCCTCACCAATTCACTTAGTTCTTTCTTTCTAAATTCACCGACTTACGCCTGCCATAGCTCTTTTACCATATAACAATATTTCTCGCATCTCTTATAAATGGCCGCGCATTCCTACGACTCTACGGAATTGAGATTCTGAAAATGCCTGGATTTACGGATCCTTTCTTTGCGATCGACGAAAGGGATTGGTTTGAACATCTTTTCGGCTTTAGGTGCCTTCTATCTGGCGAAATGTCATAATTAATTGGGACATGTTGAGGGAGCCGCCGGGTTTTGGTCTCTGAGGATCACTTGTTTAATTTTGGCATGAGCAGATGTGTCCCACATTCGAGGAGTTACGTGCTATCTTTGGGGTGGCACCTACTCGTCGGATCGCGGTACACGCTTGAAAGGCGTCGGTACATGGCTATTTGAGGGAGCTCTTCAATTCTACCCTTGAGCTACTCCGAGGGATTTTATAATTGGGGAATCTTTCAATTTGATGGTTCTTCCTGGAGCCTTCACAGAATACGTTGAAGATGACGTGGACTATCAGCGGCGTAGATTAACGGCCTCTTTCTTTGCTTGGTAGGGAGATATTTGATAGTTGGTCTACGGATTAGTAGATGAGTGGAGTCATAGACACGGAATTGAGGCTTGGGATCGCCATTTGAACATTGTTCAGGTGATTTTAGCGAGAGACTTTCGCGAACTGGCTTTGCTTTTCTTCTGGGAATGAGCTTGTTCCCTCCGGTAGCCCCATTCGATTCACATGTGGCTAGAAGAGCACTTCCTTTGGGTTCAGGCTCCCGTGCGCTCGGAGCTCCTTATGATCCATCATTTTATGGTATGCGTGGGCACTTTCCCCAGACTAATTATTCTGAGATTGATTGGGCCGATCACTTCTATCGTCGGGGCTCAATGGTTATAATGCAGGATCGTCCCTTTGGGAGATCGGCTTTTCTTCGTCACTCAGATGAGTACTGACCAAGTGGTCATGTTGGGCCTTTATCGGACTTCTTTTTACCAACCGGGCGGATCTTGCGACAATTTGGAAGGAGGCAAGTGATCAGGACACCTCGATCCTATATACATGGAAGGGAGTTTCAAGCGATAATGCAGGTCCCACTATCCGGGGCATGTGGCTCGAGATCTTTGAAAGGCGGAGGTAGCATACCCATATTATGATTATATGCTCTGTCCCTTGGGTATTTAGCGTGGGTTATGGTAGCTGCTGAGGGGCCGTCTCGCGCCATTCGGCATGTACTGAGACATTTCCTGGGCCGTCATATAACCAATGGAGTGGATGCTGGCCTGTTGGAAGTAGGCGAGGACATTGATAGCTCAAGGTTGGTTGTTCCTCGGGCTCTGGAGGCAGAATTTCGACGGGTTCATGGCCTTAATACTCGGACGGCCCCTGGACCGGATACTGTGGGTCCTAGCAATACATCCCGCAGATTGAGTGATTTTGGACAACGGCATAACCCATAGGAACAAGCTTTGCTCCTCCTCTCTGGGAGGCTGGTTGGAGTGCTGCTCGAGGCGGTGGTCATGAGCCTCGCGGTGAGCTTGGCAGCGAGCAGGGACAACCCATGGGAACGAGAGATAGCTGTTCCTCCTCCCCCTCCTGTATGGGGTGTCGGCCTCAGAAATGATGAAGCGGGTCCGAGCAATCTGGTACAGGAGAGCAGATATCGATGATGAAGGGGAGACACATCACAGGTGGCTCTCATCTTGATGAGTCTAGGGCTTCTTAACGCCTCGCGAGAAAGTATATGGGCCGACTCGGTGGGCGCCCTTGAGCACTAATAGGCAGCTCGGGGCTAGAGTACGCAAAAAAGGAATTGTTTACGGGGAAAAACAAAGGGGGTATAGGAAGTATATAGATAAGTACAATGCAAATAATGTATAATATAGACGTCTTAATGAGTATTCCTAAGTTGCACCTTAGGACCTGTAAAATTTATATTTTAGTGTTTAAATATGAGCTGCTTTGTCGTGGTTTTTCTTAAATCTCGTCAAGCCTCGATGTCTTTGAAGGCTGGAGGTAGTCTTGTTGAGGGCTTCAAACCATGCCTTCCCTCTCCTTTTTATTTTTATTTTATGTTATTTTTTACTATTATTTTTTTTTCATCATTTTTTTAATTATTTATTTTTTTTGTGCTCTAATTTTTTCCTAGGCCGCCCTTTCGGGTTTTCAGCCTAGCGAGCCTTTATTTCTCCTTTTATTATTTTTTTAATTAATTATTTATTTATTATTATTTTTTATATGCCCTAACTTTTGCCTAGGCCGCCCTTTCGGGTTTTCAGCCTAGCAGGCTGGAGAGGGAAGCACTAGTTGGATAGGATGGCTCAGGCGTAGTACCTTTTGAGTTTGTCGAGGTTGAAAGGCTGAACAAGATCTTCCCCATCCTGGTTAGTGAGAAGCACGACACCTCCTGATCGGATCTCCTTAACGATGTACGGTCCCATCCAGGGAGACTTCCATTTTCCCCTAGTATCAACATAACTAGGGGGTTTTTTCTCGAAGCACGAGGTCTCCAACTTGGATATCACGGCCTTTGACTTTTTTAGTGAAAGCTCGGGCGATACGCCTTTGATATGCCTGGGTATGTTCCAAGGCTAACATGCGTCGTTCATCAATTAGGGCCAGTTCTTCGTACCGCCCTTTGACCTAGTCAACTTCTGCTATATCAGCCTCCATCATTACTCTCAATGATGGAATTTCCACCTCTATTAGTAGTACCGCTTCCATGCTGTATGCCAGGGAGTAGGGGTAGCCCGATGGGTGTCTTGGCGGCGACATACGGTAGCCCAGAGGGCTAGTGGCAATTTTTCTGGCCAGTCTCATCTGTATCAGCCATTTTTCTGATGATGTTCTCAAGAGTTTTGTTGGCTGCTTCAACGACACCATTGGCTTGTGGCCGGTAGGGGGAGGATTTGTGTCTTTGGATTTTGAACTCGTCAAGCAGACGGTTCACGTCCCCTTCGAAATGAGAGCCGTTGTCAGAGATGATCTCGAAAGGTACCCCATAGCGGTATATGATATTGGCCCGAATAAATTCGGACACCTTTCGGGCGTTTAAGACCTTGTAGGAAGAGGCTTCTACCCACTTTGTGAAGTAATCGACGGCTACCGAGACGTATTCATGGCCATTGGATCCGCCGGGTGAATTTGGCCTATGGCGTCGATACCCGTGTTGAAAAGGGCCGGTACGTGGAGTTGTATAGGACGTGTGGGGGCACATGCTGTAGATTAGCAAAACGTTGACATTTGTCGCAATGTCGCACCCACCGGATACAACCAGTTTCGAGCGTACTCCAATAGTACCCCTGTCGGATGACTTTCTTTGAAAGCATATGGCCGTTCATGTGGGGCCCACAGGTACCACCATGTAGTTGATCCATAATTTGCTCAGCTTTGGCCTGATTGACACATAAGAGGTTGAGGCCTTGATAATGCCTCTTATACAGGCTGCCACCGCTGAGTACGAATTGGGAGGCCCATCTTCGTAGGGAGACTCTTCCCTTCTTGTCTAAGCCAGGAGGATAAAGATTTTTCTGGAGCAGATTTAAGATGTCAGCATACCAGGGCTCGTGATCTGCTTCAGAGGCTGCGTTGATTTTGAAACAGTATGCCGGAGTGACCTTCTTCCCGACTATAAATGGTTGAACTTTAGTTTCGGCGGGAATCTGGACTAGTGACGCCAGAGTGGCCAGGGCATCGGCGAATTGATTCCTATCTCGTGGCAGGTAATGGAACGAGATAGAACCAAATCGGGCGGCGACTGTTATTAACTTGGCATGATAGAGCTGCAGCCGAGGATTCTTGGGTCCTCCATCTTCCTTCGACTTGATTTATGATCAGGGTCGAGTCTCCGTAGACTTCGAGATCTTTAGCTCCCCTTTTGAGAGCTTCTTCTAGGCCAGCAATACAGGCTTCATATTCCGCCGTATTGTTTGAACATTCGAACTCCAACCTTATAGCCGGTGAGTATGAGAGTCGGCCGATCGATTAACAAGATTCCTATGCCAAAGCCTCTTTTGTTTGCGGCTCCGTCAAAGAACATTTGCCAACAGGTGTCCTGGTCAGTGATTTCCAGGATACCTTCATCTGGGAAACCGGGCTCAGTTGCATCTTCGGCCTTCAGAGGTAGATCAGCTAAGTGGTCTGCGATGACGCTCCCTTTGATGGATTTGAGAGTGACATAACTTATGTCAAACTCATTAAGAAGAAAAGACCACTTGGCTAGTCTGCTGGATAATGACGGTTTACCGAAGATGTATTTGATAGGGTCCATCCTGGATATGAGCTTGATGGACCTTCCCTGGAGATAGGTTTTGAGCCTCTGAGTGGCCCAGACTAGGCCGGTGCAGCTTTTTTCTAGCGCCGAATAATTTAGCTCGCTTCCTTGTAGTTTCCTACTTATGAAATATATGGCATTTTCAATGTAGGAATCTTCTTTCTCTTGGGCGAGCATAGCCCCTACTGATGTGTCTGTGACGGTTAAGTATATGAGGAGAGGTTTATGTGTATGGGGTGGAGCTAGCACAGGGGGATTGGTAAGGTAGGCTTTTATTTTCTCGAAGGCTAGCTGGCACTTTCAAGCCCCACTTGGTCGGTATTCTTTTTAGGAGTTTGAAGAAGGGCTCACAGGTGGTAGTCGGTCCGATGAAACGGCCGATGTCGCAACCGGCCTAGGAAGCCTTTGACTTCGATGGGAGTTTTCTTGTGGCATTTCTAGGATGGCTTTGATCTTAGTCGGCTCGATCTCGATGCCTTGCTCGATTACTAAGAATCCTGTGGACTTTGCCTCTGGTAACCCCGAATGTACACTTGGTGGGGTTAAGCTTCATCTGGTGCTTTCTGATTCTTTCGAAGAACTTCCGAAGATCTTTAATGTGAGCACCGTAGGCGTCGCTGGAATGTACGATCATATCATCAACATAGACCTCCATCTCTTTGTGGATCATGTCGTGGAAGAGGGTGGTGGCAGCCCTCTGGTAAGTGGCTCCGGCATTCTTTAGTCCGAATGGCATGACAGTGTAACAATAAGTCCCCCAAGGAGTAGTGAATGAGGTCTTCTCCTGGTCTTCTGCTGCCATTTTGATTTGGTTGTAGCCCAGCATGCCGTCGACGAAGGATCGGACTTTGTGAGCTGCGACGGCATCTACCACAATATCAATGTTGGGCAGGGGGAAGTCATCTTTGGGCGACGCTTTGTTGAGGCCGCGGAAATCTACACAGATTTTGACTTTCCCGTTGGGCTTGGGAACGGTCACTATGTTGGACAGCCAGGTCGGGTATTCAACTACCCGAATGAAGTTGACACGCAGTTGTTTCATGATTTCTTCTTTGACTTGTAGTGACCATTCTGGCTTAATGCGACGGAGCTTTTGTTTGACTGGGCGAGCATCCGGGTATGTGGGAATCCGGTGCTTGACTATAGCTGGATCTAGGCCGGGCATATCTTCGTAGGACCAGGCAAAGATGTCTACGAATTCTTTGAGGAGATCAATGAGTGCCTTTCTTTCTGGACCTTGGAGGTAATCGCGATTCTCGATTTCTTTGATTTCATTGTCCGGCGGTTGATAGTAGACGTGTCTTGAGTGGCTGATGAATGGCTCGCTTCACGGTACTCGACTAACTTTGCAAGCTCAAGTAGATAATTTTTATCTTTTGGGTCCATTTTATTAAATGACTCATTATCATAATAATTATTATTTAATGCGTCTTTTAAAGTAGGTGTAACTAAGGAATAAGCAAAGACATTTATATTATTATTAAAAGCACATTGTACAGGGGTTATTACATTGTTGAGGACCTGGGGTTTAGGATCCTCAACTATAGGTAGCGGATTGGTAGATGACCAATCCGTAAAGCTCGGGAAAGGATCGGGTATAGTGTATCCGAGGCGGTCTACCAAATCTGCAGGTGTCAGGAGCGGACCGGTCGTGGTGTACCAATTCTGCAGAGGCTTATTAGAAATAGACTCGAACTCAGCAGGGAGCTTTTCATAATCAGTGCCTCTGTCTATCATACCCAGAAAGTTGTTTCCTAGATTTTTATTGGAAGCCCCTTGGTTTAGAATTTTGAGCATCATGTTTTTCAAATTTTCAATGTCAGCCTCCATTTTGGTGGGCGGGGGAGTTGGTTTTTGGTATATGTCAGTAGGATTAGGGAAGGCCGGATAAATTTCTGGCTGTGGTACTGGGTAAGGATTCCGGGCAGGATAGGGATTTTGGGTAGGATAGGGATTTTGGACAAGATAGGAATATTGGATATGATAAGGATTTTGGGTTGAATAGGGATATTGGGTAGGATAAGGATATTGGGTTGGATAGGGATATTGGAAAGTGTAGGGATTTTGGTTTGGTTGGTTTTGGGTAATATATGGATTTTGGGTTGATGGGTTATTGATGGTTTCAGCCGGGCGACCAGGGTTATTAGGAGGTAAGTATGTGGTAAGTTGGCCTGCTGGGTTAAAGATTTTTGGGTCCATGTGTGGGCTATTTAGGAGTGGGTTAGTTATAGGAAAAGGAAGGTCATTTGGATTCTGGGTATTTAGGGGAGGATATGGTGGATAAGGTGGGTAAGGATAGATATTTGGGTAGTAGGGACTTGGTGGAGGATTGGGATTTGGGGTAGTGATAGTATTTGGTGGGTTAGTGTTTGGCTGAGGAGTTGGGTTTGAAGGTACCTGAGATGTGGATGCTTCTTGGGGGATAGTAGGGGAAGAGTTCACCTCACCACTGGATTTTAGGCTTTGTACCAGACTAACCATTTGACTCATCGCTGCACCCAACTTTTGGTCAAACCATTCATGCATTGCCGGAGGCGGAACATACCGGAGCCCCGAATGCACCATAGTTGACTGCTCACTTTCTACCGCCATACTTGGATGTGCCCACCGAATCGATTCTCGCCTCTGCTCGATTCACCCTCGTTACCCTCTCGAGTTACGCACTACTTTCCAGACCGGCCAAGATATTATCTCTGCCTTTCCAAATTCGGGCCAGGTTTATGAGGAAAATGGGGGTTTTGGAGGTATCAGAAGGCTGGCTGGAGGCTGTCTGGGCTTGGAGTACAGCGTGCCTTTTTATTAGTATTTTTTTATTATTATTTTTTTCCTACAATTGACCGGATAAGCACCCGCTTTATTTTGACAGTCTCAGAACTTTTCCTGGAACAATGGATTCTTTCTCCAAAGTATAGGACCAACGTATTCCACCTGCCTTTCGACTCCCCAGGACTGGACTGGTCCCGGGCGAAGGACCTATACTCTTTCCAGGATCCACCATTCGAAATGGTCTAGGTCGAGCATCTGAGAATTATAAGTCAGCCCCTGTTTATTATTTATATTTTTTTTGTGCGCACTTATTATGTATATATTTTTTTTGAACTTGCGCATTATTTTTTTTTGACATATATATTTGATTTTTTTTTGACAGGGGCTGACCCACAATTCAAAGATGCAAAAACCGGTCGGTCTATGAAGTGTCCTGAAAAACTATATGCATTCTAACGTTGGCTTATGCAAGGGGTAGGCTGGCCATGGTGTAGGGTAACAGTTCGAAATATATCTATATGCGTGCACGTGTGTGCGGTATCTAAAAAAACAGTAAAGTCTTTATTTATTTACAGATATATGAACAGAAAAATAAAGCAAATATGGTCTGTCTTGCTGTTATGTGTGGATTTTATCGGCTTTTTATTTTTGAGCGCAAACAATCAAGCACACCATTTAACAAATAGAAAGAAAAGTGGGGAAACTATCTATCCCTATTAATTACAAATTTTGGTCCTATGTCCCCAAAATAAAATGACAGAATGAATGCATATATTTACAAATGTACAGAATAACAGGAAAAAGAAAATAGACTGGAAGAAATAAAATATAGAGTCGGAAGTAAAATAAAGCCCCAGCTCTTTTGTTATGCTGCCCGAATTTATTGTAGCATTATAATGTTTTTTTTTTAATTTTCGAATTTTTTATATATATTTTTTTTGAAATTTTTTTTATTTAATATTCTTAAACACACCTGTAACAGTTATCGGAACGAAACTGCTACAAGATGGAGGATCATATCCACAAATATAGACACGGATGTATAGGAACACTATATTCAAATGCGTAAATTAATATAACAAGCATACTGCAGCCAGAAACAAATAAAAACAAAAAAGTTTTATTTTACGAGTCTAGCCCTCCATTTTATTTAAAATAAAACAACTCCCTAGCAGAGTCGCCACTGTGAGGTTCCCGGGGGGTGTCCCCGCGTCCTTGGATATGGGTGCGCGTACGTGCGGATGCGGGACACCACTGCTCTCGTTCCACCCTCCCTTGTTTAGGGGAAGACGAAATCAAAAGTGCGAGAGGAGTGCTGTCTATGTTAGCACGTTTGAATGTGCCTCAGTTGCCTTGAGTGGATTTTGTATCAAATATGAGAACTTATGGTTTCCCGCATCAAGTTATCCCTTTTTTAGGGGATACCAGGATATGAGAATGCATTACCCTTTCATTCCCATTTTCCCTTTTTTAGGGGAAAACGGAAAAGTGCAAAAAAGGATATTGCGACGCCCCCACTAAGGATTTTATTAAAAATAGCCTTATGGCCCGTTCAGATCACTATGTGAGCTTTGGGTTTCCCGCATCAAGTTATCCCTTGTTTAGGGGATACCAGGATATGAGAATACATCACCCTTCCATTCCCATTTCTCCCTTTTTTAGGGGAGAACGGGAAAGTGCAAAGAAGGAATGTTGCGAGGCCCCACTGGATCTGAAAGTTTTTAGAGTCGCCATCTTTATTTTAAGGCAAATAAAGCAAAACCAAAGAAAAGAAAAATAAACCAGAGAAATAAACAACGCCCTTAAAGGTTTTACCTTTTAGAGCGGCGGTGTGCTCGCTTTGTCCTTCAGGGAGAGGGAGTCTTTTGTTGTTTGTTGTGTGGTTGTTTTGGTTTCGGCAGAATGACTGCTTATTTCTGATGATTTGGGCTTGTCAACTCGGGCAGAGTGACAGCTTATTTGGGTAGGTTTTGGCCTTTTTTGTTGGGCGGAACCACGGCTTAGTTTTTTGATTTTTCAGCTCGTTACTCGGGCAGAGTAACGGCTTACTTTGGGATTTTTGGGCCGGGGAAGTGAGGTGGATACCTAACAACTAGGCTAGGGATCACTTATAACCTATGGGTTTCTATTTTGGTGGAGTTTGGATGGGGTTTGGAGATTTTAGGGGCTTCCACTCACCTATCTCGCACCTCTCGTACTAATAGTGTCGGCAGAATAACAACAGAGCTTCGCTGCGATCTTTAATTGTGGAGGAAATGAGCACTGGAAATGAGAACCGAGGCCTCCTATTTATAGTCGAGGAGCAGGACACGTCCGGAATTTTCTGATTTCTTCAGCCTGCATTAGTGACTTGTACCTTGTGCTTCGAAGCTTGTATTTTTTCCTTCTAAGAGGCAGCTACAGTGAATGGCTTGGTGTCACCAAGGAGACCCTTGGTGCGGCACCAAGCAGCCTTTTCAACTTCCATTTTTTGCACTTTCACCCCCTGCAGTTCACTGTTTCGCGCATCCTTGCTTTTCCTTTCGCATTTTTGACTCCTGTAACTTGACATTTGTTAAGTTTTAACAGTTTTTGATATATTATGTCAGTCACATACCAGGGATACAAAATTGGGGTGTCTACAATTAGCCCTGCAATCTAGTGATGCCAACAGTGGTATCAGAGCTACAATTTCGTAATTGTACAAGTATGTTTGCATTTTAAACATGTTTTAATGTGTTAAAATATGTTTAATGGATTGTTGTATGTGTGATAAAATGTGTTTTATTCAATTTAATATTTGAGATAAAAACTTAAATCGGAAAACAAGACGGTTGAAGAAATTTGATTTCTTAATTAAATTTTTTTTTTTGGAAGGATATTGAATTCTTTGAATCTTTTTGATTCGGTGGAAAGAAAAAAAAACTTGAACGCCAAGATTTTTCCTTTGTGTTTTGGTTAGTTCACTGCTATGACCACGTACTGTCTTTGATGAGATGTGATTTAATTTAGAAATCAAAATCAATCTTAACATTATTTTGTTCCAACGAGAAAGTAAGACTTTTGGTAATAGGTTAAATCAAAATGAACTGTTTTTGCAATTTTTCTTTCCAGCTGTGACCCTTTTGATAGTTTCTTCCTCATTTTACTTTTTCTTGTATTAATCAGGTTTTAAAATTAAAATGTTAATTTTAATACTTAATAAAATATTTTTTATGAATATTCAAGAAATGTTTATCCCAAAGTTAAATTGACGAATACAATTGGTATATTTATGTGCTTTATATTTATGTGATGAATGTTTAGCATGATTTATTTAGGGGTGATCATGAGCCTATGACCAATGTGATTAAATGTTTTTATCTTTGAGTTTTTGGGACCTGCAAGCCTATTATTATATTATTTGTAAGTTCTTTTAATTTTTGTATTGAGAGTAGACTAGGTGGTGAGGTTTTTTATCTTTGAAATGGAGGACATTCGATGCGAAGGCCCACGCTTGTGTGGGTAGATCTTACAAATGTAATAGAATAGAATATGAAGGCTCATGCTGATGCGTATAGCCTTGGTTGAAATCAACACTCTGCCCAAGCAATATGGACAACCCTATGGCCAAACAAATACTCTTCGAAAATAGCCCCAAAAACCCGCTCAAAACCCTCCACAATCTGCTTGATAATAATAATTCCCTTACAAATTTTTCCACAGATTCTAACCTTATTTACGATGCTATTACAAGGTAATAATCTACCCAATCCTTACACCAATAACCCGTGAATTCACTGCCCAACTACAACCACTTCGAGCAATGCATACAAGCTACCCAACCAACACGCCAAACAGCCCTAAGTAGCCCACCTTTTTGATGTTTAAGCTGCCCCAAATCAGTCCTAGAAACAGTCTATGAACTGCCCAAACTTGTTTTAAAAACCCTCACCCGAATTACCTATCATTGGTCGAAACTATCAAGGACTTGCAAAACAGTCTACGCCTCCCTTTAGAACTTAAGCTGCCCCATGTATACTCTCACTCAAGCAACTCTCTAATCTGCTCGAAACTATTAATCTATGCAAAACACAAAACACCTCACAAGAATACTCACCTTAGGCCGAGAACTCCAAGGAGAATAATCACCACAACCCACGCCTTAATTGGTACCCAAGGCTGCCACGAACCAACAATAAATGAAAAAGATAGATTACAGACTCAGCGGTTGAGCTTCACTCACTCAACATAAAGATGTCCGACGACTGATTCTTTGTTCGCTTCACTCACCTTAAGAAGAGTAAATCGATTTGAAAGAACAACTCTGTTCTTTAAAGAATTACTTCTTTTCTCTAAAAATCCAATCTGCTTTATTAATGAAATTAAAGGCCTTATAAAGGCTTAAAATGAAACCCTAATCTCTAATGTGACATAAATAAATCTTAACTCTACTAGAAAATAATAAAGTAACTCCTACCCCTTAAGTGATTACAATTATAATTTAAAAAAAAAAAGGAAACTACCTAATTTAAATCCTAGTCCTTAAAGGACTAATTCCCAAAAATGGGATTTTCTCTAATTATCTAATTTAATCCTCCTCCGTTCACACCACTCATGGAGGCCGCCCCCCTTCCAAGCCAAGCCGTGTCCACCTCCTTGCATGCAATGCCATGCAAGGCCTTCTAGGCTCATGCCACCCTTCCAAGGATCCACGTGAAACCACTCTTCCATTCTCCTTGAGTCGTGTCCCATGACACTCTTGCCTTCCAAGAAATACTCCCATTTCACTTGTGGGTTGAACCCCCTTGTTGTATCCTTGGTCCTTTGGCCCTTTAACCCTTTTGCATCATTTGTTTCATACTCAAAACACATCTGCATTGCCCTCCAAATATTGACATCATACATTTCTCCACAACCTCTTTGGGCGATGGTGTCTTGGACCCATGCTCCCGCATCATACTCCCCTTCTTTAAAAAGGATTGTCTTCAATCCTTTACCCTTCTCAACTTGCGAAGAATCGAACACTTCTTGGTGGATTGTCTTTCTTGCAAACTGCCTATTCGTTTCTTGTTCGAACTTTTCCTTTGTCGCATGCTTGCACAAACTGTCCATTTGCATTACTTCTCCTTTTTCTAGGCCTCCCATGTGTAAGTCGAACCCCAACATTCTAGCTTTCATCCTTGTTTCTTCAAGCTGGCTGCCAACATGTTTCTTTATATCTTGGGGACCTTCGTTTGGTTGATCGTAGAGTTCCCATGTGTGGGTGCCCCAGATTTCGCCCGCGCCCCGCGCGCCCTTGGATAGGGGTGCGCGATGTGCGGTGCAGACACCGCGCTTTCCATTCCACCCTCCCTTGTCTAGGGGAGGACGAAATTAAAAATGCGGAAAGGGTGTTGTGGGGAAGCGTGTTGAATATGCCTCGGTCACTTCAATGATTTTTTTGTCTGTTATGGGAGCTATGAGTTTTTTGTATCAGGTTATCCCTTTTTTAAGGGATAACAAGATGCAAGAAAGCATCACCCTTTCATTCATACCTTCCCTTGTTTAGGGAAAAATGGAAAGTGCAAGAGAGGATGTTGTGGGCCCAAACTATGGACTTTATGAAAATTACCTTAAGGCTTATTTCAGATTGCTATGAGTGCTTTGGGTTTTCTATATCAAGTTATCCCTTTTTTAGGGGATACCAGGATATATGAATGAATCACCCTTTCATTCTCATTCTCCCTTGTGTAGGGGAAAACGGAAAAGTGCAAGAAAGGATGTTGTGATGCCTCACTGTGATCCAAAATGTTTTGACACAGTCACCATCTTTATTTTAAGGAGAAAATAAAGAAAAAACCAAAAATAAACCAGAGATAAAATAAAATGGGTTCGGAGGCTAAGTTACGAGTTGGAAAGGTGCTAGGCACCCAACTCGCCGTTTCGATCTCAAAAAACAGTTTTTGGCCAAAGTATGCTTTTATTATATTTATCTAGCAAATAAATAAAGCATTAAAAGAAAGAAAAGAAAACAAATACATCCGATGTCTACATTATTTACAGACTTGTAGCCACTTCCTTCCAATAATTAACAAATACACTTAAAAATATTTGGCCATAATAATGGCTCTTTTTAATGTTATTTTCTAAATAAATCCGGGCAGCACAATGGCTTATATTTTTACATTGGGCCGGATGGAAAAATAACTTTTTTTATAAAATAACGCCCTAAAGGCTCACCTTCTAGAGCGTGGTGTGCTCACTCTGTCCTTCTACAGAGAGGGAGTCTTTTTTGCTTTGATGTTGTTGCTGCTGCGGTTCGGGCAGGGTGACTGCTTCTGAAGGTTGCTTCTGGGCACCGTCAAACGGGCGGAGCAGTTGCTTGCGTTTTTACTGCTGCGTGTTTGCTGCTGGCGAAAATCGGGCAGAACAACTACTTGTTTCTGGCGGATTTAGCCTTTTTACTCTGACAGAGCAACTGCTCTTTTCGAGATTTTTGAACCGGGGAAATAGGGTGGAAACCTAGCTGGGGGGCTAAGGCTCACTTTGATCGGTTGTTTTTAAGTTTGGAGGAGTTTTGGTAGAGCTTCGAGGCTTTATAGGAGGGGGCGCTCACTATCTCACGATCTCTCACTATTCTCACAGCGTAACAACAACGTTGAAAGCTTGGGCGTATTTTCTGTTGCGTTTTTTCGATCACTGAAAGTGAACCCGGAGTCCTATATTTATAGGCTGAGAGAGGGACATCGTTGTGATTTCTGAATTTCTCTTTGTTCTTCACTAGCTTGTACCGCGTGCTTCAGGATTTGTGCAATGCGTTAACTTTGGGTGCACTGTAGCACACTTGGGCGCCAGAACCACCCTTTTTGGGCGCCGCGCCAAGATCCCCTATTGGCCGCTGTTCCCGAGAACGTGCGCTTGCGCCCCACGTGCCCTTGGATAGGGGTGCGCGTACGTGCGGATGCGAGACACAACTGCTCTCATTCCATCCTCCCTTTTTTAGGGGAAGACGAAATTAAAAGTGCGAGAGGAGTGCTGTCTAAGATAGCGTGTTGGAATGAGCCTCGGTTGCCTTTAGTGGATTTTTGATCCAATATGGGAACTTTTGGGTTTTCCGCATCAAGTTATCCCTTTTTTAGGGGATACCAGGATATGAGAATGCATCACCCTTTCATTCTCATTTTCCCTTTTTTAGGGGAAAACAGAAAAGTGCAAAAAAGGATGTTGCGGCGCCCCCACTATGGATTTTATAAAAATAGCCTTATGGCCTATTTCGGATCACTATGGGAGCTTTGGGTTTCCCGCATCAAGTTATCCCTTGTTTAGGGGATATCAGGATATGGGAATACACCACCCTTCCATTCCCATTCTCCCTTTTTTAGGGGAAAACAGAAAAGTGCAAGAAAGGAGTGTTGCGAGGCCCCACTGGATCCAAAATGTTTTAGAGTCGCCATCTTTATTTTAAGCTAAAAATAAAGCAAAATAAAAAAAAAACAGAGATTGAAAACGGGTTCGGAGGCTAATTTACGAGTTGGGAAGGTGCTAGGCACCCAACACGCCCTTTCGGTCTCAAAAATGGTTTTTGGCTAAAATATGCTTTTTGTTATATTTATCTAGCAAATAAATAAAGCATTTAAAGACAGGAAAATAAAAGCAAATACATCCGTGGCTACATTATTTACGGACTTGCAGCTATTTCCTTACAATAATTACAAATATATTTAAAAATATTTGGCCATTATAACGGCTCTTTTACATAATATTTTCTAACTAAATCCGGGCAGCACAACGACTTATATTGTCTACATTGGGCCGAATTTAAATAACAACTTTTATAAAAATAATGCCCTTAAAGGCTATTACCTTTTAGAGCGGAGTGTGCTCGCTCTATCCTTCTCGGGAGAGGGAGACTTTTATTGCTGCTGCTGCTGTGAAATTTGGGCAGAGTGACGGCTTATTTTTGGTAGTTTTGGTTCACTCACTTGGGCAGAATGACGACTTAGTTTTGGTGGTTCTGGCCTATTTGGTTGGACGGAATAACAGCTTATTTTGAGTGTTTTTCGGCCTATTACTCGAGCAGAGTAACGGCTTACTTTATGGATTTTGGGCCGGGGAAGTGGGGTGGATACCTAACTAAAAGGCTAGGGATCACTTTTAACCGGTGGGTTTTTGTTTTGGCGAAGTTTGGACGGGGTTTCGAGGCTTTGGTGGGCTAGACACTCCCTATCTCACTTCTCTCACTAAACTCGGCGTTGGGACGACGCGGAGATTTTTCTTCAGCATTTCTTTGCGATGATTTTTCTCTGTCTGAAGTGAGCCCCATCACTCTTATTTATAGCTGGACGAAGGGACTCATCGAGGATTTTAAAATCCCTCAGCGCGTATCAATTCTTTGTACACCGTCCTTCGTCGCTTGTACAATGCGCTAAGTCTGAGAGGAACTGTAGCTTGCATAGCGCGGACATCACCCTTGCTTGGCGCTGTAGACACCTCAATTTCGTACCCCTGATGTGTAACTCTGGCATGTGATATCAAGAACTGTTTAAACTTAACAAAATGTCAAGTTACAGGGTTGAAAATGCAAAAGGAAAAGGTAGGATGTATGAATAGTAAACTGCAGGGGAGGAAAGTGTCAAAAATGAGCTGAAAATAGGCCCTTGGCGCCGCGCCCAATTTCCTGTTTGGCCGCGCCAAGGTCCCCAAACAGTGCACGATCGTTAACGTATTGTACAAAATGTCAAGCGCGCGGTACAAGCCAATGAAGCACGAATCCAACTATAATAGAGGTGCCCGGCTACACTTTGAGAGACAGTTTTTCGACGAAGGCTTGAAGCCCAGAGTTACGCTGCGTATTTTTTACGCGGTGTGCGATCAGTGAGCGAGTGATCCCTTCCCTCTCATAAAGCTTCCAAACCCTGTCCAAACTCCGTCAAAACACAAATCCAACCGGTTAAAGTGATCCCTAGCCCTTTAGTTAGGTATCCCCCATATTTCCTCGGCCCAAAAACCATAAAGTAAGCCGTTACTCTGTCCGAGTAAAAAGACTGAAACCACCCTAAATAAGCCGTTATTCCGCCCAACCAAATAGGCCAAAACCACCAAAACTAAGCCGTCATTCTGCCCGAGTGAGTAAGCCAAAACTACCCTATATAAGCCGTCACTCTGCCCGAATCACATCAGCGACAACAATAAAAGTCTCCATCTCCCGAGAAGGATAGAGCGAACACACCCCGCTCTAAAAGGTAAGCCTTTAAGGGCATTTTATTTATTAATTTATTTACTTTTTATAAAAAGTTGTTATTTAAATCCGGCCCAATGTAGACAATATAAGTCGTTGTGCTGCCCGGATTAGATTAGGAAATATTATGTAAAAGAGTCGTTATAATGGCCAAATATTTTTAAATACATTTGTAATTATTGTAAGGAAATGGCTGCAAGTCCGTAAATAATGTAGCCACAGATGTATTTGTTTTATTTTCATGTCTTTTAATGCTTTATTTATTTGCTAAATAAATATAACGATAAGCACACTTTAGCCAAAAACTATTTTGAGACCGAAAGGGCGAGTTGGGTGCCTAGCACCTTCCCAACTCGTAACTTAGCCTCCGAACCCGTTTTCTATCTCTGGTTTTCTTTTTTTTTTTTTTTTTTTTTTTTTTTTTTCTGGTTTTGCTTTATTTTTGCCTTAAAATAAAGATGACGACTCTAAAACTTTTTGGATCCAGTGGGGCCTCGCAACACTCCTTTTTTGCACTTTTCCGTTTTCCCCTAAAAAAAGGAGAATGAGAATGGAAGGGTGATGTATTCTCATATCCTGGTATCCCCTAAACAAGGGATAACTTGATGCGGGAAACTCAAAGCTCCCATAGTGATCCGAAACGGGCCATAAGGCTATTTTTAATAAAATCCATAGTGGGGGCGTCGCAATATCCTTTTTTGCACTTTTCCGTTTTCCCCTAAAAAAGGGAAAATGAGAATGAAAGGGTAATACATTCTCATATCCTGGTATCCCCTAAAAAAGGGATAACTTGATGCGGGAAACCCAAATTTCCCATATTGGATCAAAAATCCACTAGAGGTAACCGAGGTGCATTCCAACGCGCTATCATAGACAGCACTCCTCTCGCACTTTTGATTTCATTTTCCCCTAAACAAGGGAGGGTGGAACGAGAGCAGTGATGTCCCGCATCCGCACGTACGCGTAGCCCTATCCAAGGGCGCGTGGGGGCGCGGGCGCAGGTCTTGGGAGCCCACAGTGGCGACTCTGCTAGAGAGATCGTTTTATTTTAAATAAAATGGAGGGCTAGACTCATAAAATAAAACTTTTTTTGTTTTTATTTGTTTCTGGCTAAAGTGTGCTTATTATATTAATTTATGCATTTGAATATTGCGTTCCTATACATCCGAGCCTATATTTGTGGATATGATCCTCCATTTTGCAGTAGTTTCGTTCCGATAACTATTACAGATGTATTTAAAAATATTCTAAAAAAAAATTAAATTTTTTTTCGAAAATAGAAAAAAATTCAAAAAATCAAAAAAATAAAAATAAAATAAAATATATATTATATATATGTTGCAATAAAATTCCGGGTAGCACAATAAAAAGGGTCGGGGCTTTATTTTTAATATTGTTTTATTTTCGGCTCCGTATTATTATTTCTTTCTGCTCATTTTTCTTTTTTATTATTCTATACATTTGTACATATTTGCATTCATTCTGTCATTTTACTTTGGGGACATATGACCAATTTGTAATTAATAGGGATAGATAGATTCCCCACTTTTCTTTCTATTTCTTAATATGATGTGCTTGCTTGCTTGTGCTCAAATTAAAAAGCCGAGAAAATCCACACGTAACAGCAAGAAAGACCATATATGTTTTATTTTTTTGTTTATATATCTGTAAACAAATAAAGACTTTACTGCTTTCTAGATACCGCACACACGCACACGCATATAGGTATATTCTGAACTGTTACCCTACACCATGGCCAGCCTACCCCTGCATAAACCAACGTTAGAATGCATATAGATTCTCAGGACACTTCATTGCCCGACTGGTTTTTGCATGTCTGAATTGTGATTCAGCCCCTACAAAAAAATAAAAAAATGTTATAAAAAAATGCGCAAGTTAGAAAAAATAATAAAGTGCGCACAAAAAAAATAAAAAATAAGCAGGGGCTGATTTATTATTCTCTGATACTCGACCTAGACCATTTTGAATGGTGGATCCTGGAAAGAGTATAGGCCCTTCGCCTGGGATTAGAGCCGTCAAAATGGGTTGGGCCCGTTGGGTTAGCCCATCCCGCCACTTAAAAAGGTGGGTTGGGTTGGGAAATTATGAACCAAAAAAAAGGCGGGTCAAATGGGTCGAACCCACACATGTTTTGGGTTGAGGCGGGGCGGGGCGGGTTGGGCGCGGGTTGACCCACCAATTTGCCAAATTGTAAAATTATTATTAGTTTAAAATTTTAATTCCTTAATTTCCTTAACAGACAACAGTTAACACTTAACAACTTAACATTATTATTAGGGCACGCCGCACTCAGCCAGACAGCCACTCACTTTAGCCATTTAGCATTCGCCAATCGCCATTCAGAATCTCAGATTTCAGAGGACAGCTCACGCCTCACAGCGAGTCACAGCGGCAGCCTACTCCTTCGGTCCTTCCTAGTCTCCTAGATCTAAAAACCTTGAATCTCCAATCCAATCTCCAAAGCGTCTCTTAGATTTTTCGAGTTCGATCTCTCCCTCTCTCTGTCTCTCACGAATCGATATGAGTATCAGTCTAGTCGATATATATGGCACTACCGCACTAGACAGTCTAGACGGCAGACGGACCATCGGTCACCCACCCCCAATCACCCACCCGGCCACCCCCAAACCCGATTCAGTGATTCACGGCACCGCACCACCAGTGCCAGACCTGCCGGTCCACTAGACCACCACCACCACCACCAGTCTTTATCTATCGATCCACCGAAGTACCGAACCCCCGCCCTCCCTCAGGCCTCAACTAGTTTCCAGACTTCCAGTTACCAGTCTACCTCATTGGCGGCTCTTGCATACTTGCTAAGTTGCTCTCTCATCTTCACTTCTTCAGCGGACAGTGGTAAGTACATACATAGATACAAATATACAATTGTGCTTCCCTAATTTTGCTCCTTGTGCATGTTTGTGGCCGAGCTTTCCTTACTGCAGTCTGCAACAATAGAGTAAATTGACCGCACTAACAAGTTACAATATATGAGACATGGAGGATATTTTATAAGAAAAAGTATACATTACAAGAAATTAGAATAAATACAAGTTCTTTTACTTTTGTTAGACCAAATCACCTTTCTACATCTTTTCAACATGATTCATGACTCTTCACAAGAACCACATCATGAAACAAGTTCAGTGGGTGGGACCAACCCTTTGGGAAGTAGACAACACAACTATTGAATTCGCTTTTGTTCAAAGATTAGAGTAACTTTATTCTTCTTTTAGATCAAAGATAAATACCTTAAATGTTCTAATACTTGCACTGCATTGAAAATTTGAAACCAAGTACTTGAAAATAGGTTTAGTTGAGTATGAACCAATATCAAAATATATTTATTTCAATCTAGTACTTAATAATATTAGACAATATTTTCATAATATCATATCTAGTTAGAATATATACTGACGAAAAAGGATTCATGTAGCTAACCCAAAGTAATGGGGTCAAAGGTTGAGTTGAGTAATAATGTGCCATGCAATGAACTTGATGCTCTGAAATTTGATCAGCTGGTAGAGATTATTAATGCAATGACAATTGACTATTTGAGTATTTTCATGAATGCAACTATTCATGTAGTTTTGTACTTATTTTTAGTGTCCAATGTGCGTTACTGTTTTGTTGCATTGAGAAAATTAGGTAAAAACTTTCCCGTGAAACGTAATCTGAATTTTTAGTAGGATTTAGTTTAGCGAGAAGGTCTTAGACCAATTTATTTTGCACCATTTTACCAATTGATTAATTATCTAATGAAAATTAAGCATTGATGGACTTTGAAACTACGTTTCATTTAAATAAAGAGCTTTTGATTGTTTAATTAATGTTTTTCTTATATTTTTGCATCTCAGGAATATACAGAATACAGTCATGGATTCTGCTTGCTTAAATCAAAATTTAAATTTGGATGAGAGTAACAAAGTGGAAAATTCAGATATAGCTCAAAATAAAAGACCTAAAGAATTTTCTGATGTTTGGGGATTTTTTAAAAAGACTTATATTGGTGAAGATGGCATACAACGTGTTGAATGTAAAGCATGCAAGAAGGAGTATAAAAGTGGTGGGAAAAGGTATGGGACTTCTACACTTAAGCGTCACTTGGAAAGGTGCAAACTGTCACGGTTTCATAATGTTGGACAAATGATTCTTGATCATGCTGGCAAGATGAAGTCTAGAAAAATAAGCCAAAAGATTTCACGAGGGTTAGTAGCATCTGCAGTTATTAAACATGACCTGCCATTTTCATTTGTTGAGTATGATGGTATTAGAGCTTGGATGAAGTATTTAAATCCTAGCTGTTCAATGCATTTCCAGAAACACTCTTGTTTCAGACATTGAAAAAACCTATTTGGGGGAGAAAGAGAAACTTAAACAAGTTTTGGCAAAAATTAATAATAGAATTTGTCTCACTTCAGATTTATGGACTGCATGCACTAGTGAGGGTTACATTTGTTTGACTGCCCACTTTGTTGATGATAATTGGAAACTGAACAGCAAGATTCTTAACTTTGCTTATATGCCTCCTCCACATTCTGGGGTTGAATTAGCTGCAAAATTGTTTGAGTTTTTGAAGGAATGGGGGATAGAGAAAAAAATCTTTTCTTTGACATTAGATAATGCATCCAATAATGACAGCATGCAAGATATTTTGAAAGATCAGTTATCTTTGCATGATAGCTTGTTGTGTGATGGAGAATTCTTTCATGTTCGTTGTTGTGCTCATATACTAAATCTTATTGTCCAAGAAGGTTTGAAAATTGCTGTTGGAGCTTTAAATAAAATTAGAGATTCTGTCAAGTATGTGAAAGGTTCAGAAAGTAGAAAGAAAAAATTTGAAGAATGTGTGAGAGGAGTTGGTAACATTGACACTCGTATAGGCTTACGACTAGATGTGTCCACCCGTTGGAATTCTACATATTTGATGTTGGAGAGTGCCATCAAGTATAAGAAGGCTTTTTCTGCTCTTCAATTGAATGATAAAAATTATAAGTATTGTCCTTCAACTGAAGAGTGGAAAAGAGGAGAGAAGATAGCTGAATTTCTTGAGCCTTTTTATGATACCACCAACTTGATATCGGGTTCTTCTTATCCTACATCAAACAAATATACTTTTTTCAAGTTTGGAAGATAGAGAGTTTGTTATATAAGAATTTATTCAATGAAGATGTGGTAATAGGTGATATGTGTAGACAAATGAAGGAGAAGTTTGATAAATATTGGACTCAGTTCTGAAGGTGCTTGCATTTGGGGCTATTCTTGACCCACGGGTAAAGTTTTCATTGTTAGAGTTCTTTTATTCAAAGGTGGAGCCTGATTTTGCTAAATGTAAAGAGAAGATGTCACTTGTGAAAGGAAAGTTGTACAAGCTTTATGAGCAAAATACGGATACTTCAAGTTATTCACAATCACAATCGTCTTCTATCGGATATACACGTACTCAAAGTGAAGGAATGAAAGGCAACGGGAAAAAGATTTTCGATGTAATAGCACTTTCTCTCTTGGTTTTATTGTATTAACTTAATTATGTATATACATAAATATATTGCACTAATATATTTTCTTTAATGCAGGAAATTATGGAATATGAAAGCCAAACGGTTACAAGTGCTGGAAAATCACAATTAGACTCTTATTTGGAGGAGCCAAAGCTTGAATTTGCACATTATGAAGATTTGGATGTCTTGGAGTATTGGAAAAATCATAAGCATCGATACCCAACCCTTGCCTTGATGGCATGTGATGTTTTGGCTATTCCAATAACTACTGTTGCGTCAGAATCATCTTTTTCTATTGGTGCTCGTGTGCTCACCAAATATAGAAGTTCTATCCTTCCCGAAAAAGTGCAAACTCTTATTTGCACTCGTAACTGGTTGCATGGTTATGTTGATGGTAATTTTGTTTATGAATTGTTTTATATTTTGTCCTACTTTTTACTTACAGATTGGATTGTTGACATATCATTTTATTTATTTGTTTGTCTTTCTATGCAGATATAGATAGTGAAGATGGTACACAAAATAGAGCAACTCTACCGGATGAAGGGGAAGGGGCAACTGCTTTCGAGATTATTGACGATGAAGAAGTTGATATAAAAGAATGAATGATTGTGTTTGTTTTTGAGATTATTGAAAGACTTGGTATTTGTTTTTGATGAATGGTGGAAAACTATGTTATTTGAATGTTTGTGTTTGTTTTTTAGATTATTGAAATATTTTGTATTTGTTTTTGATGAATATTGAATGGTGAAAAACTTTGTGATATTTTTTTATTAATTGTTTTTTTATAATTATAAAGTTCGTAAAAATTTGGTGGGTGACCCGCCGAACCCACAACCCATGGTGGGTTGGGTTGGGTTGATAGTTTTTAGGCCCGCCACCTTTTTGGGCTGGCCCGCCCCGCCCCGCCAAATGGCGGGTTGAAGCGGGTTTTGGGCTGGCTCGCCCCGCCAACCCATTTTGACAGCTCTACCTGGGATCAGTCCGATCTTGGGGAGTCGAAAGGCAGGTGGAATACGTTGGTCCTATACTCTGGAAAAAGAATCCACTGTTCCAGGAAAAATCCTGAGATTGTCAAAATAAAGCAGGTGCTTATCCGGTCAATTGTAGGGAAAACAACAAATAATAATAAAATATACTAATAAAAGGCACGCTGTACTCCAAACCCAGAAAGCCTTCAGCCAGCCTTCTGATACCTCCAAACCCATTTTCCTCATAAACCTGCTCCAAATTTGGAAAGGCGAGAGATAAATCTTGCCGTTGATACGAGAGATTAGTACGTAAATCGAACGTAAGGTATCGATCGATCGGACAAGGGCGAGAATCGATGAAAAATACGGATCCGAGCAAGGTATGGCAAATGAGAGCCGATATGGGTACAGATGTAGGGGCTCCAGGATACGCTCCGACTCCAGCAATGCAGGAATGGTTAGACCAAAAGTTGGGTGCAGCGACAAGCCAAATGGCTAATCCGATGCAAAATTTAAAATCCAGTGGTGAGGTAATCTCTTCCCCTGCAGTCCCCCAAGAAGCATCAACCTTCCATGTTCCTCCAAATCCAACTTCCCAAGCTAACACCAACCCACCAAATACCTATTATTACCAAAATTTTAACCCTTTTTCATCATACCCTCCTTATCCTACCCAAAATCCTTATCCTATCCAAAATCCATATCTTGCCCAATATCCCTATCCTACCCAAAATCCATATCCTGCCCAATATCCATATCCAACCCAATATCCCCATCCAACCCAAAATCTTTATCCAGCCCAATATCCCTATCCTACCCAATATCCTTATCCAGTCCAATATCCATATCGAGCCCAAAATCCATACCCTATCCAAAATCCATATCCTGCCCGATATCCATATCCAGCCCAATATCCATATCCAGCCCAAAATCCTTATCCTGCCCAAAATCCTTACCAGGTACCGCAGCCAGAAATTAACCCAGCCTCCCCTAATCCTGCCAGCATCTACCAAACCCCAATTCTCCCGCCCGCCAAAATGGAGGCTGACATCGAAAATTTGAAATCCATGATGCTTAAATTTCTAAACCAAGAAGTTTCTAATGAAAATTTGGGGGATAGCTTCCTGGGTATGATGGATGAAGGCACTTATTATAAAAGAGCTCCCTGTTGAGTTTGAGTCTATTTATAATAATCCTCTACAGAACTAGTATACTACGACCGGCCCGCTTTTTACGCCCGCAGATCTGGTGGACCGCTTCGAATATATTATCCCTATTCCTTTACCTAGCTTTACTGATTGGTCATCTACCAATCCGCTCCATAAAATTGAGGATCTCAAACCCCAGGTCCTCAATAATGTAATAAACCCTGTACGGTTTGCTTTTAATGATAATCTAATTGTCTTTGCTTATTCCTTAGTTACACCTACATTAAAAGACGCATTAAATAATTATAATGATGAGTCATTTAATAGGACCCAAAAGATAAAAAAAATTATTTGCTTGAGTTTGTAAAGTCAGTAGAGCACTAGGGACAACATCATTCATCAACAGCGACTGAAGACTGGTCCATTATCAATCTGGGGCTGGACAAGGAAATCAAAGGAATCAAAATCGGCAACTACCTGCAATGCTCTGAAAAGGTAGCACTCATTGATATCCCTAAAGAGTTCGTAGATATCTTCACCTAGTCCTATGAAGATATGTCGGGGCTAGATCCAGCCATAGTCAAACACCGGATCCCCTTATATCCGGATGCTCGGCCAATCAAGCAAAAGCTCCGCCGAATTAAGCCGGAATGGTCACTACAAGTTAAAAAAAGAAAAGAAATTATGAAGCAGCCGCACGTCAATTTCATTCGGGTAGTAAAATACCCAATTCGGCGGACCAATATAATGATCGTTCCCAAGCCCAACAGGAAGATCCGGATCTGCGTAGACTTCCACGACCCCAACAAGGCGTCGCCCAAAGATGACTTCTCTCTACCTAATATCAATATTGTGGTAGACGCCGTTGCTGCTCATGAAATCAGATCCTTCGTCGACGGCATGCTGGGCTCTAGTCAAATCAAAATGGCAGCAGAGGACCAAGAAAAGACCTCATTCACCACCCCTTGGGGGACCTACTGCTATCATGTCATGCCGTCTGGGCTAAAAAAATGTTGGGGCTACTTATCAAAAGACTACTACCACTCTCTTCCACGATGTGCCGTATATTGTCAAAGAAATCCGGTCAGGATGTGCCATACTCCTCACAAACCAGGAAAAAGAAGACCTTGTTCAGCCTCCAAGCTCAACGAGCTTAAAAGGTATGATGCTTGAGCCACCCTATCTGGCAAGTGCTTCCCTCTCCAGCTCGCTAGGCTGAAAACCCGAAAGGGCGGCCTAGGCAAAAATTAGAGCATAATATATATATATATATATATATATATATATATATATATATATATATATATATATATATATATATATATATATATATATATATATATATAACAAAACAAATAAAAAGGGGAAATAAGGGCTCGCTAGGTTGAAAACTCAAAAGGGCGGCTTAGACAAAAGTTAGAGCCAAATAAAATATATATATCAGGAGAAAAAGGGAAGGGAAAGCACTCTTTGAAACTTCGGCATCCTACCTCTAGTCTTCAGCAGGCAAGGGGGGCTCGACTGACAGAAGAAAAAGAAGAAAAACCACGATAGAGGCTCACATTAAAACACTAAAATATAATATCACAGGTCCTAAGGTGGAACTTAGGAATAATTGCTAAAGAAATTTAGGCTATACATTAATTGCCTGTACATATCTATTTATTGCCTATACCCCCCTTGTTTCCCCCAAAACTATCCTTCACTTGCAGCTTAAGCCCCGGAGCAGTCCATCAGTACTTGCGGCGTCCGCCCGGCCGGGCCCATATACTTCTTCTGCAAGGCACAGAAAAGGCTCGGTCTCATCAGAATGAGAAGCATCAGAAGTGTCTTCGTCCTATTCATTGTCCGCACTGCCATTGTCCTGAAACAGCCAGACGACTTGGGTTCTGACCATTCATTGCTGCCTTGTCTGATTGCGAAGAAAAATGCAGGGGTTATGAGAATAGTCTTATGCCAAGTGTAGCCCTGCAACAATTATATGGCCGAAAACAGGAGGGGGTGATTGCCTTTTCCTCTCCCCGCCTATCATAAAAACAAAAAGGGAAAGAAAAGCCTGTTCGAGCCCGAAGGTATATTCCTTTAAAATCCTTTGGAGATACAACGTGCAATTACCTATTAGATATCGGTATAGCTTTGTTTTGTGTGTGCGTCTTAAGTCTATATGTTTTTTATTTATTTTGCATCATATAAAATTATATTACATTGTAAATGTTTGTACAGGTTTTCAAATTAAAAAAAATACAAAAATACAAAAAAAAAAATGTATATGTATTGTTTTGCATCTAAAATAAATGTTTTTGCATCCTAGGCATCGTAAAAGTGTGTTTTGCATTTTAAAGATATGTACAACATTTTGCATTATTGCATGCATGATAGAATAAAGAATGCCCATGCATCATGTTAATAAGCATCCTGTAATTTTTAGGCATCACATGTGCATCAAATAAAGTAGTACATGCATCCAGCATTCGCATTTATTATCCAATAAGCTGCATCAGGAGTGCGCTAAAAAGAAAATAAAATGCCACCAATAAGGAAAATAAATATTCTTATGTCATTTACTATGTCCCTGCAGCATAAGCATGCATGAAAAATAAATTTTATGGCATAAAATATACCTGTTTTGTCCCATATTTATCCGATAATATGCCCAAAAAAAATGTGTTCAGAAAAAAAAATGAATTGTATTTCGAAAAGTCTGTTTCGTGAACACATAGCATGCAAAATATGTTTTAGTCTAGAACACGCATCCTATAGCCCCATTTGCATTTATAGTATAAATCATGCATAGTAGGGTCAAATAGTGACCACTAGCTCAATCATGCATCGTAAGAATAAATTGCATAAATTTCATGCATCATTACTTAATTACATCATTTAGGCATAAATAGGACATGCATATGCATCATTAATAAAGTCAGGAATGCTTCAAAAGTGCCAAACAGTGCCAAAATCTAGCAGATCTGAAGTATATCCAGGCAGATAAAAAAAAAAGGAATATTGAAAAACAAGAAAAAAAGAGAGAAATATTGAAAAAAAGAGAGAGAGAGAATAAACAGATAATAAGCATGCAAATAAAGAGAAATGGCGAGCATGCAGAATAAAAAAAAAGAGAAAAAAGAAAAATCGGAAGAGGGGAAAATGCATGTACAAGAAAAGAAAAGGAAAAATTTATAAGTGCATGCAACAAAGGAAAAAAATGGAGCGAAAAGAAAACAACAAAGAAAGAAAGGATTTAAAGAAGGAAAAGAAGTTTCTAACCGAGGTCGGTGGAAAGATCAAGAAAAATTTTCGAAAAAGAAAACAACAAAGAAAAACATAGGAGGGGAAAGATTTTCCAAAGAAAGGCCGAAAAAAAGAAAAATTTCTAACCGAGGTCAAGAAAGAAAAATGCAAAGACAAAGAACATCGTGAAAGCAAAAGAAAAGCGAAAAAAGAAAGCAACAAAAGAAGGCAATTTGCCGCATGGGCACGACAAGGGTAAGAAAAGGAAGGTATTTTCCTTTTTTACAATGCATTTGTATGATGTTTGGAAACTTTCCTTTAAGGGGCACGCAGCCCCTGATTCAGAGGGAAAGGTCTTGTTCTCCGGTGAAGGCTGAGTTCCTGAGGAGGCAATGCATTCCATGCATTTTTCGCTGTGTTGGAAAACTTTCTTTTAAGGGGCATGCAACGCCGAATTCATAAGGAAAGGACTTGTCCTCCGAAGAAGGCTGAGTTCCTGAGGAGACAATTCATGTCGTACAGCCGCATGGCGAACTACGATTGGTCTGATTCCTTGGCTAAGGATACGTAGGCAGTCTCTTTCGGTAGACGCGACCATCACATCACGATATTTACCCTTGCAGAACTCATTTGATAAAGCTTTGCCGCACTTGCTCATTTAGTATTGCTGCACTTGCACCGCAGCATTTGATCCCCGGCTGAGTAAACTACGTCTCGGTCTGATTCCTTGTATAAGGATACACAGGCAGCCTATTTCGGTAGGCGCGACCGTTGCACGAATGATAGTTTAGGTTTTGGCCTGAACTACGTCTGGTCTGATTTCCTTTATTACGGGATACGTAGGCAGCCTACACTAGTAGGTCCGACCATTATAGCACTTCATTTCATATCTTCTTAAAAACTATGATAACTTGCTAAAACCGACTAAATATGTCTAGGTTATGGAGTTTGGATAGCATGATAAATTGTGCATTATAACTACTACCTGTTGCATCTCTTCCCCGTTTTATAATTGAACGAAATTGGAGAGTCTATTGTTTATTAACGATGTTCGTCTAATCAGTAAGCCTTGGGTTACCCGTAGACTCCATCGTTGAGGGGCTCTGTAGACACCCCAATTTCGTACCCTTGATGTGTAACTCTGGAATGTGATATCAAGAACTGTTTAAACTTAACAAAATGTCAAGTTAGAGGGTTGAAAATGCAAAAGGAAAAGGTAGGATGCATGAATAGTAAACTGCAGGGGAGGAAAGTGTCAAAAATGAGCTGAAAATAGGCCCTTGGCGCCGCGCCCAATTTCCTGTTTGGCCGCGCCAAGGTCCCCAAACAGTGCACGATCGTTAACGCATTGTATAAAATGTCAAGCGCGCGGTACAAGCCAATGAAGCACGAATCCAACTATAAATAGAGGTGCCCGGCTACGCTTTGAGAGACAGTTTCTCGACGAAGGCTTGAAGCCCAGAGTTACGCTGCGTATTTTTTATGCGGTGTGCGATCAGTGAGCGAGTGATCCCTTTCCTCTCATAAAGCTTCCAAATCCTGTCCAAACTCCGCCAAAACACAAATCCAACCGGTTAAAGTGATCCCTAGCCCTTTAGTTAGGTATCCCCCATATTTCCTCGGCCCAAAAACCATAAAGTAAGCCGTTACTCTGCCCGAGTAAATAGGCTGAAACCACCCTAAATAAGCCATTATTCCGCCCAACCAAATAGGCCAAAACCACCAAAACTAAGCCATCATTTTGCCCGAGTGAGTAAGCCAAAACTACCCTATATAAGCCGTCACTCTGCCCGAATCACATCAGCGACAACAATAAAAGTCTCCATCTCCCGAGAAGGACAGAACGAGCACACCCCGCTCTAAAAGGTAATAGCCTTTAAGGTCGTTTTATTTATTTATTTATTTACTTTTTATAAAAGTTGTTATTTAAATCCGGCCCAATGTAGACAATATAAGCCATTGTGCTGCCCGGATTAGATTAGAAATATTATGTAAAAGAGCCGTTATAATGGCCAAATATTTTTAAATACATTGGTAATTATTGTAAGGAAATGGCTGCAAGTCCGTAAATAATGTAGCCACGGATGTATTTGTTTTATTTTCCTGTCTTTAATGCTTTATTTATTTTCTAAATAAATATAACGATAAGCATACTTTAGCCAAAAACTATTTTGAGACCGAAAGGGCGAGTTGGGTGTCTAGCACCTTTCCAACTCGTAACTTAGCCTCCGAACCCGTTTTCTATGTCTGGTTTTCTTTTTTTATGGTTTTGCTTTATTTTTGCCTTAAAATAAAGATGGCGACTCTAAAACTTTTTGGATCCAGTGGGGCCTCGCAACACTCCTTTTTTGCACTTTTCATTTTTTTCCTAAAAAAGGGAGAATGAGAATGGAAGGGTGATGTATTCTCATATCCTGGTATCCCCTAAACAAGGGATAACTTGATGCGGGAAACTCAAAGCTCCCATAGTGATCCGAAACGAGTCATAAGGCTATTTTTAATAAAATCCATAGTGGGGGCGTCGCAATATCCTTTTTTGCACTTTTCCGTTTTCCCCTAAAAAAGGGAAAATGGGAATGAAAGGGTAATGCATTCCCATATCTTGGTATCCCCTAAAAAAGGGATAACTTGATGCGGGAAACCCAAAGTTCCCATATTGGATCAAAAATCCACTAAAGGTAATAGAGACGCATTCCAACGCGCTATCATAGACATCACTCCTCTCGCACTTTTGATTTCGTCTTCCCCTAAACAAGGGAGGGTGGAACGAGAGCAGTGGTGTCCCGAGACGCACGCCAAGACCGGCGCGGGCGCAGCTTCCTGAGCCCACAGCGCGCGGCCAGATCCACCTTTTGGCCGCGCCAAGGTCCTATTACAGTTCCAATTTTGGCACTTTCACCCTCGCATTTTACTGTTTTGCGCATCCTGCTTTGCCTTTCCCATTTTTGACTCCTCTAACTTGACATTTGTTAAGTTTAAGCAGTTCTTGATATCACAGGTCAGAGTCACATATCAGGTGTACGAAATTGGGGTGTCTACAGAGCCCCTCAACGATGGAGTCTACGGGTAACCCGAGGCTTACTGAGTAGACGAACATCGTTGATAAACAATAGACTCTCCAATTTCGTTCAATTAAAACTAAGTTTTAGAGATGGCATGCAAGATCAAGGTGTAATATTTAAATAAATTAATATATGTTTTAATCATGTTTCAAAAAGTCTAAAATAACAAATTGAAAATGAAGACCTCCCGATAATCAATTAAAACATTATGGTCATTTAATCGGTGGAGAAAAAAAATTAAAACTTTTATTTGTAATTTTAAAAAGAATATGTATAATCATTAATTGGGAATTCTTCCAATTTTTTATGTTATTAAGACCACTCTAAAAGATAAATTGTTTTTATTTTATTTTTAAAAAAAATAGAATAAGTAATAATATGTATAATTACAATTTGAATTCTTCCGATTTTTATGTTGTTAATAATATGTATAAAATATAAAACATAGCTTTAATAGTCAAATCGTGGTCATTAAAGAGTTTGTTCAATTAAACAAATAAAAAGAAAAGAAAAATTAAAAAGAAAAGAGAAAAGAGTGGAAGTTGGAGATGGGAGAAGTGGAGGAGTTGGAGAGGGGTTGCATAACTACCGCAGTTTTAAGCGAGATATGTAAATGAAGTGCTCGACATGGTTTTCCAAGATGTTTTATAATATAGATAAGAGAGATATGCAACGCTATAATGCTTTATCATGCTATCCAAACTCCATAATCTAGACATATTTAGTCTGCTATAACAAAGTTATCGCAGCTTTTAAGCGTATTAAATGAAGTGCTCACCTATAATATAGGAAATAAAGGAAATCAGACCAACGTAGTTCAGGCCAAAACCTAAAATATCATTAGTGCAACGGTCATGCCTACCGAAGTAGGCTGCCTACGTATCCTTATACAAGGAATCAGACCGAGACGTAGTTCGTCCAGCCGAGGATGAAATGTTGCGGTGCAAGTGCGGCAATGCTAAATGAGCAAGTGCGGCAAAGCTTTATCAAATGAGTGCTGCAAAGGTAATTATAACGTCTTTGTGATGGTCGGCGTCTTCACCGAGATAGGCGCCTTCACGTATCCTTGGCCAAGGAATCGACTCAATCGTAGTTTGCACTGCGGCGGCATGAATTGTGTCCTCGTGAGGCAGCGCCTTCGTCGGAGGACAAGACCTTTCCCTCGATGCGGGTTGCTCGCCTTTAAAAGAAAGTTTTCCAATACAGCGATTGATGTCTGGAATTCAATGTCTCCTAAGGAACTTAGCCTTCGCTGGAGGACAAAGCCTTTCCCTTGCCCCGTGGTTGTTTGCCCCGTTAGGAAAGTCTTTCAAACATCATACAAATGCACTGAAAAAAGGAAAATACCTTCCTTTTCTTACCCTTGTCAAGCCCATGCGGCAAATTGCTGCTGCTGTTGCTTTGCTGCTTCTTGTTGCTTTACGCTGTTCTTTGCTGCATTTTGCTGGGGATTCTTCTTTTGTCACAGTTCCAGCCTTTGCTGGATAATTGTTTTCCCGCTCGCTATATTTTCGCTTTAGGCTTTAGGAAAATCTTTCTTGATGTCTTTGCTACATTTTTTTCTTTCGCTCTTTTCTAACCTTATTTAGAAATTTCCTTTCCTTGTTGCCGCATCTTTGGTTTCAGCTGAAATTATCTTTTCTTTGCTGCTGTTTTCTTTTCACTCCATTTTCTAGCTTCAGCCGAAAGTTTCTTTTTCTGCCGCTGCATTTTCTTTTGTTGCATGCACTTAAAAATTATTCTTTTCTTTTCTTATGCATGCATTTTCCCCTCTCCCGATTTTTTTTTGTTTTTGTTTTTTTCTCTCTTTTTCATCTTCTTCTTTATTTTGCATGCTCGCCATTTCTTTTTATTTGCATGCTTATTATCTGTTTATTTTTTTCTCTTTTTCATTTCTTTTTTCTTTTTTCTTTTTTTTTTTAGATCTGCATGGATATACTTCAGATCTGCTAGATTTTGACACTGTTTGACACTTTTGAAGCATTCCTGACTTTATTAATAATGCTTATGCATGTCCTATTTATGTCTAAATGATGCAATTAGGTAATGATGCATGAAATTTATGCAATTTATTCTAGCGATGCATGATTGAATTAGTGGTCACTATTTGACCATACTATGCATGATTTATACTATAAATGCAATTGGAGCTATATGATGCATGTTCTAAGCTAAAACACATTTTTGCATGCAATATGTTCACGGGACGGACTTTTCGGAATACAATTCAAATTTTTCCGAACATATTTTCGGGCACATTTTCGGATAAATACAAGACAAAACAGATATATTTCTTGCCCTGAAATTTATTTTTCATACATGCTTATATCGCAGGGATATAGTAAATGTCATAGGGATATTTATTTTCATGATTGGTGACATTTTATTTTCTTTTTAGCGCACCCTTAATGCAGCTTATTGGACAGTAAATGTAAATGATGGATGCATATACTACTTTATTTGATGCAAATGCAATGCAGAAAAATTGTAGGATGCTTACTAACATGATGCATGGGCACTCTTTTATCATGCATATTATAATGCAAAAATGCAGTACATATGTTTAGAATGTATTTCTATGATGTCCTGCCGGGGATGAAATGTTGCGGTGCAAGTGCGGCAATGCTAAATGAGCAAATGCAGCAAAGCTTTATCAAATGAGTGTTGCAAAGGTAATTATAACGTGATGTGATGGTCGCGTCTACCGAGATAGACTGCCTACGTATCCTTGGCCAAGGAATCAGCCCAATCGTAGTTTGTCTGCGGTTGTGCGGCATGAATTGTCTCCTCAGGAACGCAGCCTTCATCGGAGGACAAGACCTTTCCCTCTGATCCGGGGTTGCATGCCCCTTAAAAGAAAGTTTTCCAACACGGCGATTGATGTCTGGAATTCAATGTCTCCTCAGGAACTTAGCCTTCGCTGGAGGACAAAGCCTTTCCCTTGCCCCGTGGTTGTTTGCCCCGTTAGGAAAGTCTTTCAAACATGATACAAATGCACTGAAAAAAAGGAAAATACCTTCCTTTTCTTACCCTTGCTATGCCCATGCGGCAAATTGCTTGCTTTTTGCTTCTTGCTTTTTCTTTGTTGCTCTTTCTTTGGGGATTCTTCTTTTGTCACAGTTCCAGCCTTTGTTGGATAATTGTTTTCCCTGTTCTGCTATATTTTCGGCTTTAGTTGGAAAATCTTTCTTGATGCTGCTGCATTTTTCTTTGCTGCTCTTTCTAATCTTATTTAGAAATTTCCTTTCCTTGCTGCCGCATCTTTGGTTTCAGCTGAAATTATCTTTTCTTTGCTGCTGTTTTCTTTTCACTCCATTTTCTAGCTTCAGCCGAAAGATTCTTCTTCTGCCGCTTCATTTTCTTTTGTTGCATGCACTTAAAAAATATTCTTTTATTTTCTTATGCATGCATTTTCCCCTCTCCCGATTTTTTTTTTTTTGTTCTTTTCTCTTTTTTTTCTTCTTTATTCTGCATGCTCGCCATTTCTCTTTATTTGCATGCTTATTATCTGTTTATTTTTTTCTCTTTTTCTTTTCTTTTTTCTTTTTTCTTTTTTTTTTAGATCTGCCTGGATATACTTCAAATCTGCTAGATTTTGACACTGTTTGACACTTTTGAAGCATTCCTAACTTTATTAATAATGCTTATGCATGTCCTATTTATGCCTAAATGATGCAATTAGGTAATGATGCATGAAATTTATGCAATTTATTCTAGCGATGCATGATTGAACTAGTTGTCACTATTTGACCATACTATGCATGATTTATACTATAAATGCAATTGGAGCTATATGATGCATGTTCTAAGCTAAAACACATTTTTGCATGCAATATGTTCACGGGACGGACTTTTCGGAATACAATTCAAATTTTTCCGAACATATTTTCAAGCACATTTTCGTATAAATACAAGACAAAACAGATATATTTCATGCCCTGAAATTTATTTTTCATACATGCTTATGCCGCAGGGATATAGTAAATGTCATAGGGATATTTATTTTCATGATTGGTGGCATTTTATTTTCTTTTTAGCGCACCCTTAATGCAGCTTATTGGACAGTAAAAGTAAATGATGGATGCATATACTACTTTATTTGATGCAAATGCAATGCAGAAAAATTGTAGGATGCTTACTAACATGATGCATGGGCACTCTTTTATCATGCATATTATAATGCAAAAATGCAGTACATATGTTTAGAATGTATTTCTATGATGCCCTGCCGGGGATGAAATGTTGCGGTGCAAGTGCGGCAATGCTAAATGAGCAAGTGCGGCAAAGCTTCATCAAATGAGTGCTGCAAAGGTAATTATAACGTGCTTTGATGGTCGCGTCTACCAAGATAGACTGCCTACGTATCCTTGGCAAATGAATCAGACCTATCGTAGTTTGTCTGCGGCTGTGCGGCATGAATTGTCTCCTCAGGAACGCAGCCTTCATCGGAGGACAAGACCTTTCCCTCTGATTCGGGGTTGCATGCCCCTTAAAAGAAAGTTTTCCAACACGGCGATTGATGTCTGGAATTCAATGTCTCCTCAGGAACTTAGCCTTTCGCTGGAGGACAAAGCCTTTCCCTTGCCCCGTGGTTGTTTGCCCCGTTAGGAAAGTCTTTCAAACATGATACAAATGCACTGAAAAAAGGAAAATACCTTCCTTTTCTTACCCTTGCCATGCCCATGCGGCAAATTGCTGCTGCTGTTGCTTTGCTGCTTTACGTTGTTCTTTGTTGCTCTTGCTGCACTTTGCTGGGGATTCTTCTTTTGTCACAGTTCCAGCCTTTGCTGGATAATTGTTTTCCCTGTTCTGCTATATTTTCGGCTTTAGTTGGAAAATCTTTCTTGATGCTGCTGCATTTTTCTTTGCTGCTCTTTCTAATCTTATTTAGAAATTTCCTTTCCTTGCTGCCGCATCTTTGGTTTCAGCTGAAATTATCTTTTCTTTGCTGCTGTTTTCTTTTCACTCCATTTTCTAGCTTCAGCCGAAAGATTCTTCTTCTGCCGCTTCATTTTCTTTTGTTGCATGCACTTAAAAATTATTCTTTTCTTTTCTTATGCATGCATTTTCCCCTCTCCCGATTTTTTTTTGTTTTTGTTCTTTTCTCTTTTTTTTCTTCTTTATTCTGCATGCTCGCCATTTCTCTTTATTTGCATGCTTATTATCTGTTTATTTTTTTCTCTTTTTCTTTTCTTTTTTCTTTTTTCTTTTTTTTTTAGATTTGCCTGGATATACTTCAGATCTGCTAGATTTTGACACTGTTTGACACTTTTGAAGCATTCCTGACTTTATTAATAATGCTTATGCATGTCCTATTTATGCCTAAATGATGCAATTAGGTAATGATGCATGAAATTTATGCAATTTATTCTAGCGATGCATGATTGAACTAGTGGTCACTATTTGACCATACTATGCATGATTTATACTATAAATGCAATTGGAGCTATATGATGCATGTTCTAAGCTAAAACACATTTTTGCATGCAATATGTTCACGGGACGGACTTTTCGGAATACAATTCAAATTTTTCCGAACATATTTTCAGGCACATTTTCGTATAAATACAAGACAAAACAGATATATTTCATGCCCTGAAATTTATTTTTCATACATGCTTATGCCGCAGGGATATAGTAAATGTCATAGGGATATTTATTTTCATGATTGGTGGCATTTTATTTTCTTTTTAGCGCACCCTTAATGCAGCTTATTGGACAGTAAAAGTAAATGATGGATGCATATACTACTTTATTTGATGCAAATGCAATGCAGAAAAATTGTAGGATGCTTACTAACATGATGCATGGGCACTCTTTTATCATGCATATTATAATGCAAAAATGCAGTACATATGTTTAGAATGTATTTCTATGATGCCCTGCCGGGGATGAAATGTTGCGGTGCAAGTGCGGCAATGCTAAATGAGCAAGTGCGGCAAAGCTTTATCAAATGAGTGCTGCAAAGGTAATTATAACGTGGTTTGATGGTCGCGTCTACCGAGATAGACTGCCTACGTATCCTTGGCCAATGAATCAGACCTATCGTAGTTTGCCGGCGGCTGTGCGGCATGAATTGTCTCCTCAGGAACGCAGCCTTCATCGGAGGACAAGACCTTTCCCTCTGATCCGGGGTTGCATGCCCCTTAAAAGAAAGTTTTCCAACACGGCGATTGATGTCTGGAATTCAATGTCTCCTCAGGAACTTAGCCTTCGCTGGAGGACAAAGCCTTTCCCTTGCCCCGTGGTTGTTTGCCCCGTTAGGAAAGTCTTTCAAACATGATACAAATGCACTGAAAAAGGAAAATACCTTCCTTTTCTTACCCTTGCCATGCCCATGCGGCAAATTGCTGCTGCTGTTGCTTAGCTGCTTCTTGCTGCTTCACGTTGTTCTTTGCTGCTCTTGCTGCACTTTGCTAGGGATTCTTCTTTTGTCACAGTTCCAGCCTTTGTTGGATAATTGTTTTCCCTGTTCTGCTATATTTTCGGCTTTAGTTGGAAAATCTTTCTTGATGCTACTGCATTTTTCTTTGCTGCTCTTTCTAACCTTATTTAGAAATTTCCTTTCCTTGCTGCCGCATCTTTGGTTTCAGCTGAAATTATCTTTTCTTTGCTGCTGTTTTCTTTTCACTCCATTTTCTAGCTTTAGCCGAAAGTTTCTTCTTCTGCCGCTGCATTTTCTTTTGTTGCATGCGCTTAAAAATTATTCTTTTCTTTTCTTATACATTCATTTTCCCCTCTCTCGATTTTTTTTTGTTTTTGTTCTTTTCTCTCTTTTTTTTCTTCTTTATTTTGCATGCTCGCCATTTCTCTTTTTTTGCATGCTTATTATATGTTTATTTTTTTTCTCTTTTTCTTTTCTTTTTTCTTTTTTCTTTTTTTTAGATCTGCCTGGATATACTTCAAATCTGCTAGATTTTGACACTGTTTGACACTTTTGAAGCATTCCTGACTTTATTAATAATGCTTATGCATGTCCTATTTGTGCCTAAATGATGCAATTAGGTAATGATGCATGAAATTTATGCAATTTATTCTAGCGATGCATGATTGAACTAGTGGTCACTATTTGACCATATTATACATGATTTATACTATAAATGCAATTGGAGCTATATGATGCATGTTCTAAGCTAAAACACATTTTTGCATGCAATATGTTCACGGGACGAACTTTTCGGAATACAATTCAAATTTTTCCGAACATATTTTCGGGCACATTTTCGGATAAATACAAGACAAAACAGATATATTTCATGCCCTGAAATTTATTTTTCATGCATGCTTATGCCGCAAGGATATAGTAAATGTCATAGGGATATTTATTTTCATGATTGGTGGCATTTTATTTTCTTTTTAGCGCACCCTTAATGCAGCTTATTGGACAGTAAATGTAAATGATGGATGCATATACTATTTTATTTGATGCAAATGCAATGCAGAAAAATTGTAGGATGCTTACTAACATGATGCATGGGCACTCTTTTATCATGCATATTATAATGCAAAAATGCAGTACATATGTTTAGAATGTATTTCTATGATGTCTATGATGCAAAAAGTAACCATTTAGATGTAAAGTAACACATATAATCTTTCTTTTCATCATCTTTTCATTATTATTATTATTATTATTATTATTATTATTATTTTATTTTTGCTAGGATACATATCTAAATTTACAAAAATGCATTTTTATTTATCAAAAGGATGTAAAATTGCACAACATATACTTTCAAAATACACATTTTTTTCTTTCTGTTTTTTTCTGTTGTTTTTTCTTTTTTTTTTAATTAAGGAAACTAAATATTTATTTACACATGTATTTATATATGTATATTTTTTTTATAAATGGTAAGTGTTTATTTATATTTAAAATGATGTTTTTTTTATAAGAAATTAGTATGCTGCAATTTTATAATTCATGAAGTACAATGTATGCAACATGTTTATTATTTATTCTTACTTATTCATTATTATTGTTTTTTTTAAAAGACTTTACAAGGAAAATGAAGATAGTGGACTTACCTTTTCCCCTCTCTTTTTTTTTTTTCAGTTTTTTTTCTTCAATATTCCTCTTTTTTTTGTTTTGTTTTTGAATTTTCTAAAAGCAAAACTTGAAAAAGATTTTCCTTTTATTTATTTATTTATTTATTTATTTTTGAAGTTAAGATAAGAATACCTTACCTTTCTTACCTTTTAGTCCTTGGGTGGCTGCTGCGGGTTCAACTGATTTTGACATTTCTGCCACCTTCGCTTCTTCAAGCTAGGGACTTCTTCTTTTCTTTTTATTCTTTATTTTCTTAAATGATGATATATATATACAAATATTTATTATGCAATGCAATACAATTTTATATGATGCAATAAATTAAAAATGCAGACTCAAAACGCACGCACAAAGTAAAGTTATACCGATATCTAATGGGTAATGGCACGCTGTATCTTAGAAACGGATTTTAAAGGAATATACCTTCGGGCTCGAGCAGGTTTTTCGGATGATATGCGGAGAGGAAAAGGCAGCCGCCTCCTCCTGTTCTCGGTCATATAATTGTTGTAGGGCTACACTTGGCATAAGGCTATTCTTATAGCCCCTGCTTTTTTCTTCGCAATCAGACAGGGCAGCAGTGAATGGTCGGAACCCGAGTCATCTGGCTGTTTCAAGACAATGGCAGTGCGGATAATGAATAGGACTAGGACACTTCTTGTGCTTCTCATTCTGATGAGACTGAGCCTTTTCTGTGCCTTGCAGAAGAAGTATATGGGCCCGGCTGGGCGGACGCCGCAGACATTGATGGACCACCCCTTGGGGCTTAAGCTGCAAAAGAGGGGATAGTTTCCAGGGAAACAAGGGGGGATATAGGCAATAAATAGATATGTACATGCAATTAATGTATAACCTAAATTTCTTTAGCAATTATTCCTAAGTTGCACCTTAGGACCTGTAATATTATATTTTAGTGTTTTAATGTGAGCCTCTGTCGTGGTTTTTCTTTTTCTTCTGTCAGTCGAGCCCCCTTACATACTGAAGACTGGAGGTAGGATGCCGAGGTTTTAAAGAGTGCTTTCCCTCCCCTTTTTCTCCTGATATATATATTTTTTTATTTTGCTCTATCTTTTGCTTAGGCTGCCCGTTCGAGTTTTCAACCTAGCGAGCCCTTATTTCTCCTTTTTACTTTATTTTTTTTATTTTGCTCTAATTTTTTGCCTAGGCCGCCCTTTCAGGTTTTCAGCCCAGCGAGCCCTTATTTCTTCTTTTTGTGTTTTTTTAATTATTTTTTTTATTTCGCTCTAATTTTTGCCTATGCCGCCCTTTCGGGTTTTCAGCCTAGCGAGCTGGAGAGGGAAGCACTTGCCAGATAGGGTAGCTCAAGCATAATACCTTTTGAGCTTGTCGAGATTGAAGGGCTGAACATGGTCTTCTTTTTCCTGGTTTGTGAGGAGTACGGCACCTCCTGACCGGATCTCCTTGACAATATACGATCCCACCCATGGAGATTTCCCTTTTCTTATGGATTATGTCGTGGAAGAGAGTGGTGGCAGCCTTTTGATAAGTAGCCCCCCGGCATTTTTCAGCCAAAACGGCATGACATGATAGCAGTAGGCCCCCCAAGGGGTGGTGAATGAGGTCTTTTCTTGGTCTTCTGTTGCCATTTTGATTTGATTATAGCCCAGCATGCCATCGACGAAGGATCTGACTTTGTGAGCAGCAACGGCGTCTACCACAATATCAATATTGGGGTAGAAGGAAGTCATCTTTGGGCGACGCCTTGTTGAGGTCGCGGAACTCTACACAGATCCGGACCTTCCCGTTGGACTTGGGAACGGTCACTATATTGGACAGCCAGATCAGGTATTTTACTACCCGAATGAAATTGACGTGCATCTGCTTTATGATTTCTTCTTTAACTTGTAGTGACCATTCCGGCTTAATCCGGCGGAACTTTTGTCTGATCGGTCGAGCATCCGGATATATGGGGATCCGGTATTTGACTATGGCTGGATCTAGCCCCGACATATCTTCATAGGACCAGGCAAATATGTCCAGGAACTCTTTGAGGAGGTCATTGAGTGCTACCCTTTCAGAGCCTTGCCGGTAGTTTCCGATTGTGATTCCTTTGATTTCATTTTCCAGCCCTAGATTGATAGTGGATTAGTCTTCAGTTGCTGTTGATGAATTATGTTGTTCCTGGTGCTCTACTGACTTTACAAGCTCAAGCAAATAACTTTTATCTTTTGGGTCCATTTTATTAAATGACTCGTTATTATAATTATTATTTAATGCGTCTTTTAATGTAGGTGCAACTAAGGAATAAGCAAAGACATTTAGATTATCATTAAAAGCAAACCGTACAGGGTTTATTATATTATTGAGGACCTGGGGTTTGAGATCGTCAACTTTAGGGAGCGGATCGGTAGATGACCAATCCGTAAAGCTAGGGAAAAGAATAGGGATAATATATCCGAAGCGGTCCACCAAATCTGCGGGCGTCAAAAGCGAGCTGGTCGTAGTATACTATTTCTGCAGAGGCTTATTAGAAATAGACTCAAACTCAGCAGGGAGCTTCTCATAATTAGTGCCTCTGCCTATCATACCCGGGAAGTTGTCGCTTGGTCTTTGTCAAAGTGATCACCTCTTTCCAGGTTTGGTTGGTAGGCTTGTCCAGATCGGGTAAGGTGGTTAACATCCCCACCGACCCAAGTGGCTTTTTTAATATTACAAGTACTTTGGCTACCCCGGATAGTGTCCCAAGAGAGCATATTACAGCTAGACTCTTTTAGGGATGAGGATGGAAAGAAAGGAATAAGGATATATGGTAATGGGTGTTTATTTGTTTTGAACTTGGGTACACAAAAATTTTCACCAACCTCAATCATGTTGATTTGAGGTAGAGGGTTATTGACTATATTTGGTCTGCGAGGAGGCTTTTCAATAACCTTATCATCTATAAGATCCTAGATAGCATCTCTGAGCATATAACATTTATCAGTGAGGTGACCACTGCAGCGATGGTATTCACAGTATTGGGCATGATTCCAAGTCCTGGGCAGGGGGTTCGGTGGCTTATAATTTTCCATAGGCTTTAGCACTCCTTGTGCCATTAGCCCCTGCAGGATCACAGACTGGGGGGCTTGCAATTCATCATAATATCGGTTCACCTTGTTCTGATTTCTGAAATTTATGTTCAGGCCATTATTCCCTCCGACTGTGTTGACAGACCTGTCCGCTCCATAAGACCATGGAATAGTGCCATAATTTTGGGTAAGAAAAGTGGCTGATGCATTTCCTACCATATTGACGGCTGGTGCTGGTGCTGGTGCTGTAACACCCGGGAATTGCATATTTTATTAATTGTGCATTAGGGTGCATTAGCATAACTAATTATGTGATACGTGTTATATTTAATATGTTTATGTGTTTTGTGTTGTGGACTTAGGTACTTGCCCTATGATAGTCCATTTGAGCTCAAGATATTTTGGGCTTGATGTGTGACGTATTTAAAGTCCATATTGGACTTTGATTATGTTAGTTATGATTTATAATGTTGGAATAGGAAATGACACATTAAAATTGGACAATATATACTTTGGGCTAAATTAACTCGAAATGTATCGTACGTTACGTGTTTCTTTTTATATTGTTAAAATATATTTTTATTTTAACATTGGCTGATTAATAATAATTAATTGGTGTTTAATTGGATCAAATTGAATTATTTAATTGGTTGATATTTTTGACTTTTTGACCAAACAATACTATTGATATTTTAATGACTAGTTATATAAATATATTTATATAATAGTTAAAGTACAAGCATATGTTTTATGGCAATAAATCACATTTGTTGTGTGGTACGGATAAGTTAGGAAGTCTTAGTTTGTAAAGATTTGGAGGTGGGGTCCACAAAGGTTAGAGATTTGGCTAACTAAGTGATAAGTCTCATGTAGATATTTTTCTATCACTTCCGTTCCTAGCAAGCTATTATCGGGCCGAAAAGAATTTTGGTTTGTATTACTATTTTGACAGCTCATGCTTGGTTGATGACTAAGCTTTAAGGATTGATATTGCTGGGGCTTTAAATATTGAGGTAGCATTTACTACTTCTTCATTTCCTTCCCTAGGCCGTACTGAAAGAGAGAGAGCGGTGAACAATGTGTGTGGGTGTGATGGGTTTCCCGTTTTGATGCAAGTTCGACTATTTCGGCACTGTACTATTTTGTGGGTTAGACTCAAAGACTGTTATAGAAGGGTTTTAGCGTATTTTTAGCGGTGGAATTATCTTCTTTTCGAAGTAAGTTACTATCTAATTCCCTTTGTATGTAATAATTGCATACATGAACTATGAGATACTCTTTTATGATTTGTTTTGAATTTAGAGTAAAAATACTCTCGTTATTAATTATTGAATATTTGAACTGATATGTATAAATAAATGCTTGAGATTATTATTTGGACCGAATTAATTATTGGTGAGATTGTGTTGGGACAAATCTTGCAAATCGCAGTGATGCCCGAAATTTATAAATAATAAATAAATGACTCAACAGAGTCGATTTAGGCTCAATAAAATATAAAGAGTGTTGTATTGAGTTCCTACGATATTGGTGAATATTTTGGATTAGACATTTTAAATAAAATATCGTATATGTGTTAATTGTGTTTAAGCAAATAAATGCTTCCGTGTGTATTTTTAGCAAATAGATGCTTACATGTTTCAATTCAAGCAAATAAGCATGCTTGTGTATGCGTCGAGCCCCCGTACTTGGGACTTGATGGTTGTGTTTAATTACAAGTAAACAACTACTTGTGCATCGCATTGAGTCCAGTTGGCATATGTGGTTGTGTCGACGATGGGACGACAATAGTCTTTACGAGAGTTAAATCTCGTGATCGCTACGGGTCGTTGCATGGGTCTCTCCCTTGTTATTGGCCGTGACAAGGATGTAGCCTTGTTAGAGCAATTCGCATGACAAACAGAGGCTAGACTCGTGGGTAAAACTCGGGGTAATGAGACTCCTGGTTAAGTCCCAAAGTCATTGGTTCTGGATACTAATGGGTTCGGACATGGTTCAGCATGTGATCAGACATGTATCAGCGCGTGTACTGCGGCAGCAACACAGCTATGGTATTTGAGATACAAGCCGAGACGGAAAGCTCGTCTACAGTTGTATATCCTAATTATGTGTTTAATTACGCTGAGTCAATGTGCATTATAACATGATCAACGTGATGTGTGCAAGTATATGTACAACTATACTTGATTTACATATGTGTTTATAACATGTGCATAACAGCATGCCATGTAGTTGCATATAGTAACTTACTGAGTTATCACTCACCCCGTTCCCTTTTATTTGTTTTCCTTAGATCCCAGCCAGGCAGGGAATTCGAGGTGAGGCCGGCGAGGCACTCGTGTACGGCAGGTTGTCTTTTGTTATGCAGCTCCATAGGAGTTTGTATTTGTATAGTGTGAGGATGGGTTGTTGTTATGTAGAGTTATATAAGCTCTACTTTGGGTATTTTGACGTTACTGGTCTGTACTAACTTTTGATGCCGGAGTTTAACTTCGTGCATGTGTATTATATTACACTAGTTGGTTGGTTGTGATGTTTATATTAATCATAGGAGTGACTTTGTTTTATCAGGTGGATTTATTAGCCTAGCATTATTGGGAGCTTTGCACGTGTTTGTTGTTTTATATGTTTGTTCGACGCTCGACCCGAGGCTCGTATAGAGATTGGGGGTCGGGTCATCGCAGGTGCGGCTGCGGCTGTCTTTCCTTTAGAGTAACAGAAAGAGTTGGGAGACGTATTGACTTGTAATTGCCCCGTCCATATATATTCATCAATACGGGTTCCTATCTCCAATTTCTTTGAAATTGGTATAGGGGAGATACCACATATGTTCTAGGTAAATGGGCTAGAGGTTTTTGATGAACATTCTGCATGACTCAGCTGGATCAGGCCTGTCAAAGGTCTGAGCCAACTTTCTTTTCCACCTGACTGCGAACTCAGCGCATGTTTCTTTTTCCCTTTGGGTGCACGATTCAAGGTCTCTTTTATTTTCAGGGCTGGTGTTGTCTTTATACCTTTCAAGGAACCCTTCGGCTATCTGGTCCCAGGTATTCATGGTGCTACTATCAGACAACATTAGCCATTGCTTGGCAGCCCCTATTAAGGTGAGGTGAAAATTGGTAGCCATAGCCTCAAAGCTAGCTCCCCTTGACTGCATGCCAGTGGAATAAGATTTTAAGTGGGATATAAGGCATCCAGTCTCATCAAATTTTTCTATGCCGGGCATTTTGAATTTTAAAGGCAATACTGCTGCAGGTTGTAATGCTAGTGCCCGCGTAGAAAATTCCCCTTTGTTGAGAAGTTTGAGCATCATGACCTTCATATTTTCCATGTCAGCCTCCATTTTGGTGGCTGGGGGAGTTGGCTTTTGGTATATACTGGCGGGATTAGGGAAGGTTGGGTTAATTTCTGGCTGCGGTATCTGGTAAGGATTTTGGGCAGGATAAAGGTTTTGAGCTGGATATGGATTTTGGGCTGGATAAGGATTATGGGCTGGTGGAACTTGGGTAGGATAAGGATTTTGGGCTGGTGGATTTTGGGCTGGTGGATTATTGATGGTTTCTGCTTGGCGGCCAAGATCATTATAAGGTAAATAAGTGGTAACTTGGCCTGGCGGGTCATAACTTTGTGGGTTCATATGTGGGCTGTTCTGGAGTGGGTTGGTTATGAGAAAAGGGAGGTCATTTGGGCTTTGGGGAATTTTGGTGCTTGGGGAAGGATATGGAGGATAGGACGGGTAAGGACTGATATTCAAGTAGTAGGGACTCGGTGGGGGATTTGGATTCGGGGTAGTGGCAATATTTGGTGGGCTAGTGTTTGGCTGGGAAGTTGGGTTTGGTGGCACATGAGATATTGATGCTTCCTGGGGGACTGCAGGGGAAGAGTTCACCTCACCACTGGATTTTAAACTTTGCACCAGACTAGCATTTTGGCTCATTGCTGCACCCAACTTTTGGTCTAACCATTCCTGCATTGCTGGAGTCGAAGCGTACCCTGGAGCCCCTGTATCTGTACCCATAGCGGACTGCTCACTTTCTGCTACCATACTGCTTTGATCTCTACCCTGCATGCGATTACGCCTTATCGTCGATCGATCGATACCTTCTGTTCTGATTTCTGCACTTATTTCCCGTACCAACCGGCCATTACTATCTCTGCCTTTCCAAATTCAGGTCAGGTTTCGAGGAAAATGGGTTTGGAAGTATCAGAAGGCTGGCTGAGGGCTTTCTGGGTTGGAGTACAGCGTGCCTTTATTAGTATATTTTATTATTATTTATTTTCCCTACAATTGACCGGATAAGCACCTGCTTTATTTTGACGGTCTCAGGACTTTTCCTGGAATAGTGGATTCTTTCTCCAGAGTATAGGACCAACGTATTCCACCTGCCTTTCGACTCCCCAAGATCGGACTGATCCTAGGCGAAGGGCCTATACTCTTTCCAGGATCCACCATTCAAAATGGTCTAGGTCAAGCATCAAGGAATAATAAATCAGCCCCTGCGTTTTTTTTTTATGCGCACCTATTTTTTCATCATTTTTTTTACTGATAATTAATAATGTTTTTGTTGCGCAATTATTTTGACTATGTATATATATATATATTTTTTTTTTTTGACTTCTTTTTTTCATCTTTTTATTTTTGACAAGGGCTGATTCACGATTCAAAAATGCAAAAACCGGTCGGTCTTTGAAGTGTTCTGAGAATCTATATGCATTCTAACGTTGGCTTATGCAGGGGGTAAGCTGGCCATGGTGTAGGGTAACAGTTCGGAATATACCTATATGCGTGCACGTGTGTGCGGTATCTAAAAAGCAGTAAAATCTTTATTTTTTTTCCAGATATATAAGCAGAAAATAAAACAGATATGGTCTGTCTTGCTGTTACGCGTGGATTTTCTCGGCCTTTTAGTTTGAGCACGAGCAAGCAAGCACATCAGATTAAGAAATATGAAGAAAAACGGGGAATCTATCTATCCCTATTAATTACAAATCGGTCCTATGTCCCCAAAATAAAATGACAGAATAAATGCAAATATGCACAAATTTAGCATAATAATAAAAACGAAGCAAGCACATCACATTAAGAAATAGGAAGAAAAGCGAGGAATCTATCTATCCCTATTAATTACAAATCGGTCCTATATCCCCAACATAAAATGACAGAATGAATGCAAATATGCACAAATTTAGCATAATAATAAAAAGGAATAATAAACAGAAAGAAATATAAAAGAGAGCTGAAAATAAAACAATATTAAAAATAAAGCCCCGACCCTTTTATTGTGCTGCCCGGAATTTTTATTGTAAACATATATATGATATGTATATATATATTTTTTTTTGAAAACTTTTTTTTTCGAATTTTTTTACTCTTTTTTTAAAGAATATTTTTAAATATATCTGTAACAGTTATCAGAACGAAACTGCTGCAAGATGGAGGATCATATCCACAAATATAGACACGGATGTATAGGAACGCAATATTCAAATGCATAAATTAATATAACAAGCATACTTTAGCCAGAAACAAAGAAAAACAAAAAAGTTTTTATTTTATGAGTCTAGCCTTCCATTTTATTTCAAATAAAACGATCTCCCCAGCAGAGTCACCACTGTGGGTTCCCGGGAACGTGCGCCCACGCCCCGCGCGCCCTTGGATAGGGGTGCGCGTACGTGCGGATGCGGGACACCACTGCTCTCATTCCATCCTCCCTTTTTTAAGGGAAGACGAAATTAAAAGTGCGAGAGGAGTGCTGTCTAAGATAGCGCGTTGGAATGTGCATCGGTTGCCTTTAGTGGATTGTTGATCTAATATAGGAACTTTTGGGTTTCCCGCATCAAGTTATCCCTTTTTTAGGGGATACTAGGATATGTGAATGCATCACTCTTTCATTCTCATTTTCCCTTTTTTAGGGGAAAACGGAAAAGTGTAAAAAAGGATGTTGCGGCGCCCCCACTATGGATTTTATAAAAATAGCCTTATGGCCTATTTCGGATCACTATGGGAGCTTTGGGTTTCCCGCATCAAGTTATCCCTTGTTTAGGGGATACCAGGATATGAGAATACACCACCCTTCCATTCTCATTCTCCTTTTTTTAGGGGAAAACGAAAAAGTGCAAGGAAGGAGTGCTGCGAGGCTTCACTGGATCCAAAATGTTTTAGATTCGCCATCTTTATTTTAAGGTAAAAATAAAGCAAAACAAAAAAAAAAAAACCAGAGATTGAAAACGGGTTCGGAGGCTAATTTACGAGTTGGGAAGGTGCTAGACACCCAACTCGCCTTTTCGGTCTCAAAAATGGTTTTTGGCTAAAGTATGCTTTTTGTTATATTTATCTAGCAAATAAATAAAGCATTTAAAGACATGAAAATAAAAGAAAATACATCCGTGGCTATATTATTTACGGACTTGCAGCCATTTCCTTACAATAATTACAAATATATTTAAAAATATTAGGCCATTATAACGGCTCTTTTACATAGTATTTTCTAACTAAATACGCGCAGCACAACGACTTATATTGTCTACATTGGGCCGGATTTAAATAACAACTTTTATAAAAATAATGCCCTTAAAGGCTATTACCTTTTAGAGCGGAGTGTGCTCGCTCTATCCTTCTCGTGAGAGGGAGACTTTTATTGTTGCTGCTGTGATTTGGGCAGAGTGACAGCTTATTTTTGGTAGTTTTGGTTCACTCACTTGGGCAGAATGACGGCTTAGTTTTAGTGGTTTTGGCCTATTTGGTTGGGCGGAATAACAGCTTATTTTGAGTGTTTTTCGGCCTATTACTCGGGCAGAGTAACGGCTTACTTTATGGATTTTGGGCCGGGGAAGTGGGGTGGATACCTAACTAAAAGGCTAGGGATCACTTTTAACCGGTGGGTTTTTGTTTTGGCGTAGTTTGGATGGGGTTTCGAGGCTTTGGTGGGCTAGACACTCCCTATCTCACTTCTCTCACTAAACTCGGCGTTGGGACGACGCGGAGATTTTTCTTCAGCATTTCGTTGCGATGATTTTTCTCTGTCTGAAGTGAGCCCCAACACTCTTATTTATAGCTGGACGAAGGGACTCATCGAGGATTAAAAAATCCCTCAGCGCGTATCAATTCTTTGCACACCGGCCTTCGTTGCTTGTACAATATGTTAAGTCTGAGAGGAACTGAGCTTGCATGACGCGGGCATCACCCTTGCTTGGCACGGCGCCAGATCCACCTTTTGGCCGCGCCAAGGTCCTATTCCAGTTCCAATTTTGGCACTATCACCCCTCGCATTTTACTGTTTTGCGCATCCTGCTTTGCCTTTCGCATTTTTGACTCATGTAACTTGATATTTTTTAAGTTTAAGCAGTTCTTGATATCACATGTCAGAGTCACATATCAGGGGTACGAAATTGGGGTGTCTACAGCCGCGCTAGCCTTTCAAATTTCAGCCTCTTTTGATACTTTTACCCCTTGCATTTTACTGTTTTGCGCATTCTGTTTTGTCTTTTGCATTTTTATACCCTGTAACTTGACATTTGTTAAGTTTTAACAGGTCTTGATATTTAATGTCAATGTTATATACCAGAGGTACGAAATTGGGGTGTCTACACCATGTCTTGAAAAATGCGTCCAAAAAGCATACACAACCTTTGGTTTCGTTCTTCCCAAGGATCACGTGGCAGGAGAACTTGAACCCATGGACTTCATAGTTGAAAGTCTAGGTTGCTAGCTTACTCAAATCTTTACTCCCCCCAAAATCCAAAACCTTACCTTGTTTGTCTTAAGGTAATTGCTTTGCCATTGAAGATTTCTCAACCCTAGCATCTTCATGCTCCCTATTATTTGTGTGATCAGCTCCTTGAAACTCGAGTAACCCCTTTAGTGACATTGTACAATTGAGCTTGAAACCATATCCTTCATAGTTAAATTTTGGTGTTGTCGAGTTTTCCAGCTCCTTATTTGCTTCGAATGTTCCCACCTTATTTCGAAGGTTTTGTTTTTTTTTCTCTTCTAGAATAGACTTCATCCCCAAGCAATTAAATTCATTCCAACAATTCGGGTCCATGGTGTAACAAGTTTTAGCATAAAATAATTAGTAGGTTGTTTTACCCATATTGAATCAGTCCACCAACTTATCTTCCTTGTCTTCCAACCATCTACCCAAGGTGGTTTTAACACAACGGAGATCCACATTGATGCACAATCACATTTTTCACCCTATGTCGTGCACCTTTGCACACAAATCTGTCCATGAATAATGTTATGAATGTTAATGTGAATTACACTGGCAACATACAATTTCTGGGATTGTAATTCCCTGTTTTTTACTTCAATTTTGGTCACAGGTTGCTCTTCATGTGCAAAAACATCAATCTTCTTTCTCACATCAGTCACTTTCGAGTCTGAATTTAGACTCCTTATGATAGAAGGATTTGAATCTCCAATACCGAATTGATCTTCGTTCATATGTGATAGCTTTACTTCCTCACGAGCCATCTTCATCTTCTCTTTCATGTCTCTCACGTTTTTCTTTGGCCCTTTTTTTTCTTTCTCTTCTTGCAAGGATTCTTCCACTTTCTATTTATTGGCTAAAAACCCAAGTTTTGTTTGAGTACTTTCCTTCACGTTTTGAACAGCATGTGGGTCTTCCAAAGGGTCTTCATCCTTTAGAGTAGATGACGGTCTTAATAGAAATCTCCTCCTTTCTCATTTCACCACGTAAGTGTTCTCCCGTCCATAATGCATAACAACGCGGTCAAATTTCCACGGACGTCCCAACAGGACGTGACAAGTATCTATCGGGATAACATCACAGATAATATCGTCGTCATAACTTGCAATTGAAAACAAGATCTTGGTTTGTAGCGTTGCCTTTACCTTCATGCTTTCTTTGAGACCGTGTAGATAGTATGGTGTAGGGTGCGTTGTAGTTGGTAACCCTAACTTCTCGACCAAAGTTGTTGCTATTCCGTTGATGCAACTTCCCCCATCTATTGCAATCATGCAAACGTGATCTTGGACTAGTCACCGTGTTTTGTAAACCTTCCTTCTTTGATTCATGACTTCCACGATCGTTCCACGAATTAGGATTCGTGAAAGGTTAGCTCTGATACCACTTGATGCGTATAGCCTTGGTTGAAATCAACAATCTGCCCACGCAATATGGATAGCCCTATGGCCGAACAAATATGTTGTTTCTCACTTTGTCTTAATTTGTATCTTCTCATTCATTACTATAAGTTCTATACTTAGTGGCTAAATGGGCTGCATACCAGTTAGCGTGGCAACTGTGCATAGAACTTTTCCTTTAGAATAGTTTTTTAGACTTCATAGGTTTCGGCAGAAGACTTCGACAAAGGCTTCACCAGCAACCTTCACCAGTAGTCTTCACTAGCAGACCTTGTCTGCCTTCGGACAGTATGACGTGTCAAGAGACTCAGGATATCTAACTCTTCAAGAGAATTATTAATTAAGATATTATGAATTAAGTTTGATTTAATCCATCACCATTTGACTCCTGACTTCCAAGACACGCCTTTCCAGCTTTTCCAAAGAATGAAGGCTTTCGCCTCCTGAACATGGTATAACAGGTTTGCAGTCTGACAAAAACAGACTATATCAACTACTGCAGGTCTGCAACTCTGTTTGTCGCCCACCTGCTAGTTCCAATACCTACTCCTCTCCATACCTTGATCAGTTCCAGATGAAGATGAAGTCTACAAAGCAGCTCCATGCATTTAATACACTCAACCTAATAGAGTTGTTACTCACTTCATCTTCCCCAACGGTCTCAAGGATGCTCGGATATAAATACTATCATTGAAGACTGAAGAACACAATGCGCTGAATTTATTCAACAACATCAAGTCATCATACTCGATGCATTCAAGAGATCATAAACTCATCAAAGAAGTCCTCAACAACAACAAGAAGACCTGCATCAACTGTTATTCATTTACTTCTCATTGTTGTATTTATTACTATTCTTCTGAACCTTGAATATTCTGTTTTCCAGATATTCAATTCCCTCACCCCCAAAAACAAGTCAAATATATTGTGCATGATCCATTAGAGATTTTTGTAATAGAACTAGTGGAAAATATAGTGCACATTCAAATCCAAGGTTGACTGTTGTGGTGGTGGACGTAGTACTCTTTATAGTGCGAATTAGTCATCTCAAAATAATTGGGTTCTTTGTGTTCTGTTGCTTACTGCTTTATATTGTTATCTTCATCTTAACTTATTCCTTTGAACTGCAAACTTAAGTAAACAACCAAGTCTACTGGTAGTGCTTCACCAGCAAACTTAGTCTGTTTTCCTTACAAGTCTTCTGGTACTTCAACCTTTTCAATAGGTTGTAAGTACTTGTTTTAGGAACTTTTACGAAAAAATTTTAAGTGTAACTAGGCTATTCAACCCCCCTTCTAGCCTAGTATTGTGCCCTTTGGGACTAACAATTCGTATCAGAGCTTAACTCTTCGAAAACAAGTTTTTCCAAGATTAACCTTTTGAGAGATAAAGATCTAATGGCCTAAACACATTATATGATACCTACGTCAATGCGAGCCACTTCCCAATATTGGACGGAGTCCATTTCGATGTTTGGAAGGAGAATATAATGCGTCACATGAATGATACATTGATGTACCGAGCGGCTACGCTTCAAGGGCAACCCTTCTCAGTCAAATTAGCATAATCCATGCACTTTATTAGTTACAACAATGAGCTAACTTCCCCACTTAGGCCAATAGTGGAGGATGTGTGAACTGTCTCCGGTACAACGATACATAGAAATCACAGATCGCATAATTCGTGAAGACGATGTATCGTCATACCTGTTGAATCTTGCATTAAGTTAAAATTTGCTTAAAATCATTTCACTTGTTGTCAGCCAAAAGTTTTAAGATATTTTGGTCAGCTTGTGATTATAACGTTTTAAGTGTCAGCTAGTTTTCCTCATTTGCTTGAACATTTACTGGTACTGACACTTTCTCATTTTGTGCTTTTGGTAGATATTCTATTAGATAATCTTTCCAACAAGATCTTTGTGATCTTGTGAAGATACGTATGCTCTGCCAAACACATTTTCAAATTCAAATGTGTTCCTAACGGGTTACTCTTGAAGTTCATCTATAAATACTCACTGGAAGCATTTTCGAACAGATAGAAGTCTGAAGCATTCTAATCTAAAAGAAATTCTCTTTGTGCCTTAGTCTTCTTAAAACTTTAGCTAGATACTCTTCTTTGGATATTTTCTTTCTAGTTATTGTTTAGGCAAACACTGAGTGATCCATTTCATAAAATTTAGAAATCAGTCAGTTTGTCTCACGAGTTTGATTGTGAATCAATTATTCTCCATAAACACAGGTCTTTTGTTGTACACTGATCTATTAGAGATCAACTAGATTTTTAATAAAATTAGTGCACTTCAAAAATCCAAGCCTGACCAACTTGGTAGTGGACGTAGCAGTTTTACTGTGAACCACTTCAATTGATTTGTCAGTTATTATCTCTACTCTTGCAAACTGACCTAACACTTAAGAAGTTTTCAACTGCTTAAGTATCAGCCAGTTACTTACATAATTGTTCACTTAGTTGTTCTGGTACATTGTCTTTCAGTTTCTTCTTTGTATTCAATGATCTACCTTAAAAGCAAATTTCTTTGAAAACAGTTGTGTCAGCCAGCTGACCTATATCAGCAGACTAACAAAACAAATTTTCCGCTGTCAACTTATAAAAGTTTTTCAAGTCAACCCTCAAAGTTTTTAAAGGCTATTCACCCCCCCCCTCTAGCCTTGTCTGTTGCGAACTAGACTTACAATTGGTATCAAAGCCTTCTTTTTGAAAAATTACTTTTCCAAGCCTAACAGCTTGAAAGCTCGATCATGGTAACTCTAAAATCTTTTCAATCAAACAATGTTACTCAAGTATCCATTTTTGATGAAGATCACTTTGATATTTGGAAGGAAAGAATTATAAGATATATAAACAATATAGATAAACGATTAATGGAATGTGTAAGAGGTGGTCCTATGCAACCTATGAAAATTAATACTAAAGTTGGTAAATCTTCTACTGCAGATGATGACACCATAAATCCTCTTGCTCCCGTGGACGATGAATATTTTCTTAAGCCTCAATCAGAATGGACTGAGGAAGATAAAATTACCAATGGACTGGATGCAGAGTTGTACACATTCTATCAAGCGCTGTTCCTGATGAAAACTACAAACAAATATATGATTGTGTTACTGCCAAAGAAATATGGGATGCTCTTGATGAATATGTGGAAGGAGACCAAAACACCAAGGACAACAAACTCTATGACTGTATACAAGAGTTTGATGCCTTCAAGAAGGACCCTAAAGAATCATTAAAAAGTGCCTACGAGAAATTTTTCGAGGTAAGTAATAGATGTTCCTCTCTTGGTAAAGTCTATAGTATGAAAGATTTGAATATGTGTTTTCTTAGCAGCTTGGGAAGTAGATGGCATGTTAAGGTCACTGCCATAAAGGAAGCAAGAGACTTGAACAAAACTCGTATATGTAGTCTTGTTGCAAGTCTAAAAATTTATGAAAAGGAAGTTCTCAAAACTCAAGAAATTGAGAAAATTTTTAAAGGTGTCTCTCTTCAAGCTGAAGAAGAGACACCTAAAACTTCTACATCTCTGTCAGATGATGACTTTGATGAAGATGAATTTGCTGCTTTTGCTAAACAGTTTAGAAAGTATAAATCTTTTAAAAAGAACTTCCAAAAACCCTCTACAAATTTTCAAAAATCCTCCTTAAATCCTCAAAAACCTTCCTCAAGCTTCCAAAGACCTTCTACTTCAAACTTTCAAAAGCCTTACTTCAAAACAAATGAAGACAAGGATGAGAAAGAAAAATTGTTATGCTTCAATTGTAGAAAACCTGGTCATTTTGCTTGAAACTTTCCTTTTACAAAAAATAAGTATTATAAAAGAGCTCCTAGAAATTTTGTAAAACAAAAAGGTTTGGTTGCTGAAGATCAAAATCTTGCAACATGGATTGAGACAGATTCTGAAGATGAATCTGCTGATTTTGAGCAAGAAGCAAATCTGTGTCTTGTTGCAGAATCAACTATATATGATTCAGAGAATGAGTTTCCTAGTCCAAAATATTCAAATGAGTCTAATAATGAGCTGCCAAGCTCACCTATTAAAAACCCCAAGCTGACAAAGGTCATCAAACCTGATCAGTTTATGGTTAAGAAAATAGGAAATGGATTTATGGACAAGGAATCATAAGTTAGCCAGAAAGAAAAGTCAAGTCAACTTCTTCAAGGACTGCTGACATCAAAATAAGCAATATGTCAAAAAGGCAGGAGGAGAAGGTTACTGACTCAAGTGTTGATGATTTACTGGAACAAATGCAAGAAATGTATTTCAAGTTTGAAACACTTAAAAGAATCCATGTTTCTTTATCTGGTGACTTTAAAAGAATTTCTGAAGAAAACTATGAGCTTCAAAAGATCAATTAGCTTTACAAAGTTCAGCAAAAAGAATTGCTGCAACTTAAAAGCATCAATGAAAAGCATGAAATTCAAGCAAAAATCTCGGATGCCCAGATTGCTGACCTTGTAGAAAGAAATCTTCGACTGACCAATGTTGTTGATACTTACTCAAAGTCAAAAGCTGATGTTGAGACCATCATCAGTCAACAGAAAAGCCATGAAGACCAACATGGTCTTGGATATTCAAAGGATGATGAAAACTGTGAGATCAGACAGTCAAATGGTGGACCTAAGATTCTGCTCAAAAAGGACAAGGGATTAGTCTATAATGATGTACCATAATATCCCAAAAACATGAATCAGCTTAAGAAGTCCATTAACAAAAAGGATAAGCTGAAAAATGACAGTTGTCAGTCTTCTGGTCACAATCCTCAAAATCTGTCAGCCAATGCAACAACTGACAAATGTCAGCCAACTGACAAATGTCAGCCAGCTGACAAAAGAGGAGGATTCAGAAGAAAGACAACTGACAAGTTCAAGCCAATAAATTTTGTTGTTGCTAAGATCTCTAAGCTAAATAAAAAAGAATCAAAGAATTCACCTCAAATGACTGATAAATCTGGTTATCACAAGTGTAATATTTGTTCTACTTTTGGTCATCAGTCTCATGAATGCCTGTTTAGATTTAAACCTACTGACAGAATCAAGATGTCTAATTTCAGGCAGGTTTGGCTACCTAAGAAAACTAACCCTTTGGACCCAAAAGTATAGAGGGTACCATGATTTAAATATTCATATTTCAGGTATGCTTAATGGCAGATGATAAATCAACTGACATATGGATATTAGACAGTGGATGCTCCAGACACATGACTGGGTCAGCTGAACTTCTTACTGACATTATTGCAGCCAAAAGACCTTCTGTCATTTTTGGAGACAACTCAAAAGGAAAGACAATATGTTATGGATCCATTATCAGAGGATCTGTAAAAATTGAAAATGTCTCATTGGTACAAGGTTTGAAACACAATCGCTTAAGTATCTCACATTATGCGATAAAGGTATGAGCTGCTCTTTCTCTTCTACACATTGTTTTATCAAAAACAACATCACAAATGAAGTTTTACTTACTGGTTCTAGAAAAAGAAACGTTTTTGCTATTGATTTACTCTCCTTAGATAATAGTACTCAAATTTGTTTAGTAGCAAATAATACTTCAAAAACTTCTTGGCTTTGGCACAAAAGACTTTCACATTTAAACTTTAAATATCTTTCAAAACTTTCAAAAGAAGATTTGGTGAAAGGTCTGCCATCCATAAATTTTCCCTCTGGCAAAAAATGTGATGCTTGCATTTTAGGAAAAATTACAAAAGCTTCTTTCAAACCCAAACCATGTCTTTCAACCAAAAGAATTCTTGAACTTCTTCATATGGATTTATTTGGTCCCATTACAGCTGCAAGTTTGGGAGGAAACAGATATACTCTGGTTGTTATGGATGACTACTCCAGGCATACATGGGTTGAAATGATGCAATCCAAGAATGAAACTTATAGCATTCTCACTTCCCTATTCAGAAATCTTCAAACTCAAAAGGAATGTGAGATTATGAGTGTTAGATCTGATAATGGTACAAAATTCAAGAACCTTGGCATGGATACATACTGTGATGATCATGGAATTGATCATAATTTTTCAGTAGTCAGAACACCTCAGTAAAATGGTATAGCTGAAAGGAAGAACATGACACTGATTGAAGCAGGTAAAACAATGCTAGCTGAAGAAAATTGCCAAAATATTTTTGGGCAGAAGCTGTCAACACAGCATGTTTCACTCAAAACAGATCTCTCATAAACAAGTTTCATGGTAAGACTCCCTATGAAATATGGAGAGGTAGAACACTTAACATTGCTTTCTTTAAAAATTTTGGGTGCAAATGCTTCATTCACTACAATGGTGGTGATTACAGAGGTAAATTTGATGAAAAAGCTGATGAAGGTATTTTTGTTGGTTATGCTAAGCATAGCAAAGCTTACAGAATTTATAATAGAAAAACTCAAGTAATTGTTGAATCTATGCATGTTACATTTGATGAATCCAATTTATTTGAGTCTTCTAAGGCTTCTGATGTTACTAACCATTTTGAGATTTTTGAGACAAGAAACAATGTTAGTTCAATCCAAAAAAATGCCTCATCCTTAGTTCCTCCAACTGTAACCTTAGATATTCAGAATGAGCTTCAGCAGGTTGACAACTTTCAGCCAGCTGACAATCCAAATCCTGTCACAGTTGATCAGTCAGCTGACATACTTGGTTCTGAAACTATTCAGTCAGCTGACATTCCTCCTTCTTCTTCTCTACAAACTGAACCTCTTCCAGATCTTCCTAAATAAATTAGGGAAGCCAGGCATCATCCAGTTTCAAACATCATTGGAGATCCATTTGCTGGCCTAAGACCTAGAAGCAGCTTCAAAAATGAAACTCTTGATTCACATGCTTTTGTCTCTTCCATTGAACCCAAAAAGGTTGATGAAGCTTTAGAAGACCCTCAATGGATTGAGGCCATGCAAGAAGAGCTAAATCATTTCGAAAGGTGTAAAGTTTAGGAACTTGTGCCTAGACCCTCAGATCAACAAGTCATTGGAACTAAATGGGTGTTAAGAAACAAATTGGATGAAGATGGAAATGTTACAAGGAACAAAGCAAGATTAGTAGCCCAAGGCTATAGACAGGAGGAGGGCATTGACTATGATCAAACATTTGCTCCTGTGGCCAGACTGGAAGCCATCGGACTATTTCTTGCTTATGCAACCTTCAAGGATTTCAAGGTATATCAAATGGATGTAAAAAGTGCATTTCTAAATGGTGATCTACAAGAACAAGTATTTGTTGAGCAACCTCCTTGTTTTCTTGATTTCAAAAAGAAGGACCATGCTTACAAGCTAAGAAAAGCTCTTTATGGTCTAAAACAAGCTCCAAAAGCATGGAATGAAACTCTATCCAAATTCCTCATGGAAAAAGGATTTCAAAGTGGTAAAATCGACACTACTCTATTTTCTTTAAAACACAAAGGTAATATCTTACTAGTTCAAATTTATGTTGATGATATTATTTTTGGATCTACTAATGAAGTTTTGTGTAAAAGATTTGAGAATTTCATGAAAGGAAAATTTGAGATGAGTATAATGGGAGAACTCACTTACTTTCTAGGTTTGCAAATTAAGCAAACTGAAGAAGGAATTTTTATCCATGAATCAAAATACACAAGAGAGCTTATCAAGAAATACAATCTTCAAGAAGCAAATTCAGCAAACACCCCAATGGGAGTTGAATGTCACCTGGTCACTGATGAGAAATACAGAGGTATAGTTGGATCTCTCCTTTATTTAATTGCTAGCAGGCTAGACATTATGTTTGTTGTGTGTATATGTGCTCGTTTTCAAGCCAATCCAAAGGAATCTCACATGATTGCTGCTAAAAGAATTATTAGATATCTGATTGATACTGAAAAGTTTGGTATTTGGTATCCTAGAGATTCATCTTTTAACTTATCAGGATATTCAGATGCTGATCTTGCAGCTTGCAGAGTTAACAGAAAAAGCACCAGCGGAACATGTCAGTTCCTTGGAAACAGACTGATATATTGGGCATGCAAAAAGCAAGCCTCAGTTTCCACCTCAACTACAGAAGTTGAATATATTGCTGCTGGAAGCTGTTGCTCTCAAATTCTTTGGATGAAACAACAACTATTGGATTATGAAATGCCTATGGGAACATGTCCTATTTATTGTGATAATACTTCTGCTATTTCAGTTTCTAAAAATCCTGTTATGCATTCTAAAACTAAACATATAGACATTAGATATCACTTCTTAAAAGATCATGTTGAAAAAGGTAATGTTCAGCTAGAATATGTTCCTACTGAATTTCAATTAGCTGACATTTTTACAAAAGCTCTAAAATCTGATAGATTTGAATTTCTAAGAGGAGAATTGGGATGCTTATAATGTCATAGAAAGGTACTTTGAATTTCTAATCCTTGCAGGATATTAGCATTCTTCAGTTTGTCAGTTGATACTCAACCAGCTGACAAAAATTACATCAACTGACATCTTTTAGTTGACACTCTCCAGTCTCCTAATTTTACTCTTCTAAGTGATGACTAACATTGTGAAGATAGTCAAAATTGGTCAGCTAGTGGCTAACATATGAAGTCTTTCAGCTTTAAAATTTCGATTGATCAGCCAAGTCGTGTCCAGCTGACAAATATGTCAGACAGTCATCAGCTGACAAAAATGAATCTTCACTTCTGGTTGAAACCGTGCTGAGAATCAAATTCTTGACTGACATTACAAAGATTGGTCAGCCAGTAGCTACCACATATTCACAGCTGACATCTCATAAGTTAAAAAAAATATGATCAGCAGAAAAATCTCTACTCTCTATTCATTAACTGACAACACAGTGACTGACATTATAGTGACCGTCCAGGTAGCCTCTGAGCCTTAAGTCAAAGCTGATCGTATCTCAGTTAAGATTTACTCTAAAAATTAATTATAAATCCCCTTATTTATTTCCCGCCTTTATATTCCCCTTGGAACTTCATGCTTCTTTGAAAATCCAAATTGACCTTTCGACTATCCCGCCAACTCTAGGGGTTGAAATGACGTGTATACACAAAAACGGCTCATCATTGTGATAATAACTCCCTGTCATAAATCACCCTTTTTATCACAAAAACCAAAATTCTGTGTACTTTATCACTACACTCCATATCTCCACTTTTAAAACCCACTCACTCTTATAAGCATCCGTACTTATCCCTTCTATATTTAAAAACACACTCTCTTCATTTTTATTCCTCGCTCTCTCTCTCTAAAACCTCTTCTCTTTCAAATCCTCTCTTCTTCAAACCCTAACCACAAAATTCTTCTGGTAAAGGCAATATTCTTTCTTCTTTCTCTTCTTCATTTATTCTATTTCTTCCCTAACCATTCTTTGTGTGCAGGAAAATGGCATCGAACTCTGCAGTCGGATGTCTCTTGTATATTGTTTCGCTAAATGCAGAACCTATAGGACTCGAGCTCATATATCTGTTAACTGCTTCTGGGTTAATGCCTCTCCTCTCCTTCAACATTAGGACTTACAGTTGTCAGTTAACAGAGGAATTTTTCATGTCAATGGAAGAGAATCCAGTTGACCCCTTCTCTCTCACCGGCACCATCAGAGGAGTCCCCATAGTTTTTGACTCTGAATCTATCTGCTTGCCTTTCCAAATGCAAATGCGATGATGGCTCAACCACCTACACCATTCCGCACGAAACCCAACAAGCAGGTTGGATCACTATGAGAGGAGAAGTACCCATTGAACTGGCTTTTGATAGACACAAACATAGGTTTGCCCCTCTGCACTATGCCATAGCCACTGTTCTGGACAAGTGCCTCATCATCAAATCTGGAGGGCATGACAAAATTACAGAAGCTCAGCTATTTCTCATGGAAGCCATTGTGGAAAATTATGAGATGAACTGGGGAGCAGTTCTGGTTGAATGCGTGAAGATCAATATAGCCAAGTACAAGGAGAATATGGCTACAGGGAACCCTCGGCTTACCCATCATCTGATCATCAATCAGTTTCTTCGTTCACTCCCAGCTCTTCAGCATCAACAAATTGGTGACCTAGAACCAGTTAAGATAAAGAAGTATGTAGCAGCTGACATCAAGCGGGCTAATGTTTCAAGCCGCTCTGGTCAGGAAATTTCCACAAGTTGTTTCATCTAGTCGGCCGGTGAAGTTGCTCGAGCAACCGGGGAAGTGGTCGACCGCGTGGTCGGTGGCCGGCAGGTCGGCCCGGCAGTGGTCGGCCGGTGAAGATGTTGACCAAGCGATGTTGGTCGGCCAGTGATGTGAAGCATTAGTGAAATCCACGAAAGAAGGCAAACAAGAAGGAGGAGGCCGACATTGGCGGTGATATTGCTCTAGAGAGAGAAGAAATCCCGAGTTGAACCCAGGTAACTTTGTTCCTTTCTCCCCAACTCCTGCTATTCCTATAAA
>CM028381.1:3457927-3497944 GCA_013146195.2 Codonopsis lanceolata | reverse complement strand
TTGACCGACATTATAGTGACCGTCCGTAGCCTCGAGCCTTAAGTCAAAGCTGATCGTATCTCAGTTAAGATTTACTCTAAAAATTAATTATAAATCCCCTTATTTATTTCCCGCCTTTTTATTCCCCCTTGGAACTCGCGAAGCTTCTTTGAAAATCCAAATTGACCTTTCGACTATCCCGCCAACTCTAGGGGTTGAAATGACGTGTATACACACGGCTCATCATTGTGATAATCTCCTGTCATAAATCACCCTTTTTATCAAACCAAAATTGCATTGTACTTTATCACTACACTCCATATCTCCACTTTTTAAAACCCACTCACTCTTATAAGCATCGTACTTATCCCTTCTATATTTAAAAACACACTTTCTCTTCATTTTTATTCCTCGCTCTCTCTCTAAAACCTCTTCTCTTTCAAATCCTCTCTTCTTCAAACCCTAACCACAAAATTCTTCTGGTAAAGGCAATATTCTTTCTTCTTTCTCTTCTTCATTTATTCTATTTCTTCCCTAACCATTCTTTGTGTGCAGGAAAATGGCATCGAACTCTGCAGTCGGATGTCTCTTGTATATTGTTTCGCTAAATGCAGAACCTATAGGACTCGAGCTCATATATCGTTAGCGCTTCGGGTTAATGCCTCTCTCTCCTTCAACATTAGGACTTACGATTTGTCGGGTTAACAGAGGAATTTTTCATGTCAATGGAAGAGAATCCAGTTGACCCCTTCTCTCTCACCGGCACCATCAGAGGAGTCCCCATAGTTTTTGACTCTGAATCTATCACAACTGCCTTTCCAAATCTGTACGATGATGGCTCAACCACCTACACCATTCCAGACGAAACCCAACAAGCAGGTTGGATCACTATGAGAGGAGAAGTACCCATTGAACTGGCTTTTGATAGACACAAACATAGGTTTGCCCCTCTGCACTATGCCATAGCCACTGTTCTGGACAAGTGCCTCATCATCAAATCTGGAGGGCATGACAAAATTACAGAAGCTCAGCTATTTCTCATGGAAGCCATTGTGGAAAATTATGAGATGAACTGGGGAGCAGTTCTGGTTGAATGCGTGAAGATCAATATAGCCAAGTACAAGGAGAATATGGCTACAGGGAACCCTCGGCTTACCCATCATCTGATCATCAATCAGTTTCTTCGTTCACTCCCAGCTCTTCAGCATCAACAAATTGGTGACCTAGAACCAGTTAAGATAAAGAAGTATGTAGCAGCTGACATCAAGCGGGCTAATGTTTCAAGCCGCTCTGGTCAGGAAATTTCCACAAGTTGTTTCATCTAGTCAGCCAGCTGAAGTTGCTCAGCAACCAGGAAGTGGTCAGCCACGTGGTCAGCCAAGAACTGGTCAGCCAGCGAGTGGTCAGCCAGCTGAAGATGTTCAACCAACTGATGTTGGTCAGCCAGCTGATGTGGAAGCAGCTGAAATCCCTGAAAGAAGGCAAACAAGAAGGAGGAGACTGACATTGGCAGCTGATATTGCTCCTAAGAGGCAGAGAAGAAATCCCGAGTTGAACCCAGGTAACTTTGTTCCTTTCTCCCCAACTCCTGCTATTCCTATAACTGATCATGTACCAGTTTCTCCTGCCTCCAATCCTAGGTCTCCCAACACTGCCCCAATCAAAATTTTCCCCCTATTAGGAATCCAACTTTCCATCCTAGACACTACTACTATCAGGCCAATCATGTTCCTATTCCACCTAATTGGGTATTCCCAATTGACCATCTTCCATACTTTGTTCAGTTTCTCCTCTCTTTTCATGAGGAGAAGAAAAAAGAGAAACCACCTGTTAACCCCATCAAGTACATTGACCATAACCTCAAGAAGAGACCCTATGTACTGTATCCAGTCACTCCAAATCTGAGCCAAGAAGACCTAGTGGCAAACTATGGAAAATATTTTGACCCTCTACCTTTGCTTTGGAATAGATTCTATCTTTCGAATGATAGATTTGTTCAAGATGAACTCATTTTCTTAGCCTGGACCATTTACAATAAGGTGCATGACCTGCCAGCCCTTCCCCACAATGATCCATTCCTTGTAGGCAGACTTGCCTTGCCAGAAGATGAGGAAATAAACCAAGACTGGGAATAATCCTCTATTGAGCCAGCCAAACTAGCTAGAATCCAAAGGGCTGCCAACAAGTATGTCCAAGATGCAGTCAATACTGCAAACCAAGCCTACATATAATTGCACAGACAGATGGCCTCCATGCCAGGAGGAGCTTTTTTAAGTACTGTCGTTCCAGATGCTTTTTCTAGTATTCCTGCCCCTTTAATCTCTGAATCCATTCCCACTATTCCTCATGTGATTCCTTCTTCAGTCCCATTTGTTGTCTCATCCACAGTTTTACCAGTCTCTACCTCAGCTGAACCAACACCCACATTTACCTGCACTCTCCAACCTATCTCCCTACCTTCATTCACTCAAACAGTTGCAGCCACCCCATCAATCCTTCCAGTCACTGCTCCTCTTCCTGCATCACTCCCAGTGACAACCATTCCAGTGTCAATCACACCAATATCAGTTCCAGAAGTGTTAGCCACACCCATTTCAGCCCCGGTTGTGTCAGTCACTCCTCTCATTCCAATTCCCCCCTTAACTGATACTGTTCCTCCATCTATCCCCGCTGTGTCAACTGCTCCTATCCCTCCAGCTGGTCGTTTAGCTGCAATAATTCTTTCTTTAGCTGACACTGTGGCTGCTTCTCCTACTCCTCTTGATACTGACTTACCATCTCATCCAAACCAGGCTTCTCCTCTAATTATTATGCCTGACCTGTCTCTTCACTCCTCTCTTCCTTTATCAATCAGTCCTCTCCATGCCCACAAACCTGCCCTACCTGATACTTCTTCAGCTGATGACTCTGATCATCACTCTTCTGAGGAATCAGTAGAACAATCCTCTGTAGACTCCTCCTCCGACTCTTCTAAATCTACTTCTGAGGATGAATCTCTTTTAAGTCCTTCCCAACTGGCCTCCAGAAAGGCTAGGAAACAAAGAGAGATCATTTCTAAAGCTCTACACCACCCCACAGGAACAAAAATTGTCTTTCATGATGTCATGCCTGTTCCTAAACCAGAACCTGAAGCCCAAGTTCCAGATTACCCTATGGATACCTTCTTCCCCCCAGACCCTGAGGATGCTGACATCCACACTTTTAAGCTTTTCTCTAGTGCTCCTGGAACCTCTCAGCCCCCTGCTCCAGAAACTACTCCACCAGGAACTCATTCCATTTCATCCAAGTTAGACCTGCTATATGTTCATCATCTTAAGATGAAATTTGCCTTCACTCACCACACAAATTAGCTTGCTACCCTCCAACAACAAGTTACCTCCCTTCTTCCTAACCTTACCCAGATCATCACCACAGAAGTACAGGCTGCCATTGTTGCTGGTGCCCCTAGAGAGGCCCACATGGATGACTGGAGAACTATATTGCTTTATCAACAAGAATGGGCCAACAGGGCTTTTAATGCTGAAACAACCATGCTTCAAACCATTCAGAGGAGAGGAAGCAGAAAGCAAGGGCTGATACCTATCTGGCTGAGAATGGAATTCTTAGGCAACGATTGAAACATTTGCCATTTGAGCCAGTAACTGAAGCAGAGAAAGAAACTCCAGCTGAAGCAGAACAACAAGCAGAGAAAGAAATTGAAGCTGAACAGATCATTGACAAGGAAGCTGAACAAGATGCAGGGAATGAAGTTGTTGACAAAGCACTAGAAGCTGAAGTTGGTCCATCAGTTGCTGCTCAAGTTGAAAAGCCAACTGAAGGATCCACATCAGCAAAATGAACCACTCTCTCTTCTCTCATAACTTTAAACTTTTAGAACATCTGTTGTACTTGTAGCATACAATTATCTACTTAATTTCCAGCTACTTTCCTTTATATGTTATCTGTTTGTTTTACTAACATCTTTCTTGCAGGAACTTAAGTACTTTTGGCTTTCTTTTTTTAAGTGAATGGTTTTAAGCAAATAGGAGGAGATTGTTGAATCTTGCATTAAGTTAAAATTTGCTTAAAATCATTCCACTTGTTGTCAGCCAAAAGTTTTAAGATATTTTGGTCAACTTGTGATTATAAAAATTCTTTGTCAGTTACTTGTTCAACTGACGACAACGTTTTAAGTGTCAACTAGTTTTCCTCATTTGCTTGAACATTTACTGGTACTGACACTTTCTCATTTTGTGCTTTTGGTAGATATTCTATTAGATAATCTTTCCAACAGGCTCTTTGTGATCTTGTGAAGATACGTATGCTCTGCCAAACACATTTTCAAATTCAAATGTGTTCCTAACGGATTACTCTTGAAGTTCATCTATAAATACTCACTGGAAGCATTTTTGAACAGATAGAAGTCTGAAGCATTCTAATCTAAAAGAAATTCTCTCTATGCCTTAGTCTTCTTAAAACTTTAGCTAGATACTCTTCTTTGGATATTTTCTTTCTAGTTATTGTTTAGGTAAACACCGAGTGATCCATTTCATAAAATTTAGAAATCAGTCAGTTTGTCTCACGAGTTTGATTGTTAATCAATTATTCTCCATAAACACTGGTCTTTTGTTGTACACTGATCTATTAGAGATCAACTAGATTTTTAATAAAATTAGTGCACTTCAAAAATCCAAGTCTGACCAACTTGGTAGTGGACGTAGCAGTTTTACTGTGAACCACTTCAATTGATTTGTCAGTTATTATCTCTACTCTTGCAAACTGACCTAACACTTAAGAAGTTTTCAACTGCTTAAGTGTCAGCCAGTTACTTACATAATTGTTTACTTAGTTGTTCTGGTAAATTGTCTTTTAGTTTCTTCTTTGTATTTAGTGATCTACCTTAAAAACAAATTTCTTTGAAAACAGTTGTGTCAGCCAGCTGACTAACAAAACAAATTTTCTGCTGTCAACTTATAAAAGTTTTACAAGTCAACCCTCAAAGTTTTAAAAGGCTATTCACCCCCCCTCTGGCCTTGTCTGTTGCCAACTGGACTTACAATACCATCAACGTATAAACTCAAATAATGTTAGTTAGACTTATATGCAATATACAAGTAAAACACATTTGCGCAATTACCTTTGCTAACAAACAAATGACACGTAAAGAAATTTGTGCCTCAAGCTGCACAATTTATTTCACTAAAAACATTAATTTTTCAACAATAGAAGAGATGTATATCAGATTGGTTAGAAATTTTGAAATCGATTCGTCTAGATAGTTTAAATTATGAGTTTTCGGTACTTGAATTAAAGTGCATGTGGGATCAACATCCTAAATACTAGACGAATAGTCGTGTACTTGTAATAAAATTTAGTGATTAATTAAAAATCACACAACAACGTGCTCGGGAAAACAAAGTATAGAAAAACTAAATCATTGCTCGATAGAAGTCTATCAAAATTATAACAAATTATAGCGATGGATAATTAAATATTAACCGAGAAATAAAATAGATAAATATCTACAAATTGTACGACAAATGTCGTTTCAAGAATACAAACTACCCAACATAGGTAGGATTTATATAATCCCACACAACCCTCCTACCTCCTCCTCCTCCTCCATCCTCCTCCTCCATGGGATTTACATAATCCCACACAACCATCCTCCTCCTCATATAAACTTTATAAAATTTTCTCTTTTGATTCTCAAAATCTGACTGAATTATTTATAATTTAATACACAATCTCCAAATAAATTCCCTACTAAATCAAGAAATCTAAAAAAATATATCTCTTTTAATTTAATTAAAAAAAACGCCACTTTTCAGCCTATATAATAAATATCCGACGAGCAAAGCAAACTACTTCTAAGTGGCTGCTATTGATTTTCACAACTTATCTCACTCCATATATTCTTTATAATGGCAAAGTTTTCATCATCGACCACATTCTACTGTTTCTTCCTTCTCCTAACCCTTTTTTCAGGTAAATGTTCTTTATTTGTATATATATATATATATATATATATATATATATATATATATATAGTAGGTATTATGCATGACGGTTTTACGGATCTTAATTAATACGACAGAACTCCACTCTCTCACAGCACAACCAATCAACACGCAGTGGGTTAGGTAAGAAAGATCCATCTTACAAAAAATGATCGTATAACCGTCTCATCTAAGTTTTTGTGTGTGTATATATATGTATATATATAAATATATTATTCAGTCAACTAATTTGTCCGTCCCAATAGACGTTTTGACCATTTTCTTAGTTTGATTAGAATTTGGATGGATATCTGATAAGGATTTAATTATTTTGTAAGTAATAAAATACCTAAATTTTAGTACTTTTGGGATATTTTACAAAATTTATCGATTTATTTTCTTTAACTTAATAAAAATATGCTAAATTTTTATCCAAAACTGGTCAAGTTGACCAAAAAGATATCCATTTTTTTGGTTGGTTCAAAGGCTAGGACTGGAGAGATCGAACTCATCCCCAATATAATTTTGAAGGATAACCTTAGGACGAGTCGAGCAGAAACAAATTGATTTTGTCACTTTTCTTTTAATACATACGTGATACTCATTCCGTTCCAAAATTATTTTTTTATTTGTCGTTTTTTCGGTCAAACGTGAAGATTTTAAAGTGCAAATTTAACGTATAATTTTCTATTTTCACAAAATCCTAAAAACATGTAATTTGTACCACTTGTAAAGAACTACAAATCACCAGTTTTATTATTTGGAATAAAAAAAAAGTCAAACATGACAATTATATTGGCACGGAGATAATATTACTCAAATTTTTTTCGACAAAGAGTCAACTATACTATTTTGAAATAATTTAATTTAAAAGTCTATCTTCAAATATCATGTTTATAATTTTCATAACCTTCCAACATTACCATCTATCTATTATACTTCTTCTGTTTCAAAATAAATGTCATTTTAGCAAACTATTTTTGTTCCCGTCATTATAGGATTTCAAGAAACATTTGTTAATATTTTGTCAAAATTGTCTTTATTTATTACTTTCAAATTAAATAATGTTAAAGAGGAGATTGTTAAGTGAAAAGAGAAAATACTAATACAATTTAGCTACATTAAATCAACTTAAATAAGTGCATAACAGTTTTTTTATAAGTTTCTTTAATCTGTAGGTAAATTACTAAAAAGTAAGTCTCTTGTAAGATCGTTTTATAGATCTTAATTCTTAAAACAGAACACTGTTATATCATAGTTTAACTCACCAATACATAATGAGTCGGATAAAGATGATTCTTCCTACAAAAACTATCCGTAAGACCGTTTTACTCAAATTCTTATCAACCCTAAAACGAAACGTATTTAGAATAAGGATTATTATTTAAGAATTTATGTTTTTGATTAAAATTCAGTTGAGATGCGGATGATGAAAATGGTGAATGGTAAAGAATGTTTCGAGGCATATGCATGGCTGGATGTTACATGTTTCGAACACAGAGTATCAGAAAATTGCATGGAAGAGTGTATAGAAAGACATGGACAGTTGGCAAAAGGAGTGTGTGCCTCTTCGCCTGTCTTTCAGGGCAAACCTTACTGTGGTTGCGTCTATGACTGTTGAATTAATTTCAACCTTTATGTTGCTTGATTCATTTAGTTTTGTATTAACTTTTGAAATAAGAGGTTGAAAGATATACTTTTTACTTCTGGTTAAATTTGTTTTACAGACAAAGATTTTTAGAATGAAAGAACGCGATGCCACGGATTCTCGATATGGGACGATGTTGCTGTCAATGTTGCAGTGAATGTTGCAACAATGACAGTAACAATGTGAACTGAAAGTGTATCACAGAAAATAGCAGCGGAAGTTTTGTTTTCAGATTTAAAATCAAAAAGACTTAGGAAGACAGAAAATCACACAAAAACAATCTACAAGTATCAAACTTGTAGATCAAGCCTCAAGGCCACACAAATTTACTAAAATCAACAATGTTTTTCAATGAAAAACCTTACAAAAATTCTCACAAGATATAGTATCTTGGAGAACCAAAATCCCACATAAACACTAAACCAAACGTGGGAAGAAAGACTAAGAATTTACCAAAACAACGAAACAAGCTAAAGCAAAAAGAACTTCGTGAAACACAAGGTCGTGTTCACGAAGTTTCAAACAAAGCGAAGAATCGTGAAGCAACAAAGAATGTAATCAAGCTCGATAAATCGATGAAGCTTACAATGGTGTATTCTCTGAAGTTTCACACCTTCAAAGGATAAAGCGCTTAGAACTACAAAGGCAAGGATGCTCACGCTTATAGCTTTTCGATCTAATCTCTTTCCTCTGCACGCCAAGCTCTCTGAATATGGTCGTAGTTTTTCTCCTCAAGCTCCCTGAATAGTTTCTCTCTTGTAAACTCTCTGCGGCGTCTCAACCAGAAATCACCTCGTATATATAGCGCACCACTGTAGAACACTGGCACAAGGAAAACAATTCCTACTAGGAAAGAGATTAATACAATATTAAGAAAGATTATGTTTCCTATTAAGACTAAGATACATCAAATAACAAATTTATTTACATAAATCTAGTTACCAAAAATATGTTGCCTAAATCTTTTGAAAGATTTGAAAGATCAAATCTTTTGAAAGATTTGAAAGATTTTCCTATCAAAAATCAAAACTAATTTACCAAAAGTATTCTAAACAAAATCTAACACCTAAATAAACATTGACTAATTTAAAATCTTTCTTTGACCAAGAAAGGTGAAAACAAGATAAAATAGGTCATGCCTATTTTACCCTTACAATCTCCCCCTTTGTTGAACCTTTCTGGTCAAATCACATCTCCCCCTGAATTTGTGCAAGGGGTAAAATCAGAAACCATTACTAAGCACAATTCAGAAAATATCACCATCACAAGAAACACTTGATCTCTCTCCCCCTATTTGACCGGAAAAGGAAGAGAGATAAAACATCTTTTAGGAATTCTCAAACATCAAAGATTTTGAAAAAACACAATAAAGTGTTCACCAAGATTTGATCACACCACTTAGCAAAAACAGAGCACATCATATCCAGATTCAAAACCTCTTAGTTTCCCACAAAAATTAGACAACCACTACATATTTTTCAACATGGAGATTTTTGAAAATTGATTTGCTTTGAGTTTAGGACAAAATTTCACCAAGCGATATCATTGCCAACAATGCATGTCCTAAATTTTATGCCTAAAAAACATGATAATTAAAAGCTAGGCAAAAGAAAAATAAAAAATGCAATCACACACAAGTGATAAAGACCAGATCAAAAGATGTAGTTCCTAATGTTGCTGCATTGGGAGATGCATTCGCCAAAATTGTGATTTTATTTTCAATTTTGCTCTTTTTTTTTTTTTTAATTTTCTCAACCAAATTTCTCTCCCAAGATCATAAATTTTTCACAACCAAAATCCATAGGTACTTTATTTCCCTAGGAATATAGCTCTACTTTATTTCAAGCTATTCAACACATGCCACTAGGAACCTTTCACACTATTTACCAAGGGAAGCAATTTTGCATTTGATCAACCCATGAAATCCGAAGATTCATAGTCCCAAAAGAAAGGTGCCACAACCTTGTTCATAGGTAGCTCTTTTCCGTTAGGTAGCTTTCACACTTTTTCAATTAAAGGGAGTCAATTTACTCAAGATCAACCCATGAAAGCCTAAGCTCCATAGTACTTTGACAAATTGTAGCATCCCAAAAATTTCAAAAGGTAGCTCTTTCCTTTGTGGACTTTAAACATACTCAAGAACTGGGAGAGAGAGAGAGAATCATAACAATGAAATCACAACATATTTTGAATGAAATTCCCAAGCAACCACAAGAGACACATACATGTGAGTCAATTGATCTAGAGTGCCCTCTAAAGACAAAATGCAATCATGCCTAATTTGTTTTTTTTTTTTAATAATTAACTAAGTGTAAAATCATATGGCACACAAAACACAAGAGATTTCCAAAGATTGAAAAATCTCTCAAAAACAAGACACTTGGCAAATATATCAGCAAGATGATTTTCAGTCCCAACATGTTCAATGCAAACAATTTACATAATCAACCAAGTCTAAAAAAAATGGTGTCTTAAATTAATGTGATTAGTTCGAGAATAATGAACTGGATTTTTGTGCTAAGCAAAATGCATAGGTGTTATCAAAAAAAAGGTTAACACATCAATGTGAACACATAATCTTTGATCATTTGAAGCATCCATAAAAGATTTAAGGCTTCTCTCAAAAATATTTTGATAAGCATGCAAATTTTTGAGATTCAACCTTACTTCTTCTCCTTGTGTATATCCCATCATGAATATCACCTATCACTTGAGAGATTGGATGGTTTTTCTGAATACGGCTAGGAATATCATGGCTGCAACCATTCAAATTTGACTGATTTTCTGAATGTACAGGACCTGATTCTGAAAGTTCAGGACCTGTTTCTGAATCTGCCAAGTTTCTGTCCAATGTTGCTCCCATTGTTGCAACATTGGGTGAAACATTGGGTGAAACATTGTGAATCACATTGGCTGAACTTTCAGAATATGCAAGTTCAGTCTGATCATGTGCAGACTTACTGGTTTCAGATGCTGGTTCTGAAGATTTTGGAGGAGGTTCATCATAGGACGGCTTAGAACCAGGACATATATCAAAGGGTTCACAATATTTGGACTTGCCTTTGTCATTACTACCCTTAGGAACCCACATCTGTTTAAAAACTTTGGGTTGGAGATTTTTGAAAAATTTCTGATTTGTCTTTGAATGAGGCTTCCAATGTGTGCGCCAATGTTGCAACATTGGTGGGCGATAGGTCGCTTCATACGGTTCTGCCAATGAGCTTTTTCAAAGAAATCTTGCCTCATTTCATTCTCATACATGGCCTTTTTCAGAAAACAAAAAGGTTGTATGTGACCAGGCTTATGGCAGAAGTGACAAACATAATTTTTCTTTCTTACTCTCGGTTTTTCACAGAAAACAGTTTCAGGAAAACTTTCATTGGTCTTTTTGGTTCCAGATGTTCCTTCTCCCTCTTTCACAAATACCTTAGGGACAAAACCAATACGATCTAGAAGTATTACGAATTGACAGATCATCAACCTTTTGTTTGCTAGAATTCCACTTGGTCATGGTCTCTTTTGCTTGAGTAAGCTGCTCCTTTAACTTCTCAATCTCCACATCCTTTCTACTTAGGACACTCTCCAGCCTCACTATGCATTCTTTTTGATCAGCATTTGCCTTTTTTAATAGTTCATTTGCCTTACCAAGTAGTGTAACTTGGTGAGCTCTCTTCTCCCAATCTTTGTACAGCTCCTTGTACCCTTCCAACAGGTCTGAATCTGTGTCACCATCATCCTCTGCAATTATGGAATTAAAACAGAAGAAATCGTTCCTGTTTCTGCTCAATGTCTCTCCCAATGTTGCTCCTGATGTTGCAACATCGGGTGACACATTGGCTGAAACATCTGCATTTTCAGAATCGAATCACAAACACATTCAAGGCAAGCGAGTCTTGGGGCATTCTTAGTTTAGAAGAGCGAACATTGGCGTGTCCTTCACATAAAGTCCGAAGGGCCTCCCACACATCTTTAGCGATTCATAATTTGCTATTACCCTAAAAGTATTTGCATCCAAGGCCTTATAAATAGCAGACAAGGCTTTCGAGTTAAAAGAAGCAGTGTTCCTATCATCATTGGTCCACTCAGATTCTTTGGTGATCTTGACATCACCATCCGAATCTACAGTTTTGGGAGGACTCCAACCATTTAAAACAGCAAGCCACGCTCTTTCATCAATGGATTTGATGAAGATACGCATCTTGACTTTCCATATAGAATAATTAGCATTTGTGAGAGTAGGAGGACGAACCACGTTCTCATACTGAGAATCCATCACGTCTTTAAAACAGAATCGACTCTTAGTGATGTCAAGAGGAGGCTCTGATACCAATTGAAAGAACGCGATGCCACGGATTCTCGATATGGGACGATGTTGCTGTCGATGTTGCAGTGAATGTTGCAACAATGACAGTAACAATGTGAACTGAAAGTATATCACAGAAAATAGCAGCAGAAGTTTTGTTTTCAGATTTAAAATCAAAAAGACTTAGGAAGATAGAAAATCACACAAAAACAATCTACAAGTATCAAACTTGTAGATCAAACCTCAAGGCCACACAAAATTTACTAAAATCAACAATGTTTTTCAATGAAAAACCTTACAAAAATTCTCACAAGATATCGTATCTTGGAGAACCAAAAATCCCACATAAACACTAAACCAAACGTGGGAAGAAAGACTAAGAACAGCTACCAAAACAACGAAACAAGCTAAAGCACAAAAACAGAACTTCAGGAAACACAAGGTCGTGTTCCTGAAGTTTCAAACAGCGAAGAATGTAAGCAACGAAGCTGTTTCTCGATAAATCGATGAAGCTGACAATGGTGTATTCTCTGAAGTTTCACACAGCTTCTGAAAGGATAAACTGCTTCAGAACTACAGCAAGGATGCTCACAGTTTATAGCTTTCGATCTAATCTCTTTCAGGCTCACTGCACGCCAAGCTCTCTGAATATGGCTGTAGTTTTTCTCCCTCAAGCTCCCTGAATAGTTTCTCTCTTGTAAGCTCTCTGCAGCGTGCGTCTCAACCAGGAAATCACCTCTGTATATATAGCGCACCAGAACACGGCACAAGGAAAACAATTCCTACTAGGAAAGAGATTAATACAATATTAAGAAAGATTATGTTTCCTATTAAGACTAAGATACATCAAATAACAAATTTATTTACATAAATCTAGTTACCAAAAATATGTTGCCTAAATCTTTTGAAAGATTTGAAAGATCAAATCTTTTGAAAGATTTGAAAGATTTTCCTATCAAAAATCAAAACTAATTTACCAAAAGTATTCTAAACAAAATCTAACACCTAAATAAACATTGACTAATTTAAAATCTTTCTTTGACCAAGAAAGGTGAAAACAAGATAAAATAGGTCATGCCTATTTTACCCTTACATAGAAAATGATATTCGGAAAATAAAAAAAGGTTTCATTTTTAGGGTGTTTGATAATTTTGTTATTTTTTTTTAAATATGCAGAAAAATATTTTTGGGTGTTTGGTAAACATAAAGAAAATAATATATGAATAAAAATACCAAAAGTGTAATCTAATATTAATACTTATATTGAATATAAGATAGTATTGTACCTAACGGGGGTGGCTCAGTGATAGATATGAAATTTCACAAAATGTGAGGTTTCAGGTTTAATCCATTCACATGTCTTGTTAGGAGAAAAAAATGAATATAAGACAGTGTTAAACATTAAGTAATTTTCCTTTAGTAACACTTAATTTATCTTTAATAGTGTCAAATCAATAAAATTCATATTTTTTCAATTTTACAAATACAAATACAAAACTTGATAATTGATATGAAAAAAAATGTTTCAAAAATAAGGAAATAAACAATGTTTGGACGATGTCCCTAAATATTATAGTTGATATTATTTTTTGTATATAATGAGTATATATTAAAATTATAATTTATAAATAGTGTGCACAAAATCCATTTATATTTTTGAACAATTTATTTATTGAGTGAACTGTTGTTCGTTTATGTAAATATATGTATTTGTGGAGGAGGCAAAAGGTGCTCAAACATTTAGAAAATGACAAAAAAATGAATTCGTAAGTCATTTTTTAGAAAAAGAAGGTTTTATTTTCCGTTAATTCAGAAAAAGTTTTATGTTTATTATTTTTCTAAAGTTACCAAATATCAAAAAATAAAAAAAACATTTTTCAAAAATAATTTTCCATAAAATAAATGGAACCTCAGTGGTAAAAGGAGTTGCATAGGGGATAAAATTATGTTAGATCGTCAGAGATACCATAAAAAGAATAATTGAAGTATGTAGGGTCAATTATTAATCAAAATGCAGATGTAAGAGATGATGTTAAAATCAGACTAGGTGAAGGACAAGTGCATCGCAACTTTGCAAGTGGTATGTGACTGACGTATACCAGTGAAGTTGAAAGAAAGGTTTTATCGAACAATTATTAGACCTGTACTATTTTATGTAATTGAATGTTGTACAATAATGAAAGAGCATCATCAATATTTATAGTCTTAATATAATTTTTTAATTGGGTCTTATTTTTATCTATACATTTTTATCTTTTTACACACTTAAAAATATATCTTCCTATTGTATAAGCTTTTTACACAACTTCTTACATAAAAAAAATATTAAATTTAACACCATCTAAATAAAAACAAACCCCCCACACCCCACCCACCCACCCACCCACCCACCCCTACCCACACAAATGCCAAAAAAGACGGTTGTCCTTCACTCTCTCTCCTCGCCCAACTTCTTATTTAAGAAGTTAAAACTCTCCCTCTCTCTTAGATGAAAAAAAAAAATTCTAATGACTACTATACACAAATTCTAAAGCATTAAAAAATTGGAAAAAACCACATTAGGGATGCTCTAAGTGTAGCTAAAATGTGAATGCCAAGATGGATTTGTTGTAAAACTAGGAATGATAGACTTTGTAATGAATAAATTATAAATTCGTAAAATAATAATAGTTGGCCCAATAATAAAAAAATGAGGGAAATTACTTAAACGGCTTTGATGCATACACCGTATACCAATTAGTGTACCCCTTAATATTACAAATGTATTAACATCAATCAGACTAGAAATAGGGAAAAAGAATTAACGAACATGGACATTCGTAATAAAAGAGAGATACGATCGATCACCTTGCTCTACACAGACGAATAATGAAAACATATCAAATGACCCCAAGTGATTAAGAAAAAATCGAGTCGAGTTGAGTTGAGATGAGTTGTATTTTGCTAAAAAAATTAAATAGGAGGAATTGAACTATTCAGCTCGTATAAACCGTGATGGACATCCCACTTAACATGACTCTAATTATTAGTATTCACGTTCTCATATGGTTTCATATTTAAATGTAACTTTTGTATAAAAGTAATTAGGTCCGGTAATTATAACCCAAAATCTGTTAATTCATCCAATCTATCTTGTTAATTTTTTTGGGTCGAAACGGGTTACCTATCTTAATCCAAAAAAATTAACGGGTTGATTTGGATCGGATTAAAATGGGTCAAACCTATTACCCATTTTGACCCGTTATTCTTTTGTTCTATAAATGTAGGTTTTCTGATAGAAAATATGGGTTGAAACAGGCTAACCCGTTCTAGCCCCGTACCCATTTCGACTCAACTCATTTCAACACGTGTAATTTTGGGTTATAACGGGTTACGACCCGTTTCGACCCAACTCATATCCGACCCGACCCCCTAATTGCCAGTCCTAAAAGTAATTGTTAAGAATATTCACCGGATTAGTGTTTAAGATTAGGCAAAGACTTGTGTAGGAAGGTCTTTCCATTTATGAATTCGCGGGTCATAATTATTGGAAAACAAAGTGAAGTAAATTGAGGCTTTGAGATAGTAATTTATTTGTGAGTCATTTATGTAATGACTATGGTGATTGTGGAATTATGTTCCTCTCCGTGAATACCTAAGAATACTATATTTATTTGTCCAATTCAAATATCGGATGAATAAGTTATAGATGTTTAAAGTAGGACATTGGAAATGTTAGAAGTGAGTTATCTCACATTGGAAAAATATGAAAGGTTTGAAGGGTTTATATACAAAGTCTCCCTTGTGTTGAGTAAGCTTGGATAGAAAGAACTATCCCTCCAGCGCCCGCAGGGGGAGGGTGCAAATCAAGGTCTGATTTGGGTTGGACCGACGTACTCGTGTACCCAAACATGCGGACACAAATGTCGGACCAAATTGTACTACCTCGACAAACTAACCTTTTGAATTTAAATTCAATTTTCGTGACTCTAACATTAAAGAGCAGATTATAATTCTGCCTTAACCACTACTTTGATGAAGAGTTTAAAGAGCAGGTTAGTCAGTTCACCTGACCTTCAATGCATAGTCATCCGGTACCACCGTTGTATCTTGAGAAACGATCGTTCCATGTAAGAACTCCACGCACTTACAGGGACTGAAACGACTGAAACGAATAACGTTTCAAGGAAACTGTTTGTTACTATAGACACCCGAATTTCGCACATATAATATGTAATCTTGACATGAGATATCTAACGAATGTCAAGTTACAGGGTTTAAAATGAAAATGAAAAAGTATGATGTGTAAACAGTGAAATACAGGGGGCCAAAGTGTCAAAAATAAGGCCAAAAAGGGACACTGGCGCCACCCATGGAGCCTCCTGGCGCGGCGCCCAGCTCCCTCATGGAACAATAAAAAAATTAAAAAGATTGTTGTGTATAGCGAAATACTTTGCAAACAATTAACAAAGTAATCCAAAATCAATCAAATATAATAGAAAAAGAGATTGAGGCCAACCGACTATTAAATTTTTATTAATGTTAACATTAAACACGTTTTAGAATTATAATTATATATTGATATAATATGAAACCTTAAACAACCTAATTAAGGAAAACTGAAAACAAGTAAGTCGCACCGATTCGGTCACATTGCCTTATGTGATGCGACCGCTTAGCCATCGGATGTGGTCGCATTCCTGTCGTGAGTGCGGCACTGCCCATTGTCGACAGAAACTTCCAACATAATTCTCCATTAGTGATGCGCTCGCACTGCATGTCCATGGATACGACCGCTTTGCAATTGTAAGGGCAAAATAGGCATGACCTATTTTGGTCTTGTTTTCACCTTTCTTGGTCATAAAGTTTTGGTGGATTTTTGGTAACAAAATCTTTAGTTGCATTTTTGGAAACACAATTTTCCTAAATATTTTTGGTTTTCTTGATCCTAAAGTCTAGGAGTCATTTTTGGTAAGAAAATATTTCATTAGATTTTGGTTTTCTTGGACCTAAATCTTATGAGTTGTTTTTGGTAACTAAATCTTTGTATAAATCCTAGTCTAACCATGATTCTTGAGTTCTTTGATATTTGGTAATCAAATTCCATTAAATTGGTAAGTTGTTGATTTTTCCTTAATAACTAATCATTTTCCTTGTAGTAGATGGACTGTTTTGCGTGTGTGTAGGAGATCGCATAACTATAAATAAAGGTGCAAGGATTCTTGTTGTGGACAGAACTTCAGAGAGAGAATAAAAGTCATAAAGTTGTGATCAGAAGAAAAGAGTTTCAGAAGTTGTTTTCCAGTCTCGAACTGCAGCAGTCCGCCTGAAGCTGTTAATATTATAACATTGGCAGTAACATCAGAATTCTGGAAAACTGTTTGTGCTTCCTATTTCAGTTTAGGAAACTGTTTTTATTTCTTCCCACATTTTTTATACCTTGTTTTATGTGGGGTTTTTGTTCTCCAAGACTTGTTGTCTTTTGAGAATATTTTTGTGTGTGATTTCATAATCTTTTTGTAAAACAATTAATCTTTTTAGTGAAATATTTTTGGCCATGAGGCTAGATCTACAAGTATAAGATTGTAGATTGTTTGGTAAACCTTTATGTTTAATTTCGTGCTTTATTATTAAGTCTTCCGCTGTTTTGTTTTTTTTCAGTCCATTGTGACTTCCATTGTAGCTACATCGGCAGCTACATTGGAAACCGCATTGGCTGATTTTTGGAGAATCCTAGCTACTTGTGTTCTTTCAGCAATGCTATCTCATTGCCCAACCACGATGCGTCCGTATTACTGTCAGGATAATCGAGTCATCTCGTTCACAATATAGACAATACACAAGAAGATAAGAATCAAACATACATATATAAAACATACATATATTGCTCGGAAATCTCCCGAGTACTGAGATAAGGGTTTATTGAAACTGCATAGAGACCCGATTCTTCATTCTCACTCAATAAGCTCGCTGTCTCTAGATGGCCATGTTGATGATCACTAGCCCAGGGATGTTTAGTAAGTTTCTTTAACCCTTTTGAGTTCCATTGTCACTTCCTTCATTGTAGGCCTATCTTCACTATTTAAATTCAAGCATCTCTTTACAAGATCAGTAACCATCTGAGGTTGCTCCAAAGTTCCCTCCCTCACTACTCGTGGCTCAAGAATTTGAAACAACTTATTTTCCTTCACCGACATAATAAAATATGTTGCCAGATTTCTTTCTTCTGGTGTTCACTCCATAGAAAGGGGCTTCTTGTCTATTAAGAGCTCTGCAAGAACCACTCCAAAGCTATAGTCCATCGCTCTTCTCAGTTAACTAACTACAATTTGAAAAGATAAACAGTTTGTGAAGGACTACAATTTGAATCATGCTTCAAAAAATCGGCCTAGTCACCTAAAAATCGCCCAACCATTGATTTTATTTACTTTTAAACTAGTACTCTTGTCCGTGTCGATGACACGGCGCCATGTGAATTTATCAATAAATGAAGCAGATAATGTAGAAATGAATTAATATTTACTTATAATTTGTCTAAGTTAATTATGATAACAGTTAAAAAGAAAAAAAAACAAATATTTCAAATTACAAAACTTACGATTTTTTTTTAAATTTATTTGTATACGAAATTGCAGGTCGGAAAAAAATTAAATTGATTAAGTTAATTATGATAACAATTAAAAAGTAAAAAACTAAAATAGAAATATTCAAAACTTAGACATAAATTAAATTGAGATTCAGTTTCAAAAAATAAATTGATTAAATTAATTACGATAATAGTTAAAAAGAAAAAAAATATTTCAAATTACAAAACTTACAATTTATTTACATAAAATTGATTAATTAATTAAAATATCGAAAAGAAAAGGGACGTAAGTTTGGTGGAGGTAGGATTAACGGCCACCAACTGTGAATAGTGAGGGGAGTTGGAGAGAGAGAGGGGGTAGTTGTTGCTCAACTGCCGTTCACACATATGAACTCGAGGAGTGATAATGACCATAAGATCTAAGTAAAGAAATCAATCTCAGCCCCTAAATAGCTTTAGTCAATTGTACATATACGATTATGAGCTATATTGTATTATAGATATTTTAACCCAAAATAATGTCATTTTAAGTCTTTTTATAAAAACTAGTAATAAATATTATCAATTTAGAATTATTAAATTATATATTATAAATTTGTAATTTGTTAATGGAGTATTGAGCTATTAATTAATTTGTATTATGTTGAACCTTAAAATGATATTAAATAGCTAGTTCTAAAACATTAGTTTGATTGACATGCTAAAACATTAGTTTGTAGGGCCTCGGAACAGGTCAAGTTCCCAACCACCCAGTCTACCACTATGTGCACATTTTATCAATAAATGAAACAGATAATCTGGAAATAAATTAATATTTACTTATAATTTGTCTAAGTTAATTATGATAACAGTTAAAAAGAAAAAAAAAATATTTCAAATTACAAAACTTACGATTTTTTTAAAAAATTTATTTGTATACGATATTGCGGGCCGAAAAAAAAAATTAATTAGGTTAATTAGGATAACAATTAAAAAGAAAAAAAATTAAAATACAAATATTCAAAAATTAGACATAAATTAAATTGGGATTCAGTTTCAAAAAATAAATTGATTAAGTTAATTACGATAACAGTTAAAAAGAAAAAAACAAATATTTCAAATTACAAAACTTATAAAAATTTTTTGCGTAAAATTGATTAATTAATTAAAATATCGAAAAGAAAAGAGACGTGAGTTTGGTGAAGGAAGGATTAGCTGCCACCAATCGTAAATAGTGGGGGGAGTTGTGGAGAAAGAGGGCGTAGTTGCTCAACCGCCGTTTACACATGTGAACTCGGGGAGTGATAATGACCGTAGGATCTCAGTAAAGGAATCAATCTCAGCCCCTAAATAGATTTAGTCAATTGCACATGATCACGCCAAAAATGTGGTGATCTTCTCGTGTCGTGTCCGGGGTGCCGAAGGTGATGTAACGTCGGGGTTGTCGGAGTCGTGATCCGACGGTGGTTGTCGTGGTAGGATATCTGACATGTTTTTATCTGCAAAATAAAGCACCGTGAATGGGTGGGGGTGTCCCCACAAACCCTCAGGTGTGATAATCAGTATTTGTTGTGCGTATCCTCAATAATCAATAAAATAGAGTATTTTATGAATGTGTATAAACCCGACAATAGGGAGAGATGAAAGAGAGCTCTTGTTCTGTTTTTTAGAGGGGAAAACAATCACTGACCTTTTCATAAGAAGTTTCCTGCTATTTATAGAAATGTGGTCTTTTCATACTGGGCCTTAGTATGTGATTAGGCTTGGGCCCTTCTTCCGGGTACGGGCTTGGCCCAATCTTCTAAGTATAATTTCGGAGTACACTTTTGGGTTACCTGTTCGGGCCTGATATTTTGGTGCACTTCAGTAGCCCCCTATTCCTTATCCGTCGTGGCTAACATCGAGGGTAAGGAGTATAATCTGCTTGCAGTTGCTTCTTGTGATGCTGAGGGTTTTGAGATTTTGTTTTGAATTTGAAAAGCGTTTATATAACTGACTTTTGAGCCTTGACGGGTGAACTTTGTGTATAATTAATCCTTGATTGGCGAATTAGACCTCGACCGACAAGTATATGCATGAAAATAAGATATGTAGTCTTCGGCATGAGGCCATAATAAAATTTGACATCAGCGTGGCGAGGACCTTCAAGAAAGCGAGCCATAAGGTCATAATAAGATTTATCCTCGGGGAGGCGAGGTGAACTTCAAGAGGGCGAGCCATAAGGCCATAATAAGATTTATCCTCGGGGAGGCGAGGACCTTCAAGAAAGCGAGCCATAAGGCCATAAGCCGCAAGGCACTGTAAGAAAGGGACCTTGAACCGCAAGGTACTGAGAGAGTCAATAGGAACATGTTTTTATGTTTATGCAATGATAAATGGAGGATGCATGTATTCAGTAACTTGTAAATATGTATGAAATGCTCATGTGGATGCAATAGGTATTTAGAGGCATTAGAGCCTGGCCTCTCCTCGGTTTGGCGAGGAGGATATGTATGAGGCGCTAGGAGCCTGGCCTCTCCTCGGCGTTCCGAGAAGGCAAATAGGTATGAGGCATTAGAGTCTGGCCTCTCCTCGGCTTGGCGAGGAGGATAGGTATGAGGCATTATAGCTTGGCCTCTCCTTGGTAAACGAGGAGGCCAATAGGTCTCACCTCAACAAGCAAAGAGGAAAATAGGTATGAGGTGCTAGGAGCCTGGTCTCTCCTTGGCAAGCGAGGAGGCCAATAGGTCTCGCCTCGGCAAGCAAGGAGGAAAATAGGTATGAGGCTTTAGAGACCCCAAATAAAATGACCTTTGAACCGCAAGGTACCAAGAGAAATGTCTGTGTCGACCTGGAGCGAGATATATATAGCTCATGTCGAGCGTAGCCGCAAATGGTGATGAAAGCATGATGGACGCTAGTGGAGCGTAACGTGTTAAACACTCGTAGAAGCTCGTGTCGAGTGTAACTGTGATGCCGAGCTGGAGCACAATATGAAGATCATGCCGAGTGTAAACTGGAGCAGGGAGCATAAGCGCAGGTAGGCGCGGTGTACAACTCGACCGCGAGTAGACTTCGAGCGGGAGGACAAGGTAGAGCTCAGCCCTAAGTAAACTCGAGTGGGGAGCGTAATGTAAAGCTCGACGTGCACCTGTATGAAATATAACCCGCAGCTCAAGCGTAGGTGTGAGCGTAGTGTGCTCGGACGGGAGAAATAATAATCTGAGGCTTAGGCTTCAGCGCGAGCATAATCTGAGACGTGAGCTCTGGCGCGAGCGTGGCGTGCACGGGCACATGAATAATAATAGTATGAAGCTCGGCAGCGCGAGCATAATCTGAGACGCGAGCTCTGGCGCGAGCGTGGCGTGAACGGGCACGTGAATAATAATAGTATGAAGCTCGGCAGCGCGAGCATAATCTGAGGTGCGAGCTCTGGGGCGGCGTGGCGTCTGCAGGCATCAATAATAATAGTATGAAGCTCGGCAGCGCGAGCATAATCTGAGGTGCGAGCTCTGGCGCGAGCGTGGCGTGCACGAGCACGTGAATGATAATAGTATGAAGCTCGGCAGCGCGAGCATAATCTGAGACGCGAGCTTTGGCGCGAGCGTTGACAGACTAAAGTCGCACGCCTACAAATTAATTACCAAGACAATACTCGACTACAGAACTGCAGCTAGGACAAGTCCAGGGTCGATCCACTGAAGAACGGTTATTCGGTTGCACAATTGTCACTTGACAAGATTGGGGGTTTAAATTTGATTTTATTAACTTCCTAAAACGGGAATTAAAAACTAAGTTGTAAAACAATTAAAGGCAAGCACTTCAGATTTGTTTCCGTCCCCGTTTATCATTCCAATATCATCGGTATAATTTCTTTCCCTTCCTCCCTATTCACTTGATCCGAGATGTATTTCAATCCCTATTTCTTCCTTATTAATGGTTATAAGCAGTGACACACTCACCTATTCCCCTAATCAATACCTAAACCTAACTGACACAGTCTAGATTTACAATAACGATTGATGAAGCTTTAAGAAATTAAGATCAAGGAATTCTCTATTCTTTTGCAAATAGAACAAAATCTAGTTTTACCCCCTTTTCAATTTACCATGACACATGCATAAATCTCAAAGATGCTACTTGTGAAAAATCCTAATCTGACACAGACTTAAGATTAAACTAGCATTAAATCAATTACAAGGGAAATAAGGGTGATCAAATCTCAAAACCCTAAAATCGATCTAGCAATTAAAACAAGTAAAACTATGAATAGGGATTAAGGAGTAAAGAAATAAATACCTCAATTGAATTAAATAAACGGTTCAAGATTCAAATCCGAAGCAATGAAATTAAGCTTCCATGAAAATTGATGAAATCTCTAAGGAAGAAAATTAGTAGAAAAAAACCGCCCTAATTCTGAAGTTAAAACAAGTATAAATACTTGCTCCCCAAAACCTAACTAAAAAGGAAATCTCCAAAGAAAAGGAAAGAGAATATTTAATAATAAACATCCAAATACTCCTACCATCCAACGCCAAACACACACCAATTTCCAAATCCTTATCTTTCACTTTGGTCCCTGAAATTCCAACCTTTCTCCTTCTGATCCTCGAACTCTGCTGCTTTGTAATTTGATCCTTGAACTTCAGCTTCTCGCAGTTTGGTCCCTGCACTTCTGATACTAGCAACTTTATCTTCCACATTAATAAACTTTTGCAGGAACAACACAAAATCACTCAAAATATGTCTCAAAATTACAAAGATTTCCCACAAACTTACCAATTCATAGTCTACTCAAAATTACATCAAAACTAATCTAAATTACATTAAAATAATGATAAAATATCTAGAAAATTAGGGAATTACATATAATGAAATCCGTCACATCAAATTCCCCCACGCTTAGACCATTACTCGTCCCTGAGTAATATCCTATCCCCACTCTAAGCACCGGTCTAATCAGCGTAGCATGGGAGGAAAATGACCCCTAAACTCCTCTAAACCTCCAAATCAAAAGTCAACAAACTCAACCCACTCAATCAACGTACTCGGAGAATGGAACTCCGCTCCTTATCACTCCAACAATAACAATGGTACCAATGGCCTTAGCTCGACCCCAACTCCAAATATGCAAAAACGGGACATCCAAGCTAAGGCCCACACATCAAAAAGCTAGGGGGAACTAAATATGTCCTATGTTTCCCCCACGCTATTCTCACACTACTACTCCCTCAAAATAAAGTCTATGCCCAAGCAAAGACTTACCTCGTGAATTACACCAACACCCCTTATATCACCAAAAAGAAAAAAACGAGGATTTTCTATCCTCACGCCTCTAAACCAGACCTCCTACGCCAAAAATAAACAATCCTACCCTACGCTCCAATCCTCCCTTATGTCTCCAACTCCAGTGATATAAAAGATAGAAAGTAATTCACTCACTCACCTTTTTCCTAGGTGTCGTTTCCGGTTTTCACCTACTCTCATTTTTCTTTCATTATATATATATATAAATATTTTTTATATATATATATGTTTTTTTTCACACCCTCTCCTTTTGCCTAAGTGCCTTCTCGGGTTTTCACTTAGCCTCTCTTTTCTTTTTTTGTTTGTTTGTTTGTTTGTTTTTTTTTAAATAAACATATACAACAACAAACATGCCCATGCATCCCACCCCCTCACTAAATCATGCATAGTCCCATATGCATCACAGAAGTATAATATAAGTAGGGATACCTCTCGGAACTACTGAGGCGGCCTGAAATGATAGTCCCATGGACCCTGCTGACTGGAGCTGCTCTCTGGAAATGGCCACCTCTGCCATCTCCCGTCATCATGATGTGGTGCCATGCGCACCAAATAATCGTGGATCTGCTCCTGACGATCCATAGAAATAGCAAACTGCCTATCCATACGAGCAATCAAACGATCCACGCCACTATCACCCAGACTCGCAGCCCCAGAACCAACATCCTCAGCCTCCTCCATATAATCATCATCATCTTCATCGTCATCCTCCTCTTCTTCAAATTCAGCCTCGTCCTCAACCTGCTCCTCGACAATTCTAACATTCATCCCTCTTACCTCCCTCTTATTGCTTTCAAGGGAATCTCGAGAGATGGGCCTAATAATCTTCACTTTGTCGCCCCCAAAACTCCACTGAACCCCCGCAGCCTTGACTAAACCCGTGTCGGTGATGGATGGTACGGAAATCCATTCCGTTTACTTTCTCCCATATCTTGCATATGATCTGAAATGATATGCCCCAATGAAATATGTCCTCCGTTGATAATCAAATGAATCAATACTGCATGATTCCACGGAACTCTCAAATGCTGCGATGTCGGAAGTATCCTCGAACACACAAATTTGTTAACCCCCTTCGCCACTAAATTAAACTGAGTCTCGATCACATACTTGGGCGAACCATCCGGTTTGTTGGTCCATTGGAGTTGGTTACCCTCCAATGTCCTCACCACATCAGCAAAATACACCCGCCAATCCCCATTCATGGCTTGCACATACTCACATTCCTCTCGTGTCACTCTAGGGAGCCCGTAAAATTTATTAATGTCCTCACTCCTGAATTTTATCGCCTTTCCCCTCACATAGGAATGCCCTCGATCCGTGGGGATTTTATTCATATTCGAGTAAAATTCTTTCACAACCAAACTGTTTCCCTCCTCCGTAGGCTCGTCACAAAAGCGTTGCCATTTTCGAAACCCAAATTTAGCAGTAAGTCCAAATGATCCAATGTTAAACTGTCTCTCCTCAATTATGGCCCTATTCGTATGAAAATAAAAATAGTTTTGGGACTTATAATAATTGAACCTTGAGGAGTCATGGGGATCCTCACAACGGAGAAGGGTTCCGAGGGGAGGGGGACTAGATGTACTCTCATCAAGCCTTTGCTTTTTTCGGGATTCCTTGGATTTACCTCCTCCCTTTTTCGATTGTGCATTTGTTTTTCCCATATTCAGTTCAAGCAACAATATAACTTCAAGCACAATAACCAACTTCTTCAACACAAATTGAAACCACAAAGAATAGGTAGAGAGGCTCCGAACCTTGATGATAAATCTGGAAAAATATTGCCGGAAAATTCGAACCTCGCCGGAAACTTCAAACACTTGCCAGAAAACTCAAGGGTTAAAGATGAAATCGCCCGGATTTGAATAATGATCGGTGAATCTTAAAGCTTAGGAAGAGGGGGATAACTTTTGTAGAAGGGGTTTTGTGAGAAATAGGGAGGAAAGGGGAAGAACTTGCCGGCTTCAATGGGACCCCAATTTCCTTAAATACTTGACCCAAGTCAGTCCGACCCAAACTTGGATTTAACCCATGTAATTCCTTTCATGGGCCGGACATCCAAACCAGAGTTCGACAGCGAGGCGGCCGCACGGCGTGAAATGAGGCGTCCGCATCAAGCACCGTGGCTAAGCGCGATTTCTGAACAACTTGAGGCGGGCGCAAGGGATGGATCGAGGCGTGCGCCTCAAATGCTGTAACTTGGCTTGGATTTACCTCCGTTGGGGCGGGCGCATCAAGCTAGTAGGGCGGGCGCCTCAATTTGGCACATTTTGGCCTCCAACACTGGACTTGAGGCGGGCGCCTGGCTACTCTTCGGGCGGCCGCCTGGTTTTTATAGAACAGGCCTCGATTTGCTCCTTCCTCCTTGCTTTTTCCTGCACAACACCACACACAAAAATACCTTAGTAGCACCCATTCCACAAAAACAAAAGAGTAAAAAGAAATAAAACAAAGATAAAAAAAAACGAAATTCCTGGGTTGCCTCCCGGTAAGCCGCCCTTCTTTACCGTCTTTAGCTAGACCAAATGCCGGGTAAGCCCCCGGCATAGCATATGGATCAATCATAATTAGGATCGTAGAGATCCATCATCTCCACATCCTCCACATTAACATCTCCACCATCAAAATAGGGCTTTAATCTTTGCCCATTTACCTTAAACTCTTGGTCTCCGGAGAGACTAGAGATCACAACCGCACCATGCGGGAATACCTCCCTCACCAAATAGGGACCGGTCCACCGGGACCTCAATTTACCGGGAAACAAGCGCAAGCGGGAGTCAAATAGGAGGACTTTTTGACCAACTTTAAATTCCCTCCTTAAAATCATTTTATCGTGCCACGCTTTTGCTCGTTCCTTATAAGACAAATTATTTTCATAAGCCTCTCTCCGGATTTCATCTAGTTCATTCAATTGTAATTTTCTTTCCTCACCGGACCCGTCTAAGTTCATATTGAACTTTTTGATTGCCCAAAAGGCTTTGTGCTCTAATTCTACGGGCAAGTGACATGGCTTCCCAAACACTAATCGATATGGGGACATACCAATAGGTGTCTTGTAAGCCGTACGATAAGCCCACAAAGCATCCTCTAGCCTAAGACTCCAATCTTTCCTATTCGGGTTTACGGTCTTTTCGAGGATGGACTTGATTTCCCTATTGGAAACCTCTGCTTGGCCATTGGTTTGGGGATGATAGGCGGTAGAGACCTTATGAGTGATGTTATACTTTTTGACCAAGGCCTCCACCATCCTATTGCAAAAATGAGTCCCCCTATCACTGATCAAGGCCCTAGGCATCCCAAATCTAGACACAACATTGCTCTTGAGGAAACTCACCACTACCTTAGAATCATCGGTGCGTGTAGGGATCGCTTCGACCCATTTGGAAACGTAGTCCACTGCAAGTAAGATGTACACAAAACCAAAAGAAATAGGAAACGGACCCATAAAGTCAATTCCCCAAACATCAAAAACCTCGCAATTAATTACGATGTTTTGTGGCATCTCATTGCGGCGTCCTATATTTCCAACACGTTGACACCGGTCACAAGACTTACAAAAGGCAGTGGCATCCATAAACAATTTTGGCCAAAAGAAGCCACTGTCTAACACTTTCCTAGCGGTGTTTTTGGCACCAAAGTGACCACCACATGCATACTCATGACAGAACTTTAGGATAGAGGCCATCTCATTTTCCGGGACACATCTACGAATGACTTGGTCAGCGCAATGCTTCCACAAGTTTGGTTCGTCCCACACATAGTACTTAGCCTCACTGCGGATTTTGTCTCTCTTTGATTTAGAAAAACTTGGGGAATTTTATTAGAGACCAAAAAGTTTACCAAATCCGCATACCAAGGGAACACTTCCTTAGCGCCCACAAAGCCTCATCGAAACTTCGCCCCTAATAGGGGCCTGCTTATAAGGCTTGTCATCCTCTCTCACCAAACGACTCAAGTGGTCGGCCACCACATTTTCGGCCCCTTTCTTATCCTTGACTTCTATGTTAAACTCATTCAACAGAAGGATCCACCGAATGAGTCTCGGTTTTGCCTCTTTCTTAGACATCAAATACCTAAGAGCAGCATGATCGGTGTACACAATGATTTTGGTCCCAAGCAAATAGGACCTAAACTTTTCTAATGCAAAAACCACCGCTAACATCTCTTTTTTCTATAGTGGAATAGTTTCTTTGTGCCTCATTCAAAGTCATAGGCGCATAATAAATCACATGAGAGGCACGATCCACTTTTTGACCCAAAGCGCCCCAAAGCATAATCACTCGCATCACACATGATCTCAAAAGGGAGAGACCAATTGGGGGCTTGAATAATAGGAGTAGATGTCAACCGACCCTTCAACTCATCAAACGCTTTCTTGCAAATATCATCAAATTTAAAATCTACCTCTTTTTGCAACAAGGTGCATAGAGCGATGCAATTTTCGAAAAATCTTTTATGAAGCGACGGTAGAACCCGCATGACCAAGGAGCGACCGCACTTCACGCACATTTGTAGGGTAAGGAAGTGTGGAAATAACATCAATTTTTGCTTTGTCCACTTCAATACCCTTTTTCGAAACCACATGTCCCAACACAATGCCTTGCTCAACCATGAAGTGACATTTTTCAAAATTCAACACCAAATTTGCTTCAACACATCGGTCAAGAACTAAAGCAAGGTGAGCAAGACATTGGTCGAGCAGTCTCCATGGACGGTGAAATCATCCATGAAAACCTCCATAAAATTCTCCACAAAATCGGAGAAGATGCTCATCATACACCTTTGAAAAGTCGCGGGTGCATTGCATAAACCAAAGGGCATCCTCAGATAGGCAAAGGTGCCTTAGAAGGGGCAAGTAAAAGTGGTTTTCTCTGGTCTTCGGGTGCAATTGGTATTTGAAAATACCGGAATACCCATCAAGAAAACAATAATACGCCCTTAGGCAAGCCTTTCCAACATCGATCAATAAATGGGAGGAAGTGATCTTTTCTAGTTACCTCATTCGGTAGAGGTCAATCCACGCCATCCGTTTGCTCCGGGTTGGCACCAACTCGCCTCGCCCTTGTGATTGATGGCGGCGGTGATCCCACCCGCTTGGCTACACATTGAGTAGGGCTCACCCACTCACTATCTGATATGGCATATATGATCCCCATCTGCAGCAACTTCAAAACTTCCTTCTTCACCACCTCCATCATAGGTGGGTTCAACCTCCTCTGCGGTTGCCTTACCGGCTTAGCACCCTCCTCTAGCAAAATCCGGTGAGTACATACAGAAGGACTTATGCCCTTGATGTCGGCAATAGTCCACCCAATCGCTTCTTTCCGCTCCCGGATCACATCAACTAATTTCTTCTCTTGCTCCTCCGTCAGAACACTAGAGATCACCACAGGAAGTGTCTTCCCTTCACCCAAGAAAGCATATTTCAAATTCTCGGGAAGGGGCTTCAATTCAAGCACAGTGCCTTCTCAGCAGATGGCAATGGTTTCTCCGGTGGCACCTCTCAGCGTAAATGACCAAATCCGATGGTGAGACATACATAGCATCCTCAGAAAGGCTCATCACCGCCTTCTTCATCTCATCGGAAATGTCAAACTCTAACCCGGTATACCCCAACGCATTCTCCAATACAGACTTCATGTCATCATCTCCTCCGCACACATCAAACACCTCTTGGGCTATAGGCTCCACTACATCAATGAAGTTCACCGAGTGCACATCCTTAGGGTACTTCATGGCATCAAAGATATTGAACTCCATTTGTTGCCCATCAAACTCCATAGTCAATGACCCATTAGTAACATCCAACTTGGTACGAGCAGTCGACATGAAAGGTCTCCCTAACAGAATGGGAGCCTTAGGATCCGTATCCATCTCCAAGACATAAAAATCTGCAGGAAAAATGAGCTTCCCAACCCGGACTAGAACATCCTCAATCAACCCTTTAGGGTACGCATTAGATCTGTCGGCAAGCTGAATAATCACCCGAGAGTATCTGTAGAGGTCCCAACTTTAGGGTCTCAAACAACGCATAGGGCATGACGTTGATTGAAGCCCCAAGTCAAGCATAGCCATATGCTCCGAATTATCCCCTAGCGACACCGGAATCACGAACATACCCGGATCACTACACTTTTTTGGCATCCTCTTCTGATAGACTGCAGACACATGCTCACTAATCTTTACCTTTTTCCGACTCCGCTCCTTCTGATTCCTCTTCATAGTGCACAACTCTTTCAAGAACTTCGCATACCTTGGAACCGACTGCAGAAGATCAAGAAACGGAATGTTTACCTCAAGCCTCTTGAATGTGTCAAAAATAGCCTTATCAGGCTCCGGCCTTCTGTCCTCCCTTAAAGCATACGGAAACGGGGGGGCTGGCTCATACACAGGAAATACTGGTGCAGTACTCTTCTCCTTTTCAGGAGTCTTCGCCTCAGGTGTAACTCTCTCAACCACTAACTCGGGCTCCTCTTCGACAACCACTTCCTCTAGCTTTTTCCCACTGCGCAAAGTCATCGCACTGACATTAGACTTCGGATTCGGTTCCGTTCTAGATGGTAACTTCCCCGAATCTTTTGCCTCCATTCTCCCAACTGCATCTGCCAGCTGACCCACATGTTTCTCCAAATTGCTGATGCTCGATTTAGTCTCCTGTTGGAACTGCTGGAAGTTTCCATTCATGGTAGACATGCTCTGCGCTAGTGACCGGACCATGTCCTCTGTAGACTGTCCCTGCTGTTGCTGCTGCTGTCCAACAGGTGCTCTGTACTGATTATATTGATTTCCACAGCTAGCGACCTGCGATTATTGAGCAGCTGAAACCTTGTTGTCCACGTGGTGGACCATACCTAAGGTTCGGATGAACATTATTTGCGGCGTTGTAATTGAGCTGCGGTGGCCTCGACCTGGCGATTGAAACCTATTGCATTGACATCCACCACCTTATCCGTCGAAGAGTAGGACAAGAATCGATCGGGTGGGTCACATCGATACATATGCGAGGATGAGGTTGTTGACCCAAAACCAATGTCTTCAACAGACTCTTAACATCTGCCAGCTCAGTCTTCAAATCACTCGTTGTATCACTCGATCCTGCCGCACTGACTTGTCTAACGCTAGACCTTCTCCCATGAGTCCTTGTGCTTTTGGCTAGCTCTTCTATTAACTACTCTGCATCCCTGGTAGTTTTGTTCGAATACTACCTCCAGCGAGAATCCACCCACCTTTTGTCTTGCTCAATCCCCATATCCCCAAATAAAATAAACAATAAGGCTGCTCATCATCAAAGCCATGATACGGACAACTTCTGCGAGCTTGTAGAACCGGTTGTGATAGTCATATAGTGATTCATCGGACATTGCTCCATGTTGCTGATATCCCTCTTCATGACATTGATTTGATCTGGAGGGAAGAACTCATCAAGGAATACCTCCTTCAACTCTTGCCAAGAGGTAATGCTGTTGGGTGGCAGGTGATAATACCACGTATTCGCGTTAGCCTTAAGAGTAAAGGAAAACGCCCTCAGTAATAACTGCTCAAGAGGCAATGCAGCCGGCTTCATACTCTTGCAAATCTGCACAAACTGAGCTATATGCTGATTTGGATTCTCCCCTGGTATCCCATTAAAATGGGGCAACTGGTTCAACAACCCCGGCTTCAACTCAAAAGTAACCCCAGCCGGTAAATCAGGAAATAACACTGCTTGCGGTTGCTCATTCCAGTTCGGAGCAATCCTTTGCCTCAATGTCCGAGGTAGGGGGTTGTTATTGCCTCACCCATTATCCCCATTGTTCACAACCTCCGGACCATCATTGTTCTCACCGTTATTATTATTCATCTGCTCATTGCAAATTTCTCCCTGCACGAAATATCTGTCAATTTCTGGAACAAAAGGACTAACAACTTGATTAGCAGACCGAGTATGGACCATAAAAGGTTCCACACCACAAGACAACAATAATAATAAAGCACAAATAACAGGAAACAAGAAAAAGAAAAAGAAGAAGAATAAGAAATAGAATAAGAGTGCAAACAAATAAAACCGTTCCCCGGCAGCGGCGCCAAAATTTGACAGGCTAAAGTCGCACGCCTCGCACGCCTAAATTAATTACCAAGACAAGACTCGGCTACGGCTAGGACAAGTCCAGGGTCGATCCACTAAAGAACGGTTATTCGGTTGCACAATTGTCACTTGACAAGATTGGGGGTTTAAATTTGATTTTATTAACTTCCTAAAACGGGAATTAAAAACTAAGTTGTAAAACAATTAAAGGCAAGCACTTCAGATTTGTTTCCGTCCCCGTTTATCATTCCAATATCATCGGTATAATTTCTTTCCCTTCCTCCCTATTCACTTGATCCGAGATGTATTTCAATCCCTATTTCTTCCTTATTAATGGTTATAAGCAGAGACACACTCACCTATTCCCCTAATCAATACCTAAACCTAAGCGACACGTCCTAGATTTACAATAACGATTGATGAAGCTTTAAGAAATTAAGATCAAGGAATTCTCTATTCTTTTGCAAATAGAACAAAATCTAGTTTTACCCCCTTTTCAATTTACCATGACACATGCATAAATCTCAAAGATGCTACTTGTGAAAAATCCTAATCTGACACAGACTTAAGATTAAACTAGCATTAAATCAATTACAAGGGAAACGAGGGTGATCAAATCTCAAAACCCTAAAATCGATCTAGCAATTAAAACAAGTAAAACTATGAATAGGGATTAAGGAGTAAAGAAATAAATACCTCAATTGAATTAAATAAACGGTTCAAGATTCAAATCCGAAGCAATGAAATTAAGCTTCCATGAAAATTGATGAAATCTCTAAGGAAGAAAATTAGTAGAAAAAAACCGCCCTAATTCTGAAGTTAAAACAAGTATAAATACTTGCTCCCCAAAACCTAACTAAAAAGGAAATCTCCAAAGAAAAGGAAAGAGAATATTTAATAATAAACATCCAAATACTCCTACCATCCAACGCCAAACACACACCAATTTCCAAATCCTTATCTTTCACTTTGGTCCCTGAAATTCCAACCTTTCTCCTTCTGATCCTCGAACTCTGCTGCTTTGTAATTTGATCCTTGAACTTCAGCTTCTCGCAGTTTGGTCCCTGCACTTCTGATACTAGCAACTTTATCTTCCACATTAATAAACTTTTGCAGGAACAACACAAAATCACTCAAAATATGTCTCAAAATTACAAAGATTTCCCACAAACTTACCAATTCATAGTCTACTCAAAATTACATTAAAACTAATCTAAATTACATTAAAATAATGATAAAATATCTAGAAAATTAGGGAATTACATATAATGAAATCCGCCACATCAAGCGTGGCGTGCACGGGCACGTGAATAATAATAGTATGAAGCTCGGCAGCGCGAGCATAATCTGAGGTGCGAGCTCTGGCGCGAGCGTGGCGTGCATAGGCACGTGAATAATAATAGTATGAAGCTCGGCAGCGCGAGCATAATCTGAGGTGCGAGCTCTGGCGTGAGTGTGGCGTGCACGGGCACGTGAATAATAATAATATGAAGCTCGGCAGCGCGAGCATAATCTGAGGCTCGAGTTCGTGGGTCCCTCGTAAATAATCGTGTAATAGTTTGTAGATGAACAACTTGTGTTATTGATCGTGAGGCTATGCCCATTTGTATTTTGTATCTGAAAGTTTTAGGAGCATCTTTGTATAGGCAAAAATCATGTTTTCGTCATACAATGTTTGTCATAGTCCAAGCATATTGATCATACAAGATGAGTTTATTTGAATATGTGCCTATTATGCGAGAATAGGAAACAATTATAACGGCGACACGTTGCGCTATTAAAAGATACGATGATTTTTTAAGATGCAAGTATTTGAGTGTGAAGCATGAGAGAATACATGCGTCGTGCTAATATATGATAGGTAAGTTGAGCATGTTATCGTATTATATCGTCAAATAGTTGCGTTTGATATACCCGGCCCAAGCCGGAGTCACGAGCAAGGCACGAGTTAGCATCACGTGCCAATCACGAGCACAATACCTCTGGGGCCCACGGCCCAGCGAGCAAGATGAGACAGCCCAGCGAGCACCGAGCAACATAACACTCACTCAAACCTGGGCGGGCAAAGGCCTTGCCTGTCCGACCAGGGACCATGATCGGGACTCATACATGCTTAGCGAAGGAATCAGACTTACTTTGCCGGGTCGGGCACCGGCCTTGCCCGACTGTGGGCCGATCTTCGACCCGACAAGTTCAGGGATCAATACAAACAGAATAGCCGGACGAGCCCTTGCCGCCCGAGCACACATCAAACATGAGACGCCGGTAGCTTGCTTTCCAAGGCAAGTCAAAGGTTTCCACTGTTTAGGCGAATACTTGCCTTATCAACTCCTATAACTCGCGGTCAACCGCCTGTTTCGCCTAGAATCAAGGGATTTCCTCCTTGATTATCTCGGCAATTATGGAAACTGAATCCTAGACGGATTCAATCACCTTGAGGGCCTATAAATACCTCTCCATAATCATCAACAAGGTACACACACTTTCTTGAGCCTCGTTACTCTGTCAATTTACCCTTTGACAATCACTCGATACTTACTCTCACGCCGCCGAGGGTTTCGCGAGCCTTGCCTTGCATTTCTACTCAGTGTTATTGTGATCTTAATAGGCTCAAGGAGGACGATTACAAGCCCAGATATCCTACCCATCTAAAGGACGGCCCAAGCTGTGCATTTTGCCACATCAGTTTGGTTCCGTTGCCGGGAACGAAGTTTCACCACTTCCTACTAAATTTTTCCGGTAAAAACTCTTAATTTCTCTCTATTGCAATGGCTGGAAAGGGTAGCAAGCACCATGCCACCGCAAGCAATCAACAGGCTGGCAGCCACCAAGTTGGAAACAACATCCACCAAGAGCCCCGCACGGGGTGCAAACCCGAAACCAAAAAGTGGCTGCTGGGCAAGCACCCCAGGGCAATGAGGTGCCATTTGTGGAGGGGCAAGTCTCCCAACATGCCAGCCAGAGCCGGGCAAGCCAACGCGATGCCAGGCTGGTCATTAATGAGAGACGTGATGCTCGCTCACAAGATCTCAGGATGCAGCTCAATCGCCAACGGGAGAACAGTCAGGGTAGCCACATGAATCAGCCCGGACAGAACCCTGATCAACAAGCTGCTGCTCTGCAAGTTCAGGCAGAGTATTATAGTAAAATGTATGCGCTCAACCAGCAACTGCTCGCCTTGGGCCATGCCCCGGTACCAGTTGCAGATGTGGCAATGCCTGCGCTGAGCAATCCGGCACCTGTTGGAGATGGCCCTGCCTCCCAACAGTTGCCCGCGCCGAGCAGACGCATGCCCTGTCATCCATCATACCGGCGAGTGGAGGCGATAAAACGGGCTGACGACCAGGTTGAAAGCAGATACAGCCGTCAGAATCATTCACACCGACGCCATCATCATCATGAGCACTATGCCCGAGAGGAGAGTCATGGCCGCCGTAGAGGCCGAGAATGCGTAGAAGCAGAAACGCAGCGGCCAAAGTACAAAGCCCGCATCACACAGGAGGTCGGATCCTCATGCGCGCCCACCTTTTGCCCGCATGTGCGTGGCGACGCCTCGGACCCCGCCCATTCTTCGAAGCTGACAGAAGACGTGGAGAAGCGGCTGTCCGAGAAGATGGAGGCCATGAAAAGGGACATGGCAAAACAAATGGCAAGCCTAGCCGTGGCCAAGCCCGGTTATGGCGCCACTAAGCCGCTGGAGGGCAGCCCTTTCACTCCAGAGATTGAAAATGCGCCACCCGCACAAGGGATCATCTTCCCACAGTTTGACAAATATTTTGGGAAGACGCGGGCAAGCGATTGGCTCCGATCATTCGAGGCACAAATTCGGATGGTCACAGATATTGAAGCCTTGAAAATGCGGGCATTTGAGGGAGCCCTCCAGGGAAAGGCGCAAGCCTGGTTGGGCAGAGTTCCCCGGGGAACCATTGGGAGCTGGGCAGTGCTCCGAGAGAAGTTTTTGGAGGAATTCGGCCATGCAGGCCCAATCCCAAAGAATCGTTTCGACCTTGCTAAGATTAAGCGAGGGGGATAACGAATCCTACAGCAGTTACCTGAAAAGGTTCGAGGAGATGCTCGAGCAGGTGACCGCGACCAGTGACCCGGAGATCACCTTTTGCTATCTCAACAACATGAGGGCGGGACCACTGAAGACTATGCTAGCAATGAACCCGGGGGCTTCCAAGGCAGAGTTGCTGGCAAACTCTCATCTTTTTTGCTCGACCGAGAGCGTCAAGGCGGATAAAGCCAAAAGCAAAGACAAGGCTCATGGCAGCTCGGCCTCGCCAGCTGACCAGAGCCCGGAGGGCCACCGCCGCTCGAGCAGGGATAGGAGGAAATCATCCACTCCCGGGCAAAGGCTGTTCAGAGAATCTCAGTTTACCCCGTTAAACACTACGCGGGAAGAGATCATGCTCCAGGTGGGCGATGCCCTGCCTATCCCCTATCCTCTTGACCCCGAGCTTGATTATACTCGGGACAACACGAAATACTGTGAGTACCACCACGGCACGGGCCACACCACTGAGAAGTGTAAGGTGTTGAAGAGGGAAATCCAAAAATTGATCAATGCGGGCAAGTTAGACCGCTTCAAAAAAGACCAAGGCGAAGGAAACAACGCCAACAATGATCAAGGAAGACCCCCAAGAGGAAGAGGTGGCCAGGCCCCTCAGATTCGGGGGGTGATAAACATGATTCAGGAGGAACTCCCGTCCAACACACAGCTCGGGAAACATATTTATTCCTTATCTAGGGCGATCAACGCTCAGCGATCTGCAAGGGAGCGAGCATATGTTTTTCTCGCGGCCGGGCGAGCACTCCATTGGCATTCGGCGACCTTTGGTTATTTCTGCCTCGTCAATAAGCGGCGGGTTCACGAGTTTTCTTTGGATACGGGAGCATGCAGGGATATCATGTACTACTCCTGCTTCAAAGGGTTGGAGTTTCCAGATACCATGCTCAAGCCATATTTGGGAAAGCTTGAAGGATTCACCAACCACCAGGTGGGCGTCAAGGGCACGATCGAGCTGGAGGTGTTTATGGGTGATGGGGCCCAAACACGGATTGAGATGATCACATTCTTAGTGATCGACCTAAAATCGGCATACAACTGCATTTTAGGTGCTCCGGCAATGGCCAAGTTTCAGATGGTCACCTCCATTCCCCATCAGAAAGCCAAGTTTTATACAGAAAATGGAGTGGGGATCCTCAACAGCAAACCCCGAGCAATGTGGGAGTATGTCCGAGGAACTTCGAAGAAAAACGAGCGATTGTGGACATTCCCGATCGGTCGAATCACGATCCCTAAGCCGGGTGTGGACCTTCCCGATCGGTACCGCGATTTCGGTGAGCTTACCCAGCGTCCACTTCCATCAACAATATCGAGCTCGGGGAGACTCATGAAGCGGCCGAGCCCATGGCTATAGAGCCTCCCGAGCAAGCTCCAGCAGAGATTTCCGAGCGGGCTCCGGCCTCAGGTCCTTCTAGGCGCAAGGAGAAGCGCCCCAAGTCACAAGACATTGAGCTGGACACTTTGCAAGTCCGGGACGAGCCTGATATTCAACCAGAGGGCGAGCTGGAAGAGGTCATTATCAATCCCGCATACCCCGAGCAAAAAATAAAAATCGGAAGGCCATGCCTCTGGCTCGGCGAGATTGATTGGTGATGAAGAACTGGATGTGTTCGCGTGGGCGGTTGAGGACATGAGGGCATCGGTGAAAGCATTGCCCGCCACGACCTCAATGTTGACCCTACCTTCCGGCCCATCCAGCAGCGACCAAGACAGTACTCGAGAAGAATGTGGCGATCAAAGCAAGAGGTCGAGAAACTCCTAAAGGCAGACATCATCGAGGAGATTCAGTACCCGACCTGCCTAGCTAATGTGGTGATGGTCAAAAAGGCAAATGATAAATGGCGAATGTGCGTGGACTTCACCAGCCTAAACAAAGCCTGCCCGAAAGACTGTTATCCACTGCCCCGCATCGATGTGCTTGTCGACTCTATAGCCGGGTTCGAGATGCTCAGTTTCCTGGACGCGTACTCAGGTTACCACCAGGTCAAGATGAGCAAGCGGGGATAGAGGCGAAACGACCTTCGGGCGTCGGCGGCCTCTATGCTACAAAATGATGCCGCCGGTGAAAAATCGAGGAGCCACTTACAGCATGGTCAACAAGGTTTTGGTTCTCAAATCGGCAGAAATATGGAGGCTTACATAGATGACATGGTCATCAAAACAAAGGGCACGCGACCACACTCTTGACTTGGCGAGACATTTGCCAACCTCGAAGCACAACATGAAGGAACCCGAGTAAATGCGCCGGGTCCGAGGCAGGAAGTTTCTAGGGATTCATGGTCAACAGTAGCGGCATAGAGGCTAACCCGGAGAAAATACAAGCCTGCTCGACATGGAGCAGCCTTGCGCATCAAGCACATCCGGCGGTTAAGCAGGCGAGTCATTGCCTTAGGCGCTTCATTTCTCGATCGGTGAAAAATGCCTCCCTTTCTTCAAGGTTAGCGGCAACAAGGGTTTTGAGTGGAATACGAGGCGTGCCAAGGCCCTCGGCAGCTCGGGGAATATCTTGGCAAACCACCTCTCTCAGCGGCCAGGTGCCGGTGAGCCTTTATTTGTGTATCTAGCGACCACGGACCGGCCGTGGCCATTGTTGAATTAGGGAGGAACTAGATATCCAAAACACATGTGTACTATGTATCTAAGGCCCTCAGTCTGTTGAGGGTCGTTATTTTAATGTTGAAAAATTAGCCTACTCGCTTGTCATAGCCGCCCGAAAATTAAAATTAAGGGCTTATTTTTCTCGCACATGTAATCATAGTATACAGATGCACCAACTGCGAAGTCTGCACAAACTGATACATCGAGGCGGTGCTCAACTGGGTCGATCGAGCTCACCGAGTTCCACATAGACTACTCCCGAGCAATCAAAGCACAAGCATTGGCCGACTTTTTGGTTGAAACAAGCTTCACCCAAAGGCCACGAGGATCCCGAGACCCAAGCAACCGCAGAGCCCGAGCAAAAACAATTGCCTGACAACCCAGGCCGACCATCCGTTGGGATCTTTATGTGGATGGGCGGCGAGCAAAGTCGGGAGCGGAGGCCGGCATCCTTCTCGTAGCTCCCGATGAAATCACGAGTTTGAGCTAGCTCTCCGCTTCAAATTTCACTGCCTCCAACAATGTTGCGAATATGAAGCAATGATTGCCGGCTCGAGCTCGCAGCGGATATGGGTGTAGAGGCGGTCCAAGCGGTGTACTCGGATTCACAACTAGTCGTGAACCAAGTCCGTGGGGGAATATATGGTACATCACCCTACCCTCGTTAAGTATCATGAGCTAGTCAAGGAAATCTTGAAAAATTTCAAGTTTTGGGAAATGATCGGGATTGACCGAAGCGAGACATAATATGCGAAAGCGGCACTACTTATCCAAAATTGCGAGGAGAATCGCTTTGCTAAATCCCTCGAATGATCGAGCACATGGAAACTCCCGCCATCGATAGACCTATAATTATGGACATCGAGCCGCCGAAGTTGGATTGATGACTATAAGGATTACATCGAAAGGTGAGTTCCGCGCCTGCAGACAAGGTCAAGGCCACAACAACCGGCCAAGCTGCCGGTGCTTGGCATAGTTGGGGGAATCTTATACAAGCGATCTAAGGTCGACCTATGCCGCTGCACTGCGTACCCCCGAGCTAACCGAGGGTGTTTTATGGTACATGAGGGGAATGTGGCGACCACCAGGCCACAAAGCTCGCGAAAGGTCCTGCTGACGGGGATATTCTTGGATTACCCTTGAAAGGGCGGAAGAAAAGTATGCTCGTGAATGTGACAAGTGCCGGAGATCAGCGGACATACCAAGGCTTCCATCCACTATGCAAACCCACGTCGTCGCGGCTGGCCCTTCGACATGTGGGGAAATCGATCGATCGGCCCATTCCGGCCAATACAAGTATAAATCTGTTGTAGTCACCATAGATTACTTCACGAAATGGATTGAGGCAAAGCCTTTGGCCAAAATCTCGGAGCCGAGAATATCATCAGAGTTTGTATACGACCGGGTATGGAGTGCAGTTCGGCCTCCCTCGAGCAATCATATCGGACCATGGGACTCGGTTCTCGGACAAGTTCACGGCGAATGTGCTTTCGCTTGGGTGTGAAGCAACGGCAATCATCCGTTGCTTACCCTCGAGGCAACGA
>CM028381.1:3417971-3457827 GCA_013146195.2 Codonopsis lanceolata | reverse complement strand
AAAGCCTGACCCCGTTTGTTGTCTTTAGGAAATAAAAAAAAGAAATATTACATATATATTATATATAAATAAATAAATAAATAAATAAATATATATATATATATATATATATATATATATATATATACATATAAAAAAAAAATTTTGATTTTTTTTTGAAAAATACGAATATTTCCAAGTATATCCGTATGATGTTTGAAATGAAAGCTAGCTGCAAGATGGAGGATCATATCCACAAATATAGACACGGATGTTAAAGGAGCCAATATTAGATTGTTTTTAAATTAATATAACAAGCATACTTTAGCGAAACAAAAGAAAAAAAAGTTTTTGGTTAATGAGTCTAGCCCTCCATTTTTTTCATTAAAATAAAAAGATCTCCCAGCGAGTCGCCACTTGTGGGTTCGGGATGGGTGCCCGCGCCCGCGCACCCTTGGATAGGGTGGCGTCGTCTGATGCGGTGACATCCTTGCTCCGTTCGGCCTCCCTTGTTTAGGGAGATCGAAATCAAAAGTGCGGGAGGAGTCTTTGTCGAATAGCAGCGTTGGAATGCGCCTCGGTTGCCTTTAGTGGATTTTTGATCCAATATGGAAGCTTTGGATTTTCTATGTCAAGTTATCCCTTTTTAGGAGATACTATAGGAAAACATCACCTTTCCATTCCCATCACTCTCCTTGTTTAGGGAGAAGCATGAAAGTGCAAAGAAAAGATGTTGCGCGCCCCCATGGATTTTATGAAAATAGCCTTATGGCCCCTTCGGATCACTATGAGTGCTTTGGGTTTTCATTCGGGTTATCCCTTGTTTAGGGATACAAGGACATAGGAATACATCACCTTTCCATTCCCTTCTCCCTTGTTTAGGGAGAACGTGAAAGATGCAAAAAAGATGTTGCGAGGCCCCACTTTGGATCCAAAATGTTTTAGAGTCGCCATCTTTATTTTAAGGCAAAAATAAAGCAAAACCAGAAAAAAGAAAACCGAGAGATGAATAAAACGGGTTCGGAGGCTAAGTTACGAGTTGGGAAGGTGCTAGGCACCCAACTCGCCCTTTCTGTCTCAAAACAGTTTTTGGCTAAAGTATGCTTTTTGTTATATTTATTAAGCAGATAAATAAAGCATTAACTTCTACAAATACATCCGTTACATCTATATTATTCTGAGACTTGAAACAGACTCTTTTGCAAACAATTACAAATATACTTGGAAATATTTGGCCATAATGCTAACTACATTTAGTATTATTTCCTAACAAAATCCGGGCGACATAGCTGCTTATATATTGATATTGAACCGGACCGGAAATAATCATTTACAAATAAATACTTTATTGAATAAATGAAGTAAATAAATACAAACTTATATAAAAACATTTTGCCATAATAACGGCTACATTTAGTATTATTTCCTAAATAAATCCGGAGCATAAGCTGCTTATATATTGACATTGAACCGGACCGAAAATAATACTATTACAAAAAAGACTTTATTGAATAAATGAAGTAAATAAATACAAACTTACCTAAAAACATTTTGTCATAATAACGGCTACATTTGGTACTATTTCCTAATTAAATCCGGGCATATTTATATATATACATTGGGCCTTTGGAAATAATACTATTACATGGAAATGAAAGACTCTAAAAATAAAAACTTAAGACGGCGTAGGGGTGTGCCTTTCTGTCCCTCGGGAGAGAGAGTCTTTTTTAAGTGCAGTTGAAGTTGTGTGTTGTGTGAATTTGGGCGTGGCGCTCGAAAGTTACTTTTCGGCCTCGGGATCATGGCGGGGAAGCTTGTTTGTTTGGTTGTTTGTTTGAGCGAGGTAGGCTGAAATCGGGCGGAGTAACGGCTTACTGCGCTTTGATTTGGCCTTTAAATCGGCGAGCAGCGCTCTATCCACGATTTTGGGCCAGGGAAAAAGGTTGGATACCTAGTTGGGGGCTAAGGTACACTTCTGCAGGTTGGATTTGTGTTTAGGCGGAGGAGGTTTGGCGGGGTTTCGAGGCTTTGGAGGTGATCTCTCACTATTTATTTCTTCAGCGTACGAGGGGCTTGAGAGAGAAATTTTTGAGGATGGTGTGTGTTGAAATGAGGCCGGGACAACTGCTTTATAAGTGAGGCTGGGACATCGATGGAAATAAAATTTCTTCTTCGCGCGTCGGATGGTGGTACCTCTTATTTGGATCAATTGCATTTTACGGCAAAAAGAATTGAGTGAGCAGTGGGTGAGGTGGGTTTGGGCGCCACCTCATAGAGGTTTGGGCGCCATGCCCAAACTCAATGGGAAGCCACGAGCTTCAAACTAGGCTCCTTTTTTGACACTTTAGTCCCGCAATTTGTCCTTTTAGCATCTGCTTTGTCCTCTTGCATTTTTGACCTGTAACTTGACATTTGTTAATGTTTTAACAGGTCTTGATATTTTTGTCATGTCACATTTCGGAGGAGAGTGCGAAGTGGGGTGTCACACTTACCCCCTCCCTTTTCTTGCTTTAGATCCGAGCCGGATTCAGTACAGCTCGTTGAGGTGTAGCAGGTTCTCGCTTGTCATTGATCGCATGGACCGAGGTTGTGGTTTATAGATGTCCTTATTTTGTTCTCTTTTTAAGAGATCGTTGGGTTTAGCAAGTCATTTAGACTTTGCTTGGGAACTTTGTTTATTTGTTTTATGTCTATACTTGTATGTTATTTTTCGTAGCGTGTCTGTAGAGCCAGCCTATATAGATGTAGTATGGTTCACATGTTTTAAAACTTCCGCTGGGCATTACTTTAGCTCTTATGTATTTATGTTGTTCTCCGACATGTTGTAGCGAGCCGAGGTATATTTGCATGAACGTGTAGTGTTAGTTCCTGAGTAAATTCGTAGATGATTTGATATACTTGTCTTAAATTGCTATAGGGTTTAAAAGTTTTAAAAATTTCCGGCCTTTTGGTGCCGAGTCGCGCTTCATCTGAAATGTTGCGTCACGTGGTTTTCTATAATTGAGTCTTTGCATGTATTGTTGTCTATTTGGGCGACTTGACTTGATTCCACCTCGGGGTCGGGTCGGGTCGTCACCGGCTCGGCCGCAGAAGAGAAAAACCACGATAAAGTAGCTCATATTAAAACACTAAAATATAATTTTACAGGTCCTAAGGTGCAACTTAGGAATATTTATTAAGACGTCTATATTATACATTAATTGCATTGTACATATCTATATACTGCCTATACCCCCTATGTTGTCCCCAGAAACAATTCCTTTTCTTGCAGCCTTAGGCCCTGAGTGGTCTATCAGTGCCTGTGGCGTCCACCAAGCCGGGCCCATACACTCCTTCTGCGAGGTGCAGAAGAAGCCCTAGACTCATCGGCATGAGAGCCACCAAAAGTGTCTCCCTCTTCATCGTCGGCATCCCCGTTCTCCTGAACAGCCGTATTGCTCGGACCAGCTCCGTCATTTCTGAAACCAGTACCCCATACGGGTGGAGGAGGAGGAACATCTATCTCTTGTTCCCATGGATTGTCATGCCTCCTTGCCAAGCTCAGTCGCGGAGGCTCGTGACCACCAGCTCTCAGAACCGACAGCTGTTCCTGTGTTTGATCGCGAAAAAAAAAGAAAGGCTATGAAAGGTGGCTATGAGCACGGGCTCAATAGCCACAAGGCACTGAAATAATAAGGGAGGCGGCCATTTTCCCGTTCTGATATCACCTAAAAAGCCCGCTCTGATTCAAAGGTGTATTCTCATAAACCCCTTTCTTAAAGTACAACGTGCCATTACCTTTTAGATGTCCAATATAGCTTTATTTTCTGTGTGAATTTATTTTTGCATGTGTAATATATTGCATCATATACATTATATTGCATTATACCATAATGTTTGTACATGTTTCTTTTACAAAAAAAAGAGAAGATATTTATACAAACAAAAAAAAAAGAGAAAGGACTAATATTCGCAGGAATCCGAAGCTAATGTGCTCGGGACGACTGGCTTCTGTTAAGACCACCACCCATGACCCTGGGACCCATTGTGCCATCGATTCTGAATCCCCGACCTCTGCCCCGGCCGCGGCTCGACCCGATATCATCATCGCCATCTCGACGTCTGGGCCGCCGCGTTGTGCTGCTCCTCCTGCAAGAAAATTCATCAACCAGTTTCTGATACAGCTTGTTAACTCTTCACCCTATTTTTCCTGTTTTATTTTTTTCTTATTTTCGGAGGTGTTGCCTTGACCAGAATACACTCACATTGGATGCTTGTGGGTTCCTCTTATGGGGACCCATCATCAATTGTGTCATCGTCATCATCTCCCAATTTCTTTAAATATATATATATATATATATATATATATATAATTTAATTTAATTCAAAATATTCATCCTCGAGTTTAGGTGTGGTAATGCTAGTCGTAGTCAATGAGGAGATTAGTGCAATGAACCGCATAGTTAGTCCATAGATCCCTCTGGATTTTACTTAATTTTGCGAAACTTTTACTTTTCTCCAAATTCTTCATGCACTCACACCAGTCATAATTATGGATTGATTAGAATAGTTTTATAGAGTTTATAACACCTATTTCTCTTCAACAAGATATGCACAAGAATATGATGCATAGCCATTCGAACATAATTGTTGCATTAAATTGTAACTTAGGGTCAATTGCATGATAGTTAGATCCCTTGGATTTTTCTCATTTATATATCTCAAGCACACTTTCGAACCGTGTCTGCATGTTAGTCTCAATTGTCCCTACCATCTGTCTTAGCGAATGCTTATGTGAAATCCAGTGATGCTAAACACTCAACCCCAATTCCCATAGTTGATATGATATTTTGTGTTGTCTTACTTGCTTTAAATACTATGTGAGCATTTGGCATTAAGAAATGACTTAGGCCATCTTTGGATCGTTAGAGCCTAAATATTCCCTGACCTATACTAAATATATCCCTAGTGTCCCCGTTGAGCCTAATGAAAAAGAATGGAGTGTGCTAAGCACACTAGTGAAACCCCCATTCGCCATCGTTTCTATTACCCACATTAACTTAACCCTAAAAGCCTATACACTTTTAGCCTACCCTTTGAGAGAGTAGGATGTGGGTGAGAAATTGATTCTAGGAGGACCACTTCTTTTCAGTTAGGCTATTTTTCGGAAGGCTTCTTCTTTCCGTCGTCGAAAAAAAAATAAAAATCATGTGTCGACGAAAAATGATACGGAAGAAGAAGAGTGTAAACAAAGATTCAAATGGAAGCATAGCTTTCAAGAGAAAAATATGTTAGAAAAATTCTGCTGATTGGAATGATGTGATATTTTTAGAAGAAGATACTGCCCAAAACAAGTTTGGGGGGGAAAGAAGAAAACTTAAAAGTAACAAATACCCCTCTACTTGTGGTCTTTGCAGGTCCTAGCTTAAATAGGGAAAACTTCCTTTTGCTTGGAAGTATGAGGGATAAAGGGTAGTCTTACTCTCTCACTTTGAATTCTAATTCCTTTCCTTCATATCCCCCAACACCTTGGCCTTACAGTACAAGCTAATAAAGACCTAATGATCTTCTTGCCAATGCTTATGTTGTTTTAACTGTCAAGTGAGTAACATAAAATTAATCAAACCTTCATGTTCATTATTATTCACCCTAAAAGCTCACTGTGTTAGCATAATCTTAGCTATTACAAGTCATTGGGATAGGAGAGCATTGTATGACATACATAGAAGTGCATGGGATGGATGTATAAGTCTTTTAAATCCTTGGGACCTTTAAATGCAATGCGTAGCGGCCAGGGTTTGGATGGTAGATCTCATAATTCTTAATGCATGATTTTCTATTAAACTTTGATTTTCATATGAATGTGGTGTTTAGCTTAATAAAACTGTTTTAGTTAAGATATTCTTTAAGGCGGTGATCACACACACACGGAGAAATTAGAAGTAGTAGCAGTCTTAAGAAAAGACTAGTTGGTTTTATATGACTAAGCCTGCATATATGTGGTGAGCACCAAACTGAGATTACATGCATGCCATACACTTATAACTTGAGATGAAGCCAAAAAGATTTTATGTTTTATTTTTAGTGTAATTTTATTTTAATTGCTTTTGTATTTATCTGTTTTGTATTTATCGCATAGTCGAGTCACTCGAAAGAGTCTCCTTGAGTTTGTGGGTTTATAGAGGAGTGTAAATAGTGTCACCCTCACAAATAGATTTTATTTTTATTATGCTTTTGTATTTATAAGTTTATTGTTTACTCGTGGACGAGCAAAGTTCAAGTTTGGGGGTATTTGATCGATGTATTTTATACGTCGATTTTATATACTTCTATGACTTAAATTATGCTATTTCACGAGGCTTTTGGTTACTAATATATGTTTTCGGTGAGTTTTGTAAGTTTCAGGATTATTTGTGAAAATACGCGAAACTCCAGGGTTTTAAGTGTAAATTTCAAGAAGGGCCAAAAGGAAAAATGAAGAAAAGATAAAAACTGTCAACAACTGGACACCTTGCGGACGCAAGGTGCCTCGCTGCGACCGCAAGGTAGGCAGTACGGGTCCTCGAGCCAGCAACCAAGAAACGAAAAGGCCACCCACACTGGAGACCTTGCGGACGCAAGGTACCCAGCACCTTGCGACCGCAAGGTGGTCAAAATGCGACTTATTCGGATTTTCACACAGTCATTCGATCCGATTACAACTCCGAGTATATATAGAAGCGGATCCGAGCCAAAGCATAGAGAGGACGGCTGGAAGCTCTCTTTAGATAGATTTTAGGTAGTTTTAGATTGTATAACATAGTTAGATTCTGTAATTTCAAGTATTGAAGATCAAATCATGTATCTGATCATCTCCATGTGCTGTTCATTGTCTATGATGAACTAAATCATCTTTAATCTAGGAGGTGGGAGGTAACTTGTATCAAATTTATGTTTTGATTCTTCTATATGTTTATTCAATGCTTGTTGATTGTGTTGTCTATCAATCCCTATATTATTTTGCTTTGAACAAATGAATGTAATCGCAAATAATAAAGGCTTAGAGGTGCGGATAACTGCATGACCAAGTGCATATGTCGTACATTGGCTCACGAACACAATAAATTGGACCTATCGATGCACGAGAGTGATAAGTTAGGACCAGGTTCTTACATGATCTAGGTGACAGATAGATCATAAATCTAGGTGACAGCTAGATTGACAGTTCCTGTGCTTAGGATATAGAATGGATGAATTTTGCTGGGATGGAGGCTGAACCAATTGTTCAACAGACTATATCTATTTTTAGTGAACGAACCCAAGACATTGAATGACATTATTATAAATTGAACATAAAGGAGATATAAGTGAAACCTAGAATCATAGATTGCCACCCACCATAAGATCTTCATATACATTATTCTTGTCTAATTAGTTAAACATCTATAAATAGTAGTTAGAGTAGAATTAAACATAAAAACCCCCTTAGGTTAATAATTTGCTATTGATAAATTGCCTTTGTTAAGTGATCACTTGTCTCTGTGGGTTCGACCCTTGCTTCCAATACTATTCTATAATAGTCTTCTTCACTTGCAAGGAAAAAGATTAAATAAAACATCGATCAGTATCAATTTGCGTTGGAGAAGCTTTTGACGAGGTTGCTACCTTGTAATTTTAGTATCTTTTCTTTGGCAAGGATGATAGGAACATAAAGTTATATAAACTTTATGTGGGTTAGCAAGACTTTATGTGTTTAATATTTGTACTTATGATAATTAGTACTTAATCTTCTGGGAGCCGACATGTGTTAGTCGTGCCTTATGTAATTTGATGATCATGCTTTAGTTGTTTTAACCATGTATTGGTTAGTTTATTATGTTTGTTATCCGGCATGTTTTTAGCCATTAAGCATGTTAGACTAGAGTTGTAGACTTAGTTTAATGTTGGGTTCAGTAGCGTCGTAGATGACTTAGTATATAACTTGCTATAAATTGTTATCACATGATTTTATTTTTGGACCAAGAGATTCATTATCTCTAAGGTTGTGTTAGTTTGAGCTTGTTAGCTCGAGCGCCACCATTTAATTATATTATGCTTCCGTATGTGTTAAAATTTTTGGCGTACCGCCGTTATGGCCTTACCCGTTATTTGTTATCTTGTGTGTTTTTGACGACACGACCTCGGGGTCTCGTATTGGGATTCGGGTCGGGTCGTCACAGTTGGTATCAGATCTAGCTATTGGTTAACTGTCTTCCAGGATAGGTTCCTTGGCCTAGTTTGGGGGTTGGTTTTGTGTGAATCGTTGAATATTAACGTCGAGAGTTATTGTAAGATTAAGATGTTTGAATCTAGAATGTGTGTTAGCACTAGTAGAGGTGCCAGTATTGATGAGTATAAGGTCGTATTAGTAGTATCCATGTTTGAGAATCCACCAAAGAATTGGTGGCAAATATTATGAGATTATGGTTTAATATTTAAGTGATGATCACAGAGTTAGCTCATTGGAGTAGAGTACTTAGTACCGAATGAGACTAGGAAGAATCCATGAATTGTGAAAGAGTTAAGGATTAAGGATGGAATATTATAGGCAATTTATTTTATTAAAGCTTGCGGATTATCGAGGGATACGCTCGAGAGAGGGCCTCAAGAACCGTTAAGGATGATGATGAGTTAGAAGGCAGTTTGAAAGGATTACCTTAAGTTGAGGATTAACAATTCTAGTAACGCTAGTAAGCTGTCTAGTGACTCTTAGTGAGATGGTGATAGACGACCTAGAGTTTGAGGTTGTGTACGCGCGTGGCGGTTGCCAATTGCGGAGTTTTGAGACCTACCGAGATAGGAGGTAACTCCTTATTTATATATTATGGTTATTATTATCGCTACTATGAGTATGCGTGGTATCGTTAGCGCACATGCATTCATAAATACATTGCATTGAGTATTGAAATCTATTGATTGTTGGTTTCTCGGGTTTATTGATATGATAAAGGATGATGTCCCGGTATGGGATTTGTTTATGGTTTTGATTGAATTTTGATTTTTCGGCAAGCAATTAATTACGGTATAAAAATATGATAATGTTTACTAGTTGTATTTGCTAGTGGTGCGTTGAGTTTATACACTCTATGGATATACGTGTAATGTTATGAGTTGTATGAATTAAATGGATTATATGGATTATATGAGTAGAAGTATGATGGTACTTGCTGATTATATATCACATTTGCATGATATACGTGTATGCATGTGGTATTGTTAATAATAGGAATTTTGTCATTTGCTTAAAGATTAAATTATGAGTAAGGATATGGTTACAAAAAATAAAATAAAATAAAATGTATTTAACGGATATAGTTGTATTTGAGTATGAACATGCTTATGTGCATTAGTAGTAAAGGTAACTTGCTTAGTCTGTTGCATGATTATGTGAGACAATAGGGAAGGATGCTTAGAAATTTTCTCATGGACCTTGGCATCCTTGCAACGGAAGCTTTTGAAATCCAATTTAGCTAGTACCCTGAATTGGTGATCAAAAGAGGTTCGTTGTCGGACTAGGATTGGTAGCAAGTAGGTTAGAAATTGACTAAACCTCTTATCAAAAGGAAAGGAAAATAAATGGAATGAATTTTTATTCGATGCTATTATTTGCTCTTGTGAGCTTTGTCCATGATTTGGAAATTTGAGTGTGGCTTGCATGATCATGAATGTTGACTTATTGTTTTAGGAGCGTGTTGTGGAACACTCTTCTTTAGTTTGTGGATTGCCCTATCGGCAATTTTATGTCTTATGATTTGGAATTTGTTGTCTTGAAGTCTCATGTTGTAGCAACCGAGGCATATAGTTTCGGAATATTGATCTTTATAAAGTCTTGATTTTGTTTTTGTGATATGTTAAGGATTCACGTGGTTAATTGTCAAGAATGGAATTTGTGTGTACTTTTGTGACTCAAGTATGAGTCAAGTTATTTTCAATCTTAAGTGTTTGGTAATATGGTTATTGGCAATTTTGAACTTGTGAATGTGAGATTTTTGGTAATTGATTTTTGAGTATTTGGTTTGGTTATTGTGATAATAGACTCGGAGATTGAGTCTAGGTTTATGGTTTTGAGCATCGAGTGTTCACTCGAGATTGAGAGACACCGTAGTTGTGTTTGGGTATTTGTTGTTGGATGATGACCTAACTTTGGTTTGTTATACCATTTAGAATTCGGGACGAATTCTTTTTAAGCGGGAGAGGATGTAAGACCCCGATTCCCGGTTAGCTTGAATTGCGTGCAATGCTCGCACTTCTTCCCTTGTTGATCGCTTATTTGATTTCAGAGAGAGTCTAGATGTGTATGAGAGATCACATTAAGACCAAAATACTTTTAAGAGATGTCATTTAGTTGTTAACTTGCTAAAGTCATAAGTTGTAATTCGATGATAATCGAAATGTGACGCGATTGAGAGTTTACTCGGGTTTTTGTGTTCCTGACCTCGATTTGGTCCTAGATCTTTACATGATGATTAAATAACATGTTTAGATGTGTTAGACTTCTAGATGGATTCATATATGTAAGTATTAGAGATCATTCATAACATCCTTAACATGATTTAAATCTTGTTTGAATGCTTGTCGAATCGACGGTTTGATTGCTACTTTACTTCTTGTCGTTCTTCTTCTTTGTACGACTTTTTCAGTTGGTATTATTTTAACCCTAGATGACTAGGGGACCTTGGGAAATTAACTTAGAATTATTTTTGAGTGGTCGTGTAAACGTTTACAAACGCTCGAGTTTGATTTTCGGAAATTCGCGTATTTCCGAAGGCCACGATAGGTCTGTAGTATTTTGGCCATAACTTTGTGTACGAAACTCGGAATTCGGATCCATTTGATGTGTTAGAAACTAGACTCATAGAGATTTCTAAAAATACCTTTTCTGTAATTTTAGGACGTGTATTTCGGTACAGGAATATTTTGTAAAATGACCCAAATTCTGGTCTACTATAGTTGACCACTCATTGTGTGTTAGACTTTCTATTTGGCCAACCTAACCCTACCCAAACCCAACCTAACCCACCCTAAACCACCCTAGTTCGTCCTACCTATCCTCCTTTTCATGCTTGACAAGTTTTGAGAGTTTTAAGTGCATGTACAACACTTGGCAAGGAAAGAACACCAACATGCACAAACATGCATTGGACACTTCCTCCCACCCCACTTCAGCCATAGAGTGACCATTACCTCCACTAAACCCATCCTATTCAGCCATCCTCTCCCAAATTCGTGGCAAAACATTTCATACAAGTTAAAGAGAGTTTCTTGAAGGTTCTTGGGTGATCAACAATGGTGGCCAAGTCTTGAGGAAGCCATTTCCAAAACCCAACCATAGAAGAGAAGAGGAGGGCAAGGAGAACACGTACCCACCTTTGCATGGACGTTTTGTACATCTTGTAGGACTGATTTAAGGTGAGTTACAACATCTCTTTTTATTTATTTTAGCCTCATTGACCCTAGGGAAAACAATCTTGCTATTTGAGGTCAATGAGAGCACTTAGGACTTTGTAGAGATGACATGTTCTAGTATATGCTATATGATGAATTTTCGGTTGTATGAACAGATTATGAACAGATTATGAACAGATTATAAACCCTTATTATGATATCATTTATGTGTAGTAATGTATGATAAATCATTCTACCTTGTTGTTTAAGTGTTGGGAGCATGTTTGATGAAATAGTTAGGCTTGTAGAGATGCTATGTTCTCGTATATGCTAAATGTTACATTTTTTGTTGTATGATCAGATTATAAACAAATTATAAACCATGTTTATGATGTTATTTAGGTGTGATAATGTATGATAAGTCATCCTATCTTGTTGTTTAAGTGTTGGGAGCATATTTGATGAGATTGTTAGGCTTGTAGAGATGTCATGTTCCCGTATATGCTATATGATGAATTTTTGGTTGTATAAACAGATTATGATCAGATTATAAACCATGTTTATGATGTTATTTAGGTGTGATAATGTATGATAAATCACCCTATCTTGTTGTTCAAGTGTTGGGAGCATGTTTGATTAAATAGTTAGGCTTGTAGAGATGCCATGTTCTCGTATATGCTAAATGATGCATTTTTGGTTGGATGAACAGATTATAATCAGATTATAAACCATGATTATGATGTTATTTATGTGTATTGATGTATGATAAATCACCCTATCTTGTTGTTTAAGTGTTGGGAGCATGTTTGATGAAATAGTTAGGCTTGTAGAGATGCCATGTTCTCGTATATGCTAAATGATGCATTTTTGGTTGGATGAACAGATTATAATCAGATTATAAACCATGATTATGATGTTATTTATGTGTATTGATGTATGATAAATCACTCTATCTTGTTGTTCAAGTGTTGGGAGCATGTTTGATGAAATAGTTAGGCTTGTAGAGATGCCATGTTCTCGTAAATGCTAAATGATGCATTTTTTGTTGGATGAACAGATTATAATCAGATTATAAACCATGATTATGATGTTATTTATGTGTATTGATGTATGATAAATCACCCTATCTTGTTGTTCAAGTGTTGGGAGCATGTTTGATGAAATAGTTAGGCTTGTAGAGATGTCATGTTCTCGTATATGCTAAATGATGCATTTTTGGTTGGATGAATAGATTATAATCAGATTATAAACCATGATTATGATGTTATTCATGTGTATTGATGTATGATAAATAACCCTATCTTGTTGTTTAAGTGTTGGGAGCATGTTTGATGAAATGGTTAGGCTTGTAGAGATGCCATGTTTCACTATATGCTAGATGATGAAATTTTGGTTGGATGAACATGTTGTAAAGTATGTTTATGATGATAATCATGTGTAGAGATAGATGATGAGTTATTCTATCTTGTTTGTTTAAGCGTTGGGAGCATATTTGATGAAATGGTTAGACTCATATTTGATGAAATAGAAAGAATGAATATATATGCCTTGTTTGTGACTTCTATTCTATGTTGACTAGTTAATTGTTTGAGTGGAGTTTTATCGGTTTAATAACCTTAGTAAACAGATTGTAAAGTATGTTTATGATGATATTCAAGGGTAGAGATATATGATAAATCATTTTATCTTGTTTGTTTAAGTGTTGGGAGCATGTTTGAGGACTTGTGAATGAATATATATGCCTAACTTGTGACTTTGGTTCTATGTTGCCTCCTTAAAAGTTTGATTTGGGGCCTTATGGGTTTAATGACCTTAGTAACCTATTTATTCATGTTAGTATGGACATAGGAGAGTATTGAGGCCAACGGCTTCTATACCCTAATTTTTGAAAGATTGATTATGACTCAACGGAGTTGACCATTGGGTTAGTATGACATTAAGGAGTAATATGCCTAAGTCCTACGAATTTTTGGGTAGTATTAATGGAGGTTAAGCCTCCAAGCATTTTAAAGTGTATGAAGAACACTTGATGATTAGAGCCTTGATTTTATCTCTAATGTGATTATGTGCTAGTTGTGAAGTAAAAGCATGACTAGATGATAATAGAGTACATGCCTACTTATTTGAGCATATGAAAATGTATTACGTGTGCTTGAAGTTTGAGTCCAGCTGGAGTCGGTTTGTTGAGTCTTTGGGCGGGACGATGTCTCATCTTCACGAATTGTGAGATTCATGATTTTGATAGATCGCCGCGCCGGGTTGCACACACCCTCTATCGATGGCCACGGTAGGGAAGTAGTTCATCTCAGATGTAGTATGGAAACATGACTTTGATAACTATCGAAACTCGAGCGGGGAAATGTCTCGGGGACGTCGATATCCACGAAAGGGATATCGAGGACACATAAAGGTTTTGCACGTGTTTTTGCAGGAGCGACACATCGGAAAAAGGGTAACGATATCATATCCCTTTTTATATGAATTGACTCACGAGTGCTTATATGTGAATAATGTGCTACGTGAATATGATATGATATGGAATGATGGTTGAACGAATTAATGAAATGTTATACTTGTTGATAACATGATACTCGAAATTGTTAAGTATGAATATCTTGACATGATTATTTATGAAATGTATATTATGCCAATAGCATGAATTATTATTGTTGAGCATGATGCCATGACATGAAGTTATGTTAATAACTTGCTAAGTCTTTATGACTTACTCCTATTTGTTTTGATTGTTTTCCCTAGATCCGAGCCGAGCGAGCGGTTCGAAGTGAGTATCGATTTGTGTTGGAGAAGCTTTTGACGAGGTTGCTACCTTGTAATTTTAGTATCTTTTCGTCTACTCAGTAAGCCTTGGGTTACCCATAGACTCCATCATTGAGGGGCTCTGTAGACACCCCAATTTCGTACCCCTGGTATGTGACTCTGACATAAGATGTCAAAAACTGTTAAAAGTTAACAAATGTCAAGTTACATGAGTTAAAAATGCGAAAGGCGAAGCAGGATGCGCAAAACAGTAAATTACAAGGGGTGAAAGTGTCAGAAACAAAGTTGAATAGTGGGCTGGGCGCCACCTGAAGCTGCTGTCGGTGCCGCGCCAAGAGGGCCTTATGGCCGCGCCATGTGTTCCACTGTAACTCTCTTCAGTTAACGCAAAGCACCACTTATGAAGCCCGCGGTACAACTGATTGATGCGGCTGAGAGAAATCAAAGAATGCCCGATGAATCCTCACTCTCCAACTATAAATAGGAGGCCCCGGCTCCTCATTTCCGTGGCTCAAGTTCACGATAAAAATCGCAACGAAGCTCTGTCTCTCCGTGTTCCGTCGAAATATTAGTACGAGAGGTGTGAGATAGGTGTGCGAAGCCCCTAAAAGTGTCCAAACCCCGTCCAAACTCCGCCAAAATAAATACCCACAGGTTATAAGTGATCCCTAGCCTAGTTGTTAAGTATCCACCTCACTTCCCCGGCTCAAAAATCCCAAAGTAAGCCGTTACTCTGCCCGAGTAATGAGCTAAAAAACCAAAAAACTAAGCCGTTATTTCGCCCATCCAAAAAGGTCAAAACTCACCAAAATAAGCTGTCACTCTGCTCGAGTAGACAAGCCAAAAGTCTCTGAAATAAGCAGTTACTCTGCCCAAATCAAAACAACAACCACACAACAACAACAAAAAAGACTCCTTCTCTCTGAAGGATAGAGCGAGCACACTACCGCTCTAAAAGGTAAAGCGTTTAAGGGCGTTATTTATTTTATTTATTTACTTTTCTGTCTATTTATTATTTTAAATTTGTTATTTAAATCCGGCACAATTTAGTCAATATAAGCCGTTGTGCTGCCTGGATTAGAATAGGAAATATTATGTAAAAGAGCTGTTATAATGGCCAAATATTTTTAAATATATTTGTAATTATTGTAAGGAAATGGCTGCGAGTCCGTAAATAATGTAGCCACGGACGTATTTGTTTTAATTTCCTGTCTTTTAATACTTTATTTATTTGCTAAATAAATATAACAATAAGCATATTTCAGCCAGAAACCACTTTTGAGACCGAAAGGGCGAGTTGGGTGCCTAGCACCTTCCCAACTCGTAACTTAGCCTCCGAACCCATTTTCTTTTTCTCTGGTTTATTTTTTTTTTTGGTTTTGCTTTATTTTGCCTTAAAATAAAGATGACGACTCTAAAACTTTCAGATCCAGTGGGGCCTCGCAACACTCCTTCTTTGCACTTTTCTGTTCTCCCCTTAAAAAGGGAGAATGAGAATGGAAGGGTGATGTATTCTCATATCCTGGTAGCCCCTAAAAAAGGGATAACTTGATGCGGGAAACCCAAAACTCCCATAGTGATCTGAAACGGGCCATAAGACTATTTTTAATAAAATCCATAGTGGGGGCGTCGCAATATCTTTTTTTGCACTTTTCCGTTTTCCCCTAAAAATGGGAAAATGGAAATGAAAGGGTAATGCATTCCCATATCCTGGTATCCCCTAAAAAAGGGATAACTTGATGCGGGAAACCATAAGTTCCCATATTGGATACAAAATCCACTAAAGGCAACCGAGGCACATTCCAACGTGCTAGCATAGACAGTACTCCTCTCGCACTTTTGATTTCGTCTTCCCCTAAACAAGAAAGGGTGGAAGGAGAGCAATGGTGTCTCGCATCCGCACGTACGCGCACCCCTATCCAAGGGCGCGCAGGGCGCGGGTCGCACCCCGGGAACCTCACACTTAGCACACTATTTTTGACTTTAGTCAAACCCTTGTTAGCCCTTGGATGAGTTTTTATCAATGGCTAGCAAGCCTTGGCCAATAGGAAGCCAAATAATGCCATTCACTTGGATTATGTCCTTCTTGAACCATATAAAAGCCTCTTTCAGCCATTTGTGACCATAAACCTCCATTGTTGCTGAACATAAAACTCCATTTTCGTCCTTGGGAAGCTCCTTCACTTGTGTGACCATTTGCCAGAGTGCCGGTAACCTGATCGGCGATCTCAGACCGTCGAATCGAAGGCCTTGCCCTCCTCTTCAACAATCCTTGATTTGTTCTTCCTTCCAACCATTATTCATAGGCTAAATGTGAGTTTTCAATTCCTAGAATTTCATGTTCAATAAAATAACATGCTTCCTTCATTATAGTTGTTCTAATCATGCTTAGGAATACTTCTAGTGAAGTAGAATTCTTCAATTCAACCTATGAAAAGTGTGAAGGATTTTATGATTTCCATGTGAAGTTATGATTTTGACTTTTTGTAAAGCATGAATGATGTTCTAAATGTGCCTAGGAACAACTCTTGTGAAAGAATAAGTTTCAATTGTAGGTTTATCAAAATCGACGATTCTAGGGTTTGAAACTCAGGAATTGGTTTATGGCTAGTTTAAGGTCATGAACGGCTTAGTTATTAAGTTCTAAATGAACAGAGAACATAGAAAAGAGCAATGGGATGCATATAGTATCTATGCTCTACTTGGTTGCACTTTAGCAATGACTCATAGGAGTTGAGATTAGGGAGTTATTGAACAATATCGACTCCACATTCAATCCCTACGACGTTTGTAGTTCGTTAGACTAATGTATTAGCTTACTTGACTTTGGGATTAATTGAAGTGCATGTTTGATATGTGTGCTTATGAGACTCATTCGAGTTCTTATGCGGTTTATATGATTGTGTGAAAGAAATGCATAATCGAGAGCATGTTGTAGCATGATATATCTATTTGACATGTTGAATTAACTCTTGTCGAATTCCTATTTGATTCCTTAATGAGTAAACACCTACTTGTTGAATAAGTTCGCTCTTGTCGAACTTGTTCCTTATTTGAGTTTATATGACGAGTAAACATCTACTTGGCATTGCATTAGTCCAGCTGGCATATTTGGTTGAGTCGATGGTGTGACAATGTATCGCCGTCACGAGTTATGGGATTCGTGATAGTGATGGGTTGTTATAACGGGTTTTTATCACACACCCCTCTACTGTTGGCCACAGTGAGGAAGTAGCCCCTTTGCTGTAACCAACATAGCACATTGGCAAGTCTAATTACCAAGTAGATAGCTTGGTACCCGAGTAGAGAGCTCGGTACTTTGATACATCCATCACGGGTATCTCTGGCACAATAAAGTTAACGCTTGTATTGCAGGAGCTACAAAGCGGCACCGGTTCTATAACATATCCTCTTTATATGTGATTTACTTTATAGCACTTATGTGAAATCAACATGCTACCATGGATATGTGAATGAAGTGTTTATATGAATGAATGCTTTGATTGACTAGATATTAATGATGATATCTTGTTGTGTGTGTTGCATGATGCCATGACATGCATAATTGTTAGCTCACAAAGTCTTTATGACTTACCCCCTCCCTTTTACCGCTTTAGATCCGATTCATCCGGGTCCTTTTCAGGGAAGCATCATTGATTTCATGCGTGGTCCAGTTTGTCTATGTTGCAAGTTCACTTGAAGAGGTCGTTATAGTTTCCTCTTTCTTTCTTGGCAAGGACGTTGGGTTGAAGAGGTCGTTATAGTATCATGCTTGTAACTCTAGTATTATTAAATTTGTAGTTTTTGTAGCAAGGCTTGTTCTTGTAAAGTATAATGTAAAAATTATATTTTCACAGTTGGTTCACTTATCTTTAGACTTCCGCTGAGCATCACATTAGCTCTTATTTACTTTTGTTGTTTCTCCGGTATGTTTAGCCGCCGAGGTGTTATAGCATGAACTGTTTAGTGTTGGGTTCCGGTTGTAAAGTCGCCGATGAATTGGTATACTTGTCTTTAACTGTTATATCAGGTTTAAAACGTTTTAAAATATTCCGGCCTTTTAGTGCCGAGTCGCGCTTCATCTACAATGTTGCGTCACGTCGTTTTATACAATTGAGTCCTTGCATGAATTGTAGTCCTATTTGGACGGCTTGACTCGCGATTCCTCCTCGGAGTCCGGGTCGGGTCGTCACAGAGAGTGGGATTTAGAGCATATCTACGGTGATTCCTTTTAGGGCAAACTACACAATCGGTCCCTTTACTTTTTGTCTTTGTACAAAAATTTGTTTGCCAGTGATTTTTGTACCAACCAATTTTAACAGAGTCGGTCATTCCGTTAGTTTTATTAGTTTTTTCCGTTAAATCAATACACATGCATTTCATATGTATTTTTGGTAAGGTAAAATAGTCATTTCTCCTTTGAAAGGTACATGGACCAATTGTGTAACAACAATAATTATTGTTATTATTAGTTTTGTATGGATTGCTTAAACAATAATAAATTATTAAAATGTGTTCAATATTAAAAAATTATTAAGGTTCAAATTAGTCTAAAATTAATATTTTTGTCAAATTATTTTTTATGCATGTCCTCCTCAACCTTTATACGAAACCTTTTTTTTTTTCTGAAAAAACAAAAAAAAATTAATAATGATGATTATTATAGTATAACTTTGATAATTTTAAATTACCAACTATAATACTATAACTTAATAATTCTATTTTAATATTGTTCAAAGACTTCTTATGTTATAAAATTCCTCCCTATAGTTTTTAAGATACAATGACTATTTTACCCTCCACAAATGCACATGCGTGTCATGTGAGCGTACTTAACTGCCAAAAGTTGACAGAAGGACTAACAGTGTAAGAGTTTTCAGTTCAGGGACCATTTACGAGGTGCAGGGATGAATTGCCAAAAAAACCCAAAACTATAGGGACCAATTGTGTAGTTTGCACTTCCCTTTATTAACACTCTAAAACCCTTTTTAGAGTTTTTTTTACCACACTTGAGACTCACAGTGATACCCTATCAATCATCTTATCCCAAAAAAAGCTAGCTCACCCCCAAAGTTTTGGATGAGTATCACGCCAGCTTCCATTTATCTCTTCCTTCTCTCTCCCCTCACCCAGCTCATTTTGATGATGATATGATTTCCTTTTTTCTTTCTCCTTTCCTTTTTCTATTAATTTACACAAATTCTGAATGATACAGTTAATTTTAATCAATGGAAGCTCTTTGTAGTCATTGCTCTCATTGCGAAAAACAAATTAGGTCTGGTTAATGGATCGAATAAAAAACCTACATCATCTTCAAAGTATTTTGCTCAGTGGAATAGAGTGTAATAATATGGTCATTGCCTGGTTATTGAATGTTGTTTCGTCTAAAATTAAATCAAATATTGTTTCTTTTCCATATGCTAAGGCTATGTGGGAGGACCTAAATGTCAAATTTTCACAGAGTAATGCACCAAAAGTTTTCCAAGTTGAACAAATTATGTCTGAATGTCATCAAGGAACCCTAAGTATCTCAACCTATTTCACAAAATTCAGAAGTCTGTGGGACAAATTGACCCATCTGAATAGCATTCCAAAATATGTATGTGACTGTAACGGTGGAGTAATTTAGAGACATGATGATTATGAGCATGAACAAAAACTATTTAAATTTCTAATGGGACTCAATGATAGCTTCACCAACACTAGGGGCCAAATTATAATGATACATCCTCTTCCTAGCTTGAGTAAGGCAGAAAACTTATTAATTCAGGAAGAAACTCAAAGGAAATGTAGTAGTTTTGGATCTAATATGAATGATATAACTGTTGAATTTTTGAGCAATTCCTCTTATGGGGCAATGTCTGAAAAGCTGGCTTCTAGAGTTTTAAAAACAGGAACACATGTTCTCTCAACTCTACATAGAAAGGAAAATATTTGTGTGAATTTTTCCATCGAGATTCTCACAGTAAGGAGAGGTGTTTCTTCCTGCATCGTTTTCCAAAATGGCACAAGATATATGGGGTAAAACCAGTCCTTAGTAAGATGCCTCAGAATAAGACAAAAGGATTGGTTGGTAATGTGATCAATAATAGTACTTTAGGAAGCAATGTTATAGATACCACTTCCTGTATTCCAGGACTGAACAATATCCTGTACAACCAGCTTATGCAGCTTCAGTCACATTCTCGAGGATTTCCTGATAGTCCTGTGTCTCACATAGCAGGTACTGTGATCAGTTGTTCTAGTTAATTCTATGCCATCTAAGGATTTACCTAGTCATAGCTTGCATAACACTGAATGAATAATCGACACTCGAGCCACAGATCATATCACTCATCACTTTGATTTATTTATTAATCATGTTTGTATTAATTCTTCCATTCTACTTCCTAATGGATATACTACCAAGATCACTCATAGAGGTGCTTTCATTCTTGATCAGAACATCATCCTATCTGATGTTCTATTTGATCCTTCCGTTACATTAAATCTTTTATCTGGAAGTAAACTAGCCATTGACACTAACTGTAATCTGGTTTTTTCTGCTTCTAGTTGCTTCCTTCAGAACCTAGCACACAAGGCAGTCAAGGAGGTTGGTAGATTGTATAGGACTTTAATCACAAGGGAATGTTCTGACAAGTCTGTGTGTTCCATGTGTTCTTGTTCCTTCTATTACGATTCTTGTAATTCCAGTTTGAATAATCATGTTACGTCTTGTTTTGCTCATCATGTTTTTAGCAAAGATATAACTCTGTGGCATTTAAGGCTTGGCCATATTCCTCTAACTTCATTAAAGCATTTAAATATATGCAATGTTGATTCTACCAGTTCTATATCTCCTTGTGATACTTGCCATTTTGCCAGACAACCTTTTTCCTTTAAATGTCTCACATTCTGAGAAGTCTTTTGCACTACTTCACTATGATATTTGGGGGCCTTATAGGCACCACACTTGTCACGCCCCAAAATCAAACCCCCAAACTGAAGTCTAAAATCAGGCATGATGGGTTTGCTATTAACAATTAACCACCTATAAAACAGAAAAACCAACAACAACTGGAAGAGCAACATCAATCAGGTTGCGCTACTTTATACAACAAACCAAAAGGAAGTACTATCCAGAGTTATAAAAACTATAACCAAACTAAACACAACAGGAAGACATCCAATCTTCCACCAAAAGAAGGTTACAACAGTTGAGAGTTTTATACAAAGGTAGGTCGACAAGACCCACAACTACCCAAAATAATAACCACCTGCTCTCCAGCACTCTCGAACAGATCACGATCACTTCCTCGCTTGGTTGTGATCTAAGGAAAACAAATAAACAAACAATGAGATTTAACTCAATAAGGTTCCACTATACTTATGCATGCTATGAATGGATGCAACAAACATATCAAGCATGCCATGATGACAGTTCATATAGAGAGTTTATAACATGTTATTTAACACTTAATCAATAGACTGTCACATAGATTTATAAATAGACAATTAAGGATATAAGATTGAGATACATCTCCAATCATCCACTTTCGACCATATAACCCATTGTTGTTGTAGTTTTCATCATTCGAGCACTTTCAAGAGTATTAGATTATTAACAACCTGGGTACTAAGTGGACACGAGGCTAAGTCCCTACAACCTCAGTAATCGTGCCACTAAAGAGTATTACCTCCGCTATGGCCATTAGCGAAGGGTTAGGTCACATAGAGCTCAACACTTGACTTACACTGCACTTCGCCCCATGTCAAGTCTGGGGTCGCCCTACACTTCCCTAAAAGGTTATTGTAACATAACAAACACCACCAGGCGTTCCAAGTATTGTTCACAAAGATTGTTCATTTATTGAATATTCAAAATTGTAACAAATATGACGAGCTATAAAGTAAACTCGTCAACCACTTAACATGGGTAATTCACGTATTTCACATAAGCTTGTTCATCCCAACTCAGTCACAATCACAATTTGTAAATATATTCAAAAGCGCGACTTATTATCAAATAACCAACAATATAACCAATTAATCACAAATTAACCACAAGTAACGAATCAATTCCACGTATATCAAATATTAACCACGATAAATAAACTATTGACCGTTCAACAATGAACATACATAAGCAAGTAGTTCTTTACCAAAAAGGTAGAAATTCACCCGATTAAATTACGCCAAAATAGCTTTAAAGTAACCCACGAGCTAAACCATAAGCTTTCTCGGTGTTGAATTGAAGAAATAAGTTTGAATTAGAAATTATATAAATACCCTCTGTATATTGCTCGTTCTCGTGTCCTCTGTAACTCTCGAAGTTACAGGCTGAATGAAATGGTGAAGAAAGAAGGAATAATTTATATATTATACCAAGTACAAGCAAAGGAAATGGAAGTAAATTGGTCAACTATTGCGGCGGCGGCCATACACGGCCGAATGAAGAAAATTGTTTGCAACCCAATTCCTATTTACTAAACATTCCACCAAATGGCATAAGCAGTAATATAATATACAATATAATATACTAACACTATATATCACACTAACTTAATAATATTATTTTAAAATAAAACTAAACATTTGACTAGTTAACATACCAATTAATGTAAAATTAAAACCAAAATGTTAATAATTTGGTTATTACAATTATAACATTTTGGTCAATATAACATTTTAATACTATAAATTAGTCAATGTAACTTAATTAAATTTATTATAATACTAATATTTGTATTATTTAGTACCATATAATTAAAAAAAGTCAATAAAGTATTGTCCAGTCAATTTAACACACACAAAAGTAGACAATTATGAGATAATTAAACTTACTAAAACCTCAGGTGTTACACCCTCTCCCCATTAAGAGAATTTAGCCCCTAAATTCCTTACCATATGGCATCAAAGAGATGAGGACACTTGTTCTGCATTTCAAATTCACTTTCCCAGGTAGCCTCTTCCACTTTATGACTCTGCCACAGAACTTTCACCATTGGTATCACTTTAGTCCACAAAACCTGCTCTTTACAATCTAAGATCGGAACTGGCTGCTCGGTATATGATAAGTCAGGTTAAAGATGAACAGATTCAACTTCAAGTACATGTGAAGGATCATGATTATATTTACGTAACATAGACATATGAAGATATCGTGAATTCCCTTGAGTGTCGGTGGTAATACAACTCTGTACGCCAAGTGTCCAATCCTCTCAAGGATTTCAAAAGGCCCAACATATCTCGGTGTAAGTTTACCATTCTTTCCAAATCTCTTCACACCACGAATAGGAGAAATTTTCAAGAAAACATGATCACCCACGTCGAACTCAAGATCCCTCTTGCGATGATCAGCATAGCTCTACTGGCGACGTTGTGCCGTAAGAAACCTCTCCCGTATCACCTTCACTTTGTCAACAGATTCTTGGACTATTTCTAGACCCCAAATCTTAGCCTCTTTGACTTCGTCCCAACAGATAGGAGATCGACATTTCCTTCCATACAATGCTTCATAAGGTGCCATCTCTATACTGGACTGGCAGCTATTATTGTAGGCAAACTCAGCTAATGGAAGATAAGTATCCCAACTACCTGTAAAGTCAAGTGAGCAAGCACGTAGCATATCTTCCAGTATTTGGATAGTCCTTTCGGATTGTCCATCAGTCTGACGATGAAAAGCAATACTAAAACTCAACTTAGTACCCAAAGCCTCATGCAATGCTTGCCAAAATCACGATGTAAACTGAGGATCCATGTCTGACACAATACTAACAGGCACTCCATGCAATCTCACAATCTCCTAGATATACAATGTAGCAAACCAATTCAAACTGAAAGTCATCTTAACAGGTAAGAAGTGTGCTGATTTAGTAAACCTATCAACAATGACCCACATAGCATCATAACCCTGACTAGTTCGTGGAAAACCAGTCATGAAATCCATAGCAATGTTCTCCCACTTCGACTAAGGAATTTCCAATGGCTGTAGCAATCCAGTTGGTCTCTGGTGCTCCGCTTTCACTTGTTGGCATGTTAGACACTTAGACACATAACTTGCAACTTCTCTCTTCATGTTACTCCACCATAAATCTCTTTTCAAAACTCTATACATCTTTGTGCTTCCAGAATGTATTGTATACTTCGATTTATGGGCTTCATCCATCACTTTTCGTTTAAGCTCACCATCATCAGGAACACATACTCGACCTCTGAACTTAAGCAATCAATCACTACGAACATGAAAGTCAAGTTGTTCACCTTACTTCAAAGACTTCACAACCTTCTGCAATTCAAGAGCACATTCTTGTTTCTCTTTAATCTTTGATAACAGTAATGGTTGTACCCGAGCATTCTAAAAGATCACACCATGATTGGATTCACAAGGACTCCAATAACAAGCATCAGTTAACATCTTCCATTCACGAACCATCAAACATGAAACATTCAACTTCTTGCTCAAAGCATCATCAACCACATTAGCTTTCCCTGATTGATACACGATAGTACAATCATGATCTTTCAATCTTTCCATCCATCGTCGTTGTCGCATGTTCAATTCCTTTTGAGAGAAATATACTTCAAGCTTTGATGATCAGTATAGACTTCAAATTTATCCCCATAAAGATAGTGCTTCCATTTATGCAATGCCAATATGATAGCTACTAGCTCCAGATCTTATGTAGGGTAATTTTGCTCAGTTGGTGTTAACTTCCTCGAGGCGTATGCAATCACTTTCCCACTCTGCATCAATACACAGCCCAATCCTTCCTTAGAAGCATCACTGTACATAATAAAGTTCTCACTACCCTCAGGTAATGCAAGAATTGGTACTGAAGTCAATCTATGCTTGAGCTCTTGGAAATTGGTCTCGCACTTGTCATCCCACGCAAAAGAAACTTTCTTACGATTCAAATTAGTCAATGGACTAGCAATCTTCGAGAACCCCTGTATGAACCTTCGATAATACCCTGCCAATCCCAAGAAACTTCAAGCCTAGGTAACGATACCAGGTTGCTTCCACTCAACAATAGCTTCAACTTTAGTAGGGTCAACAGCAATGCTTATCTCAGAAACCACATGCCCTAGAAAAGTCACCTCTCCCAACCAAAAAGCACACTTACTGAACTTTGCATACAACTGCTTCTCCCGCAGCAAGCTTAGAATCAATCTCAAGTATTTTTCATGTACCTCTAAGGATTTAGAGTATACAAGAATGTCATCAATAAACACGACCACGAAATCATCAAGATATGCATGGCTGGAAGACTCGATTCATCAAATCCATAAAAACTGCAAGTGCATTGGTCAATCCAAATGGCATAACTATGAATTCATAATGACCATACCTCATTCTGAAAGCAGTCTTCGGTATGTCTTCAATCTGGATTCTCAACTGATGATAACCACTCCTTAGATCAAACTTCGAGAACACAACTGCTCCCCGTAGCTGATCAAACAAGTCATCAATATGTGGCAAAGAATATTTATTCTTCACAGTTACCTGATTCAACTGCCTGTAATCAATGCATAATCTCAGTGTTCCATCCTTCTTCTTAACAAACAACACAGGTGCACCTTGTCAAGTAATTCCTGCAACTGAATCTTCAATTCCTTTAATTCTGTTGGTTCCATTCTATAGGGTGCCTTAGAGATCGCTGTTGTTCCAAGTAACAATTCAATACAAAACTCTTTTTTTTTTTTTTTAGCTAAGCAGGGGCGGCACCCTGCGAGATTTTATTAATTGAAAATAAAAGATACAAACTTGAGGGGGACAACCAGCCTTGCCCTTTAAAGGGAGGACAAAAGAGCCTAACCTCGAAATGAAATACATAATAAACCAAACAGAGGCCATAAGACTAAGACCTAGATCTAATATATGGAGTATCAGACTTATCCAATTAAATAGAGCCACAGATACAAGAAGGAACAGAACAAATGTCATGGAATTGAGAAGAAGATTCAGAGTCACAACCCAAATTAGCAAGGAGATCCGCAACACTATTTGCCTCCCTATAGCAATGTGAAAATTTGAAGTCCATGTGCTTCTGAATATCCTGAACTTGATGAAGGATAGCCCAGCAAGCCCAAGGGATTTTATGATTGGCCGTAAGACAACCAACAAGAACTATAGAATCCAACTTGATGAAAGCTCCTCTATATCCAGCATTTCTAAGCCAAAGGACACCTTCCAACAAGGCTCTAGCTTCAGCAACAGTATTAGAAGAATTACCATAGAAGGAAGAATAAGCATAAATAAAATCCCCGGAATAGTCACGAATGATACCACCTCCCCCACTCGAACCTGGATTGCCACGAGACGCACCATCAGAGTTGAGTTTGACAAAGGGGGAAGGAGGTTTAATCCATCTTAAAACCCGAGAAAGGGGAAGATTGGAACCAGAATGCAGCTGAGTCAGAGAGGCTGAATGAGCTGAAAGCAAGGCGTGAAGATCCTTACGAATAGTGATGATCAAAGAGGCTGAAGAGAGACGAATAGCCTCAAATAAAATCATATTTCTGCTCTTCCATATGTGCCACAAAATCAGAATAGGAATGGCTAAATGAACCAAAGATTTCTGATGAAACAACCACCACGAGAAGCAACATTCTTTGAATAGAAGAAGTGCAGATCTTAACTTTGAAATTCGGACCGAAAGTCGACCAAATATGGTGCTAAAGGACTTTGAAGGAAGACATGATCAAATGTTTCGCAATGACCATCTGGGCAGCATAAGCACTTAGAAGCCAACTGAAATCCCTTAGAGAAGAGAGCTTCATCAAGGGGAAGCCGACGGTGAAAAAGGCGCCACATAAAAACGCTAAGATGCGTCAGGATTTTAGCTTTTGCCAAAATATTTGAGAGAATAGAAGGTTTAGGAGTCTGAGATCTTTGCCCGCCGGGATAGAGAGCGCCACGAAGAGGAAAGAATCCAACAAGGAGAATCGTCTTCGTCATGCAGATAACAATCTTGAGCTTTGAATCTGTGGCGATCGAGTCGAAAGATGAGCGAGCAATTGAAGGATTTAAAGTTGAAGAGTCGATGAAGAGATCACAAACAGAGTGGGCTGAAATCGATGCGGTTGAAAATAGACCACCATCAAGCCATATATCAAACCAAGGGGAACATTGACCTCGACCAATTAACCATTTAAGATGTCGTTCCACTGTTGATTCTTATGTTAAATTTATATCGGATCAGTACATTACATTAGTTTTATACTTGATGGCTAATCGGGCTGCGTATCGATTAGCGTGACAAGCAATGTATAGAACTTTGCCTTGTATAGTTTTTATAGGACTTTTCGGGTTCGGCGGAAGACCCTTCTCGGCTTCACTTGGGAAGACACGCTCAAAGCTTAAGATCGGTAGACCTCGTGTCCGGTGATGCCGCTTCAGCGTGTCCTCTCGGACAAAAGCTAGCTTGATTAATTCAAACTATATATTATTTATTCCTATATATTATTTCCACGACATGTCGAGCGAAGCAATTCAAGCGGGGAAGACTTTCGTCCGACATGAGCGATCAAGCCGCAAAGCATCCCCTACTTTAATTCAGCGGGGAAATCGCCCACCTTGAGAAAAAAGTCATTCGAAATGATTATACGCTCTTCAAGCAGCAAAGCAACTTGAGAGGCGGGGAAGATCCTTGGTGAATGACACCAAATGAGAAAAAGCATTTATGAATAAATTTGTTGAAGTCCGTCTCCCGAAATGATTATACGATTCTAGATTTGAAGGCGAAAATCGACACCTTGATGATCATGCCATTTATGAATAAACCTTTTTGAGTCTTCGTCCTCTCCAGCGGATCTCTTTTGAAATGATTATCGCTTTAGATATTCATTGAAAGAGACGAGAGACAAGCATTTATGAATATTTGTTGAAGTCTTCGTCCTCTGCTTTTGAAAGCACACCTTTAAATCAATCGAACACTTAAAGAATTGCTCTGCAAAACTTCATAACTCCAAGTCTTTCAGCTCAGTGCATTCAATAGATCATACTTGATCTAGAAGTCCTAAAAATCAACAAAGGCTGCTCTTCGGCATTTATTGCTTTATTCTTCTTGTTGTTAACTTCCATTAACTATATACTTACGCAATTAAATATCTTGTATTTACAGATATTTAATTCCCTAGACAAACACAAGTCAATATTTTGTACACGATCCATTAGGGATATTCTTTGTAATTGATCTAAGTGGAAAACATAGTGCACAATTTAAATCAAAGGTTATTGCCTTGGTGGTGGGCGTAGCACTCATTATAGTGTGAACCATCCCAAAATACTTGTGTTATTCCTTACTATTTGTCTATTACTTGAAGCTGCTTAGTTTCATTGTTTATATTATCCATTTCGAGAACTTAAGTAATTTGTAAAGGTCTGGGTAGTCCTATATCGGAACTGGAACAATTTTCTTGAAGGTCTTCCGCTACTTGATTCTTTTCATAGATTGCAAGTAACTTTCAAAGAACTTACTTAAAAGTTTTTAAAGTGTTAATAAGCTATTCAACCCCCCCCCCTTCTAGCTTATTATTGTGCTCATTGGGACCCACATCCTCAAAAGGCCGGATTGTTAACATTCGGCACCAAATATGAGAACCTCTAGATAAAGTCTGCGCTGGATGAGATCGGCGGCAATATTTGGCCATAAAGAAGCTGGACCAGAGAGATTTAACAGTGCGAAACCTCCACCATATGTGACAGGCTAAAGTCGTACGCCTACAAATTAATTACCAAGACAAGACTTCGGCTCTGAAGCTGCGGCTAGGACAAGTCGAGGTCGATCCAGCGAGAGCGGTTATTCGGTTGCACAATTGTCACTTGACAAGATTGGGGGTTTAATTTGTGATTTATTAACTACCTAAGACGGGAATTAAAACTAAGTTGTAAAGCAATTAAAGGCAAGCACTTCAGATTTGTCTCCGTCCCCGTTTATCAATCCAATATCATCGGTATAATTCCTTTCCCTTCCTTCCTATTCACTTGATCCGAGATGTATTTCAATCCCTATTTCTTCCTTATTAATGGTTATAGGCAGTGACACACTCACCTATTCCCCTAATCAATACCTAAACCTAACTGACACAGTCTAGGTTTACAATAACGATTGAAAGAGCTTTAAGAAATTAAGATCAAGGATTTCACTAATCTTTTGCAATTAGAACAAAATCTAGTTTTACCTCCTTATCAATTTACCATGACACATGCATAAATCTCAAAGATGCTACTTGTGAAAAAGCCTAATCTGACACAGACTTAAGATTTTTCTAGCATTAAATCAATTGCAAGGGAAAAGAGGGTGATCAAATCTCAAAACCCTAAAAATCGATCTAGCAATTAAAACAAGTAAAACTATGAATAGGGATTAAGGAGTAAAGAAATAAATACCTCAATTGAATTAAACAAACGGTTCAAGATCCAAATCCGAAGCAACAAAATTAAGCTTCCATGAAAGTTGATGAAATCTCTAAGGAAGAAAATTCGTAGCCGAAGAAGAGCTAATTCTGAAGTTAAAACAAGTATATATACTTGTTCCCAAAACCTAATTCTAAACTAAAAAGGAAAATCTCCAAAGAAAAGGAAAGAAAATATGTAATAAAAGACATCCAAATACTCCTACCATCTAATACCAAAAATAACTAGTTTCCAAATCCTTATCTTTCACTTGGTCCCTGAAACTCCAACCTTTCTCTTCTGACCCTCGAACTCTGCTGCTTTGTAATCTGATCCTTGAACTTCAGCTTTTCGCAGTTTGGTCCCTGCACTTCTGATACCAGCAATTTTATCTTCCACATTAATAAACTTTTGCAGGGACAACACAAAATCACTCAAAATATGTCTCAAAATTACAAAGATTTCCCACAAACTCACAAATTCATAGTCTACTCAAAATTACATCAAACTAAACTAAATTACATTAAAATAATGATAAAATGTCTAGAAAATTAGGGAATTACATATAATGAAATCCACCACATCAAATTCCCCCACGCTTAGACCATTACTCGTCCCTGAGTAATATCCTATCCCCACTCTAAGCACCGGTCTAATCAGCGTAGCATGGGAGGAAAATGACCCCTAATCTCCTCTAAACCTCCAAATCAAAAGTCAATAAACTCAACCACCTTAATCAACACACTCGGAGAATGGAACTCCGCTCCTTATCACTCCAACAATAACAAAGGTACCAATGGCCTTAGCTCGACCCCAACTCCAAATATGCAAAAACGGGAAATCCAAGCTAAGGCCCACACAACAAAAAGCTAGGGGGAACTAAATATGTCCTATGTTTCCCCCACGCTATTCTCGCACTACTACTCCCTCAAAAATAAAGTCTATGCCCAAGCAAAGACTTACCTCGTGAATTACACCAACACCCCCTAAACCAGACCTCCTACGCCAAAAATAAATAATCCTACCCTACGCTCCAATCCTCCCTTATGTCTTCAACTCCGGTGATATAAAAGATGGAAAGAAATTCACTCACTCACCTTTTTCCTAGGTGCCGTTTCCGGTTTTCACCTAGACTCTCTTTTTTTTTTCATTTTCATTTTTTTCACACCCTCTCCTTTTGCCTAAGCGCCCTCTCGGGTTTTCACTTAGCCTCTCTTTTTTTTTTTTTTTTTTTTTTTTTAAAAGAAATTAAACAAATACAACAACCAACAAGCACATGCACCCCACCCCTCACTAAATCATGCATAGTCCCATATGCATCACAGAAGTAAAATATAAGTAAGACAGGGGTAGGGATACCTCTCGGAACTCTTGGCGGCGGCGATAGTCCCATGGACCTGTGGAGGCGCTCTCTGGGAATGGCCAACTCTGCCATCTCCCGTCATCATGCTGTGGTGCCATGCGCACCAAATAATCAGTGAATCGCTCTGGCGATCCATAGAAATAGCAAACTGCCTATCCATACGAGCAATCAACCGATTCACGCCACTATCACCCAGACTCGCAGCCCCAGAATCAACATCCTCAGCCTCCTCCATATAGTCATCATCATCTTCATCGTCATCCTCCTCTTCTTCAAACTCAGCCTCGTCCTCAACCTGCTCCTCGACAATTCTAACATTCATCCCTCTTACCTCCCTCTTATTGCTTTCAAGGGAATCTCGAGAGATGGGCCTAATAATCTTCACTTTGTCGCCCCCAAAACTCCACTGAACACCCGCAGCCTTGACCAAACCCGTGTCGGTGATGGATGCGGAAATCCATTCGTTTACTTTCTCCCACATCTTGCATATGTTCTGAAATGATATGCCCCAAAGAAATATATCCACCGTTGATAATCAAATGAATCAATACCGCATGATTCCACGGAACTTTCAAATGCTGCGATGTCGGAAGTATCCTCGAACACACAAATTTGTTAACCCCCTTCGCCACTAAATTAAACTGAGTCTCGATCACAAACTTGGGCGAACCATCCGGTTTGTTGGTCCATTGAAGTTGGTTACCCTCCAATGTCCTCACCACATCAGCAAAATACACCCGCCAATCCCCACTCATGGCTTGCACATACTCACATTCCTCTCGTGTCACTCTAGGAAGTCCGTAGAACTTATTGATGTCCTCACTCCTAAATCTTATCGCCTTTCCCCTCACAAAGGAATGCCCTGGTTCCGTGGGGATTTTATTCATGTTCGAGTAAAATTCTTTAACCACCAAACTGTTTCCCTCCTCCTTAGGCTCATCACAGAAACGTTGCCAATTTCGAAACCAAAATTTAGCAATAAGCCCAAATGATCCAATGTGAAACTTTCTCTCCCCAATTATTGCCTATTCGTATGAAAGTAGAAATAATTTTGGGACAGGTAATAATTGAACCGTGAGGAGTCATGGGGATCCTCACAACGGAGAAGGGTTCCGAGGGGAGGGGCACTAGACGTACTCTCATCATGCCTTTGTTTTTTCCGGGATTCGTTGGATTTTCTTCCTCCTTTTTTCGATTGTTCCTTTGTTTTTCCCATGTTCAATTCAAGCACAAATATAATGCAAGCACAATAATCAACCTTTCCACACAAATTGAAACCACAAGGAATGGGTAGAGAGGTTCCTAACCTTGATGAAAACAAAATCTGAAAAAAAAATGGCCGGAAAATTTGAACTTCGCCGGAATCTTCAAAATCTCGCCGGAAAACTCAAGGGTTTTAGATGAAATTGCCCGGAATGGAAGAATGCTCGGTGAATCTGAAAGCTTAGGGAAAGGGGAATGACTTTTGTAAAAGGGGTGTGGTGAGAAGGAGGGTGGAAGAGGGAGGATTTCACCGGAATCTATGGAGGAGAGTTGCCGGTTTTCTTTGTTGGAGAGAGAACGGAGAGGAGAGAGAGAATTGAGAATTGCGTTTGATTTTGGTGAGGGTATCCAGCCTTTTGACTTCCTTAAATACATGACCCAAATCAATACCCAATCCGACCCGAATTTGGTTTAACCGTGAAGTTTGGACATTGAGGCGGCGCATGGATGGCGGGCGCGCCTCAAATGCTGGCGGATGTCATTTTTGAACCATTGAGGCGGCCGCATGGTATATATTGAGGCGTGCGCCTCAAATACTGCAACTTGGGCTATTTTTGGGCAACTTGAGGCGGGCGCATGAACTTAGTGGGGCGGGCGCCTCAACCTTACAAATTTTGGCCTCCCATTCTGAAGTTGAGGCGGGCGCCTGGAGCCTAGTGGGGCGGCCGCCTGGTTCTCTGGCAAATTTGCTCCTTCCTCCTTGCTTTTTCCTGCACAACACCACACACAAAAATACCTAAGTAGCACCAATTCCACAAAAATAAAGTGAAAAGAAATAAAACAAAGATAAATAAAAAATAAAATAAACGAAAACCGGGTTGCCTCGGTAAGCCGCCCTTCTTTACCGTCTTTAGCTAGACCAAATGCCGGGAAAGCCCCGGCATAAGCATATGGATCAATCATAATTAGGATCGTAGAGATCCATCATCTCCACATCCTCCACATTAACCTCTCCCCCATCAAAATAGGGCTTTAATCTTTGCCCATTTACCTTAAACTCTTGGTCTCCGGAGAGACTAGAGATCACAACCGCACCATGCGGAAATACCTCCCTCACCAAATAGGGACCGGTCCACCGGGACCTCAATTTACCGGGAAACAAGCGCAAGCGGGAATCAAACAGGAGGACTTTTTGACCAACCTTAAATTCTTTCCTCAAAATCATTTTATCGTGCCACGCTTTTGCTCGTTCCTTATAAGACAAATTATTTTCATAAGCCTCTCTCCGGATTTCATCAAGTTCATTCAATTGTAATTTTCTTTCCTCACCGGACCCGTCTAAGTTCATATTGAACTTTTTGATTGCCCAAAAGGCTTTGTGCTCTAATTCAACGGGCAAGTGACATGGCTTCCCAAACACTAATCGGTATGGGGACATACCAATAGGTGTCTTGTAAGCCGTACGATAAGCCCACAAAGCATCCTCTAGCCTAAGACTCCAATCTTTCCTATTCGGGTTTACGGTCTTTTCGAGGATGGACTTGATTTCCCTATTGGAAACCTCTGCCTGGCCATTGGTTTGGGGATGATAGGCGGTAGAGACCTTATGAGTGATGTTATACTTTTTGACCAAGGCCTCCACCATCCTGTTGCAAAAATGAGTTCCCCTATCACTGATCAAGGCCCTAGGCATCCCAAATCTAGACACAACATTGCTCTTGAGGAAACTCACCACTACCTTAGAATCATCGGTGCGTGTAGGGATCGCTTCGACCCATTTGGAAACGTAGTCCACTGCAAGTAAGATGTACACAAAACCAAAAGAAATAGGAAACGGACCCATAAAGTCAATTCCCCAAACATCAAAAACCTCGCAATTTATTACGATGTTTTGTGGCATCTCATTGCGGCGTCCTATATTTCCAACACGTTGACACCGGTCACAAGACTTACAAAAGGCGGCGGCATCCATAAACAATTTTGGCCAAAAGAAGCCACTGTCTAACACTTTCCTAGCGGTGTTTTTGGCACCAAAGTGACCACCACATGCATACTCATGACAGAACTTGAGGATAGAGGCCATCTCATTTTCCGGGACACATCGACGAATGACTTGGTCAGCGCAATGCTTCCACAAGTTTGGTTCGTCCCACACATAGTACTTAGCCTCACTGCGGATTTTGTCTCTTTTTGATTTAGAAAAAACTTGGGGAATTTTATTAGAGACCAAAAAGTTTACCAAATCCGCATACCAAGGCAACACGTCATAGCGCCCACAAAGCCTCATCGGAAACTTCGTCCCTAATAGGGGCACGCTTATAAGGCTTGTCATCCTCTCTCACCAAACGACTCAAGTGGTCGGCCACTACATTTTCGGCCCCTTTCTTATCCCTGATTTCTATGTTAAACTCATCCAACAGAAGGATCCACCGAATGAGTCTCGGTTTTGCCTCTTTCTTTGACATCAAATACCTAAGAGCAGCATGATCGGTGTACACAATGATTTTGGTCCCAAGCAAATAGGACCTAAACTTTTCTAATGCAAATACCACCGCTAACATCTCTTTTTACGTAGTGGAAGTAGTTTCTTTGTGCCTCATTCAAAGTCATAGACGCATAATAAATCACATGAGAGGCACGATCCACTTTTTGACCCAAAACTGCCCCCAAGGCATAATCACTCGCATCACACATGATCTCAAAAGGGAGAGACCAATTGGGGGCTTGAATAATAGGAGCAAAAGTCAACCGATCCTTCAACTCATCAAATGCTTTCTTGCAATTATCATCAAATGTAAATTCCACCTCTTTTTGCAACAAGGTGCATAGAGGCGATGCAATTTTCGAAAAATCTTTTATGAAGCGACGGTAGAACCCGCATGACCAAAGCGACCGCACTTCACGCACATTTGTAGGGTAAGGAAGTGTGGAAATAACATCAATTTTTGCTTTGTCCACTTCAATACCCTTTTTCGAAACCACATGTCCCAACACAATGCCTTGCTCAACCATGAAATGACATTTTTCAAAATTTAACACCAAATTTGTTTCAACACATCGGTCAAGAACTAAAGCAAGGTGAGCAAGACATTGGTCGAACGAGTCACCATGGACGGTGAAGTCATCCATGAAAACCTCCATAAAATTCTCCACAAAATCGGAGAAGATGCTCATCATACACCTTTGAAAAGTCGCAGGTGCATTGCATAAACCAAAGGGCATCCTCCGATAGGCAAAGGTGCCGAAGGGGCAAGTAAAAGTGGTTTTCTCTGGTCTTCGGTGCAATTGGTATTTGAAAATACCGGAATACCCATCAAGAAAACAATAATACGCCCTTAGGCAAGCCTTTCCAACATCGATCAATAAAGGGGAGGGAAGTGATCTTTTCTAGTTACCTCATTTAGTCGCCGAAGGTCAATCTGAACACGCCATCCGTTTGCTCCGGGTTGGCACCAACTCGCCCTTGTGATTGATGGCGGCGGTGATCCCACCCGCTTGGCTACACATTGAGTAGGGCTCACCCACTCAGCATGCGATATGGCATATATGATCCCCATCTGCAGCAACTTCAAAACTTCCTTCTTCACCACCTCCATCATAGGTGGGTTCAACCTCCTCTGCGGCTGCCGTACCGGCTTAGCACCCTCTTCTAACGAAATCCGGTGAGTGCATACAGAAGGACTTATGCCCTTGATGTCGGCAATAGTCCACCCAATCGCTTCTTTCCGCTCCCGGATCACATCAACTAATCTCTTCTCTTGCTCCTCCGTCAGAACACTAGAGATCACCACAGGAAGTGTCTTCCCTTCACCCAAGAAAGCATATTTCAAATTCTCGGGAAGAGGCTTCAATTCAAGCACAGGTGCCTTCTCAACAGATGGCAGGGGTTTCTCTGGTGGCACCTCCAACGGTAAATGACCAAATCCCGATGGTGAGACATACATAGCATTCTCAGAAAGGCTCATCACCGCCTCCTTCATCTCATCGGAAATGTCAAACTCCAACCCGGTATACCCCAACGCATTCTCCAATACAGACTTCATGTCATCATCTCTTCCGCACACATCAAACACCTCTTGGGCTATAGGCTCCACGACATCAATGAAGTTCACTGAGTGCACATCCTTAGGGTACTTCATGGCATCAAAGATATTGAACTCCATTTGTTGCCCATCAAACTCCATAGTCATTGACCCATTAGTAACATCCAACTTGAGTACGGCGATCGACATGAAAGGTCTCCCTAACAGAATGGGAGCCTTAGGATCTGTATCCATCTCCAAGACATAAAAATCTGCAGGAAAGATGAGCTTCCCAACCCGGACTAGAACATCCTCAATCAACCCTTTAGGGTACGCATTAGATCTGTCGGCAAGCTGAATAACCACCCGAGTATCCTGTAGAGGTCCCAACTTTAGGGTCTCAAACAACGCATAAGGCATGACGTTGATTGAAGCCCCCAAGTCAAGCATAGCCATATGCTCCGAATTATCCCTAGCGACACGGAATCACGAACATGCAGGATCACTACACTTTTTCGGCATCCTCTTCTGATAGACTGCAGACACGTGTTCACTAATCTTTACCTTCTTCGACTCCGCTCCCGATTCCTCTTCATAGTGCACAACTCTTTCAAGAACTTCGCATACCTTGGGCAGAAGCGAAGATCAAGAAGCGGAATGTTTACCTCAAGCCTCTTGAAGGTGTCAAAAATAGCCTTATCAGCCTCCGGCCTTGTCCTCCCTTAAAGCATACGGAAACGGGGGAGCTGGCTCATGCACAAGAAACACTGGTGCAGTGCTCTTCTCCTTTTCAGGAGTCTTCGCCTCAGGTGTAACTCTCTCAACCACTAACTCGGGCTCCTCTTCGACAACCACTTCCTCTAGCTTTTTCCCAGCTGCGCAAAGTCATTGCGCTTGACATTAGACTTCGGATTCGGTTCCGTTCTAGATGGGAACTTCCCGAATCCTTTGCCTCCATTCTCCCAAGCGCATCGCCACCGGTGACCCACATGTTTCTCCAAATTGCTGATGCTCGATTTAGTCTCCTGTTGGAATTGCTGGAAGCTTCCATTCATGGTAGTCATGCTCTGCGCTAGAGATCGGACCAGGTCCTCTGTAGACTGTCCCTCCTTTGTTGTTCTTCTTTGTCAACAGTGCTCTGTCTTGATTATATTGATTTCCACAGCTAGCGACCTGCTTTGAAACCCTTGCGATTATTGAGCAGTTTGCTGAAACCTTGTTGTCCTGTGGTGGACCATACCTTAGGTTCGGATGAACATTATTTGCATTGTTGTAATTGAACTGCGGTGGCCTCTGACCCTGTTGATTGAAACCTATTGCATTGACATCCACCACCTTATCCGTCTGAAGAGTAGGACAAGAATCAGTCGGGTGGGTCACATCGGCATATATACCGCATGGATGAGGTTGTTGACCCAAAACCAATGTCTTCAACAGACTCTTAACATCGCCATTTCGGTCTTCAAATCACTCGTTGAATCACTCGATCTGCCGCTTGACTTGTCTAACGCTAGACCTTCTCCCATGAGTCCTTGTGCTTTTGGCTAGCTCTTCTATCAAGCTGCTCTGCATCCACGGTAGTTTTGTTCGAATACTACCTCCATGCAGAATCCACCCACCTTTTGTCTTGCTCAGTCAATCCCCCATAGAAATAAACAATGAGCTGCTCATCATCAAAGCCATGATACGGACAACCTGCGAGCTTATAGAACCGGTTGTGGTAATCATATAGTGATTCATCGGACCATTGCTCCATGTTCTTGATATCCCTCTTCATGACATTGATTTGATCTGGAGGGAAGAACTCATCAAGGAATACCTCCTTCAACTCTTGCCAAGAGGTAATCTTGGTTGGGTGGCAGGTGATAATACCACATATTCGCGTTAGTCTTAAGAGTAAAGGAGAACGCCCTCAGTAATAACTGCTCAAGAGGCAATGCAGCCGGCTTCATACTCTTGCAAATCTGCACAAACTGAGCTATATGCTGATTTGGATTCTCCCCAGGTATCCCATTAAAATGGGGCAAGCTGGTTCAACAACCCGGCTTCAACTCAAAAGTAACCCCGGTAGGTAAATCGAGGAAATAACAGCGCTTGCGGTTGCTCATTCGATTCGAGCAATCCTTTGCCTCAATGTCAGAGGTGGAGGGTTGTTATAGCCTCTGCCATTACCCCATTGTTCACAACCTCCGGACCATTATTGGGGTTGTTATTGCCTCTTCCATTACCCCCATTGTTCACAACCTCCGGACCATCATCGTTCTCACCGTTATTATTATTCATCTGCTCATTTGCAAATTTCTCATGTACTGAAATATCGTCAATTTACGGAACAAAAGGACTAACAACTTGATTAGCGAGCAGTATGGACCATAAAGGTTCCACACCACAGGGAGACAAGAAAAAGAAAAAAGTAGATTAAGGAAATAGAAGTAAGAGTGCAAACAAATAGAACCGTTCCCCGGCAACGGCGCCAAAATTTGACAGGCTAAAGTCGCACGCCTACAAATTAATTACCAAGACAAGACTCGGCTACAGAGACTGCAGCTAGGACAAGTCCAGGGTCGATCCACTGAAGAACGGTTATTCGGTTGCACAATTGTCACTTGACAAGATTGGGGGTTTAATTTGTGATTTATTAACTACCTAAGGCGAGAATTAAAACTAAGTTGTAAAACAATTAAAGGCAAGCACTTGATTTGTCTCCGTCCCGTTTATCAATCAATATCATCGGTATAATTTCTTTCTCTTCCTCCCTATTCACTTGATCCGAGATGTATTTCAATCCCTATTTCTTCCTTATTAATGGTTATAAGCAGTGACACACTCACTTATTCCCCTAATCATTACCTAAACCTAACTGACACAGTCTAGATTCACAATAACGATTGATAAAACTTTAAGAAATTAAGATCAAGGAATTCTCTATTCTTTTGCAAATAGAACGAAATCTAGTTTTACCCCCTTTTCAATTTACCATGACACATGCATAAATCTCAAAGATGCTACTTGTGTAAAATCCTAATCTGACAGAGACTTAAGATTAAACTAGCATTAAATCAATTGCAAGGGAAAAGAGGGTGATCAAATCTCAAAACCCTAAAATCGATCTAGCAATTTAAAACAAGTAAAACTATGAATAGGGATTCAGAAGTAAAGAAATTAATACCTCAATTGAATTAAACAAGCGGTTCAAGATTCAAATCCAAAGCAACGTAATTAAGCTTCCATGAAAGTTGATGAAATCTCTAAGGAAGAAGATTAGTAGAAAGGATCCTAATTACGAAGTTAAAACAAGTATATATACTTGTTCCCAAAACCTAATTCTAAACTAAAAGGAAAATCTCCAAAGAAAAGGAAAGAGAATATTTAATAAAAGACATCCAAATACTCCTACCATCTAATACCAAAAATAACTAGTTTCCAAATCCTTATCTTTCACTTTGGTCCACTGAACCTCCAACCTTTCTCTTCGATCCTCGAACTTCTCTTGCTGTCGATCCTTGAACTTCAGACTTTTCGCGGTTTGGTCCTGCACTTGATACTAGCAATTTTATCTTCCACATTAATAAACTTTTGGGGAACAACACAAAATCACTCAAAATATGTCTCAAAATTACAAAGATTTCCCACAAACTTACCAATTCATAGTCTACTCAAAATTACATCAAACTAAACTAAATTACATTAAAATAATGATAAAATGTCTAGAAAATTAGGGAATTACATATAATGAAATCCACCACATCC
>CM028381.1:3389332-3417871 GCA_013146195.2 Codonopsis lanceolata | reverse complement strand
TCTCGAAGCGATATCAGTCAATTCAGTGCGGTGCTTGAATTTGAGAAATCTTCTTCGCGAATTCAAGTAAAGATCTATCAATTTTTAGATTTAATTGTTGAATTTTATTATTGTTCAAAAAATGAAATTGCTGCATGTTAATGCTATAAATCAATCATTGTACGGGTTGTATAAAAAAATAATAATAAAATTCACTCAACTTAAGTTGATGATTTAGAGTCACATCTGTAATGAACTTACGAGTGTTATATTTTGTTGGGTTATTTGGAAATATCTTCTGGAAATTTGTTAAAAAAGTGCTCTTGTTATATTTCATTCAATTGGTGATATCGTGCAAGTTAATTGTAGGTGGGCGTGTTTGTCATCATGTTGGTTCTAGGAAGTTAATTGTGACTAAAATTTTTTCAAAATCTTTTGGGATTTGTTTACGTCCAAAGTTTGAGGAGAGTAAAATGGTTGTTTGTCTTGTGTGCTCCCAGTTAACAATTTTTGAATAGAGTGAATTGGAAAGTGCAGATTTTATATTTTCTTTCGTTCATCTGTGCTTTTTTTTAATAGTAGATGGCAGTTGTAATGCTAAATTTGTCTATGCTTGGGCAATAAATTTTATTATAATTCTGAGTTTGCAGAAATTTGGAGAATTGAATTTATGATAACTCAAAGGAGTCTTGATAATTGGTATGGTATACTTGTGGGGTGGAGGCAATATGTCCCTATTTGAAAATTGAGAATTGTCATGCTTGGTTTGATGACATTTCTTTACCCCTTGTTTTATATTTGACTCACATTGAGGACAATGTGAAATTTAAGTTTGGGGGGGAATGACTTTTGCGCTTAAATGATTTTTTTTGAGAAAAGCTTTTGTTACCTGTTTTTAGTTAATTTAGTTTTTATTTTCTTTTTGATAGTTTTAGTAATTAGTTTATTTAAAAAAAAATAATTAGAAAATTTTGAAAATTTTTCGAGTTTTTAATATTGGTATGGTTACTTCTGCCAATGATAACATGTTTGTTAATAGCGATGCATGTAAACTTGTCTGCGAGCCTTAGCTTGGTCTAGTTGATGGAACTTTATATCTTCAAAATTTTTGAGCACAAAAATACCATGACTTGATTTATTAAAGAATTTGGATATTTTTATTGAGTTTATAATGCACATTGCATTCCCTTGAACTTTGCTATTTTTGTGGTCATAAACACATTTTAAATAACCGTCATTACATGATTGTTGCATTATATTTGCGACTTAGGGTTGATTACATGCTAAGTTAGATTTGTTAGTCTTCTTTTGCTAATATATCTCAAGCACACTTTCGAATCGTGAGTGCATTTAAGTCTTGATTTTCCCTACCTCTTTTCTAGCGAATGCTTATGTGAAATACTTGTGCAGCTCGTTTTTAAAACCATGAGTTAGGGAATGATTTGAAACTTTGTTGAATTTCCGTGAAAACGAAGCATGAACATTGTGGCAGTTAGGATATGATTTAGGCCATCTTTGGAACGTTTGAGCCTTTTTATCTCACCATCCCTATTATATATTAATCCCTAGTGTCCCCTTTGAGCTTTATTAAAAAGAATGGCGTGTGCTAAGCACACATTGACCCCCATTCGACATCGTTTCTATTACCCACATTAACTTAACCCTAAAGCTTATACACTTTTGCCTACCCTTTGAGAGAGTAGGATTGGGTTGGGAATGTTGTCTACATGGTGATTGATACAGTTCAAAAATAGCACCAATGAGTTCTTGTATTGGAAAAGAAATATATATATATATATATATATGAAAAAAAAAAAAAAGGAAGTGCGAAAATCAAAAATTGCACATGCCCTTCAAAAAAAAAAAGAATAGAAAAAAAAAAAAAAAAGAAAGCAAAGAAAAGGATCATTGGGAAGAAAATCTTTATGATGATGATGATACCTTCTTCAACCCAAAAGTTCAAGTTTGGGGGTTGTTGAAGGAAAGTGAGTGCTTTGTATGGGAAAAAGGGAAATAATCTTACTCTCTCACTTTGTAATTTCTTATCCCTTTTATTGTTACCCCTCACCCTGGCCTTACATTACAAGCTTAATAAAGTCCTATTGATCTAGTTGCCACATTTGTTTGTGTTAGTTGACATGGTTTGGAAACATAGTTGATTTGACCCATGTTTTGAATAATATACACATCTTCATATAGCTCACCGTATTTGCATAATCTCAGCTATTATAAGTAATTGGGACTTGAGAGCATTGTATTTCATACATAGTTAGTGCATGGAATGGATGTATAAGCACTTGAATTCTATCAAGATCTCTCTTCGTGTTGTTAACCGGGTATTGATGGTATGTATATGTTTTGTAATGCACACGTTTTTATTGAAATATTTTGGGAATGAATATTGTGTTTAGCTTGATAAAACTTTCTAAGTTTGGAGATAGTCAATTAATGGTTCACACACACACATGGAGATGTACAAGCGATATTGATGATGATTGAGTGAAAGCCTAGACTTGTGGCTATGTGTTGTTATTTATCATTCCTTGAGTCATTATGTGGTACCATGCCGATGTTTTGACTTGTGAAAGAAAAAAAATATATTATTTGCTTTAATTTAGTTGAGTTCTATTTTGTATTTATTTGTTTTTATTTTACTCGAGGACGAGCAAAAGTTTAAGTTTGAGGTATACCTAAAGATGATAAGCGTATTTTATCTGCAGTTATCGGGTATTATTCCGACTTAAATTATGCTATTTCTCGAGGTTTTTGTTGTCTAATATGTGTTTTAGTGTTGTTTTATAGTTTCAGGGACTTTTGGAACAATTGTGCAAAATATAGGCACTTTTTACGGAATTGAAGAACTTCAGGGACCAAACTGCAAAAGCTGGAAACTTGAAGGAAAAAGCTGAAAATCAGAAATTCCAGCACAAAATCAGCCGCCTATTTTGAGTGTTCTAATTGCCTTGGGAATTGTGCAAGTCCTAGTTTAATTCTTTTTAGTGTTGTAATTATAATGTATCTCCTTTTCCTCCTTGATGTAGGATTAATTAGGTATAAATAGATCCATTTAGTTAGGAAAAAAGGGAGAGAAGTTCTGTATTATTTTTCTTTGTCTATGAAGAAAGATTCTCCAAGAATGGTTCAAGGTTTTGTATTTTCAATTATGGAGAGCTAACTCCATAATCTAGGAATTGGAGGTAACTTGTATCAAATCTATTGTTTTATATTAATTCTTATTCATTTAATTCTTGTTGATTGTGGTGTTTATCAATCCCTTTATTATTTCGCTTTGAACAAATGAATGTAATCGCAAATAATAAAGGCCTAGAGGTGGATACCGCATGACCAAGTGCATATGTCGCATAATCGGCTCACCAACACAATAAATTGGACCTATCGAAGCACGAGAGTGATAAGTTAGGACCAGGTTCTTACATGATCTAGGTGACAGATAGATCATAAATCTAGGTGACAGCTAGATTACATGTTCTTGTGCTTAGGATATAGAATGGATGAATTTTGCGGGGATGGAGGCTGAACCAATTGGTCAACAGACTATATCTATCTTTAGTGAACGAACCCAAGCAATTGAATGATACTTTATTTAAATGAACAATAGAGTAGATGCAAGTGAATCATAATTCCTAGGTGATTTACAAATCTTTGATTTATCTCATATTTATATGCTTTGTTAATTATGTTATTTTATTGCTTTCTAGTTAAATTAATTTATAAAAACCAAAAAACCCCATTAGTTATTAATTGCTTTATTTTAATAGATTAGTTAAATTTACTTTATTCAAATCCAAATCTCTGTGGTTCGACCCTTGCTTCCAATACTATTCTATAATAGTCTTGTCCACTTGCAAGGAAAAAGATTAAATAAAACATCGATCAATCAGCAATTGGAGAAACATGTGGGTCAGCTGGCAGATGCAGTTGGGAGAATGGAGGCAAAGGATTCGGGGAAGTTCCCATCTAGAACGGAACCAAATCCGAAGTCTAATGTCAGTGCAATGACTTTGCGCAATGGGAAAAGGCTAGAGGAAGTGGTTGTCGAAGAGGAGCCCGAGTTAGTGGTTGAGAGAGTTACACCTGAGGCGAAGACTCTAAAAGGAGAAGAGCACGCACATCCCTCAAGGAAGATGAGCAGCCTCCCCGTTCCGTATGCTTTAAGGGAGACGAATGCCGAGGTCGATAAGGCTATTTTTGACACCTTCAAGAGGCTTGAGGTAAACATTCCGCTTCTTTCTTGATCTTCTCTCACTTGATCGGTCCCAAGGTATGCGAAGTTCTTGAAAGAGTTGTGCACTATGAAGAGGAATCGTAAGAAGCGAGTCGAAAGAAGGTAAAGATTAGTGAACACGTGTCTGCAGTCTATCAGAAGAGGATGCCGAAAAAGTGTAGTGATCCGGGTATGTTCGTGATTCCGGTGTCGCTAGGGGATAATTCAGAGCATATGGCTATGCTTGACTTGGGGGCTTCAATCAACGTCATGCCTTATGCGTTGTTTGAGACCCTAAAGTTGGGACCTCTACAGGATACTCGGGTGGTTATTCAACTTGCCGAGATCTAACGCTGTACCCTAAAGGGTTGATTGAGGATGTTCTAGTCCGGGTTGGGAAGCTCATCTTTCCCGCAGATTTTTATGTCTTGGAGATGGATACGCATCCTAAGGCTCCCATTCTCGTTAGGGAGACCTTTCATGTCGATCGCCGTACTCAAGTTGGATGTTACTAATGGGTCAATGACTATGGACTTTGATGGGCAACAAATGGAGTTCAATATCTTTGATGCCATGAAGTACCCTAAGGATGTGCACTCAGTGAACTTCATCGATGTCGTGGAGCCTGTAGCCCAAGAGGTGTTTGATGTGTGCGGAAGAGATGATGACATGAAGTCTGTATTGGAGAATGCGTTGGGGTACACCGGGTTGGAGTTTGACATTTCCGATGAGATGAAGGAGGCGGTGATGAGCCTCTCTGAGAGTGCTATGTATGTCTCACCATCGGGATTTGGTCAATTTACCGTTGGAGGTGCCACCAGAGAAACCCCTGCCATCTGTTGAGAAGGCACTGTGCTTGAATTGAAGCCTCTTCCCGAGAATTTGAAATATGCTTTCTTGGGTGAAGGGAAGACACTTCTGTGGTGATCTCTAGTGTTCGAGGAGCAAGAGAAGAGATTAGTTGATGTGATCCCGAGCGAAAGAAGCGATTGGGTGGACTATTGCCGACATCAAGGGCATAAGTCCTTCTGTATGCACTCACCGGATTTCGTTAGAAGAGGGTGCTAAGCCGGTACGGCAGCCGCAGAGGAGGTTGAACCCACCTATGATGGAGGTGGTGAAGAAGGAAGTTTTGAAGTTGCTGCAGATGGGGATCATATATGCCATATCAGACAGTGAGTGGGTGAGCCCTACTCAATGTGTAGCCAAGCGGGGTGGGATCACCGTCGTCATCAATCACAAAGGCGAGTTGGTGCCAACCCGGGAGCAGACGGGATGGCGTGTCTGTATCGACCTTCGGCGGCTAAATGAGGTAACTAGAAAAGATCACTTCCCCCTCCCCTTTATTGATCAGATGTTGGAAAGGCTTGCCGGAAGGGCGTATTATTGTTTTCTTGATGGGTATTCCGGGTATTTTCAAATACCAATTGCACCGGAAGACCAGGAGAAAACTACTTTTACTTGCCCCTTCGGCACCTTTGCCTATCGGAGGATGCCCTTTGGTTTATGCAATGCACCTGCGACTTTTCAAAGGTGTATGATGAGCATCTTCTCCGATTTTGTGGAGAATTTTATGGAGGTTTTCATGGATGACTTCACCGTCCATGGTGACTCGTTCGACCAATGTCTTGCTCACCTTGCTTTAGTTCTTGACCGATGTGTTGAAACAAATTTGGTGTTAAATTTTGAAAAATGTCATTTCATGGTTGAGCAAGGCATTGTGTTGGGACATGTGGTTTCGAAAAAGGGTTGATTGAGTGGATAAAGTGGACAAAAAAAATTGATGTTATTTCCACACTTCCTTACCCTACAAATGTGCGTGAAGTGCGGTCGTTCCTTGGTCATGCGGGGTTCTACCGTCGCTTCATAAAAGATTTTTCGAAAATTGCATCGCCTCTATGCACCTTGTTGCAAAAAGAGGTGGATTTTACATTTGATGATAATTGCAAGAAAGCGTTTGATGAGTTGAAGGATCGGTTGACTTCTACTCCTATTATTCAAGCCCCCAATTGGTCTCTCCCTTTTGAGATCATGTGTGATGCGAGTGATTATGCCTTGGGGGCAGTTTTGGGTCAAAAAGTGGATCGTGCCTCTCATGTGATTTATTATGCGTCTATGACTTTGAATGAGGCACAACGAAACTACTCCACTACAGAAAAAGAGATGTTAGCGGTGGTATTTGCATTAGAAAAGTTTAGGTCCTATTTGCTTGGGACCAAAATCATTGTGTACACCGATCATGCTGCTCTTAGGTATTTAATGTCAAAGAAAGAGGCAAAACCGAGACTCATTCGGTGGATCCTTCTGTTGGATGAGTTTAACATAGAAATCAGGGATAAGAAAGGGGCCGAAAATGTAGTGGCCGACCACTTGAGTCGTTTGGTGAGAGAGGATGGCAAGCCTTATACGCAGGCCCCTATTAGGGACGAGTTTCCTGATGAGGCTTTGTGGGCAGTTAGGGACGTGTTGCCTTGGTATGCGGATTTGGTAAACTTTTTGGTCTCTAATAAAATTCCCCAAGTTTTTTCTAAATCTAAAAGAGACAAAACTAATGAGGCTAAGTACTATGTGTGGGACGAACCAAACTTGTGGAAGCATTGCGACCAAGTTATTCGTCGTTGTGTCCCGGAAAATGAGATGGCCTCTATCCTCAAGTTTTGTCATGAGTATGCATGTGGTGGTCACTTTGGTGCCAAAAACACCGCTAGGAAAGTGTTAGACAAAGCTGGCTTCTTTTGGCCACAATTGTTTATGGATGCCACTGCCTTTTGTAAGTCTTGTGACCGGTGTCAACGTGTTGGAAATATAGGACGCCGCAATGAGATGCCACAAAACATCGTAATAAATTGCGAGGTTTTTGATGTTTGGGGAATTGACTTTATGGGTCCGTTTCCTATTTCTTTTGGTTTTGTGTACATCTTACTTGCAGTGGACTACGTTTCCAAATGGGTCGAAGCGATCCCTACACGCACCGATGATTCTAAGGTAGTGGTGAGTTTCCTCAAGAGCAATGTTGTGTCTAGATTTGGGATGCCTAGGGCCTTGATCAGTGATAGGGGACTCATTTTTGCAACAGGATGGTGGAGGCCTTGGTCAAAAAGTATAACATCACTCATAAGGTCTCTACCGCCTATCATCCCCAAACCAATGGCCAGGCAGAAGTTTCCAATAGGGAAATCAAGTCCATCCTCGAAAAGACCGTAAACCCGAATAGGAAAGATTGGAGTCTTAGGCTAGAGGATGCTTTGTGGGCTTATCGTACGGCTTACAAGACACCTATTGGTATGTCCCCATACCGATTAGTGTTTGGGAAGCCATGTCACTTGCCCGTTGAATTAGAGCACAAAGCCTTTTGGGCAATAAAAAAATTCAATATGAACTTAGACGAGTCCGGTGAGGAAAGAAAACTACAATTGAATGAACTTGATGAAATCCGGAGAGAGGCTTATGAAAATAATTTGTCTTATAAAGAACGAGCAAAAGCGTGGCACGATAAAATGATTTTGAGGAAAGAATTTAAGGTTGGTCAAAAAGTCCTCTTGTTTGATTCCCGCTTGCGCTTGTTTCCCGGTAAATTGAGGTCCCGGTGGACCGGTCCCTATTTGGTGAGGGAGGTATTCCCGCATGGTGCGGTTGTGATCTCTAGTCTCTCCGGAGACCAAGAGTTTAAGGTAAATGGGCAAAGATTAAAGCCCTATTTTGATGGGGGAGAGGTTAATGTGGAGGATGTGGAGATGATGGATCTCTACGATCCTAATTATGATTGATCCTTATGCTATGCCGGGGGCTTTCCCGGCATTTGGTCTAGCTAAAGACGGTAAAGAAGGGCGGCTTACCGGGAGGCAACCCGGGGTTTTCGTTTTTTTTATTATTTATTTTATTACTTATTTTACTTCTTTTCACTTTATTTTTGTGGAATTGGTGCTACTTAGGTATTTTTGTGTGTGGTGTTGTGCAGCAAAAAGCAAGGAGCAAGGAGCAAATTTGCCAGAGAACCAGGCGGCCGCCTCACCAGGCTCCAGGCGCCCGCCTCAACTTCAGAATAGGAGGCCAAAATTTGTAAGGTTGAGGCGCCCGCCCCATTAAGTCCATGCGCCCGCCTCAACTTCAGAATCGGAGGCCAAAATTTGTAAGGTTGAGGCGCCCGCCCCATTAAGTCCATGCGCCCGCCTCAACTTCAGAATCGGAGGCCAAAATTTGTAAGGTTGAGGCGCCCGCCCCACTAATTCCATGCGCCCGCCTCAGGTTGACCAAAAATAGCCCAAGTTGCCGCATTTGAGGCGCACGCCCCACTATGTTCATGCGCCCGCCTCAATCTGTCCAAAAACAGCTCAAGCCACAGCATTTGAGGCGCACGCCCCACTATATTCCATGCGGCCGCCTCAGGGGTTCAAGCAAAATCGCGCAGTCTCAGTGTTTGAGGCGGACGCCTCACATTATTCCATGCGGCCGCCTCACGGTCGATTACTGTTTTGAATGTCCGGCCCATGAAAGGAATTACACGGGTCAAACCAAGTCCGGGTCGGATTGGGTGTGAATTTGGGTCGAGTATTTAAAGAAATAGAAGGCCGGGTACCCTCATAAACAAAAACAAACGCACTCTCCCTATTTCTCTCTTCCCTCTCGTTTTCCTCTCCACAAAACGGCAACCCTCCTCCATTAATTTCCGGCGAATTCCTCCATCTTCCACCCTCCTTCTCACCACACCCCTTTTACAAAAGTCATTCTCCTCTCCCTAAGCTTTCAGATTCACCAAACATTCTTCCATTCCGGGCAATTTCGTCTAAAACCCTTGAGTTTTCCGGCAAGATTTTGAAGATTCCGGCGAACTTTTGCAGATTCCGGCGAAGTTCAAATTTTCCGGCCACAATTTTTCCAGATTTTGTTTTCATCAAGGTTAGGAATTTCTCTACCCATTCCTTGTAGTTTCTAGTTGTGTGGAAAGGTTGATTATTGTGGTTGCGTTATATTTGTGCTTGACTTGAACATGGGAAACACAAAGGACCAATCGAAAAAAGGAGGAAGAAAATCCAACGAATCCCGGAAAAAACATAGGCATGATGAGAGTACGTCTAGTGCCCCTCCCCTTGGAACCCTTCTCCGTTGTGAGGATCCTCATGACTCCTCACGATTCAATTATTACCTATCCCAAAATTATTTTTACTTTCATACGAATAGGGCTATAATTGCAGAGAGAAAGTTTAACATAGGATCGTTTGGCCTTACTGAGAAATTTGGGTTTCGAAATTGGCAACGTTTTTGTGATGAGCCAAGGGAGGAGGGAAACAGTTTGGTGGTTAAAGAATTTTACTCGAACATGAATAAAATCCCCCCGGAGCCAGGGCATTCCTATGTGAGGGGAAGGACGATAAGATTCCGGAGTGATGACATTAACAGGTTCTACGGACTTCCTAGGGTGACTCGAGAGGATTGTGAGTATGTGCAAGCTGTGAATGGAGATTGGCGGGTATATTTTGCTGATGTAGTGAGGACATTGGAGGGTAACCAACTTCAATGGACCAACAGACCGGATGGTTCGCCCAAGTTTGTGATCGAGACTCAGTTTAATTTAGTGGCGAAGGGCGTTAACAAATTTGTGTGTTCGAGGTTGCTTCCGACATCGCAGCATTTGAAAGTTCCGTGGAATCATGCGGTATTGATTCATCTGATTATCAACGGTGGATATATTTCTTTGGGGCATATTATTTCAGAACATATGCAAGATGTGGGAGAAAGTAAACGGAATGGATTTCGCATCCATCACCGACACGGGTTTGGTCAAGGCTGCGGGTGTTCGGTGGAATTTTGGGGGCGACAGAGTGAAGATTATTAGGCCCATCTCTCGAGATTCCCTTGAAAGCAATAAGAGGGAGGTAAGGGGGATGAATGTTCGAATTGTCGATGAGCAGGTTGAGGAAGAGGCTGAGTTTGAAGAGGAGGAGGATGACGATGAAGATGATGACTATGTGGAGGAGGCTGAGAATGTTGATTCTGGGGCTGCGAGTCTGGGTGATAGTGGCTTGAATCGTTTGATTACTCACATGGATAGGCAGTTTGCTATTTCTATGGATCGTCAGGAGCAGATCCACGATTATTTGCGCGCATGGCACCACAAAGATGATGACGGGAGATGGCGAGTTGGCCATTTCCAGAGCGCCCCAACAGGTCCTTGGGACTATCATTTTAGGCCGCCTCAGTAGTTCCGAGAGGTATCCCTACCCTTGTCTCATTTATCTTTTACTTCTGTGATGCATATGGGACTATGCATGATTTAGTGAGGGGGTGGGGTGCATGTGCTTGTTTGTTGTTGTATATGTTTAATTTCTAAAAAAAAAATATATAAAAAAAAAGAAAGAAAAGAAAAGAGAGGCTAAGTGAAAACCCGAGAGGGCGCTTAGGCAAAAGGAGAGGGTGTGAAGAAAGAAAAGAAAAGAGAGGCTAAGTGAAAACCCGAGAGGGCGCTTAGGCAAAAGGAGAGGGTGTGAAAAAAAATATATATATAAAAAATATATAAAAAAAAATGAGAGTGTAGGTGAAAACCGGAAACGGCACCTAGGAAAAAGGTGAGTGAGTGAATTTCTTTCCATCTTTTATATCACCGGAGTTGAAGACATAAGGGAGGATTGGAGTGTAGGGTAGGATTATTTATTTTTGGCGTAGGAGGTCTGGTTTAGAGGCGTTAGGATAGAAAATCCTCGGTTTTTCTTTTTGGTGATATAAGGGGGTGTTAGTGTAATTCACGAGGTATGTCTTTGCTTGGGCATAGACTTTATTTTTGAGGGAGTAGTAGTGCGAGAATAGCGTGGGGAAACTTAGGACATATTTAGTTCCCCCTAGCTTTTTGTTGTGTGGGCCTTAGCTTGGATGTCCCGTTTTTGCATATTTGGAGTTGGGGTCGAGCTAAGGCCATTGGTATCATTGCTATTGTTGGAGTGATAAGGAGCGGAGTTCCATTCTCCGAGTTCGTTGTTTGATTGGGTTGAGTTTGTTGACTGTTGATTTGGAGGTTTAGAGGAGATTAGGGGCCATTTTCCTCCCATGCTACGCTGATTAGACCGGTGCGTAGAGTGGGGATATGATATTACTCAGGGACGAGTAATGGTCTAAGCGTGGGGGAATTTGATATGGTGGATTTCATTATATGTAATTCCCTAATTTTCTAGACATTTTATCATTATTTTAATGTAATTTAGTTTAGTTTGATGTAATTTTGAGTAGTTTATGAATTGGTAAGTTTTTAGGAAACCTTTGTAATTTCGAGACATATTTTGAGTATTTTGTGATGTCCCTGCAAAAGTTTATTAATGAGGAAGGATAAAATTGCTAGTATCAGAAGTGCAGGGACCAAACTGCGAAAAGCTGAAAGTTCAAGGATCAGATTTCAAAGCAGCAGAGTTCGAGAATCAGAAGAGAAAGGTTGGAGGTTCAGGGACCAAAGTGAAAGATAAGGATTTGGTAACTAGTTATTTTTTGTAATAGATGGTAGGAGTATTTGGATATCTTTTATTAAATATTCTCTTTCCTTTTTCTTTTGGAGATTTTCCTTTTTAGTTTAGAATTAGGTTTTGGGAACAAGTATATATACTTGTTTTAACTTGAATTTAGGATCTTCTCTCCTACGAATTTTCTAGAGATTTCATCTGTCTTCATGGAAGCTTAATTACGTTGCTTTGGATTTGAATCCCGAACCGTTTGTTTAATTCAATTGAGGTATTAATTTCTTTACTCCTGAATCCTTATTCATAGTTTTACTTGTTTTAAATTGCTAGATTGATTTTTAGGGTTTTGAGATTTGATCATCCTCTTTTCCCTTGCAATTGATTTAATGCTAGTTTAATCTTAAGTCTGTGTCAGATTAGGATTTTACACAAGTAGCATCTTTGAGATTTATGCATGTGTCATGGTAAATTGAAAAAGGGGTAAAACTAGATTTCGTTCTATTTGCAAAAGAATAGAGAATTCCTTGATCTTAATTTCTTAAAGTTTTATCAATCGTTATTGTGAACCTAGACGTGTCGCTTAGGTTTAGGTAATGATTAGGGAAATAAGTGAGTGTGTCAACGCTATAACCATTAATAAGGAAGAAATAGGGATTGAAATACATCTCGGATCAAGTGAATAGGGAGGAAGAGAAAGAAATTATACCGATGATATTGGATTGATAAACGGGACGGAGACAAATCAAGTGCTAGCCTTTAATTGTTTACAACTTAGTTTTAATTCCTGTCTTAGGTAGTTAATAAATCACAAATCAAACCCCCAATCTTGTCAAGTGACAATTGTGCAACCGAATAACCGTTCTTCAGTGGATCGACCCTGGACTTGTCCTAGCTGCAGTCTTGTAGCCGAGTCTTGTCTTGGTAATTAATTTGTAGGCGTGCGACTTTAGCCTGTCAGAGGTCGAGGTAAAGGTTGTAGTTCATCATGCTCAAATCAACCACCGACGAGTAATTCATTTCTATACGCTTCTCAGATGCCATCATTCATGATTCTTTTCATATCAAGTGTTCTAGATGTTAAAGGCAATGGAAATTGTGGTTTCCGAGTAATTGCAGACTTTATTTATCAGGAAATGGAAAAATGGGATCAGGTGCGTAATGACTTGATGCAAGAAATGATTGAAAACTTCAACTTCTACGCAACCATCAACTTGATGCAGCAGTATGTTGAAGAGGGTCTTATACAATGTGATTTTCATTACTCTTCGGCGCCAAGTAATCATCACTTGAATCTGGGATCTCTAGGATATGTGATTGCTACACGGTATCAATGGATTGTGACATGTTTGTGTAGTAACTTAAATGGTTGCCGTTGCAAGCACGTTCTGTTGATGGGCAACCACCACAATCGCCAACCGCACAAATTGACATTTCGTGGGTCAATGGGGACCACTTTATAGCACTTAGAATGAAACCCTATAGCCCTATGCCTTGGTTGCCCTTACTCCCGGCATGGGAAAATTCTTGTGACCCTAACATACGATATTGGCTGCATATTTGGACGACCCGATTCACCAATTACCTTAATTTAGAGACATCGTAGGGGGTGTATTTTTTTCTTTGAAGTTTAGTTTAGTAATACTTTTGTTAACAATTATGTTTGACATTTTATTTATAAATTTTGTCGTAACAGTCATAATCAAAATGGACACATGACTTTATAAAAGAAAGTTAAACAAGTTATCATGACAACGTAATTTAGTATAATTAAGAAAACATTAAAAAAGTACATCACGACAAATCGTCAAAATGTCTGCAAACATCGTCCAAAGTCTCACAAACCTTGTCCCAAGGAAGCTTTCCTCATCTATCAGGATGCAACAACCTGATCCGAGGAAGTAAGTACTCTACTTGCTCTGAGCTCAAGGGGGGAACCCTCGATGGCTGAGTGTGATCATACCCCTGAGCGTGATCATCGTCGTCATGAGCAACATCATCGTCATCGTCATCATCAATACTCAGTGTCACCCGAAAATGTGAGCGCTCCCTATAAACCACGTTAAGTAAACCTCTGCGGCCTCAAACGGGGTGTTGGCTACCCTAGATCCAATGGTTCTTGGGTGAACCACATGATGCCGCCATCCCTGGAAATTGCGAACCATCTCATCGTGGTAACAAACATACTTATGTAGGTTCCAACCTCTGTACACCTTTTTTTGGAATGTATACTGAGATATGAATTATCTGTACATATCCAAATTGTCTCAGGCAACGATCAAGCATGCATGGCTCTGTAATTTTCCTACAATGAATTATGCCCGAGAAAAAACTAATAGGTACATCACGCTCAGGAGATGTCCCATATGGAGTCCAAGTAACCTGTAATTGATTAACGTGAATTTGTTGCATAATGTTAATGAGATTAATATAACTATTGAATCAAAAACTTACTTGATCAACAGTCATGTGATCAAGCGTAATACGATAATACTACAATTGATCAGGATTGTTTCTCTTCATGAAAGGAGGGGTCCATCTAGAAGCACGTGGCTCACCTTGTCTCCATTTTGATCTCGTGTTTGGCTTGAAGACATGAAAGTATTCATAGATCCAGGCCTAGAAAATATACATTATAATTAGAACAAATATTAACTTATTATATCAAAACAATATAGTAATTAAACAATATACTTGCAACAAAGTCAAGCAACCGGCCATCTGTTTACGACCAGCCCTAAATTCTATACCTAGCTGACGATATAGATAACATAAGGTGGCTGCACCCAAGCGACTCTAGGGACATCAGCTAGATGCGATAAATACATTATCGTGTGGACATTTACTCTGTTGGACGTCTTCTCCGTAAAGAGGGTCGCCCCCATCAACCAAAACAAATAACCAATCGCCCTAGGTTCAGGATTAACATTTTGGGGAGACAAATGGTCATGTACTGTCAAGAATTTAATCCCACTCAACTTCACCTCTACATTTATTTAGGACATTTCTATGCGTAGGATGGTCGATAAGAAACTCTTTGATGGAAAACATCTTAGTATCAGCAAGAAGGGGCCTCCCTTCAACAGGGATGTTTAATATATGGTGCACATCATGTAGAGTCAGTGTCATCTCCCCGAATGGAAAATGGAAAATATTAGTTTCCAGGTGCCATCTCTCAACGAATGCTGATATAAGTGGCATGTCCAAGTGTCGAAACATGCAATCCTTCAAATGCCCCAAACCACTACCAAATATTAATTTGTTTGTGGTTGCATCCTCAATGCTCCAAGATGATAGACGATCAACAGATGCATGACAACCCAATACATCCCTTTCCTATTGAACATAAAAAATAAAATATTATCAACCTTACAAAATTATTAACAAGATAAAAAAGAATGAAATAGATAGGGTTGTGTGTAATTGACCAATAATATTAAGTGGATATGTCTAAATTATCAATAATATTATGTGTAAATTACCTCGCCGTGCCATATTGCAGTTGTAACATGCCCGAGAAATCTTGTAAGTATCTCTGGGTCAACAGGCCCTCCTGGATGTGAATCCATCAACCTCCATATATCATCACCATCACCATCACCATCACCATCACCATCACCATCACCATCACCATCACCAACACCACCACCACCACCACCACCATCCTCTCGTCCTCTATAACGAGTCATTATAGTGCTCGAACTCGAACCAGCCATCATAGTGCTCGAACCAACAAAATGAAATAACCACTGACCCATCCTACCCACTTCGACCTCAACCTCCTCAATCACCTCTCTCGATATTGGTGAAGGACTTGTCTAGATAGGTGGAGTGCGAATTATGGGTGCAAATGGAGTCTCCACATGATTATTGGTAGCAACGGGAGAGTGTGGAGGGGTAAGATCATTCCTTCTGTTTGTTGCTATCACGCGTCTGCCATATACTGTACTCATACTAGGTCGTGCAACCTCGACCTGATTAGGGACATGTGTATCAACAACCCGGCGTTTTCCTCCACGTGTGCGTGCCATCTTATTTCAAATAAAAAGAAAGTAAAGTTAGGTACAATTGATAAAAGGATTTTTAGGACATGTGCACTACTCTTTTAACTCATATTTCATATTCTAAGACTGCAGAATCAATAAAGATAGTTATCAGCAACAACATATGGAGTTTAGTTTGTAATGAAGAACTGCATTTTATCACAAATATTATTCTCAAAGCTTGCCCCTCTGCATTTTATCAGTTGGAAGAAGACAATTCTTACATTTTGACTAAGAGACAAGAAATAGCAGCAATAAAGAGCGAGGGACGTGTTACTTGGGACTTAGGAAGTATGTAGTTGTAGCTGATAGATACCTCTATCAGTCTGCAATTCGGTGCATGGGGTCTCAGAATCCCTAGATCCAATACTTACACTAGAGTGCCCATCAGTGGCTAATAAGGTATGATCACCAACTCTTTCACCTTCTGATGAGTTTCCCTGCAACATTTACATTTGCAATAATTAAGCAACCAATTATCAATATTTTTGAAAAGTTGAATTAACAATATTTTACCACTTAGATATTAACATTGGAACAATCTGAGCCACCGTGATCATAAACTTGTCAACACTTGAAAATTAATCACAATTTCGGCTTGTGTGATATACAAACTCAACTATCTATACCTTAAGCATTATATAACAAACTAAAGAGGCAGAGGTTCACATCCAGTAGCAATGTAACAAGAACAATGATCATCAGATAAGAAACAACTTCAGTTGTTCTGTACCTTCTTTTTGTACTTTTGGTTTGATAAATTCATCGCCTTATTAGAACGGAATATGGGTAAAATATTTATTTACATGATCCCAATAATTGTTGTCAAGGAAGTCCAAATGAATTCCCTAGCTAATTGCTTCTCTTTAATTAAGAGTTAAGACACCATATTAATAGCTTTTCTTTAGCAGAGCAAGGCTAACAATTTTCTTTCCCGTCTGACCAAATTTGAGGATAACAAATGACAAATGGAAATGGAAAATAAACATTTATAAAGCTAACACAAAAATAGTAACTTGATAGACAATCATTAGATGTCAATTATAGGCATAGTCGCTAGAATCTAGGAGACCGGAAGTCTCAAGCTAAGAACTTCGTAATTTCGTGTCTTTCAAGGCAATTCCTTACCATAGTCTATTATGTGACATAGAAGTAAGAAGAAAAGCCCACCGGGCCACAAAGGAGACTATTGGATTTGGACTCATCACTCATGGGATGAAAGGAATTAAAGTTAGCCTTAACGAGTTTGAGGGGAATTAATGTTAACCTTACCCTTGCTTTAGAAGTATACTTTTCCAAGTTTTTGATCTCACAATATAGCCGTGATCGTGAGAAAGCTGATTATAATTATAGGTGAAATGATCAATTACATCAAACCTACCTTGACTTGAAGATATAATTCCTTCCTTTTCACACTTATTGAGTTATTTCATTCCCCTTTTGGTTTGTTCTTTATTCATAAATCATACATAACCTAACCCACCAATCATTTCGGTTCATTGAGAGCTTTTAGCATCCAGAGGCTAAAAGCAGGAGCGAGGTATGTCCTGTAAAACATTCTTACTTCTTTTCCTATTGTTACGCTAGTATATCCGAGGACGGAGGAGTCCTGTTCTTCCTCTGCACAACATCCTATGTGCTTGAGTTGCAAAAGCTAAGTGGAGCTCAAGCTATGCAACCGCTAAACAATCGGCTAAACCACTTGAAGGAGCTAGTAAGAAAACCAAGGATGAGGATGGTGACGAACGGGAGCGAGGATGAAGAGAATGCTAAAAAAGTTGAAGTAAAAAGTTGGAAGAAAACTACTAAAACCAGAGCTAAGAAGCCTCCCGCAAAGAAGTCCGATGATAGTGACGAAAAAAGTGCCAAAGGCGATGACAACAACGATGATATCGATAATGGAGATGAAGAGCTAATCAAGGAGGTAAAAAACTATTGCAAGAACGAAATCCGGGGAAAACAAGAAGGTTGATGGAAACCACAAGGGAGCTAAAGGAGGTAAAAGACCTACAAAAAAGAAAGATAGATAGTGATGATGGTAGCGATGGTGATGACGACAACGAGGATGATGAGGATCAAAAGAAGGTTACAAAGAGAATACAAAGTAATGCTGAGAAGATACCAAAGAAGAAAATTCAAGCTGTGCAAACTGGCAAGAAGCCGAAGAAGAGAGCAAAGTAGTTGGTGCTTCATACATTTCATGTTTTGTAAAAAATGGGAAGGACGGTGTTTGCTTGTAATGGACCCATTTCAGTTTCTTCTGTCTGCAGTATCTATTGGGGTTTGTGTAGTCATCAAATGCTTCTCTTCTAGGTTATCCCAACCTTTTAGATTCTCGAAGTTTCATGATACCTATTATACGTGGCTACATCTACATATAATGGAATGAACCACTTATTTTATTCTATTTAGTATTTTCCAATTTAAAATCTAAATTCTATAATTATATATGGAGTACATTAAAAACAACACACCCACAGAGACATAACTTAAAAATTCATTGGACCGGGAATGCTTTCATCTGAAAATGTTATATGCATTAAAGTGAAGGAAAAGAATAAGTACTTGGATATAATTTGGTTATGCCTATTCTATTTCCAGCCAGCATTCATTAGGATCGAATGAGATGAATCTTGATTATAATCTTTTTTACCAACTTACGATTCTAGATAAGTAAAGAACAAGTGTAGAACAATCAAAATCTGCAACACGGTTAGAAATACTTCTTACCTTATCTATCGACGCCAAAAATTCTAATCATTCAAATCAAAACATTGAGGGGCTAGCTCAGGCAACCTCAAGTAATCAATTTTTGTAATGTTGCAGACGTAAGTTCGGGAAGTTTCAATTAAATCATAAAAACTATATACACTCGATTTTGCATAACCGGAATCTCTGCAATCTGACCACTTTCAAAAAGTAGGGGAACTAACAGGAGCTCAATTTGCTAATAACCAGAAGCTCTGCAATCTGACCACACTTTCAACTAAGCAGGGGAACTAACCGTGCATCTCATCTCCCTCCAACGATTAGTGCCCCATCCCAAATTTCTTACATATACTGCAGGAGCTCAATTTGCTGCTTTCTCGGCCATTAATGCAACCCAACAATCATGTTTCAGGAATCAGGCCTATAAGATCTCTTCTTCCAAATATGGGAGTCCAGTTAGTATTTTGACAATTTTTAAAAGAAAGTCGCTAGTTATGATACTTTTTTCTTAAAGTATCGTCGGTTAATTCAATTTTATTCTTATAGTGTCGCCAGTTTTCAAAACAAAATGACCTAAACTATCGTCTAATTTCAAGAATCAGTATACTAGATCACTCCATCAACTAGAGAGGAAGGTAAGGAAGCACACAACACTTAATTATTCAGAAGGTAGGAAAGATTTTACAGTGCAAATATTTTGCGGTAGAAATTCATGAAAGCTTTAGTAACTCACCTTCACGTAGGATGGGAAGTAGAAGGGAGAGGATGCCGGTGGAGAGCAATGTTCTAAAAATCGTTAGGTGGCCGCTAGGCGGCACACTAGCGCCTAGCGCCTAGGGGACTAGTCGGGGCATAATCAGGGCCTAGGCGGGGCCTGGAATTAAGGCATAATTACCATTTTTTTGATAATTTACATCAAAGATCAAACACATTGAATACAAATTTAATTTTTTTTTTATGTTTGTCATTTTATCAAACACTTGTCTATATTTGTAAAATGAACAAAAATATACAAACCTACCATTAATCTCAATTCTCAACAACCCCAAAGCAATAAATCAGCCAAGTTTAGAGCTAAAAACAAAAAAAAAGATATTACTCCAGTTCGCCCCCCATTACCTCCCTCTCTGCATCACCATTACCACTCTCCCTTCCTTCTTCTTCGACACCGCATGCACAAAATCAAAGCTACAAAAATAAATTAAGGTCGGTGAGGTTTGGCGTAGACGCCGACTTGGTCGATTAGGCGCGTAAGAAAGTTAGAGAGGGCCTAGAAGCGGGGCCTAGGCGAAGCTAGGCGGGGAGTTTTAGAACACTGGCGGAGAGAGGGATCGAAAATGGCTTGCTGTGATTGAGAGACGCTGACAGAGGGATGAGATTGAAGAGAGAGCCGCCGCAATTGCAGAGAGAGAATCGATTGTTGTGAAAACTACATCTATTTAATTTAATTGAACATTTAATATTGAATTAATTCAATATCCATTTTTTTTGTTTTCATTTGGGCAGTTTGGTAACTTGATTAGAGTTTTTATTTTATTTATATTTGATGGAGGGTATTTTGATAATCAGACATTCTAAGTAGTGTGGTAATTAGAGTTTTTAGGTGTAACATTTAGGGGTTCTAAGTAGTGTCATTTTTTACCTTTTTTTTTCTTTTTTTGGTTTAAATACATGTTTTCGATAAATAATAAAGTATATAATTGAAATATTCCAAATGGATGTAAGATTTAGAGTAATTTTGGCAACAAAGAATTGAATGAAATTTTTAGATATGTACCTTCTAGTAGTACAGTGACTTGACTCAGTTGACCCAAGGCTGAGCCAATCATAATTAAGTGAAACACAAAAGTCAGTCTTCTTGACCCATTGGTTACGACTTACGACCAACAACAATAAGGCAATTAAGGAAAATTGGATGGAAAATTGATTTGTTTGCTTATTTATTTATTATTTTTATTTTTTGTGTGGTGTGTAACTTATGGAGGAGGGGGAATGAGAAAATTGGATGGAAAATGGATTTGTTTGCTTTTATGATTGGCCGTGGGATTACTTGCCATTGTTGAATTTAATAGCACTAAATTAAGAGATGTAAATGTAGAAAAAATTGATTATTGACTAGGTTTGACACCTTCTTTGAGAGGAGACAAAAAATCTTTTCAATGCAGCCATAGATAAGGGTTTTGAATATGACGTGTCAATAGTGCTATAGATAAGAGTTGTGAATATGACGTGCTAGCTAAATTTTTCACATTATAGATAGGGTGATTAGATTTTCATATTTTAAAGGGGAAACTTTTCAATGCTGCAATGGATAAAAATTGTGAATATGAAGTGACAAACAAATTTTTTCGCATTCTCGATAAGACAGTCAATTTTTCACATTTTAGTTGAGGATATGAATACTGTTGATGATTTAAGTAGAATCATTGATCATTTGGTATAGTTGGGATTTATGTTTCAAAGATGGATGAGTTTGAGAATACTATATTGTGAATCTGGATGTGCAGATTGCACATTCACATAAGTTTTTATGGACTTGTGGTTGTTAATAATCAAATATTCGGTTCAATCATTTTTTTGAATTTTGTCAAATATATTAAAAACTCCAGAAACAGTTCCGGCAAACAAGCACATATGATTGTTAACTAATAAGATCTATCAAATAGAAACAATGGATGAAAAGAAATCTGGTCACGGCACGTTATACTGGTGATTACATTTGTAGTATCCAGTATTGTGAGAAGACATGATGCATGAAGACTCCTACCAAATAAAATAATCAAGAAATATATATATATATATACCATATATAAAAGATGTTAGAAAATGTTATGGACTTGATCTAAACTCGATAATTACAACTCAAAACCTATTAATTTATCCAATCCGATTGAAAAATTACATAACCCAATTGGACCCTTTTTTTTTTTTTTTTTGGTCGAAATGGGTTACCCTTTTCGATCCAAAAAAATTAACAGGTCAATTTGGGTCAGGTTAAAATGAGTCGGATCCGTTACCTATTTCGACCCGCTGTTTTTTTGCTATATAAAGTAGGTTGAAACGGGTCGACCCGTTCTGGTCCGTCACCCATTTCAACCCGATTTGTTTCGACTCAACACATTTTTACTCGTTTTGTTTTGGGTTATAACGGGTTACGACCCGTTTTATCACAACTTATACCCGATCCAACCCACCCAATCGTCATGCCTAACTCGATCTAATCACCATTTGATAGCCATGACCAAGATAGATGTTATACAATGTTATGCACAAAACCTTCCATAATTCTAACCTTTCCAACCTATAAAATAATAAAATACATTAAGAAAGTTTTTTACAAAAAATGTCACACATAATTATTGGATTTTTAAATCTAATAATCTCCGCTTTTTTGTCTTTCCGGTCAAAACATTCAATTTGATTCAAATAAATCAAACATGATTCTCGTCTCTCACAACTCAATTTCAAACACACAATAAGTCGGATCGCGAGGATTCTTTTTAAATAAAATATCGATAATATCGTTTTTTCTAAATTTTTGACAAATAATTTTGGGAGAGATAAAGTACTGGTCACTGTATTGACTTGCAAGAGAGTTTCCTAGTCTACAATTATTTAAGGCAAAAACTTGTGTAGGACGGTCTTACGGATCCTAAATCCGTAAGACGGAGCCCCATCTACAAATTCGCTGGTTAATAAAAAACAAACTGTTAAAAATAACCACAAAAGTTGGTAGTAGGCGGAACTTAGAGTCTTACCCAAGGTAGTTCAAGGTTCGATTCCCCCAGCTTTAACATTACGTTTTTAATGCTCATTTCGTCTATTTATTAAATGTGACATTTTTCTTATGTTTCCCACACCTTGAATTTTAATGTTAAAAGTGAAATTATAAAAGGAAATTTATTATAATTCTCATTAAAATACAAAGTAACACTGTTAATACTAAAAAGAGACACATTTTAATGTTAAAAGTGACATTATAAATGAAAATTTATTATAATTCTTATTAAAATACAAAGTAACACTTTTAATACTAAAAAGTGACACATTTAATACTAAAAAGTGACACTCTTAATACTAAAAAGTGACACTCTTATAATACTAAAAAGTGACACATTTAATATTAAAAAGTGACATTAAATGATACATTTAAAACCAAACGTGACACATTAAAAACACAGAAGTGACACATTTTAATGTTAAAAGTGACACTATAAATGAAAATTTATTATAATTCTTATTAAAATACAAAGTAACACTTTATACTAAAAAGTGACACTCTTAATACCAAAAAGTGACACTCTTATAATGCTAAAAAGTGACACTCTTAATATTAAAAAGTGACACATTTAATACTAAATGTGACACTATAAATGAAAATTTATTATAATTCTTATTAAAATACAAAATAACACTCTTCATACTAAAAAATAACACATTTAATACTAAAAAGTGACACATTTAATACTAAAAAATGACACTCTTAATACTAAAAAGTGACACATTTAACACTAAAAAGTGACACTCTTAATACTAAAAAGTGACACATTTAATACTTTTTAGTGTTAAATACTAAAAAGTGACACTTTTAATACTAAAAAGTGACACATTTAATACTAAAAAGTGACACTCTTAATACTAAAAAGTGACACATTTAACACTAAAAAGTGACACTCTTAATACTAAAAGTGACACATTTAATACTTTTTAGTGTTAAATGTGTCACTTTTAATACTAAAAAGTGACACATTTAATACTAGAAAGTGACACTCTTAATACTAAAAAGTGACACATTTAACACTAAAAAGTGACACTCTTAATACTAAAAAGTGACACATTTAATACTAAAAAGTGACACATTTAATACTAAAAAGTGTCACATTTAATACTAAAAAGTATCACTTTAAAATTAACGTTGACTGTCAAAACTTGGCTGGTTTATTACTTTGGGGTTGTTGGGAATTGAAATTAATGGTAGGTTTGTATATTTTTGTTCATTTTACAAATATAGAAAAGTGTTTCATAAAATGACAAATATAAAAAAAATTAATTTGTAGTCAATGTGTTTGATCTTTGATGTAAATTATCAAAAAAATAGTAATTATGCCTTAATTCTAGGCCTCGACGTCCCTGCGCTAGTCCCTAGGCGCTAGCACTAGTGTGCCGCCTAGCGCCGCCTAACGATTTTTAGAACCTTGCCAAAAAGTAATATTTTTTAATTTATAAAGTAACATTTTAACGTCAAACGTAATGATTTTTATTTATAAAAAAATGAGACACTTTTCAAAGTGAAATTAACACATTTAAGCCCAAAAAGTAACACTTTTTCAAGGAAAAATTATAATTTTCATTAAAAATGCAAAGTGACACTTCTAAGACCAAAAGTGGCACATTTTATACTATAAACTGACATTGTTAATAGTAAAAAGTGACACTCTGCATATTTAAAGATGAGGGGTGGCGCTGTAATTTTAAAAAATTAAGGGGTTGCATTGAGATTTTTTAGTATTAATTGTGTCACTTTTTAGTATTAAGAGTGTTACTTTTTAGCATTAAGAGTGTCACTTTTTAGCATTAAGAGTATTAATTTGAATTTTAATGAGAATTATAATAAATTTCCCTTTATAGTGTCATTTTCAACCTTAAAATGTGTCATTTTTGTCTTTTCAATGTATCATGTTTGGCTTTAAACGTGTCATTTAGCATTTCGTTAAAGTCCATTAAGGTCCGTCAAGTATCCCAAGGCAATTGATGTTAACGGATGGTTAACGGAGCTGACTAATGATTAAACTGTAAGGCGTGAAAAATATAAGAATTTTGGTGGCAAACAATGAAAGTGGAGGGACACCGGAGCAAATAGAAGAACTTCTCATTAATGAGAATTAAAAACAAATTATGTAACTAGGAGGATTCAAACAGCCAACCTCCGGCTGGCTTAGTCTTCAAGCGTTTCCTCTGACCAACATGCCAATCTTAATATTGTGATTTTAATTAATATGTTTCGTTATTAACGCCGCAAATCGATGCTGCTACGGTAAGGATCACTAGGGGAATGCTGAGTCCAAAGAATCCCATTATTTAATTGCCTGGTGCGTGAACATTACGCCTGAGTTAACTAGCCACTTGTGTTGACTCGAAGGGGGAGACTCCATGTCTGCAAGTATTTTAGGGGCCCGGCCGTGAACATTACGATTTACGCCAGCCTTAACTGGCATTGGTCATCCATGTATTAGATTGAATTTTAAGTTTCATTTTAATGCATAGATTTAAAAATAATAAATATTTAAATTTACGAAATTTAAATAATGTAGACTTTGCTTAATATCATAACAATTTCATTGTTTAGTCAATGTGAGGAACTCAATTAGTAAAATTTAATTTCAACAAATGTTTAGATAACTAGTTTCGCATAATGGTATCTATTCTTAGTGATTAAGTTATCAATGAATCAAATTAATCAGAATCAATAGAATTTAATGCTCTCTAAACCATTAAAAAAGACATATTTATCCATTATATATTTGTATGTACCAGCGGAAGCCAAAAGCAGTGCGTAGGCGGATTGCCAGCCTGAAAAGCCCGCGAACATAACGATCATGAAAACTCCTAGCCCAAACCGTCTCGCGTAGGGCTGCGAGCAAAACGGGCAAGTTCGCAAAAAATGGATTTATTTAAAATTTTATTTATTTATTATCAATTATTTGAATTTAGAATATATTTGAATTTAGACAGATAAACTGTTACATTCATAATACTTCAAATAACAAACTTACATATCCATCCATTAATATATTCAAAATACTAAATAAGTAAATAACAAAATAACAAAATTAGTAAATTACATGTCCATAATCCATTAAGTTCAAAATACTAAATAACAAAATTACATAACCAATTAACCATTAAATTCAAAATACTTAAAACACTAAATAACAAATTTAAATTACATATCCATTAAATTTAAAATACTTCAAATACTAAATATAAATAATAAATTTCAAATTTCATCGACCAAAATACCAAATCACCATGTCATCATTAAAATCATTTACATTGTCTTCGTCAATAATTTATACCACATTCGACATGGATGCTTCCGATGGGGACTTTTGGACATTTGCATCTTCATCAGCACATTTACCTATATATAATAAGATATTTTCATGACTCTTGATTTCTTCCTCTTAATTCTTAATCTGCAAATAACAAGATAATTATAGGAAAATTAAGAAAAAGAAAAATTGAAACTACAAGATAACCTTTTTTAATGGCATACAACTTCTAAGGAGATAATCCAAGCATGACAATTGCTCTCGATAAGTCAAGACAAGCACAGGCAAAAGTTCTATTGGGTAAGAAACTTACCTCTTTGATGGAAATATCTTCAAAATACGTGGAAAAAAGAAATTTCTAATTTGATAAAATTAATAGGATCATTCAAATCTAAAAGGCTTCCAGCCAAAGGACTTAACATATGATGAATGAGAAAGCAACAAAACCTAAACCTCTAAACTTGCTAGGCTTCCGGTTAGAAAATGATTCAAATACTACATATTCATACAATGCATACTAGGATGATGTTGTCATGTAAACAGACTTAGAGAAACTGGAAATAACCATGAAGCTAAAGGATAAAGTACATACATACTTACTACTGAGTTCCAGCCAGGTGTTTTTATACTACTAACCTATTTTTTCATTTGCAATTTCAATTTCATATAAAACATTATATCCATACCCAGGTACAAAGTCTCAAATGACTTCTACAAGCTCAATATAACCAAGTTTATAAATCCTGATATACCCGGCCCAAACCGGGTCACGAGCAAGGCACGAGTTAACATCACGTGCCAATCACGAGCACCATACCCCTGGGGCCCACAGCTCAGCGAGCAATATGAGAGAGCCAGCGAGCACCGAGCAGCATGACCCTCACTCAAACCTCGGGCGGCAAAGGCTTGCTTGCGTCCGACCGCAGGCCATGACCGGGAATCATACTTGCGTAACAAAGGAATCAGACTTACTTTGCCCAGACCTGGTCGAGCACCGGCCTTGCCTGCCCGACCAGGGGCCGATCTTCAGACTGACAAGTTCGGAGATCAATACAAACAGAATAATCGGGCAGAGCCTTGCTCGCTCGAGCCCACATCAAGCCGGGGACGCTGACAGCTTGCTTCCTAAGGCAAGTCAAAGGTTTCCATGATTAGGCAAAACACTTGCCTTATCAACTCCTGTATCTACGCGGTCAACCGCCTGTTTCGCCTAGAATCAAGGGATTTCCCCCTTGATTATCTCTGCAAGAAGAGGAACCGAATCCTAAACGGATTCAATCACCTCGAGGGCCTATAAATACCTCACCATAATCATCAACAAGGTACACACACTTTTGAGCCTCAAGTTACTCCGTCAATTTGCTTCGACAATCACTGATACTTACCTCACGGAGGAGGTTTCGCGAGGCCTTGCCTTGCACTTCAATTCGTGTTCTTGTGATCTTAGCAGGCTCAGGGAAGGTGCTCACAAGCCCAGATATCCTACCCATTCAAGGACGGCCCAAGCTGGCGCTTTTGCCACATCGCTTTTGGTTCCACGGTCGAAACGAAGTTTCATCACTTCCCTCTACATTTTTCCCAGAAAATCTTTCACTATTCTTCTATTGCAATGGCTGGAAAGGGTAGCAAACACCATGCCACCGCAAGCAATCAACAGCCGGGCACTGCCGGAAACAACCTCCCCGTGAGCACCGCACGGGTGCAAACCAGAACCAAAAGGTGGCCGCAGGCAAAGCGCCATGGCAATGAAGTGCCATTCGTGAGGGGCAAATCTCCCAACATGCCCAGAGCCGGGCAAGCCAACGTGATGCCAGTTGTTATAAATGAGAGACGGGATGCTCGCTCTCAAGATCTCGATGCGCCTTAATCGCCAAATGAGAACAAATGGTAGTCACATGAATCACCTGACATAACCCCCGATCAACAAGCCGCCTCGCAAGTTCAAAGTGTAGTATTATAGTAAAATGTGGCGCGCCAACCAACAATCGCCGCTGGGCCATGCCCTACTGCTGGGCGGCGTGGCAATGCCTCAAGCTGAGTATCCCTGCCTCCCCCAGAGTTGCCAGCAGAGGAGGCATGCCCTGTCGTTCACATACCGTCGGCGAGTGGGCGACAAAAGCATGCCGGCGAGGCGGACGGTCGGCGCCAACATCATTCCATCGCCACCATGAGAACTATGCAGGAGAGGCCGTGAGATCGGGAATGCGTGAGGTAGAGCACGGCGGACAAAGTACAAAGCTTCGCATCACTCGGGAGGTGGGTTCCTCCTGCGCGCCCACCTTTGCCCGCATGTGCGTGGCGATGCCTCGGATCCCGCCCATTCTTGAAGGTGGCAGAGCCTTGAGGCGGCATGCGAAGATGGAGAGCATGGCATAGCAAAACAAATGGCGAGCCTAGCGTGGCCAAGCCGGTTATGGCGCCATTAAGCGCGGAGGCAGCCCTTTCACTCGAGATTGAAAATCGCCACGCCACAGATCATCTTCCACAATGACAAATATTTTGGGAAGAAGCGAGTAGCGATTAGCTCCGATCGTTTGAGCACAAATTCGGATAGTTCTTGATATTGAAGCCTTGAAAATGCGGGCATTCGAGGAGCCCTCCGGGGAAAGCGGAGCTGGTTGGGCGAGTTCCCAGGAACCATTGGGAGCTGGGGGTGCTCAGAAAGTTTACGGAAGAATTTGGCAATGCAGGCCCAACCAGAAAAATCGTTTCGACCTCGCTAAGATCAAGCGAGGAGATCCGAATCTGGCCAGTTGCGAAAAGGTTCGAGAGATGCTTCGAAGCAGGTGACCGCGACAGTGAGATAACATTTGCTATCTAAACAACATGAGGCGGGGCAGCTGAAGAAACCATGCTATGATGAACGGGCTTAAAGGCGAGTTGTGGCGAACTCATCTTTTTCGACGAGAAGCGTCCATGAGATAAAGCCAAGGAAAAGACAAGGCTCGAGGCGGCCTCGGCCTGTAGGTGACCGAGCCAGCCAGCTCAAAATAGGCTCGACCAGAGGCGAAGGTTGTTCGAGGGAATCTCGGTTTACCCGTTAAACACGGCGGGGAAGAGATCATGCTCGGTGGGAGATGCCACGCCTATCCCCT
>CM028381.1:3353827-3389232 GCA_013146195.2 Codonopsis lanceolata | reverse complement strand
TTCATCAATCTTCTTTTGGTTCAATTTCAAATACGAATGCAAATGCAAACATAGTCTCATTTCGAACTCTATTCCTCGACATGAATTCGAGTTGAGATCACCAATGATTCGAGAAATAGGACGCATCTCTTGTTTCAATAATGGTTGGAGGAAGATCATTTCTAGCTGGGTTCTTTCTTAAGAATCGTGGAGTAGGTTGAGAAGGTGATTCACCAATATCGTTCTCGAAGAGATAGGATCTTGAAACCTTCATTTTCTCGTGAACAAGAAGGGTGAGTGATCTGCAAAGGTGTTTGGGGTAAAACAAGAGATAGGTTCCGTCAACAGTGGTTTCGTACCGCAGAGTCAAGTCCGCCAGCTGAAGGGTTAGTAGAACTCGAAGGGTCTCAGAAGCTGCACTCAGGAGAGTAAGTAGATGTTGTATTTGTACATGTCTCATCATTATCGAATCATTAGCAACATTCTGAGCCTTTCTAGGCTCTAACAAGTCAAATTCATCAAAAGTAATATGTACGCATTCTAAAATTTTTAAAGAAGTTTTATCGAAAATACTAAATGCTTTTGAATGTTTGGAATAGCCTTAAAAATTCCTTTGTCTCGATTTTTGCATCAAATTTTCCTCTATATTCTTTCCATTATAAAGAATAAAACATTTACAAATTTAAGATTTTAAAAATCCTATGTTTGGGTCTTCCTCTCCATATTTCATATGGAGTTTTGTTATGAAACTTGTTTACTGGATCTGCTTCCGGTAAAACATGCAGAGTTGACTTTCTTCCTTAAGTACTTTGGAAGTTTTGCTTACGCCATCATAGTTCTTGCCGCTTCAATCAATGTTCGTTCTTCCGCTCAGCCTACACCATTTTGTTGAGGAGTTCCAAAGCAGAAGAAGTTGTGGCCGATCCCGTGGTCATCACAATATCTTTCTACACCGATCAAGTTGTTCTTGAATTCGGTGCCATTGTCTGATCTTATGTCACTAATATCTTCAAGCTTTTGGGTTTGAAGTCTTCTGAAAAGAGCGGTGACTAGATCATATGTCTCATCTTTCGAAGTCATTGTTTCGATCCAGGTGAACCTAGAGTAGTCGTCAACTACTACAAGTGTGTACTTGTCTCCCGAGATACCGACCGTAGTGATTGGTCCAAAGAGATCCATATGCGTGTTGAAGAGGTCCTCATTGTTGACATGATGATACTTTCTTTTGAAGGAAGACTTGGAAAGTTTTCCTAATTGGCAAGCTTTACAACTTCGCTATGGTCGGCAGACAATCGTAGTAGACCTCGACAAGCCTATCTTTGGAAAGCTTGGAGAGGTGCTTGAAGTTGAGGTGGATCGAGACACTTGTGCCATAGCCAACTCGTTGTCACGAACGTTGTTAGCAACTAGGCAAAGGCCGGAGAATCTCCTAGAAGATTTAAGTCCACTATAGACGCTTCCTCGTCTATTGCCTGGCGGCCATGATGCTGAGCAGATTCACGATCTTTGATAAGACATTGGTTGGAGTTGAATTGGCAGATTAGTCCTTTGTCGCAGAATTGGGATATGCTCAGAAGATTATGCTTTAAGCCATTCACTAGAGAAACTTTGTTGATGGAGAGACTTCCTACTAGTGATCGAGCCATACCCAATTGTTTTCCCTCTTGCATTGTCACCAAAATAACTATGGGACCTTTGGCTTCCTATATATGAGAGTAGACTTTTTGTTCCCTCGTCATGTGTCTTGAGCGCCCACCGTCTGCCCGTACTGTGATGTCCTTATCTTTCGAATCTATAGCCATGAAGCATACCCGAAAAGATTAAGGAAGCAAGGTCCCTTTATTTTCTTTTAGGTCCTAAGGATTAGCAACCTTTGGAACCCATACATGCTTCAACCTTGAGAGAACTAGGTCTCTCCAAATTTTGGAGTGAACCTTAGTGCATTCTGGGCCGATGGCCTAGGCAATTGCAAGAATGACATAAATGGAAGTTCCATAGAAACCTGCCGCTGGTCTTAGTCAAGAGTGATTGTGATTGTCTTTGATCTTAATGTACCGCCCTTGGTTCAAATTGCTTGTTGACGGTAGACTTAATTGGTTTCTTTGGATCTTCCTAGGAATGTTACTGCCAGCAGACTTAGCCTTGGCGGGTCTCTGTCCGTTGATAATCCTTTTAGGAGGATCCGAAGAATACCTTTAAGTTTACTTTCACAGCATAGTAGGGCATCGTCGTTTTCATAGATGACAAACTTGATAGTCGCCTAGAGATTTCAGTCTACCGCCGCCAGACTTAGCCTTGCGTAGTTGTTGTCAGAGACTTTAGTTTCTCTACTGTTATTTCTCAAGTTTCTCATTAGAAGCAAGAATCTTGGCTTTCCTTTCGAGCCTTGGGATAAACATAAGGTACACTTGTATAACCAAGACCTTGTTTTCCTTGTTTCCGAACGACGCCTCTGTTTAGAGAAGGAGATATCATAAGCCTTGAGGATTCACCTTTCTCTCGGATTCACCTTTCTCGTGATGAGTATGTCATAATCCGGGCTCATCGAAATATCCTATGCCGCATTTATCTTTACTTGACTTTGGCTTGAAAGGATTTCTTCAAAGGTATCCTTGGAGTCGCTCCAAGAGTCAATTGTCTTTGCAAGGCAATTTTCTCCCTGATCAAGTCCTTTGATGTGCTCGGTGAGACATTCGATTTTGTCACAAAGGAATTTGTTTTCTCCTTTAAGCTTGATACTCTCTTGTTGACAACTATTGAGAGTTTGAATCTCACCATCAGAGATTTCAAAGAAGCTTCTCACGCACGAAGAAGCTTCTTGGCGAAGTTTTACATAGGCTACTCTAAAGGAGTTGAACTCTTCAAGCATATCTTGATTATCTTTAAGAAGTTCTTCCTTACTGAAGTTCTCACAGTTGATCTCACTTTTGTCCAAGGGACTAGGTGAGACTTCGACTTCATGTTCAGAGTCATAGGTGGACTCCGAATCATTAGCTATTAAGCATATGTTAGCTTGCTCACAATCGTCTCTTCCTCGTCGAATCGGCCTCAAACCATGTAGCAACTGTTTATCTTCTACGTCTTTAGCCAGCATACCCTTTTGCTTTTGAAATTTCTTATAAGTAGGCCTTCGGTATGCTTCAAATTTTGGCTTTGGACATTTGGAGGCAAAGTGACCAGGTTTTCTACAATTGTAACACACAAGCTCTTCTTTAGATGAGCTTTCACCAGTCTTTCTATAGGACTGCTGGTGTGTGTCCTTCCTTCCATATTTTGCAAATTTTTAAAAATGTTTTACAAACATATCAAATTGTTCGTCTGAAAGAAAATCGTTTTCACTGGAGGAAGTGGAAGGTTTGTTTTCAACAGTGGTTTCTTCTTGGACCATGGCTGGCAAGGATACAGTTCTGAACTATTTGTCCTGCTCTAGAGCTTGATTTACTTCGAGCTCATAAACCTTCAAACTTGCGTAAAGACTACAGAGAGTCATTTCGTTTAAGTTTTTGGATTCTTTCGTGGCAATGGTCTTAACATGCCACAAGCTACCTAGAGAGCCTAGAAATCTTATGTTCATTTCCTTTTTGTCATAGGTTTTACCAAGAGAAAAACAACTATTAATTACCTCACTAAAGCGATCGTAAGCTTGTCTCAGTGTTTCCTTAGGATCTTTCTTGAAGGAGTCAAACTGTTGGATGCATGTGTATTTTCTGTTATCTCTTGTGTCTTGGTCTCCTTCCAAGTATTCCACAAGAGCTTCCCACATCTCTTTTGCAGTGGTACATCGGATCGCTTGTTGGTACGTGCTTGTGTCTAGAGAGCTAGTTATGATGTTGATTGCTTTACTATCTAGCTCTACTAGTTTTCTGTCGTCCTCTGTCCATTCTGATTCTTCTTTGGGTATTTCGGTAGGATTCCCAGCGATGGAGGCTAGAAGGTTGGCCTTCATTGGTACATGTTGTCCTGCTAGTACGCACTTTCATAACCTGTTGTCAATGGAGTTCATAAAACGCATTACCTTATCCTTCCAAACATCAAAATGGCCTTCGTCCAATATTGGGACGTGGTTCGCATTTGATGTAGGCATCATGTAGTGTGTTTGTGCCATTGGATCGAGTCTCTCAAGAGTTTAGTCTTGGAAAAACTAGTTTTCAAAGAATTATGCTCTGATACCAATTGTGAGTCCCAAAGAGCACAATAATAAGCTAGAATGGGGGGGGGGTTGAATAGCTTATTAGACACTTAAAAACTTTTTAAGTAAGTTCCTTTGACAAGCACTTGCAATCTATTGAGAAGATTGAAGTAGTGGAAGTCTTGCAAGGAAACAGGTTCAAGTCTGTCGATTAAGGACTACGGTGACTTGAATACTCAAGTCTGCAATTGAGGATATAGGTAAAGGAAATAGTAAATAGTTCAAGAGAAAACAAGCAGTAAAGGAAGAACACAAGTATTTGGGATGGTTCACACTATAAAGAGTGCTACGTCCACCACCAAGGCAGTCAACCTTGGATTTAAAAGTGCACTATGTTTTCCACTAGTTCTACTACAAGGAATATACCCAATGGATCGTGTACAAAAATATTGACTTGTGTTTGGGGGTTTGGGAATTAAATATCTGGGTAAATAAGATATTTAATTCGTGCAGAAGAATAGTTATGAAGGATGACAACAAGAAGTTAAAAGATAAGTGTTGAAGCAAGTCTTCTTGTTGTCGAGGACTTCTTGATCAGTTTAAGATCTTGAATGCACTGAGTATAAAGACTTTGAGTTGTCGAAGATTTTCAGAGCATTTCATGAAGTGTGTATCTTCAGTCTTTAATGTAGGTATATATAGCTGGAGCATTTTGGAGATCCGTTGGGAAGACGAAGTGTAACAGCTCTATTAGGTTGAATGCATTAAATGCATGGAGCTGTTTTGATGGTTTCGTCTTCACTGTTACTGAGAAGAGAGTAGGTGCAGAGACATTTGTAGAGACTGGTCGGAAAGCAATCCGGATGTCAGATCTGCAAGAGTTGAGTACTGTAGGTGACGATCGTTCACCCCTGTCACTATTCGAGCTGAAAGTCTTCCTACTTTTCGGAAAGCTGTTTTAGGCATGTCTGAGAAGCCAGGGAATGTCTTAATTTAAATTCAAACTGATAAGGATAAATTTAATTGATCCACTAAGACTTGTTTGTCTGGACATGTCATGCTTGACCATGTGCAGACAAGGTCTGCCGCTGGTTCTGTGGTTTGCGTCTTCCGGTGAAGCACAACCGAAGTCTTCCGCCGAACCTGTGAAGCCTATAAAACAAACTATTCTTTGGCAAAGTTCTATACACAATTGTCACGCTAATTGATACGCAGCCCGATTAGCCACTAATGTATAAAACTAATGTAATGTATGAGTAGATATAAATCTAGATATAAATGAGAATCAACATCATCCTTGAAGATGAACTGCATAACGAGATGAAGGAATACATGAATCGATCTTCAAAAACTGTAATTACAACGACTAATCTACGTAATACAAACTAAAATCTAAGCTAAAGCTGTTTCCTAACACTTTCTGGACGTTCTTTGACTTTGGCTACCGTCCTTTATTTATACCAAGGTGTTGTAGGGGAATATGAGATTCAATCCAGGTCAAAGACCCCGTAAAGTTGCTTCTGGGGACCTTGCGGACGCATGAAGATTTTACCTTGCGTCCGCAAGGGTCTTGGTCGCTATCTTTGCATCGCCTACCTTGCGGAGGCAAGATCTTTTGGCCTTGCGACGCAAGGTCTCTGATTCTTCCTTTTGCATCTTTTCCAACTTTGCACTTTGCACCCTTCCTCGAAATCTTCACTAAAAGCTTCATAAATCCCAAAAGTTCACCAAAAACTCTGAAACTCACAATATAGCTCAAAAACACATATCAGTAGCCAAAAGCCTCGTGGAATTGATCACTTTAAGTCATAAAAGTACCCGATATGAACGTATAAAATACGTCTATGAAATACCCCCAAACTTAAACTTTGCTCGTCCATGAGTAAACAATACTTATAAATACAAAATTAAACATACAAAAATTAAGAAAATCTTTTTGGAGGGTGACACTATTTACACTCCTCTAGAAACCCACAAACTCAAAGAGACTCTGACGAGCGACTCGACTATGTAGATAAATACAAAAACAACTAAATACAAAAGCAGGTAAAAATTATTTTAAAAACAATAAAACAAAAAAAATCTTATTGGTTTCAACCTCAAGTCACAAGAGCATGGCATAACAAAGTAGTCTCAGTCAGATGCTCACCACATATGTGCAGACTAATCCACATAAAATTTTTGAATAAAACCAATGCAACATAGAGTATGAGATCTACCATCCAAACCCAGTCTTATTACAGAAAGAGAGATTACCAAGGATTTCAAAAACTTATACATCCATCCATCCCATGCACTAACTATGTATGACATACAATACTCTCCTGCCCCAATTACTTGCAATAGCTAAGATTATGCTAACACAACGAGCTTGCGAATAATATGAATATGAAGTGGAGATCAATTTACATGCATTACAATCAAATCAACAACCACAAGCATTGGCAAGAAGATCAATAGGTCTTTAATAGCTTGTAATGTAAGGCCTTGGTGTAGGGGGATATGATGGAAAGGGAATAGAATACAAAGTGAGAGAGCAAGACTACCCTTTACCCCTAATACTTCCAATCAATAGGAAGTTTTTCCCAATTAGGCTAGGACCTGCAAAGACCACAAGTGAGGACTTTTTCCCCCAAACTTGTTTTATATAATATATCAAGCTAAAAATATCTAGTATTCTTTTTCAGTAGGGTTTTTCTATCATAAGATTCAAATGAAAGCTATGCTTTCATTTGAATCTTCTTGCACTCTTCTTCTTTCGTTTCATTTTTCGTCGATTTCTCTCTTTTTCTTCTTCTCTCTTTTTTTTTTTTTTTGAATGAAACATCGACGGGGAAGAAGAAGTCTTTGGAAAGTTTTTCTAACTAAAAATTGGTCCCATAAAATTAATTTCCCACCCACATCCTACTCTTTCAAAGGGTAGGCTAAAAGTGTATAGGCTTTTCGGGTTAAGTTAATGTGGGTAAAAGAAACGAAGTCGAATGAGGGTTCAATGTGTGCTTAGCACACTCCAGTCTTTTTAATAAAGCTCAAAGGGGACACTAGGGATATTTTTAGTAAAGGTCGGGAAATATTTAGGCTAAATGATCCAAAGATGGCCTATAGCATATCTTAATGCCAAAAATACTCATGCAGTTTTTAAGAAAGTAAAGCACATTAAATATCATATAAATTATGAAAGTTATGGAATCGAAGATTTAGCATCACTGAATTTCACATAAGCATTTGCTAGAACAGATAGTAGGGACAATCGAGACTAACATGCAGACACGGTTCGAAAGTGTGCCTGAGATATATTAGCAAGAAAAATCCAAGCGATCTAACTTATCATGCAATTGACCCTAAGTTACAATCCAATGCAACAATCATGTTAAGACGGCTATTCATTATATTCTTGTGCATATATTGTTGCTAAAATGAAATGTGTGCTATAAACTTTATAAAAATGTTCAAATCAATCTATACTCATGACTGGTGTAAGTGCACAGAGATTTGGAGAAAATCAAGAATTTTGCAGAATCAAGTAAATTCCAGAATAATCTATGGAAAAGTTATGTGGTTCATCGCATTAACTCCTCATCGACTGGAATGACCACACAAGGACTCGAGGATGAAATTTTTAATTAAAGCATTTTTAATTTTTTTTGAAAACTTTTATAAAAAGAAATTGGAGATGGGCAATGACGATGACTCTTTTGATGGGTCCCCGAAGGAACCAAATATTATAGTATTCTGGTCAGGACAACATCTTCTAAAATAAAAAAATATAAAAAGCAAGAAAATAGAGTGAGGAGACGAGATGATGGAGGGACAAATTTTTTTCCCTCACCCTATAAACGTAGCCCAACTCCACTCTTCCTTAGGATGGGACCTGCAAAGGCCTTGGGCTTAGAATCCCCCCCCCCAAACTTAAATTCTATTTTATCCTCAAAATTGAGGAATATCCTATAAGAGGGTTGATGGAGAAGAAATATCAAAAGGAAATAGCTGGCTCGCCTAACGAAAGAGGAATATACTTGGGCTTCGACTCATGGTGAGTCGGGAGGAAATAACGAAGGAGAACGAAACTCGGGGATCGTGCTAGGTGGCATCCCAAAATATGTGGAGACATTGTGCCCCACCTGGTTAACCCAGCCAAAAAATTGAGTCTGGTCGGCACGCATTTGCCATTATTAGGGCCTTGCGACCGCAAGGTATTTAGGCTTTGCGTTTGCTAGGTCCACATATTGTATGCCTTGAGAGCTGCTTCGTATATTTTTGGCAATTTTCGTTTTGATCCTTCCGTTACGTTCCGTTAGGTTCGTTTCTTTCCTGCACTCTGAAAATTCTACACAAACTTCTAAACTAAAATATTAGAAACATATAAATACAACACTAAGATGCTTTTCTCCCCCAAACTTTAATTATGCCATTACTGGAAAACATTTAAATTAAATGTCCATAATTAAATAAGACGGAGAACATCATATTTAAATTATTCTACGAAAGCAAATAAAATTTCATCAAAGTGGTTTGTCTCCCACCTAGCGCACTTGTTTAACGTCTTTGGCTCGACCCAACTACAAACCTATTTTCTCGGGGGTTCGGTGTCAGAGAGACGAATGAGTTCTAAAGTTCTCTCAACTGACATGGGTTCAAGGTACGGTTTGAGTCGGTGACCATTAACTTTAAATATCTTGTTGGTCTTTGGATTTTTGATATCAATAGCTCCATGTGGATAAATTCGAACTATAATAAAAGGACCAGACCATTTTGAATTTAATTTTCCTGGAAATAATCTGAGTCTAGAATTAAAAAAGAAGTACTTTTAATCATGGACGAAACATCTTGTTAGCCAGTCCCATATCATGGTATTTCTTGGTCTTCTCTTTATAGGTCTTTGCATTCTCATATGAAATTAACCTATGCTCTTCTAATTCATTTAACTGAAAAAGTCTTTCTTCACCAGCCAAAGTAAAGTCAAGGTTAAGAGCTTTAATGGCCCAATAGGCCCTATATTCAATCTCTGTGTGTTACACCGTATTTTCTAAGGCTCGAATTTAATAATTTATTAGTGAAGTGTGTTCCTTGATCACTAATTATAGCTTTCGGTACCCCATACCGAGCAAAAATATCTTCCAAAAACTTGACAACAGTTTGACCATCATTATTTCGGGTAGCAATGGCTTTTATCCATTTGGACACATAATCAACAACAACTAAAATAGATTCACAACTATTAGAAACTGGAAAAGGATTCATAAAGTCAATACCCCAAACATAAAAAAATTTCACAACTATATTAATATGCAAGGGCATCTAATTCCTTTTACTTATTCCACTAGTTATTTGACATTTATCACATATTTTACAAAATATCTCAGAGTTTCTAAAAATAGTAGGCCAATATAATCCAGATTGCATGATTTTTCTAGCAGTTTTGCTACCACTAAAATGACTACCACAAGAGTATTCATGACAGAATGTCATAATACTTTGTTGGTCTTGTTCTGGAATACATCTCCTAATTATTGAGTCGGAACATATTTTGAATAAATGTGGCTCTTTCCAAAAATAATGTTTTGCATCAGTTAAAAATTTCTTTCTTTGATAAAAATCAAAATCAGGATTGATGATGTCAGATACATAGTAATTAACAAATCAGCATACCAAGGTTCAAATTTTTTATCTGCTAATAATTGTTCATCGGGGAAGTCTTCATTCATAGGGATTTTATTATCAAGAAATTGACGTTCAAGTAAAGGTAAAAATTTCAACCTAGACAAATGGTCGGCTACAACGTTTTCTGTTCCCTTTTCATCTTTAATAGTAATGTCAAATTCTTGCAGTAATAACATCCATCTTATGAGTCTAGGTTTTGCCTCTTTCTTACTCAAAAGATATTTCAGGGCTGCATGATCATAGAATATGATAACTTTTGATTCTAACAAGTATGATCTAAATTTTTCTAATGCATACACAACTGCTAAAAACTCTTTTTCTGTGGTTGCATAATTAAGTTGTGCATCATTTAATGTCCTATTCGCATAATGAATCACATGCATTTTCTTGTCTATCTTTTGTCCTAACACAGCTCCAATTACGAAAACCGAAGCATTGCACATGATCTCGAAAGGGAGAGACCAATCAGGGCTGGTTAAAATTGGGGCTGATGTCAATCGTTCTTTTAATAAATTAAATGCATTCAAGCATTCTTGGTCAAAAATGAATTCGGTATCTTTTGCCAACAAATTGCATAAAGGTTTACAGATTTTTGAAAAGTCTTTTATAAATCTTCTGTAAAAACCCGCATGTCCTAGAAAACTTCTAACACCTTTGACTGAAGTTGGAGGAGGTAGTTGTGATATAACTTCGATTTTAGCCTTATCAACCTCAATTCCTTTGTTAGACACAACATGACCTAAGACTATTCTATGTTTAACCATGAAATGGCTTTTCTCCCAGCTTAGGGTCAAATTAGTTTCGCAACATCTCTTTAAAACCGATGTTAGATTTTCTAGGCAATGATCAAAAGAATTTCCGAATACTGAGAAATCATCCATAAATACTTCTACACATCTTTCCACTAAATCAAAAAATATAGAAATCATGCATCTTTGAAAAGTAGCTAGGGCATTAGAAAATCCAAATGACATTCTCCTAAACGCAAAGGTACCAAAGGGACATGTAAAAGTGGTTTTCTCTTGGTCTTCTGGTGCTACTGGAATTTGATTATATCCAGAAAAACCATCAAGAAAACAATAATATTCATGGCCAGCTAATCTTTCAAGGATTTGGTCAATAAAAGGCAAGGAAAAGTGATCTTTCCTTGTTGCCGCATTTAATTTCCTCAAATCTATACACATCCTATAACCAGTTATAGTTCGTGTAGGAACTAACTCGTCTTTCTCATTCTTAACGACTATAATTCCTGATTTCTTAGGAACTACTTGAACTGGACTAACCCATTTATTATCAGATATTGGGTAAATTATACCCGCATCGAGAAGCTTAAGCACTTCTTTCCTAACTGCTTCTTCCATATGAGGGTTAAGTCTTCTTTGTCTTTCTCTAGAAGGTTTACTACCTTCTTCTAAATGAATTTTATGCATACACATAGAAGGACTAATTCCTTTCAAATATGCTAAAGACCAACCTATAGCTTCTCTATGTGTCCATAGAACTTTTAACAGACTTGATTCTTGTTCTTCTGTTAAATCTGCTGCAATTATAACAGGTAGAGTTTTACCTTCCCCTACAAATGCATATTTTAAATGGGACGGTAATGACTTTAATTCTTCTTCAGGAGGGGATTTAATAGACGGAATAAACTTAGGAATTTCAGAGTTCACTCTCTCTTTTTTATCTTCCTCCTTAGAGTTCTCTTCTTTTTCTTTAACCATTTTTGATTCATCAAAATCAGATTTTTGATTTTCTAATTCTTCTTTATCATTTTCACCAATTTCTATTTTGTCAGAACTAATTTCTGATTTGGAATCTTTCACTTTGTTCTTATCTTCACTTTCCTTCTTAAGAGCTTCTAATCTTTCCTTATCTTTTCCAGCATCTGCCTCTTGGAGTTCTCTTTCTAACTCTTCTATGTCGAATTTTATATGGGCGAAGGTTCTATCATCAAATCCTACATATGTATCTTTCTCATAATCACCATCTTCAAAATTTTCTTCAAAGGTTTGGGCTGTCAGTTTTTCAATTTCATCAATTGAAAAACATGCATTCATGTCACTAGGTCTATTTAACGCATCAAAAATTGAAATTTCTACAGTTTCACCCATAACTAACATTGAAAGTTTACCATTCTTAACATTGATCATTGTGTAAGCAGTGGCCATAAAAGGTCTCCTAACAGAATAGAGACTTCATTGTTAGTGCATATCTTTCTTTCCATCTCTAAAACCACAAAGTCGACTGGGATGATTAATTTATCTACTTGTACTAAAATGTCCTCTACTATACCTAAAGGATGTTTAACCGAACGATTGGCTAATTGTAAAGACATAGTAGTGGGTTTCAATTCACCCAATCCTAATTGTTTATAGACAGCGAAAGACATCAAATTAATACTTGCTCCTAGATCTAGCATAGCTTTCATCTTTTTAGAACTACCCAAGGAGACTTGGATATTGAAACTACCAGGATCTTTTAATTTAGGAGGAAGTTCAGGTTGTAAGACTGCACTCACGTTTTCAGAAACAATAATCTTTTCATTCTTTTCGAATTTGTGTTTTCTAGAGTGGAGATCTTTGAAAAACTTAGTATAAGACGGAACATTTTTAATGACATTAAGCAAAGGGAGATTAATGTTCACTTTGGATAACATATTATAAATTTTTGTAAATTGCTTATCCATCTTGTTTTTCATAAGTCTACCAGGGAATGGTATTGGTGCCACATATGGTTCCTCAAGAGGTTCTGCCTCTTGCTCTTTTTCTTGAGTAACTTCTTCTTGACTATCTTTATTTAAAACTTCTTTTTCTATTTCTTTATCTTTTGCTTGAATATTTTGACTTTTATTTGTTTCATCTTCTTTACCAGAATTATCTATTTTATCAAGCACATCAGTAGATTGAGTAGGGTTACTTACCTTTTCTCCAATTATTCTACCACTTCGCAGAGTAGTGATAGATTTTGCTTGTTCTGTCTGACTAGGGAACTTCCCTTCTTCTCTTTCTTTTTCTTGATATTTTGCAAGATCATTCCTTAATTTTTCCACAGTTTCTAGAAAATATCTATTAACAACATCTTGTCCACTTTTCGATCCTTCTGACTTTGGAACTTCTTCAATCTGCAGTTGTCCTTGCTTAGGAAATTGTTGAGGCTGTAATGGCTTATTTTCTTCCCATGAAAAGTTAGGATGATTCCTCCAACCAGGATTATAAGTGTTGGAATAGGGATCATTCCTTGGTCTTTGAGGGTACATGTTCATTGCATTAACCTGTTCAGGATACACAGCACTAGAGGGACACAAATTAGTAGCATGAGAATTTAATCCACAAATAGAACATGCTTCTTGGATTTGTGATTGCCAACGTTCAAATTGAGCTTGCATATCTGGTTTTTCTTGAACTTGAAATAAACTTCTACTTTTACCTCTTGTACTTTTCTGTTGAGAATTTGCACTTAACATCTTAAGCAAGTTTTCTAATGCAGCTGGTGTCATTCTATTAATAGAACCACCGACTGCACTATCAACCATAGTTTTCAATGCAGGAGAAAGAGCATGATAAAATTGAATTACTAGCACATCTTGAGATAGATTATGGTGAGGACACATGATAAGTAAATTTTTAAATCTATCCCATGCTTCATGGAATGTCTCTCCTTGTTCATTTTGAAAAGACATAATTTGTTTTCTATATTCTGAAAGAGATGCATGTTGATAAAATTTACCCATAAACAAATCATATAATTGAGTCCAAGTATAAACACTTCTAGGTGCTAGATTCATAAACCATCTTCTTGCTGCATCTTTTAATGCACATTGAAAATATTTCATTTTTATTTGATCTTCAGTCAAACCTCCTAACGGAAAATTTTCAGTCATTAATTCATATTCCTTAACAAAATTTACTGGATCTTCGGATGACATTCCATGAAATAAAGGTAACATATTATAAAAATGACCTTTAAGTTCGAAATTTCTTACCGCTTCTGGTAAGACTAAACATGATGGTGTTGCATTCAACATGGGACGACCATAATCACTTATAGTTCTTTGATTGATTATTACTTCCATATTTCTATCAGCAGGTTCTTCCCTTCCTTGATTCATATTTACCGGAGGAACTAGATTTCCAGGATTTTGATTATTGTTATTATCCATTGGAGGATCAACCAGAGGATCCTCTCGATTTAGCTGTTCTTGATTAACAAGGCGGTTTTCCAAATTATCAGGATCTTCCTGATTCTTTCAAAGATTATTTTTATTTTGATTTAATTCTACCAGTTTAGGATTTAGAGATCTACGACCGTGCATAAAATAATAAAAGTAAATAAAACAATTAAAAACTAACAACTAAGAATAAATAAAATAAAATCTATTTCACATTTTTATATTTATAAAAACTGAATTTAAAACAACGCTACCAACAACTAACTACGCAAACTAGCTTGTCCCGGGAAACGGCACAAAAAACTTGATCGTGTCTTATTTTAATTATTTCCTTACAAGTGGACAAGACTATCGTATGACAACTTGGGAAGCAAGGGTCGAACCACAGAGACAAGAAGAATACGAATGGTAAGAATATCAGTAGCAATTTTAAACTAAGGGGGGTTTTTATTTATTTTATCTATACTAATTATTCTACTAAAACAATAAATCTAATTAAACTAGGCAACAATCACAGTTGTAAAGATCTGATGGAAGAGGGAAATCAAGGATTAGGGTTTCACTTGCATCTACTGTATTGCTTATTTAGATAAAGTATCATTCAATAACTTGGGTTCGTTCACGAAAGATAGATATAGCCTGTCAAATTACCGTTCAGTCTCCATCTCCAAATAATTCATCCATTCTATATCCTAAGCACAAGAGCACATGGAACCTAACTGTCATGTAGGTCATATATATGAACCTGACCCTAACTTATCACTCTCGTGCATCGATAGGTTCAATTTATCAAGATGGTGAGCTAGTGTACGACATGTGCATATGGCTGTGCAGGTATCTGCACCTCTAGGCCTTTATTACTTGCGATTCCATTCATTTGGTCAAAGCTAGACAATAAAGGGGTTGATAAACACCATGATCAACAAGAATTGAATGAGTAAAAAAATATATTAAGCTATAGATTTGATACAAGTTATCTCTCAACTCCTAGATTAATGGACGGTTAGTTCATCCTTGAAGATGAATTGCACAACGAGATGAAGGAATACATGAATCGATCTTCAAAAACTGTAATTACAACGACTAATCTACGTAATACAAACTAAAATCTAAGCTAAAGCTGTTTCCTAACGCTTTCTGGACGTCCTTTGGCTTTGGCTACCGTCCTTTATTTATACCAAGGTGTTGTAGGGGAATAGGAGGTTCAATCCAGGTCAAAGGCCTCGTAAAGTCGGTTCTGGGGACCTTGCGGATGCATGAAGATTTTACCTTGCGTCCGCAAGGATCTTGGTCGGGCTATGCTGCATACTGCCTACCTTGCGGAGGCAAGGTCTTTTGGCTGTGCGACCGTAAGGTCTCCAGATTCTTCCTTTTGCATCTTTTCCAACTTTGCACTTTGCACCGTTCTTTGAAATCTTCACTAAAAGCTTCATAAATCCCAAAAGTTCACCTAAAACCCTGAAACTACAATATAACTCAAAAACACATATTAGTAGCCAAAAGCCTCGTGGAATTGATCATTTTAAGTCATAAAAGTACCCGACATGGACTTATAAAATACGTTTTCAAGGATACACACTCTACCAGAACTGTTGCCCAGTTCATTTCATGGTTCTGCACAATTATATTCATCATCATTAGTTGGGCTTCAGATATCCTGTCATGGCTTCCAGACTTGACAATCAGGATTTTGTCTATCACAGCAGCCAGAGCATAGTGTAGAGGCTGAAAATGATTCTTGAATCTGTCGAAGGCCTTTTCCATACAAGCATCACCTTTTATAGTGACCTATCCACCATTGTACGCCCAAAGGAATAGTGAGGCTGGTTGATCCAATAGTTCGTAAGTTTGGGAAGGCATTGGCAATGGTGGTTGCATCAAATACCACGGGAACTCCTTTAATGGAGCCAAAGAGAGAGAATGATGTGTTAGGGGTTAGGTTCATGTTGTCGAAGAATTGTTCTATTAAGGGTTTGGCTATAGGTTGTGATGTCAAAGGAGAGAAAAGGCATGAGTTCAAAAGTTGTAAGTAATTGAACCAGTTGTCGTCCTATAGGGTTCTTGTTGAGTGGAGCAATGCCTACAATGCATCTGACATTTGTATTATCAGCCATTGTACATGTAAAAATGATGAAATGTTTAGAAGAAACAAATATAAATAACACAAAATTAAAGCTACATGCTAAGCAAATTATCAGATTGAGTTTTGAAAATAGAAATGAAGAGCAAGATGACTGGTAAAAAGCTAGGGTTAGGGTTTGAGTGAAAGAAATGGCAAACTAAAATGAAACAGAGAAAGAGATAAAAAAAAAGTAGGGAGAGAAGGAAGAAATGTATTTGAGTGAGATGAGAAATGGATTAAGTGGGGTATAGATATTCAAGACACATGTGTAAATCTTTTGTCTTGAAATACAAAAAAGGAATTTTGGGCTTTTGACCCAACATTAAATGGGGTTAATGATGAGTTGTGAAAAAGGGTCATGTGCTAAAATCTCCTTTCAATCGTCAGAAGAATAGTGTATTAGTGGGGAATGGTTGAATTTTCAAGGTAGAAAAACGCGGGAACCTCAAATATCTTAAATAAATATACATGATTAAAACTTTTAACTGGATATTTAAAGTGAGACCACTTGCTGTGACTTATTTTCAGCAGTTGTGAGATCGTACCTGCTTATCAATTATCTTTAGCAGATGACGTGGTAGCTGAAAATTTAGTTCCTTATGAAATAAGCAGTTGGGAAAGTCTTAAGACTTTCAAATGAAAGAATGTGTCGGCAGATGTTACTGCTGAAGCTTCAACTGGTAGAAAGACGAGTGTCTTTTAAACCTTTGAGTATCAGTAGATTATGTTAGCAGATATCATCGACTAAAATTGTTCAATTTGAAGATTATTAATATTGAATACTCAGTTTGTAGTGATCATTTCTATGATCAGCATGTAGAGTTTACCTGCTAATACTGAGTCGCAGCTGCAGATGTTAGTCAAATAAGCAGTAGTTTATGAAGGAATAAGCATGAGCATAAGATTCAAACCAATGATCACTATAAGGTATTTTAAGATGGTAAAAAATACAGTAATTAATAGGGATATAAAGAATATTATGAAGTAAAACTTTATCCTTTTTTGTTCTTCTTTTACCTTTGTCTCATTTATCTTCTTAAGGGTATTTCTTGATTTGAAATTTTAAATGGAGAGATGAAGAGTAGAGAACATACCTAAGTTCTTTATGTTTGATAGAAGGCTTACCTGGTAAGTCCAATTGATAATTCTTTTATCATTTAGGATACCTGGTTGGTCAGTCTTTTTAGGGGAGCCTTTTGATTCATACTGTGTTGTCATAGAAGTCTTAGCAGCTACGTTTTATTGGTTTAAGCTTGTAAGCAGCTTTCCTTCAACTCGCTTTTCAGCAGTTGATTTCTTCAGTGGTAAAGTCAGTTGGCGTTAGCTCTTGAAATTCATCAATTGACGCTCTTGTAGCTATGTCAGTCGGTGATTGAAAGCAATGTATGTTAACAGATGACGTGGTAGCTGATAGATATATTTCAGCATGTCTCGTCTGCTGATGTAAGTTCGCGACTCTCACACTTGATTTAATCAACCATCAACATTTGTAGAGGCTGATGAATACATTGACATCTTATTTATGGATTCAGATCATTTTAACATATTATAAGTGTATCATAAATGTTTGATGATTTCTTATGCTCGTTCATATCTTGATCTGTCAACATTTTTAAAGAAAGACTAATAGATGACAAGTGATTAAAGTCTTCAATCAGTGACTGTTAATGTGTAATTTGAGAATAGTCTTCTTCAAGATTTGTTTAAGAACTCCTCATTAGCTTGAGCATATCTTTTTATAAATATATCACTTTTCATGAAGTGCTTGGTTTGAACTTTGAGTCACTCTGCCTTGCCATCAGTAAAGTTATTTTGTCTTTGTATAATTCCTTCATAGTATCCTCCAATAAGTCAATAGATACCTGTCACGTATTATGAACTTACAAGAAAATGGTTAAGTCATACATGATTAGATAAAGATAAAAAGATTTGTGTTGATTTGACAAGAGAATACATGTTCATTGAAGAAAATATTGAGATCTTTTTAACAATTGTTATAATAGAGAATTATGAATTTAAGAATGCAAACACTGATAGTTAGGAATGTGTACACACATTCTGTAAGACCCCGATTCCCGGTTAGCGTGAATTGCGTGCAATGCTCGCATTTCTTCCTTGGTTGATGGCTCGTTTGACTCGTGAGAGAGTCTAGATATGTATGAGAGACCATATTAAGATCAAAATACTTTTAAGAGATGCCATTTAGTTGTTGACTTGCTAAAGTCACAAGTCGTAACCCGATGATAGTCGAAATGCGACGCGATTGAGAGTTTATTCGGTTTTGTGTTTCTCGACCTCGATTTGGTCCCAGCATCTTTACATGATGATTAAATAACATGTTTAGATGTGTTAGACTTCTAATTGGATGCATTCCATAAGTCTCGTGAAGTTTTGACGCCGAGAATAGCAATTCTCCTTATCGCAGAAGTTTGAGATTGAGCCGGCGAACGCCTCGCCTTTCTGGGAGCTTATTTCCCCTATCTCGTTGTTCATCATCTCGAGAGGCATTCAGGCCTATTTTTAGCCCTTATAGTTGTTTACAATCATGGGTTATTACCCGCCGGCTTTGTGGTTTCATTCGACGCTTTCGATAGTAAGTTGTTACGCCTTGCGCCGTTTTGGGAGTCTAGACCTACTTTAAAATTGGTTTGAGACTTGGATTGATTAGTTTAATGTTTGAGGACCTTAAGGGTTCAATTGTGAGCCATTTAGAAGCTTTAAGGCTCGAGGATGCATGCGGAACGACCGAAACCGAACAAGGAATCAACAAATGAGTGCATAGTGTAAAGGGGAGTGATGCGGTCGCATCACATGAGCCCAATGCGACCGCAAGGGTCCCCGGACAGCCCTGCTACGGGATTTTGTGGAAATTTGAATTGTTGACCAATTTCTACCCACTTAAACCCAATCTAAACCTAACCTAAACCCTCCTACTTAACCTAAAACTTGTCCTAAACATTATTAGAGGTTTTAGAGGTGGATTAGTGAGTTGATTAAGAGAGTTAATCCCCTATTTAAACCCAAAACAGATTGCTCTCTCTCATTTGTTCACTAAAAGAACGATTTCTTTCCTCCCATTTTCTCGCCTACACTTCACAAAAACGTGAGAGAGCTTGGGAGAGGCAATTTCTAGGTTCTTGAGTGCCCAATCTTGGAGGCCATAGCTTGGGACCTTCATTTCTCAAGCTACACCATAGTTTTGATGAGGGGATTGAAGGAACAACACCCACCAATTGGAATTTCGGGATTGTGACTTGTAGGGCTGAATCAAGGTAAGTTTCTACCTCTTCCTTCTCTTTGGGCTCCATCAACCTAGTGGAAACAATCATTTGTGCTATGTGAGGTCAATGGAAGCCATTGTTAGGGTTTGTAGAAGATGCCATGAACCCTAGGTTTCAAATTGATGATAGAGCTTGGTTGACCTATGTGAGACCTTGATTTATATGAAATTCAAGTGTTTAATGGTCTATTGAACTTGGTTATGTTAATTATCTATGAGTATTGAAGTTGATTTGGGAGAGATACTTGGAGGGTGTTTTGCCCAAATTTGGTTTAGCTTGCAAAATTATTGATGTAAGCTTGATTACTATGTTTTATATGCTTATTAGAGTATATTAAACCATGTTGTATGATTTAATCATGAATTGGGAATTATGATGGGTAAGGTGACTTGAATGAATTTATGCACAAGATGGCCAATTTGTTCTAAGTTGCATTGTTAAGTAATTTATGGGGTTTATGTGAGTTAAACGAACCTGGATGATGACTATTGTTGATAGTTATGATTATAGAGGAATTGTGACCCATGGCCTCTATGCCCTTAAATTTTAGAAAAGGGTAGATTGACTCGACGGAGTCATTGTAAATTCGATTAAGTGCTAATTGAACTTGGGTTGAAATCCTACGATAATTGGATTTCGCTTGGTTAAGGGAATGAAGAACATAACTTCCAAACTTTAATGATTAGTGATTGAGATGTGTTTTGTGGATTTTTAGTCTTGGGAATTAAGCCCGAGTGACTATTGAGATTTGGTTATAAACCTTAAGAAATTATTACTTGTGAATTTATAGAACACATAAAGAATGAAATGTGTTAGTAAGACTCAACGAGTCGTAATAAGGCCAATAAAATGATAAAGAGCTTGGGTTGAAACCCTACAATGTTTGGGTTTGCTTGGGTTGTGTTTGTGCACACCGGGTTTTTGGTTGTGTCCTATGGCGACACTTATGTTTTGGAGACCCGACTAGAATACATTTTAAGCATGCTTGTTAGAGCATGGGACAATAGAGACCCACATAAGGTCATGAGATTATTTAAGAGAAGATTAGGAGAGAATCCTCTTCTCAAGGATTTTTGTTGCGTGTATATGAAAACAATTGAGAAGTGACTACGGAGTAGTCATGTTGTTTTAAGTATGGTGTTGGTGTTATCGATCATGTATGACGGTTAGACTATGATTGAGTCCGGTGTATTTAAAATAAAAGACTAAAATAATAAGTCTTGAATTGTGGATATTTTGAGACTAGCGTAGTAGTCTTGGTTTGGTTTGAGTTGAGGATTATGGAAGACCTCACATTATATTTTATTAAGCTTGTAAGCTATACTTGATCGGGTTGATGACTTGAGGAATAATAAGTACCTCAATATGTAATTTTGAACTAAACTTGTAAGTTAGTTAAACACATTGGTTATATGCAAATATATGCATTGTTCTTGATACTTGGTAGAGCATTATGTCCTACTTGATTATATGCAAATATGTGCATGAGTTATGGAATTTCATGGAGCAAGATGCTCTACTTGTTTATATGCAAATATATGCATGGTTTATGAGTTTTCAGAGAGCATTATGTCCTACGTGGTTATATGCAAATATGTGCATGGATTATGAGATTGTTGTAGAGCATTATGTCCTACATGGTTTAATGAGTCCGATAATTATGAACTTGGTCTCATTGGTTTATGCAAGTAAATATTTACTTGATGGTTTGGTTTAAAGTCCACCGGGCGGGTTTGGTTGTTGTGTCGGCAATGGGACGATTCATAGTCTTTGGAAACAATCGCTATGAATCGTTGCATTGTTCCCTTTCTCCTCACTATTTGGCCAATAGTGGGATGTGATCTCGAAGTTATGCCATCTAGCTAGACATCGAAGCTCTCATTTCTCATCCGAGATCGGATGAATGTAACGAGTACTCATTAAAGGAAATCGATGAGTTGTGATTATTGGGGACGGAACCCGTGGTATGATTGATCCGGGAATTGAGCCCGGATCTTGGTTTGAGATTTGATCTCATGGTAAGTTGGTTGGGTTTTGAACCCGGATTTGATTGTAACGGTTCGATTTACGCCATCGTTAATGTAAAGTTTATTTATGAGCATTTATATGAAAGATAAAATGCTACTTGATTTATGTGAGTTTATGTGCTTTAAAAATTAAGTACATGTTTCATGATGGTATACTAGCATGATACCATGACTTTTATATGTTTATGCATTTATGCCATGCCATGTCATAATATGTCACATGTTGCATTTAGAAACTTACTTGGGTCATTATGACTCACTCAGTGTGATTGTTTTCCCTAGTGTGCAGTGATCCCGTTAGTACACGCAGCGCTTCGATATCGACTCTTAGCAGTGGTCTTCCAAGTCAAAAGCTTGGAGTTAATTATTATTATGTTGTATTTATTGTGAGGCTCGAATGTAAAGTTATGTAGACTTTACTTGGGTAGATTGTAGTGTTTTATTATGGTTGTGTATTTGGGAGCCGGTTGTATTGCCGAGCATTTGTACCCTTAGTATTTATTTCCTTTGTCGTTTCGAGCATGTGTGGCTCGTTTATTCTAGTTGTGGTATATTGTTGTTCCTACCTCCGATAGTTTTAGTCGTGAGGTTGGGTTGGTGGTTTAGCATTGATTATATGGTTATAGTGAATTGTTCCTCCGACATGTTATAGCCGTTGAGTGTTGTTTATCGTTGGGATTCATGCTGCCGGCCTTGGTTGCCGATGGTTTGTTGTGCGTGTCTAATGTTGCGCCACGCGCGAATTTTGGGCCGAGAGATTTACTATCTCTTTGGTTGTTTTTCATTCAGGAGCTTGATAGCTCGGGTCCCATTATTGTTTTGCTTCCGCAGTTTTAAGTTTTTTTATTTTCCTGTATTGCCGTTATGGCTTTACTTTCCTGTTTTGAGCTTGTTGGCTCGTCTTTTGACTCGCACCATTATGCTTAGCAGGTGTTTGTCTGTCTCTTAGTTTGTCCTGATGGCACGACCTTGGGATCTCGTATTGAGATCCGGGTCGGGTTGTCACAAGACTTAAGGAACACCTCCAACTTGAAGTCTAATACATCTAAACATGTTAACCAATCATTTTGTAGAGGTCTAGGATCAAACCGAGGTCACAACGTAAAATGCAAGCAAACTCTCAATCCCGTCGCATTCCGACTATCGTCGAGTCACGACTTGTGACTTTAGCAAGTCAGCAACTATATGGCATCTCTTAATAGTGTTTTGGTCTTAATGTGGTCTCTCATTCACATTTAGACTCTCTCACTAACCAATCATACATCCCACAAAACAAGAATCGCGAGTATGGCACGCAAACCGAGCTAACAAAGGGGAGGGGTGTTACACTTATGCTGTTTTAACTGTCAAGTGAGTCATATGGAATTGATCACACACTTCATGTTCATTATTATTCACCCTAAAGCTCACGGTGTTAGCATAATCTTAGCTATTACAAGTCATTGGGATAGGAGAGCATTGTATGTCATACATAGAAGTGCATGGGATGGATGTATAAGTCTTTGAAATCCTTGGGACCTTTATGTATGTAACTGACCAGGTTTGGATGGTAGATCTCATAATTCTTGATGCATGATTTTCTTTTAAACTTTGATTTTCATATGAATGTGGTGTTTAGCTTAATAAAACTATTTTAGTTAAGATATTCTCTAAGACTGGTGATCACACACACACGGAGAAATTAGAAGTAGTAGCAGTCTTAAGAAAAGACAGTTGGTTTTATGTGATTAAGCCTGCATATATGTGGTGAGCCTCGAACTGAGACCGCTTTGCATGCCATACGTTTATAACTTGAGGTTGAAGCCAAAAAGCTTTTTGTTTTAGTTAATTTTTATCTGTTTTTGTATTTATCAGTTTTTGTATTTATCTGTTTAGTCGAGTGTGACGACCCGACCCGGACCCCGATATGGAATCACAAGTCAAGTCGTCCAAATATAACAACAATACATGCAAATACTCAATTATAGAAAACGACGTGACGCAACATTTTAGATGAAGTGCGACTCGGCACCAGAAGGCCGGAAATTTTTAAAACATTTTAAACCTTTTTTTTTAGGAAAGCAGGGCGGCACCTGCGGGAATTTTATTAATAATTAAAAGAAGTACAAACTTGAGGGGGACAACCAAATTTTGCCCTTATAAATGGGAGGACAGAGGAGCCTAACCTCGAAAGAGAGATACAAGAGGATAAAATTAAGAAATTCTAACATAGGGAGTGTTACTAGCATCTAACAAAATGAGACCTCTAGAAGGACTGGGGAAAGTCGAAGAATCGTGGAAGACCATATCCGAACCAGTGTCACAGGCTAGATTAGCCAAGCTATCAGCTACCTTGTTAGCCTCCCGGAAACAGTGAGAAAAAATAAATCTCCCCGCACTGAATCGACAATCTCGAACGATATAAGAATGCACCCAAGGAAGTTTGTGGCCTTGAGAGAAACACTCAAAAAGAACCTTTGAATCAGTTTCCACAATGGCATCATGGTGACCATTTTCAAACAACCATTTAACACCAAAATGGAGTGCTTTAATTTCAGCAACCATGTTAGAGCAGACATGATAGTATTGAGAATAAGCATAGATGCAACGACCCATAGAATCACGAACAATACCCCCTCCACCACTTAAACCCGGATTGCCACGACTAGCACCATCCGAGTTAAGCTTAACAATACCACTGGGAGGGGAGGACCAAACAACGGACTGAATCCGAATTTGCCGTTTACGACCAAACTGAATTTGAGTAGGCCTAGAAAGATCTGAAATATGATAACCCGCAGCCTGAAGACTATTCTGAAAATCAGAGGTGATATTAGCAACTGCTTTAGAAACAGATATACGATTATTGTCAAAAACTGCCGCATTGCGACGCTTCCAAATATGCCAGAGAATAAGCGAGGGGAGCAAAGTAAATGGAAGCGCTTTACTGTGTAACCACCATGAGAAGCAGATGCTATGGATAGAACCTGTCTGGGCCGAAACATCAAATAGAATACCGAAATGCTGCCATAAGGAAGAAGCAAACAAGCTGTCTATGAAAACATGCTGGAAAGTTTCAATGTGGCCTTGGTCACAGCAAGAGCATTTAGATGCCAAGGAGAGCCCCTTTATTCTGAGCGCTTCATCAATAGGAAGTCTTCGGCCAAAAAGACGCCAAATAAAGATGCTAATGTGTTTAGGCAAAGCCTTGTGCCATATAAAAACGTAAGAAAGCGTACTTTGGTTGAGCTTTCGAATAAGAGGGAAGACCGAGGAAAGAGAGAAAGAACCGTAAGTTGAAGCAAAAATGGCCGATCATCAGATTCATGAATTGAGATAAGCTGGGAACGAATTTGGGCCTTAGCAGCATGGGGAAGTCGCGACCAATCTTGCTGGGACGTAACCGAATCAAGCAACAGCTCCCTCACTGTTTTGCTATAACAATCTGGAGGTTTGTCCAATGTAACATCAAAAATCCATTTGTCGAACCAAGGGGAACATTGGCCCTTTCCAATAACCCAAAAGATATACGGTTCAGCTATATCTCTAGCCCTGATCATACGGCGCCAGCTGTGAGAGCCACCCGAAACAACTTGAGAGGGATGAGAGTTGCGACAATATCGGGCAGTTAAGAAAGAAGTCCAAAGATTTGAAGTAGAACGAAAACGCCACCAAAGTTTTACTCCAAAAGCTTTAACAATGTTGGACATGCTGTGAATGCCTAGGCCTCCTTCATCAGTGGGGCGACAACAGTTTTTCCAAGCGACCCAGTGACTTTTAGTCCTACCTTCCAGTTGACCCCAGAAAAAATTTGAGCACATCTTGTCGATTAACATGTTAACTGAGACCGGAGGATCAATGGAAGCCAGATGATAACTTGAAATGGAATGGAGGACATGATTAATTAAAGTTATACGCCCAGCAGGATTCAAGAAGTTACCATTCCAAGCTGTGATTCTGTTCTGAAGTTTAAGAAGCAGGCTGTCAAAATATTGACGTTTCTTACGACCAAAGTAGAGGGGACAACCAAGGTAAGAAATAGGAAGAGTACCAGCACTAAATCCCAAACAAGAAGATAGCATCTGCAAACGATTAGAATCAGATTGGGAAGCCACATAAAAAGAGCTTTTATGGACATTAACCTTCTGTCCCGAGATGTCTTCATAATTCTTTATAACCTCCTTGTGAAGCTGAATGGAATTTTTACCTCCATTGCAAAAAATGATAACGTCATCTGCAAAAGCGAGATGAGATATGATTGGGCAGCCACTAACGGAAGAGAAGATCGAGTAAGAAACTTGTTGCTGAATACGATTTAGGCTGCGGCTAAAATAATCTGCTGCAATGATGAACAAACTGGGAGAAAGAGGGTCTCCCTGCCTGAGACCTCGGCTAGAAGAAAAATATCCCGTCGGGTGCCATTGATAAGCACCGAAAACCAATTGTCGGAAATAATACGCCAAACAAGATCTATAAAAATCTCATGGAAGCCAAATCTCCGCATCACAGTGATAAGGAATACCCAAGAAACTCTGTCAAAAGCTTTTGCCATATCAAGCTTTAGAACTACATTAGAACCCGCAACCTTTTTCCCCAGGAAGCACATTAACTCTTGAGCCAATAAAATGTTATCCTGAATAGTCCGACCTTTGACGAAGGCACTTTGATTTTCAGAAATAAGATGAGGGAGAATGGTTGTCAGACGAGAAGAAACAATTTTTGAAATAACTTTGGAGCAAAAATTGCAGAGACTAATTGGACGAAGGTCTTTAAAAGATGAGACCTTATCCAATTTGGGGATAGCAACAATAAGAGTGCTGGTCCAAGCACGCGGAAGAGAAAAACCCGAAAAGAATTCTAAAACGGCCTCACAAAAATCCTTTTCTATGATGTCCCAAATAAGGAGAAAAATTTACCAAGAAGCCATCCGCAAAGATCGCCCCCGTTAAGATTATCAACAACTTTCTTAATCTCCAAGACAGAAGGAGGAGAAATAAGAGTGTTATTCCATTCTTCCCGAACAAGATGAGGAATAACATCTAAGTTAATTTCAGGATTATAGACGGTCTCAGAGTGAAGTTGTTCCTGAAAATAGTTAACTTCCCCTTGCCGAATACTCTGATCAGAATCAAGATGAATACCAGCCATGTCATCAATGGAATGAATATAAAGCTGCCGGCGCTGTTGCTTCACAGAAGCATGGAAAATCTTTGAATTGCCATTGCCCTCTTTAAACCATTTAAGCCTTGATTTTTGCTGCCAATACTTTTCTTCCTGAGTGAGATAAGTTCGAAGGGAGGCTTGAGCTTGCATAAGAGCTTCCCGGTTTTCGGGAGAAGCATTAAGCTCGAAAAACAGTTCTTTTTCAGCCACTTCCTCTTCAGCTCGTTTAACATTCGTAAAGATATTCCCAAAAACAGAAGTGTTCCAATGTTTTAGGGCAGCTTTTACATTTTTCAACCTGTGAGAAAACCGAATCATAGGTCGCATGTTATCAGAACCAGTCCAAGCATTTAAAACAGTGTCTTTAAAAGAGCTATGGCTTGTCCAAACATTGAGAAAACGGAAAGCTGCAGGACCCCGAGCAGTAGGACAAGAAATAGTTGTAAGGAGGGGAGAATGATCAGAGCAAGTACGATTAAGATGCTGAACTGAGGTGACTGAAAATTTATCCAACCAAGCTGCATTACATAGGACCCGATCAATACGCTCATGAATAGTAGCGTTGCCTTCCCTTTTGTTCCACCAAGTAAAATCACTGCCAGTGTAACCCAAATCAGTGGGACCGGCAAAGCATGAAAATCTAGGGTCTGCTATTTATCCCACCACACCACCGCATTCTTTTCATTGGGGTGGAGGATTATGTTGAAGTCCCCCCCTATAATCCAAGGGGTTTGAGCAGCTGAATCACTAATTAAAATGAGTTCGTCCCAAAGAATCTTCCTTTCATCTATGTTACATTTGGCATAAACGCATGTAAGCAAAGCTGGTGAAGACCAAGTGAAGTGCTGGATCTGCAAAGTAACTTGCTGGGCAGAATCATTAATTAAGTTACAAGAAAAGGAAGATTTAACAAAAAGCCATATAGAACTGGAGGAATTAGAAACCGAAAACCTGAACCGAAGACGGCGAGTAATTAGAGCAACCTTTTCCGTATCTAGCATGGGCTCAAAAACGACAATTATGGATATATTATGAATCCTGACAAGAGATTTAAGACGACTGACAGAAGGGTCGTTCCCTATACCCCGAATATTCTAAAATAGGATTTTAATATCCATTAAACAGATTGGGCAGAAAGACCGGCTGATGGCTTTGAAGCCTGAGAACGAGTGATCCGATCAGAAACAGAAATAGGTGCCTTTTGTTTTGTCTTGGCTGGAGGGTTGGCTGCTTCCACATTTAGGGCACTGAAGGATTGAGTTATTTCATCTCCTGTTTCATCATCCTCCAATATGTTTAACACTGCAAATCTATTTGGGGAGATGACGTTAACTGGTTTAGGCTCATTAACAACAGGAGCATTTGTTTCTTTGGTGATACTTTCAGATCTCTGATTAGGTTCTGAATCATTAGAGGTGGGCTGCACATGATCCGAGGATGGGATCGCTTCGTAAGGAGGAACTTGATCCGAAGTTTGGGGTCAGTAGGATTATCTGTAGAGGTTGGAGGGGCACGCTTGGGTTGTATGAACAGAATAGATGCAATGGTCCTCAACAACAATAGGGTTGATAGGGTTTGGGCCTCGCTCTCGTTGAACATCCGATCTTTGCCACTTGGAGAAGCCTCGACCTGAGCTTTAGCATGCGCGTCAACAGTCTTTGAGACAGAAGCATTAGGAGTTTTCTTGGGAGTCCAACGCTGAGGAATTGGACGAGGTTTAGGGTTTGAGGGAGGGCCGTCATTGGTTGAGATATTAGGGTTTTTAATTTTGCAAAAAAGATCCGAATGTCCTTGACGAAGGCAGTGAGTACAATAGGAAGGCATGTTTTCGGCTTCAATTTGCTGCCAGAAGCTTGGATAAACAGAACCACAGTCTACCCAGATTCGGTTTGGGCAAGATTGGAGCAAGTCTATCTCAACACAAATACGAGCAACGCTTGGACGAGAGAGATTTATGGTTGGTTGATCGAGCATAAGTGGCTTACCGAACAAAGAAGCAATGGAGAATAAGGCAGACTTGTTGAACAAGTGAATGGGGAGACCCGGCAATGAAAACCAAACCGGCACAATAGAACTTTCTACGTCTGGCCGAAAGGAAGGGGACCATTTGAAGACACGCATAGGATATCGGCCTAAATACCATTGATCTTTTATCCATAATCTTTGGAAGTCTTCATTGTTTTCGACCCGAATAAGGACATGCTTTGAGTCAAGGTGCCCAATTGTGAAATCTGCTTTAAGGCCAATTGTATTAAAGTATTTTCGGGTGGCTTCCATAGATGGTCTACCATGTGAGAATTTACCAACTAAGGCATATTTGAATGGAGCAGCAAGAGAGTCAATCATCTCCGAGGAAAGCTTGATAGAGGGTTCTCCTTTGTAGGAGGCGGCCGGTATGGAGAATGAAGGAGTAGGGTTATTGGAAGGGGAACAAAGGGCTTCAACAAAAGATTTAGAATGCATAGAAGAGGCCGGAATAGACTCCGGAGGAGCTGGAGGAGGCGGGGCCTCCATGGCAGCCGCCATGGAGAGACGGCACAGTCCAAAACAACTAGGGTTTACCGTGAGAGAGAAGGTTTTAGAGAGAGAAAACTTTTTTTAATATGACACGTTAAAACATTTTAAACCTGATATAACAATTTAAGACAAGTATATCAATTCATCGGCGACATTACTACCGGAACCCAACACTACATAGTTCATGCAAATATACCTTGACGGCTACAACATGCCGGAGAACAACATATATAAATAAGAGCTAAAGTAATGCCCAGCGGAAGTGAAATCAAGTGAACCACACTACATCTATACAAGGCTCGACGTACATGTGCTGGCACTCAAAATAGGATACATGAACTACAAGTATAGACATAAATCCAAATAAAACCAAGTTCCCAAGCAAAGTCTAAATGACTTGCTAAACCCAACATCCTTACAAAAGAGAACAAAATAAGGACATCTATAACCACAACCTCGTCGCGTGCGATCACTGACAAGCGCAAATCCTGCAACACCTCAACGAGCGGATCCTGAACGGCTCGGATCTAAAGTAGTAAAAGGGAGGGGGTAAGTCGTAAAGACTTTGTAAGTTAACAATTATGCATGTCATGGCATTATGCAACATACATAGCAAGATATCATCTTTAATATCAAGTCACTCAAAGTATTCATTTAATAAACACTTAAATCACATATCCATGGTAGCACTTTGTTTCACATAAGTGCTATAAAGTCAACCACATAGAAGGAGGCTATGTTATGGAACCGGTGACGCTACGTAGCTCCTGCAATACATAGCGTTAACATTCGTGCCAATGATACCCGTGATTAGTGTATCAAAGTACCGAGTTCCCTACTTGGGTACCAAGCTCTCTCCTTGGTACTTAGACTTTCCAATGTGCTCTTTTGGTTACAGCAAATGTGCTACTTCCCCACTGTGGCCAACAGTGGAGGCGTGTGTGATAAAAACCCGGTATAACAACCCATCACTATCACGAGTCCCATAACTCGTGACGGCGATGCATTGTCACACCAATGACTCAATCAAATATGCCAGCTGGACTCATGCAATGCCAAGTAGATGTTTACTCGCCATATAATCTCAAATAAGGAACAAGTTCGACAAGAGCGAACTTATTCAACAAGTAGTTGTTTACTCATTTAGGAAATCACATAGGAATTCGACAAGAGCGAATTCAACATGTCAAATAGATACACTATTCTACAACATGCTCTCAATCATGCATTTACTTCACACGATCACATAAACCGCATAAGAACTCAATCGAGTCTTAAAAGCACACAAACATCAAGGCATAAGCATCAATCCATCTCAAAGTATCGAAAGCTAATTCATTAGTCTAACGAACTACATTCGTCGTAGGGATTGATTGTGGAGTCGTTATTGTTCGATAACTCCCTAAATTCAACTCCGGTGAGTTTTACTAAAATTCAACCAAGTAGAGCATTGATACTATATGTATCACATTGCACTTTTTTAAGTTCTCCGTTCATTTAGAACTCGATAACTAAGCCGTTCATGTTCTCGAACTAGCCTTAAACACAATCCCGAGTTTCAAACCCTAGTTTCGGTGATTTTGTTAAACCTTGAATTGAACCGAATTCTTTCACAAGAGTTATTCCCAAGCTCATTATAAACAACATTCATGTTTTACAAAATGTCAAAATCATAACTTCATAGAAATTTCATATAATCATACTCACATTTTATATGTTGAATTGAAGGTTTTGTCTTCACAAAAGATGTTCACAATCACTAATAGAACAACTATAATGAAGGGGTCATGCTATTTCATTTAACATGGAAATCTCAGGGAATTGTCACTCACCTTAATCCTATGATTAATGGAGGAAAGGTTGATTAGAGCAAGGATTGTTGTAGAGAAGATCGAGAGCTTCGATTTGGCGGTCTCGGTTCGACGATCGGACCACCGGATCTCCGGGAAATGGTCTCTCAAGTTGGTGTGACCTCCATGGACGAAATTTGAGCTAAGTCTCTGAAGTTCTCTGGTTATGTTGATCAAAAATGGTTGTAGAGGCTGAACTTGTGTTTATATACTTCCCAAGAAGTCCCTAATCCAAGTGAAGGGCTTTAAGAGACTTCTACTTGGCCAAGGCATGCTAGCCTTTGATAAGCAATGATCCAGGGTTCACGAAGGGTCTTAGACAAGTCAACAATGGTAGCTTTGAGTGACCAAGGTCGGCCAAGGGCAAGGGTGCAAGAGTCACTAACCAAAACACTCAAAAAATATCACATTTCTGGAAACAGGAGGATGCGGTCACATCCTTTTAGCACCAAGCGACCGCAAGGGGTCTCTTCAGACTGCACACAAATGACTAGCTCTCGGCATCTCCACGCGAGCCACCTCAAAACTCAATGCGACCGCGAGGTTCTGACCTAAAACTTGTCCTAAACATGTCCTAAATGATTCCAAACTCAAAGGCAACAATCCTAAGGTGTAACGAAGCCCAAAACAAGTCGGAAACACACCCGAAACACATCCGAAACAAGCTAAAACATGGCTGGAACCACTCGACAATTGGCCAACTAATCAAACACGAATCAATCCCAACTTAATCTAGGATAGAATGAACATGTATTAGGATTGTTTAATCATGGTTATGGCTTGTATTCAAGGCCTAGAACTCAACCGAACTTCTCTCGAGACGAAATGAAGGCAATACAAGCAATGATGTACAACCTTAAAACACAAACGAAGCAAAGCTTCTAAACTCCCAACCAAGAACACAACAACTAAGATGAACATAATTAACCTTAGATGCAAAGTACTAAGACTCTCATGAGACTTATTAAGGTGCTAACACGTTAAAACGAACACACGAAACAACAACAACAACATGGCATGCAACGCATGGAAGACCATTACTCTATTATGATCTCAACCAACTCAATGCCAACAAGATATGAATGAAATGAAGTCTCAAATATGTCAAAACATATAATAAACATGTTATAATGATGACAAACATGCAATGGGGTTTGGGTTCTCATATCCTCCCCCACTTAAAGGAATTTAGTCCCTAAATTCATACCAGAAATCTCGAACAAGTAAGGGTATTTCTCCCTCATCTCAAGCTCAGTCTCCCATGTGGCTTCCTCAATATCATGATTCTTCCACAAGACCTTCACTAAAGGAATTCGCTTGGTCCTCAAGACTTGCTCCTTGGTATCAAGAATCCTCACCGGTTTCTCAACGTAAGAAAGATCGGGTTCAAGGTAATCTCCTCATAAGTAAGGACATGTGACTCGTCCTTAGTACTTACTTAGCATGGAAACATGAAACACATCATGGACACCCGATATAGACAGTGGCAATGCAAGTCTATAAGCCAAAGAACCAATCCGCTCTAAGAACTCGAACGGACCAATAAACCTGGGAGAAAGCTTCCCTTTCTTCCCAAACCGCTTAGTACCGCACCGGGGCGATACCTTTAAGAACACAAAGTCACCAACCTGAAACTCAAGATCATGTCTCCGGTTGTCTGCGTAGCTTTTCTGTCTACTCTGAGCCATAAACAATCTGTCTCTAATCAGCTTCACACTCTCAGCTGACTGTTGCACCATCTCCGAACCCCATAATCTTGCCTCACCAACCTCATCCCGACAAATCGGTGATCGACACTTACGCCCATACAATGCCTCGTATGGCGCCATCTCAACTGCTAGGCGATAAATTTGTTATTATCGTGAACTTCGACCAGCGGTAGATGTGAATCCCAACTACCCTTGAAATCCATAGCACACGCCGTAACATATCCTCCAAAATCTGTATCAATCGCTCGGTGACCATCGGGCGTGGATGAAGCAGATGCGAAATTCGACCGTACCCAAGCCTCCTGCAAAGAATGCGAGAACCTAGAAGTAAATGCGGGGTCTCTATCGACACAATGCTAACTTAGGTACACCATGTAATCTCACAATCTCTGAATGTACAACGCCAAGCCCGACTCAAGCTGTAGGAAATCATAATAGGGATAAAATGAGAAGACTTAGTCAGCCTATCAGATAACCCAAACTGCATCAAAGCCTCTGATGCGTGGCAACCACAACAAAATCCATGGTAATATGCTCCCACTTCCACTCCGAGAATCTCAAGTGGTGAAGCAAGCAAGTCTACGGTGCTCGGCCTTAACTGGCGGCACGTCAAACATCTCGAAACATACTCGGCTATCTCCTCTCATACCATTCCACCAGCGCCTCTTCAAGTCACGGTACATCTTAGTACTACCGGATGTATCGTATACTTGGCCTTGTGAGCCTCATCAAGAACCATCGTTTCACTTCATCGAGAAGGCATAAATCCTACTCGGAATGTCAAGATCCCATCCTTTGTTTATCGCGAACTTCGGGTGTATTATTCTCACCCAATCCATCGATAATCTTCATCAAATGCGGATCGGTGGCTTGAGCTTCCTTGATCAGCAAACAACAACGGTGTATACGAACACTAGCAAAGAGAACACTATGCTCACTCACAGCGGGACTCCACTCACGGACATCCTCGAGCATCTTCCATTCTCTCATCATCAAACATGACATGTAGGATCTCCTCAACGCATCCGCACAACATTCGCTTTCCCGGATGGTACAAGATAGTACAATCATGATCCTTAGCTTCTCCATCCATCGCCTCGTCTCATATTTAACTCCTTTTGGCGAAAAGGTATTTGAGACTCTTATGATCGTATACACCTCAAACTTTGTGACGACCCGACCGGATCCCAAGGCGAAATCCCAAGGTCGTGCCGCCAAGAATACAAACAACACACAAGTAGCAAATAATGCGTAGGGACATAACGGCGATACAGAGCAACTCAAAACACATGCGGAAGCACAATATAATATAACGGTGGCGCCGAGCTAACAAGCTCAAACTAAAACAACCAAAGAGATAGTTAATCTCTCGGTCCAAAATTCGACTCGCGTGCTTGTAACATTGGGCACGTAGAACAAACTCCCTGTTATGCAATTCAATAATAAGCATAATATAAACCAAGTCATCGGCGAAACTACTAGAACCCAACATTAAACTAAGTCTAAGACTCTAGTCTAACAACTCAACGGCTAAACACATGCCGGAGAACAAACATATTATTAACTAGCAATATAGCATGCTAAACATAATCACCAATTAACCAAGCGCGACTAAAACCGTCGGCTACCAACAACATAGTACTAACAATTATAAGTACTATGACATGAAAGCATATGGAGATATAACCATAAATATACATCAAGCACAACCACCACAGGTCGGCTACCAAAAGAATAAACTAACAACATAATTACAACATTACAATCACATCAGGTTTGCTACCCAATCATGAAGTTTACATAACTTCATCTTCCCAACGACCTCACCAAAAACAAATGAACAACTAAGTAGCAACCTTGCCAAAAGAATTCCCGCCAATAACCTCTGATTTACTTGGATCCGCTCGCTTGGCTCGGATCTAGGGAAAACAACCAACAAATAAAGTAAGTCACAATGACTTAGTAAGTTACTAACCATAACTTCCTACCATGGCATAATGCTCAATCATAAAATATCATGCTATCGTCATGAAATAACCTTATAAAATCATGTATGGCATCCATGCTCAACATTAAATAATTATGTTTATCATTAACGTATAACATTCTCATCATAATCCATGTCAAGGCATTTTAGTCTTAACAATAATAGCTTATACCTTTGGCATAAAACAACATTCAATAATATCATGTGATAGCATACATATGCTTAACAACATTAATCAATATGTTATCTATTAAGTATAACATGTAAGAAACCAAAACAAACATCATATCATATCCAATTCACCAAGCACGTTATTCACTTAAGCACTTGTGAAACAATTCATATATATAGGGATATGATACCATTACCAAAAATTCCTCCGCGTGTCGCTCCCGCAAAAACACGTGCAAAACCCTTATGTGCCCTCGATATCCTCTCGTAGATATCGGCGTCCCAAGGCGATCTCGCTCGAGTTCCATAGTTATCAAAGTCATGTGTATTACTACAACTAAGATAAACTACTTCCCCACCGTGGCCATCGATGGAGGGGTGTGTACAAAGCCGCGGCGATCCATCGCGATCACGAATCCCATAATTCGTGAAGACGATGTATCGTCCACCAAACTCAACCAGAGCCAAGCGCCATTGGACTCAAAACCCAAGCACAAGTAATATATACTCATATGCTCAAAACAAGTAGGTAAACACTCTACTATCAAACTAGTCATGCAATTCATCCACAACTAGCATAAACATCAGAGAATCATATAAGCTCTCATAATCAAGTGTGCTTCACACACTTCAAAACTTCTTGGAGGCTCGACCTCCATGAA
>CM028381.1:3325004-3353727 GCA_013146195.2 Codonopsis lanceolata | reverse complement strand
GTGAGCCTGAAAGTATCGCCTCGACGCGGTACTAAGCGATTTGGGAAGAAGGGTAAACTTTCACCTCGATCATTGGGCCATTTGAGATCCTAGAAAGGATTGGAGCTTTGGCGTATCGGTTAGCATTGCCGCTAGTCTATATCGGCGTTCATGGCGTCTTTCATGTCTCGATGCTACGCAAATACTTGAAGGATGAGTCGCATGTCCTCACTACTGAAGAGATTACTTTTGAGCGACTGTCTTATGATGAGAAGCGGGTGAGGATTACGGACACGAAAGAGCAAGTGCTTTGAGGACAAAGAAAATTCCCTTGGTGAAGGTCTTGTGGAAGAATCACGATATTGAGGAAGCCACGTGGGAGGCCGAGCTTGATATGCGAGAAAAATACCACTTTCCTATTCGATGACTCAGGTAAGAATTTAGGGACTAAATTCCTTTAAGTGGGGGAGGATGTGAGACCCCAAACTCATTACTTGCATTACTTGTTTATACCTTGATAACTTGTTTGTTTAAAGCCTTAACATGATTAGATATCTCTTTTAGTCCATGCCTGACTCGTATTAGCATTATTGCATTCCTTGTCACTTGATTCCCTCCTATGCTTAGCATACCTTCCGTGATGCCTCGAGTGTTGCCTTAGCTTGAATTGCACTCGGCCGAGACTTCGTTAGGGTTCTATTGTCTTTCATAGATGACCTTGAATGCTCGCCTTGATCATAGTAAACTTGTTGGGAAGTTTAGAAACCTTCTTGCCTTGTTTTGGCCTTAGCGATTTCACACTCTCCCGTTTTTCGACGTATTTCGACGTGTTGTTCCTTGAGTTCCGGACTTGTATTCAAGTCATAACCATGATTTAACAAGCCTATTCCATGCCCATGTTACCCTAGTTATATTGACCTTTGATCCGGGTTTGATTAAATCGAACCAATCGTCGCTTGACTCGAGCCTTGTCCTACCTTGTTCCGGGTGATGTTCGGGTGTATTGCGGACATGTTTTGAGTTGTGTTAGACCCTAGAATGGTTGCCCATGAGCTTGGGACCATCTAGGACTTGTTTAGGTCTAGTTTTGAAGCCCCGAGTTCGAGGCGGCCTTGCGGCCTCAAGTCAAGTTCTGAGAGCAAATGAAAAAATGGCAAACCTCCCAGTAGTTGAGGCGGCCGCATGGCCCCTCATGAGGCGCCCGCCTCACTTCCTGTCCAGCTCTACGGGATTTTTCAGCCTTTAATCTTTTGTGATGTCATTAGCCACTTAAACCCCCTTCTTAATTAGCCCTAATCCAACCTATTAAACCCTAATCAAGTTAGGTTAGTCCTAATCTCAAGCCCTCTCCAATTGACATGTGTAATTCCACCCAATCCATGCAACATATATAAGCCTCCCTTTGTTGACTTTGCTTAATCCTCCATTATCGATTTTCCTTTATCTCTCTTGCCATGGCTTATGTGTGAAGAGAAAAGGTGAGATTGGTGTGTGTGTTTGCCCTAGAGTGAGCTCCCGACTTCCGTTTGCCGAGCCGAGACCACCGGTGTGAAGCTACCGACGAGGAGATCGTTTCTATCCGATTATCTTGTGCTTCAACTTTCTTTTCCTTGGTAGATGTAAGCTATTGATTTCCCCTCCTTAGGTTGCATGTTAGACTTGCCATGAATCCCCCTTGTCCATTGCTCCCCATGCTTTTCCATGCCCATGCCATGATCTAGGTTGACTTGGTCTTTTGAGGTTTTAATGGATATGTTCATCTTGTTCAAATTAGACCTATGCCTAGAATTAATTATATTCTATGCTTCTTTAGGAGCAATTTATGTTCTTGAACTAATATGTTTTGATGACTCTTGGGAATTTTGAATCCTAGGGTTTCACATGCCTTGTAATGATTTTTCTATTGAATTGAGTCCTAGGCCTAGAACAAATTGTGTTCCATATTCCCCTACGAATAAATAACGTTCTTGGACCCTTGCATTTTGAATACCTTGAAAGTATGATTCTAAGATCCCTTGAATTCGAATTATCGACAATTAGTAACTACGGTCGTTAAACGGATTAATGACCTAGCCGACTATATGCGAGAACTTAGAAGAGGGTTTGTGATGCAATTAGCGTCCTAACTCTATTGGATGAACTATTATAGACGACTCAACGGAGTCAAGATTAGCGAGCTATTGAACAATACCGGCTCACAGAATAATCCCTACGACGTTCTAATCGCGTTTCCCTAAGAATAATAATTCCAGACTTTGAACTTGAATTGATTGCCACCTTGATCTTGGCTGTCATATTATGGAATGATGATTGACATGTGAGTTCGCTCTTGTCGAACTCAACCCTACTGTTATTGATAAGAATAATTTACTTGTCTTGGCGAGATCGCTCTTGTCGATCTCGTTCTCTACTTGAGAATTTTGTTAAGTATATATTACTTGGCATATGCATGAGTCCAGTGGCATCTGTCTTTGTGCACACACGCCTCCCTTGTGGCCACGGTGGAGAAGTAGCTCCATCTTTGTAATCATTTAAGAGCATCATGGTGACTATCCGGGCATCTCCCCGGAAGATCGATGTACTACACGCATTCGATACCCGCACTTTCCAGATAACGCTTGTATGCAGGAACTACGTAGCGGCCCGGCTCTTCACATATCCTTATTCTATGTGATTTATTTACGCACACTTATGTGAAACAATGTGCATCCTGGATATATATAACTCTATGCCTGTGTGACTGTATCTTGCCTTGAATGTTGCATCTTGCCATGACATGCATGATTAATAGCTTACGAGTCTTTATGACTTACCCTTTCCCCTTTACTGCTTTAGATCCTAGCAAGGCAGGTCCTGCTCGTTGACTAGCTGTGTTCGTGCTTGTGCCCTTTTGATTCGCCGTTGATTCTTGGAGAGGTGGTTTTTGATGGCCTCTTATTCTTGTTTACCTTTTTGTAAGGACGACGGGTTAAGCCATCCAACTAGGCGTACTGGGTATTTGTGTATAACTTGTTGTAAATCTTTGACTGCTAGTAGTTATACTTGTAGTACTTGTAAACACTTTTTGGTGCCGGCATTGTGTAAGCCGAGCTTTGGGTTACTTGTTATTATCCCTCCATGTTTTTAGTCTTCCGCTGAGCATGCTTTAGCTCTTCTTTAAATTCTTGTCCTTGAACTGTTAGCTTGGGTTCCGGCATGTAGTGTCGCCGAAGACTTGGTTATTTTGTTTAACTGTTTATCAGGTTTAAAAGTTTTAAAAATATCCGGCCGTTTGGTGCCGAGGCGTGCTGCGACTCCAATGTTGCGTCACGTCGTTTTTGTGAATTAAGTACTTGCATGTTTAATTGCCTACTTGTTTCCCTCCTTATTTGGGCGGTCCGACCCTCGGTCCCATCTCGGGCCCGGGCCGGGTCGTCACAGCGGGGCCGGAGGTCGAGGCACCGGTATTTCTACGCTTACGGAACATTTTGTTTGAATTTATAAAAATTTAAAAACTAAAGGTTTGAACAAATAAAAATGTGTTTTAAAATTTTGAAATTATAATTTATTCTAAAGCATGCAAAAAATTTATCTACGTTAAAAATTATCTAGCACCCTAGCATGCAAATAATTTACGTGTAAACTTAAAAAGGGTGATAGTGTTACTTGTTTGCAGCCTAGATGGAGTGAATGCAGCCTGAGAGGAGCTTGATCAGCGTCGGCAATGGAGGTTCTTTCCTTAGCTTCAACAAATCTTCAACCTTGGTGGAGTGCAATGGTGGATGGATGGATGGAGGGGGTGAAGAATATTGAAAGAGAAGATAATATCTTGGAGAGTGTGCCGGATCTTTGGCTGATCTGCCGGAATTTTTGGAGACTGGGCGGTGCTGCTGCTGTTTTTGCTTGAAGAGAAGAAAGTTCTGGGTGAATTGTAAGTGAAAACCCGGCAGCCTTTAAATCTGAGGGACGCTTGCGGTGCCAAGGTGCGCCCCTGCGTCGGCGATCAAAGCGGTTGGCCTTCTGTTGATTCCCCATGACTAACAGTACGACGCACAAAGTCCGCATTTACTAGGGACCTTGCGGTCGCAAGGTCCTTCACACCTTGCGTCCGCAAGGTGGGCAGAATCTTCCCACTTGTTTTTCTTTCTTCCTTTTCAACAGTTTGCAGTTTTAACCCTTCCGTTAACTTCCGTTATGTCTTGAATCTTTCCTGTATGCAAAAACTAAACAAAAACTCTAAACTAAATTTATTAGTAACATTTAAATACAACACTAAGATGTTTTTCTCCCCCAAACTTGGATTTTGGCATATTTAATTAAAAATTAAATGTCCAAAAATTAAATTTAACGGAGAAAAACATATTTAAAAAAAAAATAACATTCAACATAGTGGGTTGCCTCCCACTTAGCGCCTTTGTTTAACGTCTTTGGCTCGACCAAACTGCAAGCCTAATCTCGTGGTGGTTCATTGTCAGCCAAACGAATCAACTCAATTGTTCGTTCAACTGGCATCGGCTCTAAATATGGCTTGAGTCGGTGTCCATTCACTTTAAAAACTTCATTATTTTTAGGGTTTTGAATATCAACTGCTCCATGAGGATAAATTCGTACGATTCTAAAGGGACCAGACCATTTAGATTTTAACTTTCCGGGAAATAGCCTTAATCTAGAATTAAAAAGCAACACTTTCATACCTGGATGAAACATTTTGTTGGCTAACCCCATGTCATGATATTTCTTGGTCTTTTCTTTATATGTCTTCGCATTCTCATACGAATTCAACCTATGTTCTTCTAACTCATTTAACTGAAACAATCTTTCTTCTCCGGCCAATGTTAAATCTAAATTCAATTCCTTAATCGCCCAATAGGCTTTGTGCTCAATTTCAACAGGTAAATGGCAAGCTTTGCCATACACCATTCAATATGGACTCATTCCTATGGGTGTCTTAAAAGCAGTTCGGTATGCCCATAAAACATCCTTAAGTTTAGATTCACAATCTTTACGATTAGGCCTAACAGTCTTTTCTAATACTGCTTTTATTTGCCTATTGCTAACTTCTACTTGTCCGGATGTTTGTGGATGATAAGGTGTAGCTAACTTGTGAGTTACACCATGCTTTCTAAGAACATTATTCAATAACTTATTGGTAAAATAAGTTCCTTGGTCACTTATTATGGCCTTAGGTACTCCATATCTAGCAAATAAATCCTCTACAAACTTAACTACTGTTTTTCCATGATTGGTCTTGGTTGCTACTGCTTCTATCCATTTAGAAACATAATCAACTGCTACTAGAATATACTCACAATTATTTGATACAGGAAAAGGACCCATGAAATCAATACCCCAAACGTCAAAAATTTCAACTACCAAATTAATATGTAAGGGCATCTCATTTCTCTTTCCTATCCCACCTGTTCTTTGGCACTTATCACATGTTCTATAAAACAGTTCACAATCTCTAAAAACAGTGGGCCAATACAAACCTGATTGCAAAATTTTCCGAGCAGTTTTGTTTCCACTAAAATGACCTCCACAAGAATATCCATGGCAAAATTCCATGATACCTTGTTGGTCTTTTTCTGGAATACATCTTCTTATTAAAGAATCAAAACAAATCTTGTATAAATGAGGTGCTTCCCAAAATTAATTTTTGGTTTCCGCCAAAAATTTCTTCTTTTCATAATGATCGAAATCCGGATTAATGATATCGGACACATAGTAGTTGACAAAATCAGCATACCAAGGGTCAGAATCTTTAATGACCAAAAGTTGTTCATCAGGAAAATTGTCATTTATGGGGACAGGATCATCAAGAAATTGACGTTCAAGCAAGGGTGAAAATTCTAACCTAGACAAATGATCGGCTACAACATTCTCGGTTCCCTTTTTATCCTTAATAGCAATGTCAAATTCTTGTAACAATAACATCCATCTAATTAATCTTGGTTTAGCATCTTTCTTACTCAACAGATATTTCAATGCAGAATGATCAGAAAAAATTATCACCTTGGATCTAGCGATATGATCTAAATTTCTCTAAAGCATATACTCTAAAAAATTCCTTTTCAAGATAGTTGTATAATTCAATTGAGCATCATTTAGAGTTCTACTAGCATAGTGGATCACATGAGACTTTCTATCTACCCTTTGTCCTAACACGGCTCCAATCGCAAAATCTGATGCATCACACATGATTTCAAAAGGTAGTGACCAATCAGGGCCGGATAAAATAGGGGCGGTAGTTAATTTTTCTTTTAATAAATTAAAAGCTTCTAAACATTCTTTATCAAAAATAAATTATGTATCTTTTGCTAGCAAATTACATAGAGGTTTCTGATTTTGGAAAAATCTTTTATAAATCTTCGGTAAAACCGGCATGACCAAGAAAACTTCGAACTCCTTTAAGCGAAGTGGGAGGGGTAGTTGTGAAATAACTTCAATTTTAGCTTTGTCAACTTCAATGCCTTTATTTGAAACAACATGCCCTAAGACAATTCCATGTTTTACCATGAAGTGACTTTTCTCCCAACTTAAAGTTAAATTAGTTTCGCAACATCTTTTCAGGACTGATGTAAGGTTTTCTAAACAGTGATCAAAAGAATTTCCAAATACTGAAAAATCGTCCATGAAAACTTCTACGCATCTTTCAACTAAATCTTAAAATATAGATATCATGCATCTTTGGAAAGTAGCTGGTGCATTACATAATCCAAAAGGCATTCTCCTAGAAGCAAAAGTACCAAAGGGACATGTAAAAGTTGTTTTCTCTTGGTCTTCGGGTGCAACAGGGATCTGATTATATCCAGAAAAACCATCAAGAAAGCAATAATATTCATGACCGGCTAGTCTTTCAAGGATTTGGTCAATAAATGGCAAAGGAAAGTGATCTTTCCTAGTTGCCGCATTTAATTTCCGCAAATAGATACACATTCTATAACCAGTTATTGTTCTTGTAGGGACTAATTCGTCTTTCTCATTTTTAGCAACAGTAATTCCCGACTTTTTAGGAACTACTTGGACAGGACTAACCCATTTACTATATGATATAGGGTAAATTATACCTGCATCTAAGAGCTTAAGAACTTCTTTCCTAACAGCTTCTTCCATGTGTGGGTTAAGTCTTCTTTGCCTTTCTCTTGAAGGTTTACTACCTTCTTCTAGATGTATTTTATGCATGCACATAGAGGGACTAATTCCTTTTAAATCAGCTAAAGACCATCCTAAAGCTTCTCTATGTGTCCATAAAACTTTTAACAAACTAGCTTCTTGTTTTTCCGTTAAGTCGGCTGCTATAATAACATGCAAAGTGTTACCTTCCCCTAAAAATGCATATTTTAAATGGGGGTGGTAATGGCTTTAATTCTTCGATTTTAGGAGAATTAATGGGTGGCATAAATTCAGAATTTTCTACTTTAATAGTTTCTTTTATTTTAGCCTCCTCATTCTCTACTTTATTATCTTCTTCTTCAAGATTTTCTATCTCAATTTCTTCAAAGAGAGATTTCAGAATCTCTACTTCATCATCTTTGATTTCATAACTTTCTTCAACTACTTTTTCCGATTCATCAGAATTATTTTCTGATTCTTTCTTTATTTCTTCTTTATCTTTCTTTTTACTAGCTTCTAACTTTTCTTTCTCTAATCTTTCCTCTTCTTCTATTTCTCTTTCAATTTATTCAATGTCAATTTTTATGGGAGGGATAGGACTATCATCATAAACAATAAATCTATCTCTCTCATAATCTTCCTCTTCTTCAAAGGTTTCAGTTGATAACTTTTCAATCTCATCTATTGAAAAACAGACACTTATGTCACTAGGTCTATTCATAGCATCAAACACATAAATTTCAACAGTTTCACCTAGGACTGACATTGTGAGTTTACCATTTTTCACGTTAATCATTGTATTGGCAGTTGCCATAAATGGTCTGCCTAACAATATTGGGACTTCATTATTAGTGCATATCTTCCTTTCCATCTCTAGAACCACAAAGTCAACTGGAATGATTAATTTATCAACCTGAACTAGGATATCTTCCACTATACCCAAAGGATATTTAACTGAGCGATCAGCTAATTGCAATTGCATAGTAGTGGGTTTTAGTTCTCCTAACCCTAACTGTTTATAGACCGAAAAAGACATCAAATTAATACTCGCTCCTAAATCTAGCATTGCTTTCATTTTTTAGAGCTTCCCAAGGAAACTTGTATATTAAACTAATTAAAGCTACCAGGGTCTTTCAACTTAGGTGGTAATTCGGGTTGTAAAACAAAGCTTACGTTTTCAGAAACAATAATTTTTTCATCGTTTTCAAACTTGTGTTTCTTAGAGTGAAGATCTTTGAAAAACTTTGCATAAGCTAGAATATTTTTAATGACATTAAGCAAAGGTAAATTTACATTCACTTTGGATAACATATTATAAATTTCCGTAAATTGTTTGTCCATTCGGTTTTTCATAAGTCTTCTTGGAAACGGAATTGGAGGAACATAGGGTGGTGGAGCCACATAAGGTTCCTCTTCTTCTTGATCCAACTCTTTTTCAACTTCAATTGTATTATCTTTATTTTGAACTTCTTTTTCTTGTTCCTTATTTGGAACATCTACTTCTACTTCCACTTCATGATTACTTGACTCATTATTCTCTTTATTATTCTCATCACTATCTTTTTCAATTTCTTTTTCAATTACCTTTTCAGAATTTTCTACTGTAGCAGGCACATTAGAAGAAGGATCAGGATCACTTACCTCTTCACCTATCACCTTACCGCTTCGCAGGACGGTGATTGACTTGGCTTGCTCAGTTTGACTAGGGAACTTCCCTTCTTCTCTTTTATCAACTTCAGAATTTGCAATGTGCTTCTTTAGATTTTCAATTTCTTCAAGCATGTACTTCATCAAAGCTGCTTGACCTTTACTAGCTACTTCTTGCTTGGGAACTTCTTCAATTCTCAATTGATTTTGATTTGGCAACTGTGGAGGTTGTGGTGGTTGAGGTTGGAATTGTTGAGGTTGCAAAGGCTTATTTCCTCCCCAAGAAAAGTTAGGATGATTCCTCCAACCAGGATTATATGTGTTTGAATATGGATCATTCCTTGGCCTTTGAGGGTACATATTCATAGCATTAGCCTGTTCAGAATACATAGCACTTGACGGACAAAAATTAGTAGCATGAGAATATAATCCACATAAGGCACATGCTTCTTGAATTTGCCAATTTTCAAATTGAGCTTGTGTATTTGAATTATCTTGCAATTGATATAGGCTTCTATTTTTACCTCTAGCACTTTTCTGTTGGGAATTAATACTTAGCATCTCAAATAATTCTTCTAGTGCTTCTGGTGTCATTCTATTAATAGAACCACCAGTTGCACTATCAACCATAGTTTGTAAGCCTGGCGAAAGACCATGATAAAATTGAAGCACTAACACATGTTGAGCCAAATTATGATGAGGACACATAATGAGCAGATTTTTAAATCTATCCCATGACTCATGGAATGTTTCACCTGGTTCATTTTGGAATGACATGATTTGTTTTCTAAATTCAGTAAGAGATGCATGTTTGTAAAATTTACTCATAAACAAATCATATAATTGAGCCCAAGTATAAACACTATTTGGTGTTAAGTTCATAAACCATCTCTTTGCCAATTCTTTTAATGCACTGGGAAAATATTTCATTTTGATTTGATCTTCAGTCAACCCTCCTAAAGGAAAAGTACTCATCATGTATTCATATTCTCTTAAGAAACTGACAAGATCTTCATGAGGCATCCCATGAAAAGATGGTATGGCATTAAAATAATGACCTTTTAACTCAAAATTCCTAACAGCATCTGGCAAGACTAAACATGATGTCACAACATTTAATGAAGGTCTACTAAAGTCATTAATAGTTCTTTGATTTATCACTACTTCCATATTTCTTCTTGCAGGTTCTTCTTCTCTTTGATTCCTATTGACTGGGTCAACTAGGTTTTCAGGATTACGATTATTGTTATTTTCTTCCATTGGAGGATCAACCAGAGGATCCTCTTGATTCAATTGGTCTTGATTATCAAACTCGGGAGCTAGATTTTCAAAAACTTCTTGATTTCTTCTAACAATATTTATATCTTGATTTAAGTCTACCAATTTAGGATTTAAAGATCTACGACCGTGCATAAAAATAAATTAAAGTAATTTAAAAACAACTAACTAAAAATAAAATAAAATCTTTTTGTATTTTTTATATTTATTTGAAAATTGAAAATTAAACTAAAAACTAAATTAAATTAAAAACTACGCTACCAACAAACTAACTACGTGAACTAGCTTTTCCCCGGCAACGGCGCCAAAAACTTGATCGATGTTTTAATTAATCTTTTTCCTTGCAAGTGGACAAGACTATTATAGAATAGTATTGGAAGCAAGGGTCGAACCCACAGAGACAAGTGATCACGAACAGTGCAATTATTGATAGCAAATTATTAACCTAAGGGGGGTTTTTATATTTAATTCTACTCTAAACTACTATTTATAGATGTTTAACTAATTAGACAGTAATAACAGATATGAAGATCTTATGGTGGGTGGCAATCTAGGATTCTGGGTTTCACTTATATCTCCTTTATGTTCAATTCATAATAATATCATTCAATGTCTTGAGTTCGTTCACTAAATATAGATATAGTCGTTGAACAATTGGTTCAGCCTCCATCCCATAAAATTCATCCATTCTATATCCTAAGCACATGAACTATCAATCTAGCTGTCACCTAGATTTATGATCTATCTGTCACCTAGATCATGCAAGAGCATGGTCCTAACTTATCACTCTCGTGCATCGATAGGTCCAATTTATTGTGTTGGTGAGCCTGTGTACGACATATGCACTTGGTCATGCAGTTATCCGCACCTCTAAGCCTTTATTATTTGCGATTACATTCATTTGTTCAAAGCAAAATAATATAGGGATTGATAAACAACACAATCAACAAGCATTGAATGAACATATATAAGAATCAAAACATAAATTTGATACAAGTTACCTCCCACCTCCTAGATTATGGATGATTTAGTTCATCATAGACAATGAACAACACACATGGAGATGATTGGATACATGATTTGATCTTCAATGTTGAAATTACAGAATCTAACTATGTTATACAATCTAAAAACTACCTAAAATCTAGCTAAAGAGAGCTTTCAGCCGTCCTCTCTTATGCTTTGGCTCGGCATCTGACTTCTATATATACTCGGGAGTTGTAATTCAATCAAATGACTGTGTGAAAATCCGAAAATCAAGCATTCTGACCACCTTGCGGTCGCAAGGTGTTGGGTACGTTGCGTCCGCAAGGTCTCCAGTTTGTCCGGCCTTTGGAATTCTTGGTCTCTGACTTTGTGACCCGTACTGCCTACCTTGCGGTCGCAAGGTCTGAGGCACCTTGCGTCCGCAAGGTGTCCAGATTCGACAGACTTCATTCTTTCTTCATTTTTCCTTTTTGGCCCTTCTTGAAATTTGCACTTAAAACCCTGGAGTTTCGCATATTTTCACTAATAACCCTGAAACTTACAAAACTCACCGAAAACATATATTAGTAGCCAAAAGCCTCGTGAAATAGCATAATTTAAGTCATAGAAGCATATAAAATCGACGTATAAAATACATCGATCAGTCCCCAACCCCTTCAAAGTCCAACCGACGACATGATGGAAGATCACCACCGAAATCATTATTAACATCCATATTGAAGATGGTAAATTTTTTCAATTAAGATCAGCGCTAGAGAGAGAGAAAGAGAGAAAGCCTAAAAAATCGAGGTCAATTAGGTGTTGGAAAAATTGTGTTTAACGAATGCAATTGTACATTTTGTGGAACCGATTTCTTCACGTGTCATTTGTGTAATGACTAGGGTAATTGTGGAATCGTGTTCTACTCAGTGAGAACATCGAAATCATCTATTTATTTGTTCAATTTGGTGTTTGAATGAATAAGTTATGATTGATTAAAGTGTGGTTGTTGGAAGTGGGTTTATCCCATATTGGAAGATTAACAAAAACTTGAGTGGTTTATATACAAGTACCTTATGTGATAAGGGTAATCTTGTATAGAATAGATGCTCTCTCTCGACGCCGAGGAGGGTGTAAATCATGGTCGATTTAGCCTTGAGATTACTCGTGCTCCTGCGAACACGAATGTCGGACCAAATTTTCATGTTCAGACCAACCCACGTTTTGTGAATTATTCGTTTGTTTTTGTAACTCCCAACATTTATAACAAACTTTATGGGCTGTTATCACTAGCTTTAATGAGATATATTATTTACCTATTGATGATGGATTTATTTCATCATCAATGTGGTTATTAAATCAGTCTCTTGTCTACTCCTATAAAAGGAGATGACATCCACAATTGAAAAACACGATTAAGGACAATCTCCATTTCTCCTGCAAATCGTTGAACGTATTCCTTTGGCCTCCTGTTTTCTTATTGGTGATAGAGTCAGACACAAATTCGGTTCGCTGGAATCCTTAGTTCTGAAGGTTTCTCCCGTTTCTCCGTTGTATCCTGGGAGACAGACGTCCATTAGAGCTTCCAAGCACATATGGGAAGGGACGAATGCATTTTAAAGGAAGCGTGCGATCACGGCCTCATTTGAAGGTTGATCACAACTCACTGCGGACACCAAGTCTACATGCGGACACAAGTCTACTGAAGTCCACCGGCAGACTTGAAGTCTACCTGCAGACCTGAAATCCACCAGCAGAATTGAAGTCTACCTGCAGATTTGAAGTTCACCAGCAGACTTGAAGTCCACCAACAGACTTGAAGTCTACCTGCAGTCTTACAATACAAAGCAGTAACCTTTTCCAATTGTTTTCAATTCTGTAATTGTTATAATTACTGTTTTTCCACACCTTTTTCTAACATTAGCGCAGCCCTAGAGAGAGAGAAAGACATATAGCGAGAGAAAGAGAGAAAGCAGGACTGATTTCGTTTCAATTGAGCACTTCCATGGCAGATCAGCAAGAAGAAGAGAGGCTGGCGGTGGTTGCTTCCGATAATATCTTCTAAGGTAGACGATAAGCTGCGAAGGTAGACAATAGGTTTTCACAATTTTGTTTTACTCTAATCGACGTAACGGAGAATGACGGAAGGGTTAGGAGGCATTGACTATGGTAAAAACCAATTGTACACATGGCAGTAATCGATTGGTGTGACATGCAAAGGGACACTCATATGGGACATGAGATTGAGCCCCTTAATGTACGGTACCTAATCATCTCCCATCCTTATCTTTGAGTTGGAGAGCTTCAATTAGTTTACTTAGCATATTCCAAGGTAAAGATAACCCGATAATTTGCAATTCCTAACAACTAGCTAGGATCCCAAATACTAATAATCTCACATTGAAATCAGTACCTTGTTAATTCTTTTTTCACTTTTCACACTAACTAGTCACGTGTACGTGCATTGCACTTGTTATTATTAATTTTTTTAATTGTATTGTCGGATCTATCAGGATGAAAAAAGAACTAAAGCTTTTAAAATCTAATAATTGTATAATTTCATTCATTATATTTTTTTAATACAAACGTAAAACAAAAAATGAGATCTCATTTTCAAACTTAGTGAACTTAGTTTGGAAAATGTAAACATTCATAGTAATTGTTAATAATACATTTTCTATTTATTTTTAAAAGGTTGTATACACATATTACGAAATAAAATAACCAGAGTGAATATACTTATTTCAATGTTAATATGTAACATAAAGGTTTTTATACTTGTTTGAACATAAGAAGGTCTATTGAAAAAAAATTAGTACCTAGAGGATAATGAAAATACTAATAACAGTTTACTAAGTAACCAATTAAAAGTTTGTTAGGTACCAATATGTTATGTTTTAAAACTACTTCTAGTAGTTCAAAATTTGAGGTAGCAAATTGTAAATTTTACTTTTCTTCCCCAACAAAATGCACAGATCTTTATAAAGTGTGTTCTCCGTTTTCCTTCATTTTCTTGGAAGTATAGCTTTTTTACGTAGCCTATTTGTCTTCGTTCGTTCACTAATAATCACTAAATGCATCGCCGATTTGCTTAATATATCTCGATACTCACAAAAAAATTTATTACTCTCTCCGATTTAAAATAATCATCATCCTTTCCTATTTTGTCAAATTTCAAATAATTGTCCTTTTTTTAAACATTACCTTTAAGGAAAACATTTTTACCACTTTACACTTACTTTTTATATCTACTTTAATTATAGATACATGCTCAAGGATATTAAAGAAAACTACACATTACACCAATATTTATAATACAATCAAATTTTTTTAAAATGATGTGCCGGTTCAAAGAGGACGATTATTTGAAATCAGAAGGAGGATTATAGTTAAAAAATTGGCATACATCTAGTAATGTCTGCTCATAAATTTCACCATAATAAATTTTAAGAATATTAGAAACATTACCTCAAGATCTAAGGTTGATTATTCTTATTACTCACTTTCACAATTGTTATAATTAGGTTTAAATCTCAATTTGGTCACCCTACTTTCAACCAAAATTTATTAAGCTCACTCTAATTTTTTTCCTCTCAATTTAATCACTCTACTTGGCTTTGAAAGTCAATAAAGTCACTAGAGTCATTTCCGTTAGTTAAGTTGGATGAAAATCTTTGGAAAGACAATGCCCTTTATCTATGAGAACCCAAAATCTACTTGTGTGACATGTCTTCTATACTTGATTAATATGTTCATTATGTTCCTTAACATGTTTTAGAGTCCATATTGTTCATATCATGCTTGCATTAGGTCAATCATGATCGTAGTTGCTTGTATGACTTCTATACGTTGCATGCTTAGTTATATTTTCTTCGTGTATCGTCTTAGTGCTTAACTAAGTCCTACTAGAGCCTTAGTACCTTTATAACATGTTTTATAACTTCAATCTTGGTCATTGTATGCTTGGTTGAGAGTTCGGAAGCCTTCTTGCTGCATTTGACCTTGTGACTCTTAGGGTCTCTCGGTTTGTCTTTCCTTTGCCTCGTTTCGTGTCTTTGAGACTCATGAGATGTTAACTTGAATCTTATACCTTGTATTCTAGTCCTAAACATGCTTAAGAATGTTCATTCATGCTTGTTGTATCTTTGTTTAACTTGTTGTTTATTCGTTTGATGTTCGTTGCGAGTTTTGCCCTTTATTCCTCCTTGTTTCGGGTGATGTTCGGACCTGTTCCGATTGTGTTTTGAGTGTTGGTTTAGCCCCCCCCTTGAATTTCTTAGGTTGTTTGGGGGTCATTCTAGGCCAAATTTGAGGACTTTTCAACCTGGAAACCTTGCGGATGCAAGGTGGTTTGGGCTTGCCCTAGCATGGAGGGCAGTAACTTGGAGATGAGTGTTCTGGAGACCTTGCGGGGGCATGGTGGAGGGGCCTTGCGGGCCTTGACCCCCCTGGACTACGGGATTTTGAATCCTGTTGAGTTTTGGCTTGCACCCTTGACCCTTGTACGCCCGAATTCAACCCCCAACATGACTTGTGACCCTTTTGAGCCTATTTTCAGCCCTTTGATGTGTTTTAATCAAAGGTACTAAGGCCATAAGTGTTGTTGTCTTTTTCTCTCTCTAGGTTTTCTCTCCTTTGCTAGGGTTTGTATTGCCACTGGCTGGCGCTGGTATGGAGGCTCCTCCTCCATACGCCAGTTCTATCCCCTCGGTTTCTCCAGACCCCCCTTCAATACCCCAACATCCTCCCTCTCCCCCGGTTCGTTCGTATGCAACCGTTGCTGGACAGCCTCACCAGAACCCAGGGTCTAACCCTAACTCGGCCCCTATCCTTCAGGAAATTCCTTTGGCTCCCCGTCAACCTTCATCCATGGAGAACGAACCTTCTTGCATGTTTACACCTTTGGAGGTTGAGATGTCTGAGTATCTTCTCAATAACACGATTGTTCTCAAGTTTTCGGCTGGCAGACCCTCGACCTTTGCTATACAGAAGGATATTGCTAAAAATTGGAATCTCTCTAGCTCTTTTGTAGTTGGTCTGCTAGACCCGCGTCATGTCATGATCCATCTTTCATCTGCTGAAGATCTGATTCGTGCCCTTTCGCGGGAATCTCACATGATTCAGACATCAATGTTTCGATCTTTTATGTGGTCGCCAGATTTTCTCTTTAAGAAAGATTGTACTAGGGTGGCGGTTTGGGTTAAACTTCACCGGTTCCCCCTTAATTTTTTCAATTCTTCGTTCCTACAAAGTATAGGGAATTGTTTTGGCCGATTCTTGAGGGTTGATGAGAAGACCTTTGTTTTATCCAGGCCAATGTTTGCAAGATTATGTGTTGAAATTGATGTAGCGGAACCTCTTCCTACCCGCATCTGGATAGGGACTGGAAAGGACCAAGGGTTTTGGCAATCCTTGGAGTTTGAGGGAAACATTAACTATTGTACGGGATGTGGCCTCCTTGGTCATAGAAAGCAGTTTTGCCCTAAGAATAGGCGTGGGATGGACAAGAATGTTCCTACTAACAAGGTTGATATCTCGGATAATGGTCAGGCTTCAAAGCCTAACACAACATTGGTAGAGGAGCGAGTTAAACCGACCTCGGAGGCTGTTAATGAGTCGGGTAAAACAAATTTTGTTGGTGTGAAGCCGGTGCATGGGGTACGATGGCACCTAGTGAATCATTCGAAGGGAGCGTCTAAAGCTTCTATATCAAATGCCAAAGATGGTAACGGCTGCCCCAAAGAAGTGGAAGTGATTGATCTAGTTAATAGAGATGATAATTTGTGTAATAAGCAGATTCCGAAATGGACAGACAATGATAAAATTTCTTCTTCGGTGCCCTTTCCAAAAGGAAAAAGTGGAGTGTGTACACCTAATCCCTTTGAAGTGTTGTCTCATGTTCAGGATGATGAAGTGGAGGTAGTTTCTAGAACATCAATTGAAAGGAACAAACAAGATGTGAACAAGGTTGAAACGGGTGATAACGGTTTGGCTGGTTCCTATGACTGTTGGAAGGCTGACAAGGAGCCTTACTGGATGATGGTTTGTCCCAGAAAACTGGGGAAGGCCCATTCAACTGGGGGTGATTATGAAGAGAATATAGAAGATATAAATCAAGCTTTCACTGATTGGGACATTGCGACTCAGACGATTCGACTAGATTTTATTAATTATTGTAAGAAGAAAGCTCGGAAGGCACAATAAGATCATTTTTTGAAGCATAATATGCGCAGAACTAGGGCTGCTGCCAAAGCCCATTAATGTTCCCTCTCTCAGTTTTTTAATGTCAGTTCTGATATGGAATGCTCGAGGGGTTTGTAATAAAGGGACTCGGGATTATCTTAGTCTTCTTAAAAAGAAACATAAGCCGATTATGTGTGCTATTTTGGAGCCTAAAGCTCCTGGAGACAAAATTAGTAAATTATGTCATAGACTGCATTATTCTCACTCTATGCATGTTAACCCGATGAACACCCATATTTAGGTTCTTTGGGAAGATAATGTTAATATGCAGCTGTTGGGATTTTCAGATCAATTTCTGTCCTTTAAAGTCACTGTTGATGGAAAGTTCTCCATTATTCTTTCTGTTGTTTATGCGAAGTGATCCTTGGTTGGTAGGTGGTGATTTGAATGTTATCTCCCACTCTTCTGAAAAATTGGGAGGTGCTCAATGCGACTTTGGTGCTATGGACGATTTCAATCGGTTTATCTCTCACTGTCTCCAAGATCTTTGGTTTTGAGGGCGTAGATATACACAGTGTAACAACCATGAAGGGAATCGGCGGATTTGGAAGAGGCTGGATAGGGTCTTGTAGCTGGAATTATGTTGCAGTTTATCCAGGTGTTCGGGTTCAACATTTATCCACCAACGAATCTGATCACTCTCCTATGTTAGTCACGATGCAGAACATTAGTAAACCAACGAGCTTATTTCGTTTTCAGCGTATGTGGCTTGATCACCCGGATTTTTTGTCTTTTGTGGAGGCTCAATGGAATCGTCCAGTTGGTGGTCCTCCTTTAGAGGCCCTTTTCAAGAAATTGCGCTGTTCTCGTATTCGCTTGAAGGATTGGAATTGGAACGTTTTTGGTCATGTTAGGCGTCCGATTAGAAGCTCTCAGGATGAGATTCTCGATCTTGAGGTTTCACAGAATGGGTGGCAGCAGAATACATTTTCTCGTCTTGGGGTTGCTCGGAAGAATCTGGCTTAGTTAGTGGCATGGGATGAAGAGATGACTTGGCAGAACTCTAGGTAGAAATAGCTTGAACATGGGGATAGAAACTCAACTTACTTTCATGCTCGCATCAAGGATAGATTCCGATCCAATAGGGTTAAGCTTCGCATGCCTAATGGGACGCTTAACGATAATGCTAAGGATATTGGCCCTATGGCAGTGGATTATTTTAGTGACATTTTTTCTTCTAAACCGTATGTTATTCATGATAATTTGTTCGATAGTTTTCCGGCCAAGGTGACTGATATGGATAATGCGAGCCTGTTACAAATCCCTTCTGAAGAGGAAGTTTTTACTGCAATCTCTGATCTTAATCCAAATAGCTCTCCTGGTACGGATGAATTTACTGGTTGGTTCTTTCAGGGGTGTTGGTCGATCATTAAGACTGATGTTCTGGCAGCTATTACATCTTATTTTTCGGGCCATCACCTTCCTAGAGGATTTACGGCCGATCAGTTTGTGTAATTTTACTTGTAAAATTATCTCTCGCATTCTTGCTTCTCGTCTTGCTACTTTATTACCGAATCTCATTTCGCCGGAACAGGCAGCGTTTGTGAAGGGCCGTAGCATCCAGGAGAATATTTTGTTGGCTAGTGAGCTAGTTCATCGGTTAGATTTGAAGTCTAGAGGGGGAAATGTTATCTTCAAGTTTGACATGTCTAAAGCCTATGATCGGCTTGAATGGGATTTCATTCATCGTGCTTTGCAGGCTTTTGGTTTCAGTCAGGACGTGGAAGGGTTATTTCATCGGCTGATTAATAATATTTGGTATTCTCTTCGGATTAATGGAGAGTCACATGGTTTCTTTCATTCTACAAGGGGGGTTAGACAGGGAGACCCCTTATCGCCTCTACTCTTTCTTCTAGCTCAAGACATTTTTTCCTTTAATCTCAATAGAGGTATGCGGGAAGGTGTTTTTCGTCCGTATCATCATGGGTGGGGTGGTCTTCAAATCTCGCACCTTTTATATGCGGATGATATGCTGGTCTTTAGTAATACTAGTAAGTCTTCGATCTTGGGTTTACGATCTATTCTTCAGCAGTACGAGCAAAGTTCAGGGCAGCTTATTAATCTTAGTAAAAGCGGTTTTTACGTGTCTAAGGGGTGCTTTTCTCGCCGCAGTCTTCTTATTAATGGCTGGTCTGGGTGCAGACATAAGGTGCTGCCTTTGAAATATCTCGGCATCCCTCTTTTTACGGGCAGAATTAAGAGACGCTACTTTGAAGAGCTTGAGTCAAAGATTTTGAAACAAATAAGCGGATGGCATGCCAAGCTGTTGTCTTTTGGTGCTCGGCTTACGTTGATCAAGTCCATTCTTTGTAGTATTCCCATATATATGTTGTCCGCTATTTCTGTTCCAAAGACTGTTCTGATCCGAATTGAGCGAGCTATGGCTGAATTCCTCTGGAGTGTTAATGGAGAGCATAGGGCTCATTGGGTGGCTTGGCACAGACTATGCCGGCCTCTTAATGAAGGAGGTCTCGGCGTTCGTTCGCTTCATCATGTGATGGCTTCGACTCATGCAAAGTTGGCGTGGAGTGTGCTCATGGGTGAGAGTCTTTGGGCTCGGTTTTGTAATCTCAAATATGGTAGTGTTGTTGGTCTGATTGGGCCTGCATCCTCGTCTTTGGCCTGGAGGACAGTCCTCTCACAGCTTGGTTTTGTTCAGATGTGTAGTCGGTGGATTGTTGGGAAGGAAATCTCTCCTTTTGGAATGAGAATTGGTGTGGTACGCGGCTCCAAGGTCCTCTCCCTCTAGACATAAATCTTTCTGTTAAGAATGCGTTATCTAGCTTTCATGAGATTAGTCATCTTGTTCCAGCTGAGTTGCATGAGAAAGTTAGGAAAATTCGTTGCTCCGAGCATATCAAAGATCGGCGTGTTTTTACCTTGACCACTTCAGGCAAATTCCAGTCCTCGACTTTTTGGAATTATATTCGGCCTCCTAATCCTATAATCTCTTGGGCTGTCAAGATATGGTAGCCATGGATCCCGACTACAGTTAGTATATTTGTTTGGAGACTGATGCAAGGAGCTCTTCCTAGTAGATATCTATCTTCAAGGCCGATTCATTCATTTGGCTTCTAAGTGCGTATGTTGCATTTCCCAGCCTGATTGTGAGTCAATTGAGCACCTTTTTCTGCATTCCGATGTGGCTTGGGAGATTTGGACTCGGCTTGCCCGTCCGTTTCGTAAAATCAGTCATTTCAGTGATACTACCCACCTGTTTCGTTCTTGGACTGGGATCTCGCTTCGTCAACAATTGGGGGCCTGTTTATTAGGGGTTTTATGTTTGGTTGTTAGGAGATTTGGAAGGCGAGATGTGCTGCTGTATTCGAGAATGTGCCCATGCACACGGAGTCGATTTTCCAAAAAATTCTATCTCGCTTACAGGACTCGGCTGGTCTCTTCTGTCCTCCGTCAGCTTGTGGGCTTGGTGGAGTTGTGGCTCTACAATCATTGCATATTCCTATTCAGGTGGTGCGGGTTCGGGTAGGTCACTGGCTTAAATGGAATCCTCCAGGTGGCAACTATCTGAAGCTTAATACTGATGGTTCTTGTGTGTCGGGTAACTGCTCTGGGGGAGGTGTTATTCGGAATTCTAAGGGGGATTTGGTGGCTGCATTTTCAAACTTTTACGACAATGGCTCGAATATGTTTGCAGAAATCATGGCCCTTCAAGATGGCCTTCGTCTTTGTCGAGCTCTAGCTTTGGACCATGTCTTGGTAGAATCTGACTCTTTGACTGCGGTTAATTTTATTGAAGGTCGTCACAATACTCCATGGCTTTATAAGTATGAGCTTCGGGAATGTCGCAGAGTTCTTTCATCCTATAGTCTGACTCATGTGTTCCGGGAACATAATTTTGTTGCTGATCGTCTGGCTGCGGAGGCTCATCGTCATCATTCGAGCCAATTCTTCTATGACATTCGGGATTTACCTAGAGCTGCCCTTTTTGCCTATAAAAGTGACTTTTATGGCTTTTCGAGCTTTCGTTGTTGACATTAGTTTGTTTTGTTGCTCTTTTTCGAGGTCAGACCCCTTTGTCCACCCCTTGTTGGGTAAGGCTGGCTGTCCCCCTCTAGTTTGTTCTCTCTTTTATTTATATTTAGTTTCGCAGGTGCCGCCCTGCTTTAAAAATAAATCAAGGGTACTCTTGCATCCACCAATTAGAAGCCTAATAACTCTAATCTTGGATTGACCCTTTTGTGACTTCAACCTTCCCTAACCTCTAACTTGACATCCATTTTCCTCCTTCCACCATTGTTGAGCTGGGTTCTTAGTGAAAGAAAGCTTGGAGGCCCTACCTTGGTTGCTTGATTGCCGGAGATCCGACCATCCTATTTTCAATCCGAGACCACCAAATCGAAGCTCTTGTTCCCTAGTTTAATAATCTTTGCTTTGTTTTAACATGCAACCGTTGGATTTCGAATAAGGTAAGCTATTGATTCCCCTTAGGATGTATACTAGAAATGCCATGCTATCCCCCTTTTCTCATGTTTCTCATGCTTCTACCATGTCTATATTATGTTTGATAATGATTTGAGATTATGAGAATTTTGAATGATATGTTCATCTTGTTGTTTTGGCCCTAAGCCTAGAATTAAAAGTGTTCTATGCCTCATTTAGAATAACTATTGTTCTTGAACCATTGACTTTTAATGACTTTTAGAATTTAAAATTCTAGGGTTCCATAATTTATGAATTGATGATAATTCTTGGCTATGGTTATTATTTGGATTAATGGTCTAGTCTATCCTATACGAGAACTTAGAAAAGAGTTTTAAATACAATTAGTGTTTTAACTCTATCGGATGAATTTATAGAGACGACTCAACGGAGTCTATTTTAGTGAGTCATTGAACAATACCGACTCAATGATCAATCCCTACGACGTTCTAAATGCGTTTCACTAAGAATATTAATTCTAGACTCTTGAATTAGATTGACTATCATGCTTGATTTTAAATGTCATATAATAGAATGCCTATTTTACATGTTGAGTTCTCTCTTGTCGAACTCAATCCTACTTGATTTATTGATGAGAATACTTACTTGTCATGAACGAGATCGCTCTTGTCGACCTCGTTCTCTACTTGAGAATTTGTTAAGTAAACACTACTTGACATTTGCATGAGTCCAGCTAGCATACTTGCTCTTATACACACACGCCTCCACTGTGACCGCAGTGGGGAAGTAGCCCCTTTGTTGTAACCATTAGAGCGCATTGGTGTGTCTATCCCGGGCATCTCCTCGGAAGGTCCACTACAACAAAAAAGGCCTTTAGCAACGTTGTAATAGGCCCCCCTTTTTTACAACGTTTTTTAAACGTTGCAAAAAGTATTTTACAACGTTTTTTAAACGTTGCAAAAAGTATTTTACAACGTTTTTTAAACGTTGTAAAAAGTATATTACAATGTTTTAAAAACGTTGCAAAAAATCTATTACAATGTTTTTTAAATGTTGGAAAAAGTCTATTACAACATTTAAAAAACATTGCAAAAAGTCTATTACAACGTTTAAAAAACGTTGTAATAGACTTTTTACAACGTTTAAAAAACGTTGTGGTAAAATCTGTTTTTCAAAAAAAAATTAATAGCATTTTGTTCCAATTTTGAACCCCCCCCCACCTAACACTAACAGAATGTCAACTACGCACTACATCAATTTCCTCATATGCACCTTGGGCCCCCTCTCGAGTTGTGCAATTACGTCTAAAACAGCCATTCTACTTTTATACATGAATATCAGTACCATGACCAAATGAAGAACTTATCCAAAAAAAAAAAAGAATAAGGAAAGAATTATATCTCACGCATTGAATGTTTACATTACTTGAGATGATAGAATTTGATGTCACCTAACCAAGATCTCAGTACAAACTTCTCTACAAGACATGGCCTGCAAATTAAGTTGCCCGTGGATCTGTATTGGAGTTGGCTTCTTCCTTACTTGGAGGACTACTGACAAGGCTCCAACAATAAAGAAAAGGGCAACTCCACTGCGATTGCAACAAGAGTTTTCGATCCATCCGCAAAAGTGCTCGCACTTCTCGAACTGATTGCACTTTCGCTATGCAACCGCAGTCGTATAACAACTTACCGTTAGAATCCACTAACTTTAGACCTCTACTACTTTATGCTCCTTTGTGGCAAGAGTTTAAAACTTTAAGTAGTCACAACTTTCCGAAGTGTTGGTGTCTCAGCTTATTTTGTCATTTGTAGCCGTAAACACCAGATCATTAGAATTCTCATAAACTTACATAAACTTAGCATTTATTGAATGACATTCATGGTCAATCTTTTACATAAACTTACACCAATGCATCTCATAGTATGTTGGATCAAATGTCATGGTGGATTTTATTTTCTTTTACTGATAGAAAATACCATGGTGAAAATTTAAAAATATAGGCAGTGAAAAACCAGAAGATGGCTTTACATATGAGCCATAAAATACAGTGATGGCTTGATTCTAAATGCCCATTCTTGTTCATGGTAAGCTAGTGATGTATAATAAACAATTGAGCCTTTCAGATCAGAGGTCCAGAGCTCTGGTGTAGCATCACACATGGCCTATTGTACGGTTCACAATCCACTAATAGCACCTTGGTAAATAACTGGCCTAACATCTAAAGACAGATGTGCAGCCAAGCACTCAGTTCCAATTAGGCAATTAGCCTTTATTATAAGGGCAAAGGAAACTGAAAGGCATAGAGACTGCACTGGATATGTTAATTAAAGAAAGTTCATTTTATGCAATTTATGTGCTTCACAGCCTTCCAGCATTTCATCTTTTGCATCAACTAGTGTTCAACATTACATGTAACATCCATAATATAAATAACAGAAATTAATTGCATTAGCATTTATCAGCCTCTATCAGATCATTAGAATTCTAAAGATTAACTAGACCCATGTATAAAAAAGGATTATATGAAACGATTCAGCGCACTCTTCTCCACCACTTTAGAGACAAGTACCTCCTACTACTCATTGAATGGTTTTTATGTACTTAAGCTTGAGTTAAATGGAGATGCACAGCTGATTGTAACTCAGAACTACTAACCTCAACTGAATATATGTTTGTCTGCCCAGCAGTGTCCTTCTCAACATAACCAGTCCAACCCGGGTACGTGGAGGGAATGTCCCAAGCACTCTAGTCTTCTCCCTGGCTAACCATTCCATGCTCACCTTCCCAACCTGTATGCAGTCATGCAGAATTAGTCAGTAGACATATACTAAACTATCCTGGGATTTGCATTAACTTAGAAAGAAACTACTTTAAATTATCTGAAAAATAGAATACTCCGATGCACTTGCAAAGAAAATGCGAAAGTGAAGCTACCAAAATACCATATCTATGGCAGCTACAAGTGTGGAATCAGAAGTCTCAGCAATGCTTTGGCCTGGAATATTTTGGGGGCAATGAAGGGCACCTTTCTATCATATGGGGGTATGGATCAATTGTATTTTATCCTGGCAGTTCCATTTGATACTTGCCTTTAATTTGACAAAATGGAAGCTTCACTGTGTTCCCATCATTACACCAATTCGGCAGACGGCTTGAATTGTTTTCGAAGAAGTTGAGTGTGTAAGCATCCTTTATCTGAATAAATGACACAAAATTAAGTAAAATGTGTCAAACTATAAATACTTGACACTGATTTTACTCCTTAACTATCTACTCGTTCAAAGACATTCTTGACAAACTCACCGTGAACTCTGTAACTTGAATCGAATTAGCAAGTTCACCAAATAGTCCTGCTTCCTTGTACATTTCAAGAACAAAAGTAACACATGAAGTTGATTTTCCGTCAACGTATACCCAATCATCCTGTTCAGGGATCGTCAATAGTTCAGCGAAAGAGGACCCACGCTTTTCAACTTCTACAAGAACCTCAGAAAGACCAAGACCCTACAAAGAAAACAAACCAAATCTGATAATACAAAAGTCCTGAATATATATGTCTGTGAATGTGTCGCAAGTACTATAGTGGCAGAGCCAAGAGTCCGTGGAAACGGGATCAAGATTATTTTAGGGGTAGAAAATTATATTGCAGTGGTCTAAATGAGGGCCAAATATAATATAGTGCAAAATTTTCCTACAACAAAGGGGGTCAAAATCGATAGAGCATAATTATTTTTTCAATATCTAAAGGTGCCAATGTGACATTATTTCAACACCAAAGGGTGTCCGCTAACCTCTTCTGGTTGGCTGTGGCATCGCTACCAACTGCAGTGAATTTCAAAGACAACTGAGCAATAGAATACTAATTTCAGTAACATCGCTTTAGAATTGGGCCAAGAGAATCATTGAGATGCCCAAGTAGCACCTTACAAGAAGTAGCACTTGCATGCAAGAAGTGCAAATGCTACTATCCATTTAAAATGAGACTCAATATTTCATTTAAGCAGACCCACCAAGCAATTGACCAAGAATATTAAGGAAAGTGTTACCCTACATGAGTACCAAGTCGTTTGTTCAAGGCTTCATTCCACATGTTGGCAGCATAATCAGGCTGTAGTTGACTCCACACAGTCATAACAGAAGCAACCTGTATCACGACCGAGCTAATAGTCAACATCGAGTGGGTGAATATGGTGCATGGCAGAAAGAGAGAAAGCAAGAGAGCACCAAGCCATGTGATCATCGGCAGGATTTTCAACTAGTCATCTACTTTATTTACATATTTTCATATGTTTCAGTAAGGTTCCTCAATACTTGTCACTGCAAACCATGTCATTGCAGAAGTCATAACCTTCTTAAACACATTTTATTCAAGCATTAGGAATCCTTGCAAGTTTAGATAGTCTTCCAATTGTGAGATATTCTTTTTGGAATACAGAAGATTAATTTGAGCAAGATTTCATTGTTTTTATGACAAGGCACAATCAATATCATAAATGTAAGTGCCAATCTTCTGCTGCAGCTTAAGAATGAGAGCCCTTCTTTTATGTGATTTTGCTGATCGGATTTCATTGGCTAAAGTCGGATGACTTCTGATGCAAATTCGTAGAGACTTCGATGGATCTGAATGCTAAGCCTCCACAAATGAGGTAGCAGAAAGAAAAAACCGACTCCCACTTGAAAGGAGAGCTGACCTTCTGCAAGTAAGAATCAACTGAATCTTTTTTTTTTTTTTAAAGGTTTTGGAGGGGACATAGACCGTACTCCAACCATTAATTTTTTATTATTTTAATGCCTTGAAAGGCTACAGTTATATATATGATGCCTTTGGTGTGGCTCGAACAAATGGTGCGTCTGGTGAGGCTTCGAACACCCTACCTCTCGATTGAGAATAGTGAAGTACCAGGGTGCCTCTGGTAGGGCTTGAACACTCAACATTTCCGTTAAGATAAGTGAGTAGCTAAATGGGTCCTTTGGGTAAGGCTTGAACAACAACGGTGCCTCTGAAGAGGCTTGAACACCCGACCTCTCTATTGAGAGTTGTAAGTCCCAGTGTCTCTTGGAGACTTGAACACTCGACCTCTCCGTTAGGAGAAGTGAGCAGTACCAGTTGAGCTAGAGCTCGTTGGTAGAATCAACTGAATCTGCCCCTAGCTAACGCAATGAAATCTGTGTGTAGACAGGGATCAGGTTTCCAGTCCATAGCTTTTTCATTTAGAAGGCCAAGTTCGACTTTTATTGGGGAATGCAGGGAAACTGGACAAAATTCACACATTTTGGAATGTTGCAACTTTTCATCATTATCAGCACAAACCAGTGGTCTTCATATTTGAGGCAACAGCCACAGTGTTGTCAGCCTTCAGAACGGTAAAGATCGGAAAAAGTATCTAATTGCCTAAAATACAAGTTAAGCCTCTCATAGAAGCATGTCATAACTTAAGAAGTGAAGCAATTATGGTAGCAAGTTCCTAGATGTGTCTTCTTTCGAAAAAAAGTATTATATCTACGGCGACCAATAGCCTGCCAACTTCTAATTTTCTACTTAGATGCAATTATTTATACCTAGTCTGAACCTATTATTTCAAAATTCTTTTGAAGTGCCAGAATTGGCTTCCATAACATCCAAGGTAGGTGCAACCATATGGCAGGTATGCATCAACTTTTTATTAAGGATGAGGGAATATGCAATAATAGGATGACACAGCAGGCACACACAAACACACTTGTGCGTTTAATTTTTAGTTTTAAAGTCTGCCTTTAGTTTTTGTTTCCCAAACTAAAGGCAGACTTTTCTTTTTTAGATGGTTAGGAAGTTTGTTTTATTTAGGATATAGTTTCTTTTCTTCCAAGTTTTAGAGTTTCTTTTCAATTAGATGTAGGACAATTTTTGTAAGCCTTTATAAGGCATTTTAGAAATTGTTATTAGAAATAAAGAAGGAGAAGAAGAGAAGCAGGAAGAAAGAGTGCAAGTCGTTACTCTCACAGCCTCATCGTACACTTTATTGTTTACGAACATATATATATATATATATATATATATATATATATATATATATACAACATATACCCTAATAATACAATTACTAAACTACCCTTATTTCTAACACTCCCTTTCAATTTAGCATAGATATTTATCATGCCTAGCTTGTTACAAATATAATCCACCCTTAACTTAGTCAAGCCTTTAGTCGACAAATCAGGTTGTTCTCCTCACGCATATATGAGGTGGAGACAAGATTTGGATCTTTTCTCGAATAAAGTGACAATCAACCTCTATATGCTTAGTCATTTCGTGGAAAAGCGGATTTGTAGAAATATGCATGGTCGCTCTGATTATCACACCACAATCTCATAGGCGTAGGAACCTTAAATCCAATCTCTTCCATCAATTGTTGTATCCACATAAGTTCACAAAGTTGTGCGGGCCATAGCACGATATCTACCTCGTACTTGATCTCGCCACCACATTTTGTTTCTTACTTTTCCAAGATACAAGATTTCCGCCCACAAACACACAATATCCTGTAGTTGACTTACCATCATCTCATGATCTCGCCTAATCAAGATCGAGAATGCTCACCCTGTATGCCCATGATTCGCATACAATATACCTCTACTTGGTGCTCCTTTCAAATATTTCACATTCGAATCAATGCATTCCAAAGGTGTAGTAGTAGGGCTGCCATGAACCGACTCACTACACTTACCTGAAAGCAATATCCGGACGAGTTACTACAAGATAATTCAACTTACCAACCAATGTCCGGTATCGTTCGGATCCTCAAACATCTCCCTTCTCCGGCTACAAGTTTGACATTAGGATCCATTGGAGTGTCACACGGTTTCACTCCAAGCATTCCAACTTCCTCAAGTAAATCAAGGACATATTTTCTTTGACAAAGATCCCTTTATTGGATCGTATCACTTCGATCCCAAGAAAGTACTTTAGAGTACCCAAGTCCTTAGTTTGAAATTTTGTTTGAAGACACGATTTGAGTGCTTCAATACCACATGCATCACTACCGTGATCACAATATCATCTACATAAACAACCAAAACAATACAACCATCGCTAGTCTGCCGAAGAACACAAGTGTTATCACACTACTCCTCTCTC
>CM028381.1:3227810-3324904 GCA_013146195.2 Codonopsis lanceolata | reverse complement strand
ATGGGCTGAGGTCTAGGTTTATGGTTTTTGAGCATCAGTGTTTACTCGGGATTGTGAGACACCGTAGTGGTGTCTGGGTATTCCATGTCAAGGTGATGACACATTGATTTAAGATCTGATTTGAATTAAGAATTCTTTTTAGGGAGAGGATGTAAGACCCCGATTCAGTGTATTGAATTGCGTGCAATGCTCGCATTTCTTTCCTTGGTTGATTGCTCGTTTGACTCGTGAGAGAGTCTAGATATGTATGAGAGACCATATTAAGATCAAAATACTTTTTAGAGATGCCATTTAGTTGTTGACTTGCTAAAGTCACAAGTCGTAACCCGATGATAGTCGAAATGCGGCGATTGAGGAGTTTATTCGGGTTTTGTGTTTACGACCTCGATTTGGTCCCGGACCTTTACATGATGATTAAATAACATGTTTAGATGTGTTAGACTTCTAATTGGATGCATTCCATAAGTCTCGTGAAGTTTTGGCCTTTCGAGAATAGCAATTCTCCTTATCGCGTAGTTTGAGATTGAGAGGCGACGTCTAGTCTTTAGGGAGCCTATTTCCCCTATCATTGTTCATCATCGCGAGAGGCATTCAGGCCTATTTTGTAGCCCTTATAGGTGTTTACAATCATGGGTTGTGCAGGTCGGTTTGTGGTTTCATTCGACGTTTCGATAGTAAGTTGTTCGTCTTGAGTCGGTTTTTGCCCGGGTTGTTTCGGTGTTGTTTTTGGGAAGTCTAGACCTACTTTAAAATTGGTTTGAGACTTGGATTGATTAGTTTAATGTTTGAGGACCTTAAGGGTTCAATTGTGAGCCATTTAGAAGCTTTAAGGCTCGAGGATGCATGCGAGGAAACGACCGAAACCGAGCAAGGAATCAACAAATGAGTGCATAGTGTAAAGGGGAGTGATGCGGTCGCATCACATGAGCCCAATGCGACGCATGAGGGGTCCTCGGGACAGACCCTTTGCGGGATTTTGTGGAAATTTGAATTGTTGACCAATTTCTACCCACTTAAACCCAATCTAAACCTAACCTAAACCCTCCTACTTAACCTAAAACTTGTCCTAAACATTATTAGAGGTTTTAGAGGTGGATTAGTGAGTTGATTAAGAGAGTTAATCCCCTATTTAAACCCAAAACAGATTGCTCTCTCTCATTTGTTCACCAAAAGAACGATTTCTTCCTCCCATTTTCGCCTACACTCCACAAAAAAAAACGAGAGAGCTTGGGAGAGGCAATTTCTAGGGTTCTTGAGTGCCCAATCTTGGAGGCCATAGCTTGGGACCTTCATTTCTCAAGCTACACCATAGTTTTGATGAGGGATTGAAGGGAACAACACCCACCAATTGGAATTTCGGGATTGTGACTTGTAGGGCTGAATCAAGGTAAGTTTCTACCTCTCTTCCTCTTCTTTTGGGCTCCATTGACCCTAGGGAAACAATCATTTGTGCTATGTGAGGTCAATGGAAGCCATTGTTAGGGTTTGTAGAAGATGCCATGAACCCTAGGTTTCAAATTGATGATAGAGCTTGGTTGGACCTATGTGAGACCTTGATTTATATGAAATTCAAGTGTTTAATGGTCTATTGAACTTGGTTATGTTAATTATCTATGAGTATTGAAGTTGATTTGGAGAGATACTTGGAGGGTGTTTTGCCCAAATTTGGTTTAGCTTGCAAAATTATTGATGTAAGCTTGATTACTATGTTTTATATGCTTATTAGAGTATATTAAACCATGTTGTATGATTTAATCATGAATTGGGAATTATGATGGGTAAGGTGACTTGAATGAATTTATGCACAAGATGGCCAATTTGTTCTAAGTTGCATTGTTAAGTAATTTATGGGGTTTATGTGAGTTAAACGAACCCGGGATGATGACTATTGTTGATAGTTATGATTATAGAGGAATTGTGACCCATGGCCTCTATGCCCTTAAATTTTAGAAAAGGGTAGATTGGACTCGACGAGTCATTGTAAATTCGATTAAGTGCTAATTGAACTTGGGTTGAAATCTACGATAATTGGATTTCGTTTGGTTAAGGGAATGAAGAACATAACTTCCAAACTTTAATGATTAGTGATTGAGATGTGTTTTGTGGATTTTTAGTCTTGGGAATTAAGCCCGAGTGACTATTGAGATTTGGTTATAAACCTTAAGAAATTATTACGGTGTGAATTTATAGAACACATAAAGAATGAAATGTGTTAGTAAGACTCAACGGAGTCGTAATAAGGCCAATAAAATGATAAAGAGCCTTGGGTTGAAACCCTACAATGTTTGGGTTTGCTTGGGTTGTGTTTGTGCACAGGGTTTTTGGTTGTGTCCTATGGCGACACTTATGTTTTGGAGACTGACTAGAATACATTTTAAGCATGCTTGTTAGAGCATGGGACAATAGAGACCCACATAAGGTCATGAGATTATTTAAGAGAAGATTAGGAGAGAATCCTCTTCTCAAGGATTTTTGTTGCGTGTATATGAAAACAATTGTGAGAAGTGACTACGGAGTAGTCATGTTGTTTTAAGTATGGTGTTGGTGTTATCGATCATGTATGACGGTTAGGACTATGATTGAGTCCGGGTGTATTTAAAATAAAAGACTAAAATAATAAGTCTTGAATTGTGGATATTTTGAGACTAGCGTAGTAGTCTTGGTTTGGTTTGAGTTGAGGATTATGGAAGACCTCACATTATATTTTATTAAGCTTGTAAGCTATACTTGACTGGGTTGATGACTTGAGGAATAATAAGTACCTCAATATGTAATTTTTGAACTAAACTTGTAAGTTAGTTAAACACATTGGTTATATGCAAATATATGCATTGTTCTTGATACTTGGTAGAGCATTATGTCCTACTTGATTATATGCAAATATGTGCATGAGTTATGGAATTTCATGGAGCAGTATGCCCTACTTGGTTATATGCAAATATGTGCATGGATTATGAGATTGTTGTAGAGCATTATGTCCTACATGGTTTAATGAGTCCGATAATTATGAACTTGGTCTCATTGGTTTATGCAAGTAAATATTTACTTGATGGTTTGGTTTAAAGTCCAACTGGCGGGTTTGGTTGTTGTGTCGGCAATGGGACGATTCATAGTCTTTGGAAACAATCGCTATGAATCGTTGCATTGGTTCCCTTTCTCCTCACTATTTGGCCAATAGTGGGATGTGATCTCGAGTTATGCCATCTAGCTAGACATCGAGCTCTCATTTCTCATCCAGGAGGCTGGATGAATGTAGCAGTACTCATTAAAGGAAATCGATGAGTTGTGATTATTGGGGACGGAACCCCAGGGTATGATTGATCTGGGAATTGAGCCCGGATCTTGGTTTGAGATTTGATCTCATGGTAAGTTGGTTGGGTTTTGAACCCGGATTTGATTGTAACGGTTCGATTTACGTTTACTGTTACACAGGTTTATTTATGAGCATTTATATGAAAGATAAAATGCTACTTGATTTATGTGAGTTTATGTGCTTTAAAAATTAAGTACATGTTTCATGATGGTATACTAGCATGATACCATGACTTTATATGTTTATGCATTTATGCCATGCCATGTCATAATATGCCACATGTTGCATTTAGAAACTTACTGGGTCATTATGACTCACCTCGTGTGATTGTTTTCCTAGTGTGTGCGTGATCCCGTTGATAGCTGCAGCGCGGCCGGATATCGACTCTTAGCAGGTGGTCTTCCAAGTCAAAAGCTTGGAGTTAATTATTATTATGTTGTATTTATTGTGAGGCTCGAATGTAAAGTTATGTAGACTTTACTTGGGTAGATTATAGTGTTTTATTATGGTTGTGTATTTGGGAGCCGGTTGTATTGCCGAGCATTTGTACCCTTAGTATTTATTTCCTTTGTCGTTTCGAGCATGTGTGGCTCGTTTATTCTAGTTGTGGTATATTGTTGTTCCTACCTCCGATAGCTTTAGTCGTGAGGTTGGGTTGGTGGTTTAGCATTGATTATATGGTTATAGTGAATTGTTCCTCCGGCATGTCATAGCCGTTGAGTGTTGTTTATCAGGTTGTGATTCTGTCTGTTGCCGGCCTTGGTTGCCGATGGTTTGTTGTGCGTGTCTAATGTTGCGTCACGCGCGTCGAATTTTTGGGCCGAGAGATTTACTATCTCTTTGGTTGTTTTCATTCAGGAGCTTGATAGCTCGGGTCCCATTATGGTTTTGCTTTTCCGCGCAGTTTTAAGTTTTTTTTTGATTTTCCTGTATTGCCGTTATGGCTTTACCTTCCTGTTTTGAGCTTGTTGGCTCGTCTTTTGACTCGCACCATTATGCTTAGCAGGTGTTTGTCTGTCTCTTAGTTTGTCCTGATGGCACGACCTTGGGATCTCGTATTGAGATCCGGGTCGGGTTGTCACACATTCCTTTAATATTAAGTACCCCCAGGTTTATAGGATTTTTGTACGGAGACTACCACCACTACACAAGATTTACGTGACTACATGCCGCACAATAAATCTAATAAGTATCAATGAAATGTTATACGATCACCACCGCTACTGCATAAGATTTACGTGACTACATGTTGTACAACAATTCTAATACATACCCAAGAATGTAGTCTCTTTTTCCAAAAAGCAAGATCTGAAAATGTATGTGTTAACAAGTCAATTTCAATAGTTATAGTCAAGTTTATCTATATAGATATAAGCAATATGACTTAGCAAATATGACACTAAAGCAACAATTTTGTAGAGCCGAAAGCATAGGAAACAAATGAAGGAGGTGAGATAAATATAAAGATTTTCATAACAATATTCTTCATTAGCTGCTAGTGATTGATCCCATAATAAGTCAACAGTATTACTTCAATCACTTGGGAATAGAAACTATTTTCAAGAAATGATTAGTTTAATGAAGTTTCTTAATATAAAGATGAAGTACGTTCATAGATGAGATATAAATAGAGCAAAGTTTTTCAAGAAAGGTTTTTGGAAGTAACATTAAAGCAGTAACTTAGCTAAGTACAAGCAAAGTGTGATTCTTAGTAGACATTCAACTCATGTAAAAAGGAAATAAAATTTAGTATGAGAATGAGTGAATTTACTGGGGAGAGATAAGCATCTTTGACATAAGCAAGAAGCTCTGGAGGATATTGATCGATTCCACGAACTAGCTCAGTGTAAGTAGGCTTCCTGTATATCTTACCTATGTTCAACATATCAGCTTTATGAGCATTAGTAATTATATCAACCATCTCCCTTGAAAAAGTAGTGTTAGGAGAATCATAAATACTTTTTGAAGAGTATGAATTTTTGAAAACAAAGTATAAATGATGTAATACCCCGAACCTTTGAGAACTTAGCCTTTGCTATAGGTCCCATAACATGCTTGAATCATAGCTTTTATGACTAAGATACATACCTTGATATGGTTGACTCCGTAGTCGCATTAGTGGACTTCTATGCCTTACATGATTCGTGCCTTAGTCCATTTTGGTTCTAGCTTTACCTTAGACCTTTATGTTGGTTGTTCTTGTATTTAACTAGGCCCGTTTGAACCTTAGTAACCTTGCGTGGCACCCTAGACATGCATGTGCTTTCCTTCATGCATTCATAACCTTCATGAGTATGCTTACTTAGTTCATGTGTGTATTGTAATCATTTATAAGTTACTTGTTATTATTTAGTTACTTAATTCTTACTTTTATTCTATTACATTGTTTATTGTTTTTATTTCCATTAGAGTCTTAATCTAACATGTTCATGCATTGTAGATCATTCATGAAGTGCTTAACATGTTCATAATCATGTATGTTTCTGTGTTCAATCATCGATTCAATTGTCACTTCGATATTGCCTGTTTTGTGCATTGTTTTGAGACTTTCCAAGTGTTCTTTGGGTGAGTTTCGGACACATTTTGAGTGTGGAATCAACCATGGATGTTTGGGTTTGGGTTAGGACTCATTTAGGATGAATTTGGAAGCATTTTGGTTCAGGAGGCTGAGCGGTCGCTTGACGTTTTGGGCTGAGCGAGTGCACATTTTCTAGTAGATCACTTGGCTGGGAGAAGGAGCAAGCGGTCGCTTGCTAGGAGGGGCCAGACGAGAGCTTGGCTTGTCGGACAGCAATCCCCTGTTTTAAAATTTTGAACGTTTTGTCCAATCTAACCCCACTTAAACCCTTCCTAAACACCCCCTAAACCTCCCTAATCATCCTTAATCCTAACCTAACATTATTATCTAGTTTTAAGTGTGTTTAAGTGAGAGTAATTAATGTATTTAAGAGCCCAAATCAGATTTTTATTTACCACATTGCATTGACACTTGTCCCACTACCTATTTTGGCTTTTCTTATACCACAAATAAGTTTTTGTGCCCTCATTTCTCACCCTTCTCCTCCAAAAACGTGGAGAGCCTCTCCCATGGAGTTCCCTCGAGCTCTTGAAGGTTCCTCCTCTATTTCCATAATTCCCTTCCTCCATTGTTGAAGCCAAGCCATAGGATTGAAGAGCTTAAAGAGTAGAACACTTCCAACCGATTAGATTTTCCATTTGGTTTCTTGCTTGTGGGTTACAAGTAAGTTACTCTTCTTCTTCTTGATTTTAGTACTCATTGATCCTAAGGAAACAAAACCTATGCTTTTTGAGGACAATGAGTATACATACTTGCTTTGTATGCCTTTAACTTGTGTTTTGAACATGTAAGCATGCTAGGCCTATTTGTAGGTTGTTTCTATGAATGTTGAAATATATTATTACGCTTCATCTTGTGTATTTAGGACTGTGAACATGTTAGAAGCAATATTTACATGTTTACTTGAAATGGTGTTATATGAAAGTATCCTAAGATTGGCTTACTTGGTATGTTAGTGATAGCCTATGATTGAATTCTATGATGAAGATGAATCACATTGTTGTATTTTGATTAGCTTATAACCTAGTTGAACTTAGGATGGTTTAAGAAGCACAAAGCTTCTAATCTCTAAAATTGAGAATGTGTAGTAAAAACTCAACGAAGTTGACTCTAGGGAAGATTGGAACATGTTGGACACTACTTTTAATCCCTATGAAGTTTGGACACCATATGGTTGAGTTTACTAACCTCTGAGTTGGGACTATTTATACGTAATTGAGGTCGTTTGTGAATCGTGAGATTCATACTCGCTATGGATCGTCGTACCTAAGAACTCACACACACCTTCATTGTAGGCCGCAGTGGGGGAGTAGCCCCTTTGCCGTATCAATACGTGCGTCACATGCTGCTATTATCTGGCGGAGTTCGGTATATCGATGCGAAGTCATGAGCATCGTAGTCATGATATTAGGTTAACAAACTTTAACATAGGAGCTTTGTAGCGGTTGAGTCTATACCGTATCCTACTTGTATGATTTATTACTCGCACTTATGTGAATAATGTGCTAAGTGATATTTGATGTTCATGTTCCATGCTTATGATAAATGCTATGTTATGACATGAACATGTATTTTTAGTAGCTTACTAAGTCTTTATGACTTACCCTATTTGTTTGTTTTGTTTTCCTTAGATCCGAGCCAAGGAGGAGATCCTCGCTAGATTTGTCATGTCCGAGTTAGATAGCTAGCGAGCTTGGAGGTTGTTCTTTTGAGATTGTATAGTTAGTCTTTTATTTTGGTAAGGACGATGGGAAGCAAGTCATCTAGACTTGACTTGGGGATTTGATGTCATTGTAACTCCTGATATTCTAAATTTATGAATCCTTTTGTATGCCGATCTCAATGTCGAGCTTGTTTATATTTTATGGTTTACTACAACTTATTCCGCTGATTACTCTTTTAAAGTATTGTTGTTGTTGTTGTCTCTGGCATGTTGTGGCCGTTGAGGTTATTATATTGCATGTGTTATAATTGTAGGATTAGTTGTTGGGTTCCGGCTGTAACGTCGCCGAAGACTTGTTTAATTTATGTTATTTTCCGGCCAAGTGTAGCCGAGTTGTTATTAGTATGCCATGTTGCGTCATGTGAAATTTTAAATCCCTACTTGCGCATGCTTATCTCTAGTATATTTGGGCGGTCTGACTTGGGATTTCACATTGGCATCCAGGTCGGGTTGCCACAGTTGGTATCATAGCTATATGTTAGCTATCGGTCAGGATAGGTTCCATGGCCTATGTGGGTTGGTTCTTTGTGTGATGTTCTAACGTCGAGTGAATTCTTATAGGTGTTTGATGGTGGTTCCTAGGGAAGGTGTTGGAAGCGGTGGAGCTGGTATCAGTCGTGGTAGAGGTAGACCTAGGAGAGTCCCTGTTGAGCCTGAGGTTGAGGTACAACCACCGCAGAATCCGGTTGACCTGAATGCACAGATGGCAGACTTGTATTGCAGAAGGATGACTTTTCTAGCAGGGTCAGGCCATGAAGGTCAAGCTGAGAGAGCACCACCACTACCACAATAGGAAGAGGTAGTACCACCACCACAACCACCACCGAGACCGAGGAATAACACAACCCTTCTAGAGAAATTTCTTAAGTTGAAACCGAGTGTATTCCTTGGGGAGCCGAACCCTAGTGAGGCCAAGTTGTGGATGGAAGAGATGATCAAGCTATTGGCTATGTTGGGTTGTACTGATGGGGAAAGTGTTATGTTGGCAACATTCAAGTTTAAGGGAGCTGCTGAGCATTGGTGGAACGTGTTGAAAGAAAGCTGGGAGATGTAACAAATTCCGATTACGTGGGCTAATTTTCAAAGAGAGTTCAAGAATGAGTGTGTGCCTGATGTGGTCCGCAACAAGAGGGAGCGAGAGTTTTATGATCTTGAGCAGGGTAGTATAACCCTAGCGGAGTATTCCGTGAAGTTCATGGAGCTGAGTCGATATTGCACACACTTGATTCCTAATGAAGCACGAAGGACACATAAATTTGTTAAAGGATTGAGGACCGAGTTTAGGAAGCATATTTTGGCACTTAATCTTACTGATTACCGGAGCGTAGTTGACCGAGCTTATGAGGTGGAGTAAGATATTGAGGAGCACCGATGTAAGACCCCGATTCCTTAGGATTAACTTGGAATGGTTTTAGGTTGAATTTTGTGTAGCATTGCACATGCTTGAGATCAGTTTTCAGTTTGGGTCGCGTATTCATGCATGCCAGATATAACCTGTAGTTTAACAGCCACAGTTTTGTGTAGACGACTTGGAATTGAGATCCGTTTGGTGCATTAGAAGCTAGACTTCGAGATCTTTCTAACCATACCTTATTTGTAATTTTCGGACTTATAGATCGCCCTAGACTCGTCTTTGAAGTTGACTGAAATTATTGGACAACATTTGGGCTTTGGTCACTTTTTGGCCATTAGGCTTTGAGCCCATTTACCTCCCTTACTTGATATTCAGTAGTACTCTACCATTTGTGAGTTTCGAAGTTTTAACTTCCAAGCTCGATTTGTTATCAAATATTTACCCACTTTTAATTTCGATTCCACAGGGGTGTTCTATGTGTTGAATGCTTACTTTGTACCCGAAAATTATGGAGCAGTGTAACTGACTCCTTTGAGGTTTATAATTTATTTAGGGGATAATTATACCCTTATAAAAATTTCGATATTATAATAAGAAATTATTAGTTGACGTCTAGGGGAAAATAAATAATTAGCGGTTGCTACCCCAAAGTGTTTTAGTATTTTAATTGACCCTACAGGGTTAACTCGTATGAGAGTTAAAATATTGATTGATAGAATAATATATTAGTCCCTACGTGTTAGAAATATATGTGTGGTGTTGTATTTCACTTGACGGAGTCAAATTAGAGTTAATTAATAATAAAGTCAACTGGGTAGTACAGACCGATTTCGGTACGCAGCTAAGTTGTTTTGATCAAGGAACCCTTAAAAGATTTTTGTTTGGTTTGAAATTTTTAAGGCTTTTACTTTAGCCATTTACAGAGTGTAAGGAAAAAAAATAACGTCGTTTTGTCGAACGGTGTTCAAACTAGAGCCGTTTGAAAATCACTGTATCAGGCTGGTTATTGTAGCAACCGGGACAGCCTCCTATTTTCTGATTTTGGGCGTGAAAATCCTATTCTACCCTCAATTAAACCCCTTGTGACGACCCGACCTGGATCCCAAGACGAGATCCCAAGGCCGTGCCTTCGAGAAACAAGCAACAACAAGCAATGACAAATAATGGGTAAGGCCATAACGGCAATACGCCAACAACTTAAAACACATGTGGAAGCGAAACATAATATCACAGTGGCGCCCGAACTAACAAGCTCAAACTAAAATACAACCAAAGAGATCATTAATCTCTCGGTCCAAAAATTTGACGCATGTGCCGCAACATTGGGCACGTAGAGCAAAACTCCCTGTCATGCAATAGAAATATATAGCAACAAATAAACCAAGTCATCGGTGACGTTACAGCCGGAACCCAACATTACACTAAGTCTAAGACTCTAGTCTAACATACTCAACGGCTAAAATCATGCCGGAGAACAAACATGATATATTGATCATCATTACAACATAACTAGGATATAATCATCACATCCACCAAGCACGACTAACACAAGTCGGCTACCAAAAGAACAAGTGTTAACCAACATAAGTATAAATATTACATTCACAAATAAGTTTACTACCCATCATGAAGTTTACATAACTTCACTTTTCCCAACGTCCTTACCAAAAAAAAAACTAAGGCTACAAAAATAAATTAAGGTAACAACCTTCATAAAATCTCACTCCTACCGTAGACTCGGCGGATTCCTTCGAATTACTAGCTCGGCTCGAATCTAAGGAAAACAAAGCAAACGAGTAAGTCATAATGACTTAGTAAGCTACTAAAGATGCAATGTCATGACATGACATAATGCTAAAAAAACATGTACATCTCATGTCATACTTATAATATGTCATGTCATGGTATGATTCTCAACATAATACTACTTTTCATCCATAGTCATATAGAACACAATTCTACATTATTTATCATGAAGTAATCCATATCATATAAAGTATGCATCTTACTTCCAAAAATGTGTAGCATGTTAATTTCACATTTTAACTTATCATCAAGCTACATAACCCAATCATACCATGAATCTCATAATTCTTCATTTATCACAACTTATATAATAATTCATATATGGGAGACTATTGTTTCCATTCTAATCATTAACAACATGTTATATTTTTCGTATAACATCATATTCTAAAAATCATTTCATTAGCATGTTATATTTATATTATAACATTTCATCAATTAATCATCATTTCATGTAAATCATGTTATTAACCACGTAGCACAACAATTCATATACGTGCTCGTAAAATAAACCACATAAGAGAGAGAAGATGATTTTCCTTTCCGTTTCCAGCGTGTAACTCTTGCGGAAACATACGTGTCCTCGATAACCCTTTCGTAACATCGACGTCTCCGAAACAATCCCCGTTCGGGTTCCATAGCTATCAAAGTCATGTGTATTACTCTAACTAAGATCAGCTACTTCCCCACCGTGGCCATCGATGGAAGGGTTTGTGTAAACCCGGCGCGGCGATCCATTGCGATCACGAGTCCCACAATTCGTGAAGACAATGCATCATCCTGCCAAAGACTCAAACCAAAAACCGCCAACTGGACTCAAACAGAAGCACATGTAATATATACTTGCATGCTCATCCAAAGGAAAAGTACAACACACCGCATTAATCCAATCAAGTAGATATTTACTTTTAATACACATAGTTATGCATTTCTATGCTAACTAGCTCATAAACACATTAGAGTAATAATATTAAGTCTCTAATGCCCAAATGTTCTTTATACACTTGAAAACGCTCGGAGGCTTAACCTCCATCAAAACTACCCCAAATTCCGTAGGATTTCAATATGTAGTTCTCTATGTTCATATAAATTCATAATCAACTCCGTTGAGTCATTTCTACTCTTTTCAAATTTGAAGGCATAGAATCTATTTGTATCATAGCCCTCCTATTATTCATTAGCTAATGTTCATGGCTAAGTTCTCAAGGTTAGCAACATTTTGCAACCCAACATTCCATACCTTCCCAACAAAAACCCCAAGACATGGTTCATAGGTCAACACTTAACATTTAAAGTCAACCATCACATTTCAAGCATGTATCTCAAGTTAGTATTTAATCAACCATGCCTTCATTCAAAATATCCATTTATCTAAGCAAGATGTAAATTCATCTAGCATGTTCATAACCATCATGTAATTTCATCTAACATGTTCATAACCTTCAATTCATGAATAATAGTTGACCAACATATTCTTATTTGCATAAAAGTCAACTCAACCCAATAAAGTCAAACATTACATTTTATTCATGTAACACATGATGATAATTCATTATACATGCTCACAACCAAAAATTCATGAATTAGATAGCATCATACTCTCATATGCATGATAGTCAACTCTTATTCTTAAAAGTCAAACGAAACATTCAAACATGTAATCCATTGTGAAAATTCATCTTTCATGCTCACAACTAAAATTAGAGGTTCAACAAGTATACTTCCAAACTACCAAACATATATCCATGTATGATTCTAACAATTCATAATATCCAATAAAATCATAAAAAATCATTCATATAATCAAGAACCCACTTACTACATATTCAACATATCAAACCCTAGGTTTCTAGGGGATTATATACTCATCAATCTCAAGTCCAAAATCACAAATGAAACTTAACAACATACTTCATTAAACCTATAGAAAGCATCCTATTTATGCTTCTAACAAGTTCACCCAACAAAAGTCCAAAAATCAAAATAAAACCACACACAACATGCTTGTGTACTCATTGACCTCAAATAACAACCCTCTTTGTTTTCCTTTGGGTCAATGAGCACAAAATCAAGAGAAGAAGGAGTCTAGTAGCTTACATAGCTTGAGTGAAAACTCAAGAGAATTGAAATCCGAACGGTGAAGTTGTTCTACTCGTCGAGGGCTTCGCGAATCCGAAGTTTGGAGGCGATCTAATGGTCGGATCTTTGTGGATTGAAGGAGGAAGAAGCAAGGGCTTCAAAGCCCCCATGGTTTCCCAACTCTCTCTCACTATACGGTTGAAGAAGAAGGAGGAAATGAGAGGAAATTTCTGAATTTACGAAGGGATTAATCTATTTATGCTTCCCAAACAAGTGAGGGAACAAATGGGATTTCATGGGTACAATTAGTGAATGTTAGGAGTAATCAACCCCTAATTAAAACTTAATTAACTCCCCAAGAGTTTTAGGACTTGTTTATGACTAAGTATGGGTGTTAGGGAGGGTTTAGAGGAGGCTTAGAATGGGTAGGATAGGAATTACACAACCAAAAACAAAACAGGGAGTAATCTGGTTCGAAGGCCATGCGCTCGCATGGCCTCCATTCCATGTGACCGCATCAACCAATTTTACCCTAGCCATCCATTTCTTGCAACCTTGCTCGGTCGTGGTCCTTCCCGCATGCAATCTGTAAGACCCCGATTCCCGGTTAGCTTGAATTGCGTGCAATGCTCGCATTTCTTCTTTGGTTAATCGCTTGTTTGGTTCGTGAGAGAGTCTAGATGTGTATGAGAGATCACATTAAGACCAAAATGCCATTAAGATATGCCATATAGTTGTGGACTTGCTAAAGTCACAAGTCGTAACTCGACGATAGTCGAAATGCGACGCGATTGAGAGTTTACTCGGGTTTTGTGTTCCTGACCTCGATTTGGTCCTGGATCTTTACATGATGATTAAATAACATGTTTAGATGCATTATACTTCTTATCGGATGTATTATTTAAGTCTCATGAAGTTTTGACGCTTCGAGGATAGCAATTCTCCTTATCGCGTAGTTCGAGATTGAGCCGGGTGATCGTCTCGTCTTTCGGGAACTCATTTCCCCTATCTGTTGTTCATCATTTGAGAGGCATTCAGACCTATTTTTTATCCCTTTTAGGTGTTTACAATCATGGGTTGTTTCCCGTCGGTTTGTGGTTTCATTTGACGCTTCGTTAGCGAGATGTCGCGCCTTGCGTTGGTTTTGCTCCGGGTTGTTTCAGGAGTTGTTATGAGGGTTCTGGACCTACTTTGAGGAGGGTTTGAGACTTGTTTTGTTTAGCTAAGAGTATGAGGACTTTAAGGGTTGAATTATAGGTCGTTTCGAAGCTTTAAGGCTCGAGGATGCATGCGGGAGAGACCTAGACCGAGCAAGAATCAAGAAAGATGAAATTGTGAAGGGCAGGAGCAATGCGCTCGCATGGAGGAGCACCATGCGACCGCATGGTGCATGGTCCCCGCAGGCGTTTGAGCATTTGGCCAATTTGTCCAACTTATCCCCACCCAAACCCATCCTAAACTAATCCTAAACCCTCCTAACTACCTTAAGACATATCCTAACCATCTAATTGAGATTTGGAAGTGGATTAGAGGGGTTAATCAAAGTGAAACAACCCAATCAATCTAAACATAACCCACTTGACTTTCTAACCTATTTGAAGCCCTAACTCCTCACTTAACCTCCCATATTCAGCCAACACTTTCAAAAAACGTGGGAGACTTCTTGGAGAGCTTGAGAGGAGAGTTTCTAGGGTTCTTGAGAGCCCAACCCTTGGAATCCATAGCTTGGGGCCTCCATTTCACAATCCACTCCATAGAATTGAAGAGGAGAGTGAGGAGAACAAGACCCACCAATGGGAATTTCGAATTGGAAGCTTAAAGGGGCTGAATCAAGGTAAGTTACTACCCCTATTTCTCTTTCTTTTGGCCCCATTGACCCTAGGGAAAACAACCTTGGTGCTATGTGAGGTCAATAGGTGCAATTTTAGGGCTTGATTAGAGATGCCATGAACCCTAGGTTTTTAATTGATGAATTATCTTGGATGAACCTATGTGAGACCTAGATTTATATGAGATTCATATGTAAAGTAGCCTATGTATCCTTGCTATATGATTTATTTCATGTTTATGAGCATGATTGGTGAAGATACTTGGAAGGGGATTTTGCCCAAATGATGATTTGGCTTGTTGGACATGGTTGTAAGCTTGATTATTATGTTATACATGTATAATAGAGTATATTAATCCATGTTGTGTGATTTGTTCATGTTTGGTAGGCATGATTGGTGAGGTGACCTAAATGGGTTTATGCGCAAAAATGTGAAATTGCCCTATGTTGCCTTGTTAAGTGTTTTGTTGGGATTATGTGGGTTTAATGAACTTGGGAATATGGTGATTGATGTTAGTTATGAACATGGGGAGGGTATTGTAGCCCAAGCTTCTATGCCCTAATTTTTGGAAAGTGTACATTAGACTCAACGAAGTCATTATAAGTTTGATAACGTGCTTAACGAACTTGGGTTGAAATCCTACAACGATTGAATTTCGTTTGATTAATGTTGTGAAATGCATAGTCTCCAAACTTTAAATGGAATTATGATTATGATGAACTTTATGGATTTTTAGGCTTGGGAATCAAGCCCGAATGAATATTGAGATTTTGTTGTACACTTTAATGAAATATTAAAGTGTGGATTTATGAAACACATAAAGAAGAAAATGTAGTATTAAGACTCAACGGAGTCGTTATAAGGCCAATAAAATGATAATGAGCCTTGGGTTGAAACCCTACAATGTTTGGGTTTTGTTTGGTTATGATTGTGCACACCGGGTTTTGGGTTTGTGTCCAATTGAGACATTCATGTTATGGAGACTTATTAGAAATATGTTTTGAGCATGCTTGTTAGAGCATGGACATTTGAGACCAACGTATGGTCACGTGTATAATTAAGAGAAGAATAAGAAATAATTCTCTCCTTAAGGATTTTGGTTGCGTGCATATAAAAGCACTTGTGAGAAAGTGACTACGGAGTAGTCATGATGTTCTTGAGTATGGAATTGGTGATGTCGATCATGTATGACGATTAGGACTATGATTGAGCCCGGTGTACTTAAAATAAAGACTAAAATATTAAGTCTTGAGTTGTGGATATTCTTAGACTAACGTAGTAGTCTTTGGTTTGATTTTGAGTGGAGGATTATTGTAGACCTCACATTATGATTTATTAAGCTTATATGCTATCTTTGATTTGGGTGATGACTTGAGGAATAATGAGTACCTCAATATGTGGTTCTTGAACTAAATTTGTAAGTTAGTTGAACACGTTGGTTATATGCAAATATGTGCATGGATTATGAGACTTTGTAGAGCATTATGTCCTACCTGATTATATGCAAATATGTGCATGGATTATGAGATGTAGAGCATTATGTCCTACCTGATTATATGCAAATATGTGCATGGATTATGAGACTTTGTAGAGCATTATGTCCTACCTGATTATATGCAAATATGTGCATGGATTATGAGACTTTGTAGAGCATTATGTCCTACTTGATTATATGCAAATATGTGCATGGTTTATGAGATGTTGTAGAGCATTATGTCCTACATGATTTAATGAGCCCAATATTAATGAACTTGGTCTCATTGGTTTATGCAAGTAAATATCTACTTGATCATCTTGGTTTAAGTCCAGCTGGCGGGTTTGGTTATTGTGTCGGCAATGGGACGATTCATAGTCTTTGGAAACAATCGCTATGAATCGTTGCATTGGATCCATTTCTCCTCACTATTTGGCCAATAGTGGGATGTGGTCTCGAGAGAGAGCCATCTAGCCTACTTTCGAGCTCCCATTTCTCATCCGGAGACTGGATGAATGCAACGAGTACTCATTAAAGGAAAACTGATGAGTTGTGATTATTTGGGGACGAAACCCCAGGGTATGATTGGTTGGGTATTGAACCCGGATTTTGGTTTGAAGATGGATCCCATGGTAAGTTTGGTTGGGTGTTAGACCCGGATTTGGTTGTAACGGTTCGATTTACGTTTCTTGTTACACATGGTTATTTATGAGCATTTATATGAAAAATATTATGCTATGTGGCTTATGTGGGATTATGTGCTTGATAATTAATTGCATGTTTATTTTTGGTATACTAGTATGATACCATGATACTTATATGTTCATGCATTATGCCATGCCATGACATAATATGCCATGCAGTTGCATGTAGTAACTTACTGGGTCATTATGACTCACTCCGTGTGGTTGTTTTTCCCTAGTGTGTGCAGTGATCCCGTTAGTACGCGCGGCGACTTCGGATAGCGATTTCTAGCAGGTGGTCTTCCAAGCCATAAGCTTGGAGTTATTTATTATTAATGTTGTTATTTATCAGTGAGACTCGGATGTAAAGTTATGTAGACTTTACTTGGGTAGATTGTAGTAGTATGTTATTGTTATGTATTTGGGAGCCGGTTGTATAGCCGAGCTTTTGTATCTTATAATTATTCTCGTTGTCACTTCGAGCATGTGTGGCTCGTTTATTCTAGTTTTGGTAATATTGTTGTTCCTTCCTCCAACAGTTTAAGTCGTGAGATCTTGGTTGGTGGTTTAGCATTGATATTATATTGTTATAGTTGTATTGTCCCTCCGGCATGTTGTAGCCGTTGAGTGGTGTTTATCAGGTTGGGATTTTGTTAGTTGCCGGCCTTGGTTGCCGATGGTTTGTTGCGCGTGTCTAATGTTGCGTCACGTGCGTCGAATTTTTGGGCCGAGAGATTTACTATCTCTTTAGTTGTTTATATTTAGGAGCTTGTTAGCTCGGGTCCCATTTTGGTTTTGCTTCCGCAGATTTTAGTTTTTATTATCCCGTATCGCCGTTATGGCTTTGTCTTCCTGTCTTGAGCTTGTTAGCTCATCTTTTGACTCGCACCATTATGCTTAGCAGGTGCTTGTCTGTCTCATAGCGTGTCCTGATGGCACGACCTTGGGATCTCGTCTTGGGATCCGGGTCGGGTCGTCACACAATCGTAAGCCTTAAAGCTTCGAAACGACCTATAATTCAACCCTTAAAGTCCTCAAACACTTGGCTAAACCACACAAGTCTCAAATCACTTTGAAAGTAGGTCTAAACTCCCATTAACAACACCCGAAACAACCCGGTGCGAAACCGGCGGAAGACGCAACAACTCGCTAACGAAACGTCGAATGAAACCACAAACCGATGGGCAACAACCCAAGATTATAAACACTTCAAAATGCTATTAAATAGGTATGAATGCTCCTTAGATGATTAACAACAGATAGGAGAAATGAACTCCCGAAGACGAGACGCTCACATGGCTCAATCTCAAATTACGCGATAAGGAGAATTGCTATCCTCGGAGCGTCAAAACTTCAGGAGACTTAAGGAATGCATCCTACTAGAAGTCTAACACATCTAAACATGTTATTCAATCATCATGTAAAGATCTAGGACCAAATCGACGTCAGGAACGCGAAACGCAAGTAAACTCTCAATCGCATCGCGTTTCGACTATCGTCGAGTTACGACTTGTGACTTTAGCAAGCCAACAACTAAATGGCATCTCTTAAAAGTATTTTGGTCTTAATGTGATCTCTCATACACATCTAGACTCTCTCAGAAATCAAATAAGCAATCAACCAAGGAAGAAATGCGAGCATTGTACACAATTCAAGCTAACCGGGAATCGGGGTCTTACATCCTCTCCCCCTTAAAAAGAATTCATCCTGAATTCTAAACCATATCACAAGCCAACGTTAGGTCATCACCCAAAAATAAATACCCAGACACAACTACGGTGTCTCGCAATTCCGAGTGAACACTTAATGTTCAAAACCATAAACTTAGACTCAATCTCCGAGTCTATTATCACAATAACCAAACCAAGTAGTCGATAATCATACTACCAAAAATCTCACATTCACAAGTTAAAAAATTGCTAATACGCATAATACCAAACACTTAAGATTGAAAATAACCTGACTCATACTTAAGTCGCAAAAGCACACACAAATTCCATTATTAATTACTTAAGCATGTGAATTCCAAACATATCACAAGAGCATATTCAAGGACATTATAAACACTAAACTCTCGAAACTATTTGCTTCGGAGCCACAATATGAAATATAAATACAATAATTCTAAATCATGAGAGGTAAGGATTGCCGATAGAGCAATTCGTAAACTTAAGGAAGAGTGTTCCACAACACACTTCTAAAACAAGTAAGTTAACATTCATGATCATGCAAGCCATACTCGAAATTTCCAAATCATAGACAATGCACATAAGAGCACATAATAGCATTAAATGAAAATTCATTCCATTTCTTTTTCCTTTTCTTTTGGTAAGAGGTTTAGTCAATTTCTAACCTACTTGCTACCAATCCTAGTCCACCGACGAACCTCTTTTGATCACCAATTTAGGGTACCGACTAAATTGGATTTCAAAAGCTTTCGTTGCAAGGATGCGAAAGGTTATGAGAAAATCTTAAGCATCCTTCACTACAGTCTCACATAATCATGCAAAAGTTTAAACATGGCATAATCATTTAGCAATGATAATCATGATCCTATCATGCAATAGACTAAGTAAGTTATTCTTACTAATAATGCACATAAGCATGTTCATACTCAAATACAACCATGCCCATTAATTACATTTATTACTTTTGTAAGCCACATCTTTACTTTTAACAAAGTGCATTTACTATGCATACTTATATAAGAGCCATATATTAATTCCTATTTTAAAAACAATACATGCACTGATACTAGTCATGTCTATACTCCATAATAACTAAGTACATTTTTCTCATAATTTAACCATCAATCAAATAATAAAATTCCTATCATTAGTAATGCTACATGAATACACGCATATCATGCAAACGTGATATACAATTACCAAGTATCATCATACCTTAACTCATATACTTCATGTAATTCATGCAATTCATATAATTCGTATAATTCATATAACTCTTAGCCATGCATACGACACAATCAAGCAACTACTATGTCATGTGTAATTACTAATCCAATCATACATGCTCATAATACAAAACCAAGAAAACATAATCGCAAGTTTCCATAATGATAATATATCGAGCGGTTAAAATTTTATCAAATAACACGGTACGTATCTTGTATACTCGCCTAACGACAATTTCATAATAAATCCAAGGAGAAGTGGTAATATTCACTCTAGCACCCTCAACCGTTAAAAGTCGGTAAAATCTATCATTACCTTAACCAAAAATCTTGTCTTCGAACAATCACACACGAAATACCCTCACGTGGTAACGACACTCTATTAGTCGCGATAAACGGCACACCCATCCGTACTAGTCTTAACTCGTCTCATAACCACCAAGTATCAATCGTGCGATTCGAGCGTATCCTACTCGCATAAAAATCACACAATTATGTATAATTATACTACTTGCAACATTTCACATACATCCATAGAGTATATGGCTTCAACGCACCACTAGTTAATACCACTAGTAAACATTATCACACATTCAATATTCATATATGTATAACATCGCTATCTATATAGGCTTACATAACCATATTACTATACTGCAATCGACTGTCTACCGACAATTCAAAATTTCAACCAAAACCGTAAACCAATCCCATACCGGGATATCCCCCCCCCCTCAATCATATCAATAAATCGAGGAACCAACTATCAATAAATATCAACACACAATGCAATGTATGTATGAATGCATATGAGCTACCGATACAACGTGCACTCATAATAATGATAACAACAACCATAATATATATATATATATATATATAATTTTTTTTAAGGAAGCAGGGAAGCACCTGCGAAATTTTATTAAAAAATAAAAGAGAGAACAAACTAGAGGGGGACAGCCGGCCTTACCCAACAAGGGGGGACAAAGGGGCCTGACCGTGAAAAAGAGATACAAAACAAACTAAAGTCAACGACGAAAGCTCGAAAAGCCATACAAGTCATTTTTATATGCAAAAAGAGCATCTCTAGGTAAATCCTTAATGTCGTAGAAGAACCGTCTCGCATGATGATATGAGCCTCCGCAGCCAAACGATCTGCAACAAAATTCTGTTCCCTGAACACATGAGTCAGACTATAGGACGAAAGGACTCTGCGACATTCCCAAAGCTCATACTCATAAATCCATGGAGTAGTATGACGTCCTTCAATAAAATTAACCGCAGTCAAATAATCAGATTCTACCAAGACATGGTCCAAAGCTAGAGCTCGACATAGACGGAGGCCATCTTGAAGGGCCATGATTTCCGCATACATATTCGAACCATTTCCATAAAAATTTGAAAACGCAGCCACCAAATCCCCTTTAGAATTTCGAATGACACCTCCCCCAGAGCAATTGCCCGACACACAAGAACCATCGGTATTACGCTTCAAACAGTTGCCGATCGGAGGAATCCATTTCAGCCAGCGGCCCACCCGAACCCGCACCACCTAAATAGGAATGTGCAAAGATTGAAGAGCCACCACTCCACCAAACTCACAAGCTGACCGAGGGCAGAAAAGACCAGCCGAATCCCACAAATGAGATAGAATTTTCTGGAAAATCGATTCCATATGCATGGGAACATTCTCGAATACGGCTGCACATCTCGCCTTCCAAATCTCCCAACAACCAAACACAAAAACCCCTAATAAGCAGGCCCCCAGTTGTTGACGAACCGAGGTCCCAGTCCAAGAACGAAACAGGTGGGGAATATCACTATAATGACAGATTTTACGAAACGGGCGGGCAAACCGAGTCCAAATCTCCCTGGCCACATCGAGTACAGAAAAAGGTGCTCAATTGATTCACAATCAGGCTGGCAAATGCAACAGATGCACTTAGAAGCCAAATGAATGAAACGGCCTTGAAGACGGATATCTACCGGAAGAGCTCCTTGCATCAGACGCCAACCAAATATACTAACTGTAGTCGGAATCCATGGCTGCCAGATCATTACAGCCCAAGAGATTATAGGATTAAGAGGCCGAATATAATTCCAAAATGCCGAGGACTGGAATTTGCATGAAGTGGTTAAGGTAAACACACGCCGATCTTTGATATGCTCGGAGCAGCGAATGTTCCTAATTTTCTCGTGTAACTCAGCCGGCACAAAATGACTAATCTCATGAAAGATAGACAGCGCATCCTTAACAGAAAGGTTAATGTCCAGAGGGAGAGGACCTTGGAGCTGCATACCACACCAATTCTCGTTCCAAAATGAGAGGTTTCCTTCCCCAACAATCCACCGACTACACATTTGAACAGCGCCAAGCTGGGAGAGGACTGCCCTCCAGGCCATAGATGAAGATGCAGGCCCATACAGACCATCAACACTTCGATATTTGAGATTACAAAACCGAGCCCAAAGACTCTCACCCATAAGCACACTCCACGCCAACTTTGCATGAGCCAAAGCCATCACATGATGAAGCGAGCGAATGCCGAGACCTCCTTCATGAAGAGGGCGACATATTCTGTGCCAAGCCACCCAATGAGCCCTATGATTTCCATTAACACTCCAGAGAAATTCAGCAATAGCTCGCTCAATTCGAATCAGAATCGTCTTTGGAACAGAAATAGCGGACAACATATATATGGGAATACTACAAAGAACGGATTTGATCAACGTAAGCCGAGCACCAAAGGATAACAGTTTGGCATGCCAGCCGCTTATTCTTTTCAAAATCTTTTATTCAAGCTCCTCAAAATAGCGTCTCTTTATTCTGCCCGTAAAAAGAGGGATGCCGAGATACTTCAAAGGCAACATCCTATGTATGCATCCAGACCAACCATTGATAAGAAGACTACGACGAGAAGAACACCCCTTAGACGCGTAAAAACCGCTTTTACTAAGATTAATAAGCTGCCCTGAACTTTGCTCGTACTGCTGAAGAATAGACCGTAAACCCAAGATCGAAGACTTACTAGCATTACTAAAAACCAGCATATCATCCGCATATAAAAGGTGCGAGATTTGAAGACCACCCTGCCCATGATGATACGGGCGAAAAACACCTTCTCGCAAACCTCTATTGAGATTAAAAGACAAGATGTCTTGAGCTAGAAGAAAGAGCAGAGGCGATAAGGGGTCTCCCTGTGTAACCCCTCTTGTAGAATGAAAGAAACCATGGGACTCTCCATTAATCCGAAGTGAATACCAAATATTATTGATCAAACGATGAAATAGCCCTTGCACATCCTGACTCAAACCAAAAGCCTACAAAGCCCGGTGAATGAAATCCCATTCAAGCCTATCATAGGCTTTAGACATGTCAAACTTGAAAATAACATTGCCCCTCTAGACTTCAAATCTAACCGATGAACTAGCTCACTAGCCAACAAAATATTCTCCTGGATGCTACGGCCATTCACAAAAGCCGCCTGTTCTGGCGAAATAAGATGCAGTAATAAATTAGCAAGACGAGAGGCAAGAATACGAGAGATAATTTTACAAGTAAAATTACACAAACAGATTGGCCGTAAGTCCCCCAATACCTCCGGGTTATCAACCTTCGGAATCAACACCAAAGTCGTGGCCGTCATACCTCTAGGAAGGTGATGGCCCAAAAAATAAGAAGTAATAGCTGCCAGAACATCAATCTTAATGATCGACCAACATCCCTGGAAGAACCAACCAATAAATCAATCCGTACCAAGAGAGCTATTAGGGTTAAGATCAGAGATTGCAGTAAACACTTCCTCTTCATAAGGAATTTGTACCAGGCTCGCATTATCCATTTCAGTCACCTTGACCGGAAAATTATCGAACAAATCATCATGAATAACATGCTGCTTAGAAGAAAAAATATCACTAAAATAATCCACAGCCATAGGGCCAATATCCTGAGCATTATCGCTAAGAGTCCCATTAGGCATTCGAATATTAACCCTGTTAGGTCGAAATCTGTCCTTGATGCGAGCATGGAAGTAAGCTGAGTTTCTATCCGCATGTTCAAGCCATTTCTGCCTAGAGTTCTGCTAAGTCATCTCTTCATCCCAAGCCATTAACTGAGCCAGATTCTTCCGAGCATCCCCAAGGCGAGAAAAGGTATTCTGCCGCCACCCATTCTGCAACGCAACCTCAAGACTAAGAATCTCATCCTGGAGAGCTTCTAAACGACGCTTAACATGCCCGAAAACGTTCCAATTCCAATCCTTCAACTGAATACGAAGCAGCTGCAATTTCTTAAAAAGGACCTCTAAAGGAGGACCACCAACTGGGCGATTCCATTGAGCCTCCACGAAAGACAAAAAATCCGGGTGATCAAGCCACATACGCTGAAAGTGGAAGCAGTTTTTTGGTTTACTAATATTCTGCATCGCGACTAATATAGGAGAATGATCAGATTCGTTGGTAGATAAGTGTTGAACCCGAAGACCTGGATAAACTGCAACATAATTCCACCTACACAAGACCCTATCCAACCTTTTCCAGATCCGTCGATTCCCATCATGGTTGTTACACCAGGTATACTGGCTGCCCTCGAATCCAGCATCTTGGAGGCCAGCTTGGGAGATGAACTGATTGAAATCGTCCATAGCACTAAAGTCGCATTGAGCACCTCCCAATTTTTCAAAAGAATGGGAAATAACATTGAAATCACCACCTACCAACCAAGGATCAAATAACCCGCTCGCAAAAGTAGAAAGATCATCTCATAGCTTCCTCCGAAGAACACGACAACACTTCGCATAAACCACAGAGAGAATAACTGATAACTTACCATCAACAGTAACCTTAAAGGAAAGAAATTGATCTGAAAAACCCAACAGCTTGCATATCAACATTATCTTCCCAAAAAACCCAAATATGGGTGTTCACCGGATTAACATGCATAGCGTGAGAATAATGAAGTCTGCGACGTAACTTATTAATTTTGTCTCAAGAAGCTTTAGGCTCCAAAATAGCACAAATAATCGGCTTATGTTGCTTTTTAAGAAGACTAAGATAATCCCTAGTCCCTTTATTACAAACCCCTCGAGCATTGCAAATCAGAACTGACATTAAAAAACTGAAAGAGGGAAAATTAATGGGCTTTGGCAGCAGCCCTAGTTCTACGCATATTATGCTTTGAAAACTGATCTTGTTGTGCCTTCCGAGCTTTCTTCTTACAATAATTAATAAAAGCTGGCCGAATCGTTTGAGTCTCCATGTCCCAATATGTGAAAGCTTGATTTATATCTTCTATATTCTCTTCATAATCACCCCCAGTGGAATGGGCCTTCCCCAGTTTTCTGGGACAAACCATCATCCAGTAAGGCTCCTTATCAGCCTTCCAAAAATCATAAGAACCCGCCAAACCTTTATCACCCGTATCAACATTGTTTACATCCTGTTTGTTGCCATCAGTCGATGTTCCATCAACTGCCTCCACGTCATCATTATGAACATGAGCTAACACTTTAAAGGGGTTAGATGTACACACTCCGCTCTTTCCTTTAGGAGAGGACACCGAAGAAGAAATTTTATCATTATCTGTCCTTTTCAGAACCCGCTTATTACATAAATTATCATCTTTATTAACTAAATCAATCACTTCCACTTCCTTGGGGCATCCATTATCATCTTTGGCATTTGATATAGAAGCTTTAAACACTCCCTTCGAATGGTTCACTGGCTGCCAACGTACCCCATGCACCGGTGTCACACCAACAGATTTTGTTTTATGCATCTCGTTAACAGCCTCCGGAGCCGGATTAACATGATCCTCAGCCGATGTTTTGTCAGGCTTTGAGGCCTGAACATTATCTGAAATATCAACCTTGTTAGCAGAATCATTCCTATCCATCCCATGTCTATTCTTACGACAAAACTGCTTTGAATGACCAAGGAGACCACATCCCGTACAATAGTTGATGTTTCCCTCAAACTCCAGAGATTGCCAAAACCCTTGGTCCTTTCCAGTCCCTATCCAGATGCGGGTAGGAAAAGGTTCTGTTACATCGATTTCAACACACAATCTAGCAAACATTGGCCTGGACAAAGCAAGGGTCTTCTCATCAGCCCTCAAGAATCGACCAAAACAATTCCATATACTTTGTAGAAACGAAGGATTGAAAAAATTAAGGGGGAGCTGGTGAAGTTTAACCCAAACCGCCACCCTAGTGCAATCTTTCTTAAAGAGAAAATCCGGCGACCACCTAAAGGATCGAAACATTGATGTCTGAATCATGTGAGATTCTCACGAAAGGGCACGAATCAGATCTTTCGGAGACGAGAGATGGACCATGACATGACGCGGCTCTAGCAGACCAACTACAAAGGAGCTAGATAGATTCCAATTTTTAGCAATATCTTCCTGTATAGCAAAGGTCGAAGGTCTACCAGCTGAAAACTTGAGAACAATCGTGTTATTGAGAAGACGCTCAGACATCTCAACCTCCAAAGGTGTAAAAATGCATGCTGGTTCGTTCTCCATGGATGAAGGTTGACGGGGGGCCAAAGGAATCTCCTATAGGATAGGGGCCGAATTAGGGTTAGACCCTGGATTCTGATGAGGCTGTCCAACAATGGTTGCATACGAGCGAACCGGGGGAGGGGAAGCATGTTAGGGTAATGATGAGGGATCAAGAGAAACCATGGGGATTGAACTGGCGTATTGAGGAGGAGCCTCCATACCAGTGCCGGCCAATGGCGAAGCAAACCCTAGCAAGGGCGAGGAGACCTAGAGAGAGAAAACCCTAACAACCATAATATTCGTATAAGGAATTACCTCCTATCTCGGGTAGGTCTCAAAACTCCGCAATGACCAATCGCCACGTGCCCACACAACCTCAAACTCTAGGTCGTCTGTAACCACCTCACTAAGAGTCACTAGACCACTCATTATCACTCCTAGAGTCGCTAATCCTCAACTTAAGGCAATCCTTTCTAATGTGATCACCACCGCAAGTAAAAACTTAGTCTGTATTGCTCCAACACCTACGCTCGGTGTTTCATTTCCCAAACATAATTTACACATCAATTCATCACCTCGTCATCTATGACTATAGGTAAAAGCGTCACTCCGCTTACTAGACTACGGATTTACACAATTTTATGAGGTACCAACTGTCCTCTAACCACATCATCATCCTTAACATTCCCTGAGGTCCACTCTCGGGTGCATTCCTTAATATCTAACTTTTTCTCATAAGTATAGTCCACAGCCCCTCGAAAATCCGCAAGCTGTAATAGAATAAATTACCTATAATGCTCCATCCTTAATCCTTAACTCTTTCACGATTCATGGAGTCTTCCTAGTCTCATCCGGTACTAAGTTCTCTACTCTAATGAGCTAACTCCGTGAACATCACTAAATATCGAACCAAAATCTCATAATATTTGTCACCAATTCTCCGGTGGATTCTCAAACATAGATACTACTAATAATACCTTATAGTCGTCAACATCGGCACCTCTACTAGTGCTAGGACCCATTCTAGTTTCAAACATCTTAATATACAATAACTCTCGATGTTAAGATATAACAAATCACACAAAACCAACCCCTCCACTAGGCCAAGGAACCTATCCTGGCAGACAGCTAACCAATAGCTCTGATACCAACTGTGACAACCCGACCCAGATCCCAAGACGAGATCCCAAGGTCGTGCCGCCGGGAAACAAACAACAACAAACAATGACAAATAATGGGTAAGGCCATAACGGCAATACGCCAACAACTTAAAACACATGCGGAAGCGAAACATAATATCACAGTGGCGCCCGAGCTAACAAGCTCAAACTAAAATACAACCAAAGAGATCATTAATCTCTCGGTCCAAAAATTTGACGCACGTGCCGCAACATTGGGCACGTAGAGCAAAACTCCCTGTCATGCAATATAAATATATAGCAACAAATAAACCAAGTCATCGGTGACGTTACAGCCGAAACCCAACATTACACTAAGTCTAAGACTCTAGTCTAACATACTCAAAGGCTAAAAATATGCCGGAGAACAAACATGATATATTAACCATCATTACAACATAACTAGGATATAATCATCATATCCACCAAGCACGACTAACACAAGTCGGCTACCAAAAGAACAAGTGTTAACCAACATAAGTATAAATATTACATTCACAAATAAGTTTGCTACCCATCATGAAGTTTACATAACTTCACTTTTTCCAACGTCCTTACCAAAAAAAAAACTAAGGCTACAAAAATAAATTAAGGTAACAACCTTCACAAAATCTCACTTCTACCGAAGACTCGGCGGATTCCTTCGAATTACTAGCTCGGCTCGAATCTAAGGAAAACAAAGCAAATGAGTAAGTCATAATGACTTAGTAAGCTACTAAAGATGCAATGTCATGGCATGGCATAATGCTCAAATAAAACATACACATCTCATGTCATACTTATAATATGTCATGTCATGGTATGATTCTCAACATAATCCCACTTTTCATCCATAGTCATATAGAACACAATTCTACATTATTTATCATGAAGTAATCCATATCATATAAAGTATGCATCTTACTTCCAAAAATGTGTAGAATGTTAATTCTACATTTTAACTTATCATCAAGCTACATAACCCAATCATACCATGAATCTCATAATTCATCATTTATCACAACTCATATAATAATTCATATATGGGAGACTATTGTTTCCATTTTAATCATGAACAAAATGTTATATTTTTCGTATAACATTATATTCTAAAAATCATCATTTCATTAGCATGTTATATTTATATTATAACATTTCATCAATTAATCATCATCTCATATAAATCATGTTATTAACCATGTAGCACAACAATTCATATACGTGCTCATAAAATAAACCACATAAGAGAGAGAAGATGATTTTCCTTTCCGTTTCCAGCGTGTAACTCCTGTGGAAACATACGTGTCCTCGATAACCCTTTCGTGGCATCGACGTCCCTGAAACAATCCCCGTTCGGGTTCCATAGCTATCAAAGTCATGTGTATTACTCTAACAAAGATCAACTACTTCTCCACCGTGGGCATCGATTGAGGGGTGTGTGCAAACCCAGCGCGGCGATCCATTGCGATCACGAATCCCACAATTCGTGAAGACAATGCATCGTCTCGCCAAAGACTCAAACCAAAAACCGCCAGCTGGACTCAAACACAAGCACAGGTAATATATACTCGCATGCTCATCCAAAGGAAAAGTACAACACACCGCACTAATCCAATCAAGTAGATATTTACTTTTAATACACATAGTTATGCATTTCTATGCTAACTAACTCATAAACACATTAGAGTAATAATATTAAGTCTCTAATGCCCAAATGTTCTTTATACACTTGAAAACGCTTGGAGGCTTAACCTCCATCAAAATTACCCCAAATTCCGTAGGATTTCAATATGTAGTTATCTATGTTCATATAAATCCATAATCAACTCCGTTGAGTCATTTCTACTCTTTTCAAATTTGAAGGCATAGAAGCTATTTGCATCATAGCCCTCCTATTATTCATTAGCTAATGTTCATGGCTAAGTTCTCAAGGTTAGCAACATTTTGCAACCCAACATTCCATACCTTCCCAACAAAAACCCCAAGACATGGTTTATAGGTCAACACTTAACATTTAAAGTCAACCATCACATTTCAAGCATGTATCTCAAGTTAGCATTTAATCAAGCATGCCTTCATTCAAAATATCCATTTATCTAAGTAAGATGTAAATTCATCTAGCATGTTCAAAACCATCATGTAATTTCATCTAACATGTTCATAACCTTCAATTCATGAATCATAGTTGACTAACATACTCTTATTTGCATAAAAGTCAATTCAACCCAATAAAGTCAAACATTACATTTTATTCATGTAACCCATGATGATAATTCATTATACATGCTCACAACCAAAAATTCATGAATTAGATAGCATCATACTCTCATATGCATGATAGTCAACTCTTATTCTTAAAAGTCAAACGAAACATTCAAACATGTAATCCATTGTGAAAATTCATCTTTCATGCTCACAACTAAAATTAGAGGTTCAACAAGTATACTTCCAAACTTCCAAACATATATCCATGTATGATTCTAACAATTCATAATATCCAATAAAATCCACCAAAATCATTCATATAATCAAGAACCCATTTACTACATATTCAACATATCAAACCCTAGGTTTCTAGGGGATTATATACTCATCAATCTCAAGTCCAAAATCACAAATGAAGCTTAACAACATACTTCATTAAACCTAGAAAGCATCCTATTTATGCTTCTAACAAGTTCACCCAACAAAAGTCCAAAAATCAAAATAAAACCACACACGACATGATTGTGTACTCATTGACCTCAAATAGCAATCCTCTTTGTTTTCCTTAGGGTCAATGAGCACAAAATCAAGAGAAGAAGGAGTCTAGTAGCTTACCTAGATTGAGTGAAAACTCAAGAGAATCGAAATCCGAACGGTGAAGTTGTTCTACTCGTCGAGGGCTTCGCGAATCCGAAGTTTGGAGGCGATCTAACAGTCGAATATTTGTGGATTGAAGGAGGAAGAAGCTAGGGCTTCAAAGCCCCCATGGTCTCCCAACTCTCTCTCACTATACGGTTGAAAAAGAAGGAGGAAATGAGAGGAAATTTCTGAATTTACAAAGGGATTAATCTATTTATACTTCCCAAACAAGTGAGGGAACAAATGGGATTTCATGGGTACAATTAGTGAATGTTAAGAGTAATCAACCCCTAATTAAAACTTAATTAACTTCCCAAGAGTGTTAGGACATGTTTATGACTAAGTATGGGTGTTAGGGAGGGTTTAGAGGAGGCTTAGAATGGGTAGGATAGGAATTACACAACCAAAAACAAAACAGGGAGTAATCTGGTTCGAAGGCCATGCGCTCGCATGGCCTCCATTCCATGCGACCGCATCAACCAATTTTACTATAGCCATCCATTTCTTGCAACCTTGTTCGGCCGTGGTCCTTCCCGCATGCAATCGTAAGCCTTAAAGCTTCAAAACGGCCTATAATTCAACCTTTAAAGTCCTCAAACACTTGGATAAACCACACAAGTCTCAAATAACTTTCAAATTAGGTCTAAACTCCCATAAACAACACCCAAAACAACCCGGTGCGAAACTGGCGGAAGGCGTTACAACTCGCTAACGAAACGTCGAATGAAACCACAAACCGACGGGTAACAACCCAAGATTATAAACACTTAAAAAGGCTATTAAATAGGTCTGAATGCTCCTCAGATGAATAACAACAGATAGGAGAAATGAACCCCCTGAAAGACGAGACGCTCACACGGCTCAATCTCAAATTACGCGATAAGGAGAATTGCTATCCTCGGAGCGTCAAAACATCACGAGACTTAAGGAATGCATCCTACTAGAAGTCTAACACATATAAACATGTTATTCAATCATAATGTAAAGATCTAGGACCAAATCGAGGTCAGGAATGTGAAACGCAAGTAAACTCTCAATCGCGTCGCGTTTCGACTATCGTCGAGTTACGACTTGTGACTTTAGAAAGCCAACAACTAAATGGCATATCTTAAAAGTATTTTGGTCTTAATGTGATCTCTTATACACATCTAGACTCTCTCAGAAATTAAATAAGCAATCAACCAAGGAAGAAATGTGAGCATTGCACGCAATTCAAGCTAACCAGGAATCGGGGTCTTACACCCCTCCCCTTTGGCCTAGCAAGGGTGTAAGAGTCCTTCCACCCCTAATATAGGTGAAAGACTTCATCTTCTCCCTCATTTTTGGATTCCAACCCGTGAGATATATATAAAGAGAGAGATGGAGAGAACGAGAGAGCTCCCATGGAGGAACTCCGGCGATTCCCAAAGATCCGACCGTCCGATCGTCGAGTCAAGACCTCCATCGCGAAGCCCTTGGCAAGTAGCACACTTCCCACCAATTCAATCTTCGATCCAAAATAGGTATGTGACTAAACCCTCTACTTTCTCTTTCTAGCTCAAATTGATGCTAGGGTGTTAGAGACTTGTTCCCCATGAATTGTTGAGTTAATACATGTCTAGATGATGAGTTTGTGATAGGTTTTGATTTGTAAACATGTTGGGTTTGGGGCTGTTGAACATGAGAGGTTGAATTTGTTGGGTTTGTTGAAGTAATTAGTAATTGAAATTACTTGTTATTGGGTTTAAAATTTTAAAAGAAAATAATCCCGAAATTATACATTGCCCTAGAATTTGGAAAATTGTACTTTTGAATCAATGGAGTTAATTAAAATTTTAAAGTGTTGTCTTGAGCCTTAGGATAAATTCCAACGACTTTTCGTGTTAGTCGGGTCTCAATTGGAGAGATTTCGAGATTTGGTCGGGTGAGATCGAAATTGTTGAATTTGTGTATTGATTGGGTTTAGGACTCCAATTGAAGTCCTTGGGTGATACTAGCATGAGAATATTGTTAGTTAACAAAATTAAATTGTTTGAGAATTTGGGAAACAAAGAAAAAGACAACAGATTTTGGAATGGGTAACGTCCCTGTTTTGGGCTTTTTTTTCCGGAAAATACTGTAGCAATTCCGTCCGTGATAATTTTTCGATTCTTGGATATGTTATAACTATACATGTTAGGTAACTCTCTGTATAGTTTCATAAATTTTCAAGTTAAAGAAGTATTTTTCATCAGTCACGAATCACGGCTGCGACAGTGAGACTGTCACAGGGGAAACAGATTTTACCATGGGATTGAGGTGACTGTATTTTGATGAATACAAGTCCAAATAGAGTACTTTAAAGTTCTAAATTATAGTTTCAAGAGTCTAGTTTTTTAATATATAAAATTCATGAAATTTGGAGTTGTGAGGAATTAATGGTTGAATTTATAAGTTGACTGGGCAGAATGTGTAATAGCAAGAAAGCAAATTGTTATCATGAAATTGAAGTGACTATATTTGGATGAATACAAATCCGAATGAAGTGATTTGAAAGGCTAAGTTATAGTTTGAAGAGCATAGTTTTGGAATATATAAGATTCATGAAATTTAGATTTATGATGAGTTATTGGTCAATTTTACAAAATGGCTGACCAGAATGAGTTATTACTAAGTTGTAATTCCAACGATTAGAATGAGTATCTTTCGGTACATGAACATCGAGTAGAGAAGGATTGATTTGGTTTGAAGAATGGATTACCATTCAGGGATATTGTAAATTTGTAATGCGTATAACATTGTTGATTAACTACCCTTGACTAACATAGTAGTGTTGGTCAATATATGATGAGTTAATAGTTAAGTAAATAACTTGGCTTGGTTGTATACTAGAATATGAAATTCTATGATTGATTTAGATTATGACTAAATGCATAATTCCTACATTTGTTGAGATTTTTATCTTGTATGCGTTTGAGAATATGACTCATGAAGCATATATTTCCTTTGATTACTTAGTGATTTTATTGGTGTTGATTTCCTGACTTGTATTTAAATTGTATTTCATTAACAAGTGGAACTGTGAACTTGAAATCAACTTAGGCTACCAACTCGTACTTGACTTAGTGACTTGTGATCTAGGGTTCCTAAATGGAACGAGAACCTAGTAATGCCTTAAATGAAAACGTAGAACGAGACCCTATGACTCCTAAAATCCATTGACTAGGTTACTAGCTTTTGGACCTTGACTTGAATATAGTGGTGTAACGACCCGACCCCGACTCCAATGCGAAATCCCAAGGTCGTGCCGTTAAGACAGACTAAAAGACGGACAAGCACCTGCTAAGCATAATGGTACGAGTCAAAAGATGAGCCATCGAACTCTAATAGGAAGGTAAAGCCATAACGGCAATACGGAACAACTAAGAACTAAAATCTGCGGAAGCAAATCATAAGTGGGACCCAAGCCTTTAACCCTAAACAAAGGAACGCAAGGCTGAGAGATAGCTATCTCTCGACAAATCTACGACTTGCGTGACGCAACATTGCGCACGGACAACAAACCATCGGCAACCTAAGGCCGGCGAATCAACAGAATACCAACCTGAAAAACAACCGCTCAACGGCTACAACATGCCGGAGGGACAAATCAACTAAACGAATAAGATATTAAATACTAACAACTAAACCAATGTCTCTCGACTAAAGTTGTCGGAGACAGAAATAACAATAACATAGTACTAGAACTTGCGAGCTAAAACCTTGCTCGGAAAGACAACAGAATAACTTCTAATTAAATACAATAGCTCGACCCAACAAGTCGGCTCCCAAAATAATACGATAACAAAATACTAACATAATCTACCCAAGTAAAGTCTACATAACTTTACATTCGTGTCTCACAGATACATAATAACATAATAATAATAAATCCAAGCTTAAAGCCCGGAAGACCACCTTCTAGAAATCACTATCCAAGCCGCCACGCGCATCAACGGGATCACCGCACACACTAAGCACACTAAGAAAACAAACACACGAAAACAAACACACGGAGTGAGTCATAATGACCCAGTAAGTTACTAAATGCAATAGTATGGCATATCATGTCGTGGCATGGCATAATGCACAAGCATATATAAAATCATGGTATCATACTAGTATACCAACAATAAACTTGTATTAAGTCATCATGTAACATAAACTTCATGAACCACATAGCACGTTATCTTTCATATAAGTGCTTATACATAAGCACGTAAAACCAAGACCTGGGCCTAGCCCTCAATATTCAAACCACGGGTCCAACCCTCAAATGATCATAATTTGGGTTTCAATCCTCAAATGATCACAACTCATCAGTTTTCTTAATGAGTACCTCGTTACATTCATCCAACCCTGGGATGAGAAATGGGAGCTCGATATCAGGCTAGGGGGCGCTAATACGAGACCACATCCCACTATCGGCCAAATAGTGAGGAGAAAGGGTACCAATGCGGCGATTCATAGCGAATGTTTCCAAAGGCTATGAATCGTCCCATTGCCGACAAAACGACCAATACGCCAGCTGGACTTAAATCAAGATGCTCAAGTAGATATTTACTTGGATAAACCAATAAGGACCAAGTCCATCACAAAAGAACTTATCAATTCAAGTAGGACATAATGCTCTACAAAACCCAATAAACAATGCACATAGATGTACACACTTAACATGTTCAACTAACTTGTAAGTTTAGTTCAAAAACCACATATTGAGGTATTCATAATCCTCAAGTCATCACCAATTCAAGAATAGTTTATAGCTCAATAAATCACAACGTGAGGTCTACTATAGTCCTCTACTCAAGATTAAATCAAAGACTATTATTTAGTCTAAGAACACCCACAAACAAGGCTTAGCATTTGGTTTCACTTAAGAGCACACCGGACTCAACCTTAGTCCCAATTGTCATAAATAATTGACTTCTCAAACCAATCTCGAGGGTACCAAAACTAACTCGTAGTCAAAACCCCGGAAGTGCTATCATGTGCACGCGACCAAATTCCCTAAGAGGGAACTCATTCAATTAATCATTTCCTAAAGGCATATGAGATCATAGGTTTGTCTCTAATGCTCCGTGCCCTAACGAGCACGCTCTAAATAAATCCCCAATAAGCTTCTATATCATGGGTGTCACAAATGGGACACAATTCGAGATGCTCGGGTACTCACAATCAAAACCAACCAAACCCGAACATCGTAGGATTTCAACCTAAGGCTCACTAACATCTTATTGAACCTATAACGACTCCATTGAGTCTTAATATCGCATTTCATTAAATACACATTTCATAAATCCTAAAACTAACACATCATTCAAGTTTATAATAATTCTCCCAAAAATAATCTGGGCTTGTTTCCCAAGCCTAAAAATCCTAGAATTCAACATAATCATGGTCAATCAAAACCCAAATGTCGTAGGACTTCAACCCGAGTTCATTAACACATTATTGAACTTATTAAGACTCCGTTGAGTCTAAATGCTAAGTTTCATCATTTACGCACTTCATCAATTTCAACATTAATACCCACTTTATTTAACAACAATTTCCCCAATAATTTGGGCTTGATTCGCAAGCCCTAAAATTCACAACAAACCCAACATAAATCATAACCCATTCCATAAATCACATAATTTCAATTAAGAGATTCTACTCATGTTATCTAGTGAGTTCACTCTTCCAAAGCCCCAATCATAGGCATACTTCCACAATAAATCCAAGCAACATATGGACATGATTTCTAGCATACTCATAATCCTAGAAACACAAGATGTAGAACAATCATATACTTCAACAATCATAGAAGTCATCTTACAAATGCTCCTAACAAGTTTATACTTCCAAAAATCCCCAAAATTGGGCATACAAAGCATATCAAGTGTTCATTGCCCACAAATAGCATACAAGTTGTTTTCCTTAGGGCCAATGAACCAAAATCAAAAGGAAGTAACTTACCTAGCCTGAGTGAAAACTCAAGAGAATCAAAATCCGAACGGTGAACTTGTTCTACTCGTCGAGGGCTTCAAGATTCCGAAGTTTGAAGGAAATCGGATGGTCGGATCGTCTTGGATCGAAGAGAAAAGGAAGCTAGGGCTTGAATCTCCCTTGGACTCTCTATCTCTCTAATACGTAAGAAGGAGGAGAAGAAATGAGAGGATTTACTGAAGAATGCAAAGGGTTTGGGTATTTATACCCCCAATATGAGGAGGGCACATTAGACATTTCCCAAGTACAATTAGTAGAGATTAGGGGTAATCAATCACTAATCTAACCTTAATTAACTTCCAACTAATGTTAGGACATGATTTGGGTTAAGTATGGGTGGTTAGGAAGGGTTTAGAGGGGGTTTAATGAGGGTAGGATAGGTATTTTTCGTCAAAACACAAAATAGGGGAAACATTCCGTAGGAGTAACCTGATGTTGAGGCGGGCGCCTCACCAAAGTCCAGGCGGGCGCTTGGGATACAGAGCCTTGGGCTGATTTTGAAATGCTCTCAGCTTTTGAGGCGGGCTAGTGCTCAAAATTCCATGCGGCCGCCTCGTTTAACCCTTGAACTTGGTCTAAACATGTCCTAAATGGTCCCAAACTTATGGGCAACCATTCTAAGGTCTAACCCAACTCAAAACAAGTCGGAAACACACCCGAACAACTCCCGAAACAACTCGGAGCGAAACCGGGAAGGGGTGCAACAACGTGCAACCGGAACGACGAATGAACTAGCAATCGAACGAGCAATGAAAGGAGACTTTTAAGGCAAGTCTAAGGGCTAATGAAGAAGCTTAAATACTTCTAGAAAGTTGAATAACAACTAGGGAAATAAGAATCCCAAAGAAGAGACGATTACGCGACTCGATTCCCGAACTACTCGATAGAGACGAGCACTATCTCCAAAGCTTCCAAATCATCGATAGACTTAAGGAACACCTCCAACTTGAAGTCTAATACATCTAAACATGTTAATAAAGCATCATATAGAGGTCTAGGACCAAACCGAGGTCACGAACACAAAACGCAAGCAAACCCTCAATCGCGTCGCATTCCGACTATCGTCGAGTCACGACTTGTGACTTTAGCAAGTCAACAACTATATGGAGTCTCTTAATAATGTTTTGGTCTCAATGTGGTCTCTCATACATATCTAGACCCTCTCGTAAACCAAACATACAGTCAACAAAGGAAGAAGTGCAAGTAAAGCACGCAAACCGAGCTAACGAAGGAGCGGGGTGTTACAAGTGGACAACTTGACACTTGGAATTTTAAGACTCAAATAAGTTCCTGTTGTGGTTTTGTGATTATTGTAACAATGTGCATAATCGTATGAATTTAGTAGATCATTATATCTATTCGAGAATTGGCAAGTAAACATCTACTTGTACATTGCATATAAGTCCAGCTGACATTACTTGAGATTTTTACGTTGATGGTGGGATGATGCATTGTCTTCACGAATTATGGGATTCGTGGTTGCAATGTATCGCCGTACCGGATACGGTTCACACACCCCTCCACTATGGGCCACAGTGGGGACACAGTTCCATAGTTCACTCATATGTAACCAGAGGGCGTATTTGACTAGAACTATATGACTGGGAAAGGCGCCACCCTTGAGGTGATACCGCTCGGCACTTTGATACCACTATTTGGGGTATCTCTGGCACGACATGATTAATAGTTGTGATTGCATGAGCAATACAACGTCATTGATTCGGTATTCTCTCTTAAACCCATATGTGGCTTACTATGACCACTTATGTGATAGCAAAGTGTTACCTGAGACATGAAATCTAAATGACCATGTTTGTATTGATTGTGAATTAATGAGAGACTTGATATGTATATATGTAGATATACATACTTATACTTGAGAATTCCATGAATGACATAAAGTGTATACATATAGATATTGTGACGACCCGACCTAGATCCTAATACGAGACCCCAAGGTCGTGCCGTCAGAACATGCAATTAACAGGCAAAGGGTAAGGCTATAACAGTGATACACCAACGACTTAACAATGCGGGGGCGAATAACATAATAGAACCCGAGCTAACAAGCTCCGAAATACAAAACTACCAAAGAGATAGTAAATCTCTCGGCCCAAAAATTCAAAGCACGTGACGCAACATTGGGCACGTACAACAAAACCACCTGTTACAATTTATAAACAATAATATATCCAAATCATCGGTGACGCTACAGCCGGAACCCAACATTAAACTAAGTATACAACTCTAGTCTACACACTCCACGGTTAAACATGCCGGAGTACAACATAACCAACAATATAAACAAGCTTGAGATGAATATGTTCTTAAATAAACATGGCTCAACTAACATTTGTCGGCTCACAAAAAAACCAAGTACTAATAATTTACAAGTACAAGTACCAATAAAAACCACAAGCTTTACTACCCATAGTGAAGTCTATATAATTTCACTTCCCAAACACCTTTTCCAAAAACCAAGGCTACAAAATAATAATAGTAGTAACCTTCACAAGAACCACACTTCTATCGTAGACTCGGCGGATTCCTTCAAATCACTAACTTGGCTCGAATCTAAGGAAAACAAAGTAAACGAGTAAGTCATAAAGACTTAGTAAGCTACTAAAGATGCAATGTCATGGCATGGCATTATGCTCAAATAAAACATGTACATCTCATGTCATACTCATAATATATTATTTCATGGTATAATCCTCAGCACAAACCAATTTCCATCCATAGTCACATAGAACATAGTTCTACATAAATTATCATAAAGTAATTCATATCAAATAGAATATGATTCTCAATTCCAAAATGTGTAGCATTTTATTTCCACATTTTAACCTACCATCAAACCACCAACCACATAACCCAATTATACCATGATTCTCATACCTCATCATTTAACATAACTCATATAATAATTCTTATATGAACGATTATTGTTTCCATTGTAATCATGGATAGCATGTTATATTTGTAGTATAACATCATATCATAAAAATCATCATTTCATTAGCATGTTATATTTCTATTATAACATTTCATCAAGTAATCATCATCTCATGTAAATCATATCGTTAACCACGCAGCACAACAATTCATATAAGTGCTCGTATAATAAACCACATAAGAGAGAAGATGATTCTTTTTTCGCATCTGCCGTGTAGCTCCTGCAAAACACGTGTAACCAAATGTGTCCTCGATATCCCTTTCGTGGTATCGACGTCCCCGAGACATTCACCCGCTCGAGTTCCATAGCTATCAAAGGTAGGTGTATTACTCTAGCAATGATCAGCTATATCCCCACCGTGGCCATCGATGGAGGGGTGTGTGCAACCCGGCACGACGATCCATTGCGATCACAAATCCCATAATTCGTGAAGACAATGCATCGTCCCGCCAAAGACTCAAACCAAAACGAGGCCAGCTGGACTCAAACACAAGCACATGTAATATATATCGCATGCTCAACCCAAGGAAAAGTACAACACACCGTACTAATCCAATCAAGTAGATATTTACTTTTAAATCACATAGTTATGCATTTCTATGCTAACTAACACATAAATACATTAGAGCAATAATATCAAGTCTCTAATACTCAAGTATTCTTCATACACTTGAAAATGCTCGGAGGCTTAACCTCCATCAAAACTACCCCAAATTCCGTAGGATCTCAATATGTTATTCACTATATTCATATTAGTCTCATAATTGAATCCGTTGAGTCATTTCTACTTCTTCTTTTTTTTCCCAATTCTGAAGGCGTAGAAGCTATTTGCATCTCAACCTTCCTATTATTCATTAGCTAATATTCATGGCTAAGTTCTCAAGGTTAACATCATTGTGTAACCCTAAATAATCCATTCCTTCCCAACCAAAATCTCAATCATGGTTCATAGATCAACACTTCACATTTAGAGTCAATCATTACCTTTCAAGCATGCATCTCAAGATCGCATTTAATCAAGCATGCTTTCACCAAAAAATAGACATTTATCTACCCAAGATGTAAATTCATAACCAATATGTAAATTCATCTAGCATGCTCATAACCAAGATGTAAATTCATCTAGCATGCTTACAACCTTAAATTCATGAAATAGAGTTGAACAACATACTCTTATATATATAAAAGTCAACTCAATCCATGAAAGTCAAACATCACATTTTAATCATGTAATCCATAGTGATAATTCATTTATCAAGTTCACAACCAAAAATAGGGGTTCACCAAGCATACTTCCAACCTTAAATATATATCCATATGTGATTCCAATAATTCACAAATAACCAATAGAAACCCCAAAATCATTCATATCACTAATAACACCATTTATTTCATAATCATCATATCAAACCCTAGGTTTCTAGGGGGTTAATGTGAGTGCCCCGGAGTCTCCCGGACCTCGCGCTCCCTTTTTTAGGGGAATACGAGCTGCGGAAGGACATCATTCTTTTCATTTCATCCTCATTTATTTAGGGGAAAATGAAATTAAAAGTGCAAAAAGAGTGTTGTCGAAAGCGCGCTGAATACGCCTCGATCACTGAGTGTGCTTTAGTCCACTATGAGTGCTTTGGATTTTTCCGTATCTCATCCTCCCTTGTTTAGGGGAAAACAAGATACAAAAAACGCATCGCCCTTTTCATTCTCATCTTCCCCAATTTAGGGGAAAACAGAAAAGTGCAAAAAAAAGATGTTGCGAAGGCGCATGGGAACACGCCCTGCCTCATTATGGGCTGATGTACATTCTGGATTACTATGAGTGCTTTGGATTTTCCGTGGCTCATTCTCCCTTGTTTAGGGGAAAACAAGATACAGAAAGTGCATCACCCTTTTCATTCCCATCGTCCCTTGTTTAGGGGAAAACAGAAAAGTGCAAAAAAAGGATGTTGCAGACCTCGTTGTAATCCAAAATGTTGTAACAGAGTCGCCATCTTTATTTTAAGGAGAAATAAAGAAAAACAAAAAATAACCAGAGCTTGTAAGAAGGGGGTTCGGAGGCTAAGTTACAAAGTGGGAAGGTGTTAGGCACCCAACTCGCCATTTCGGTCTCAAAAACAGATTTTGGCTAAAATATGCTTTTATTATATTTATCTAGCAAATGAAATAAAGCATTTAAGCAGATATATCTGGATCTACATTATTTGCAGACTTGCAGCTGCTTCCTTTTAGTAATTACAAATATATTTACAAATATTTGACCATAATAATGGCTCTTTTTAGTACTATTTTATATAGAGATTCTGGTAGCATAACTGCTTATATTTTTTATGTTAAAATAGCACTTTTTTATAAAAACCTCTTTAAGGCTTACCTTTAAGAGCGTAGGTTGTGCTCGCTCTGTCCTTTTGGGAGAGGGAGTCTTTTGTGGTTGTTGTGATTCGGGCAGAGTAACTGCTTCCGAAAGCTGCTTTCTGGCACCTTGAAATGGGCGGAGCAGCTGCTTGTGTTTTTGCTGTTGTTTGTTTGCTGCTGGCGGAAATCGGGCAGAACAACTACTTACTTCTAGCGGATTTGGTCTCTGGACTTGGGCAGAGTAATTGCTCTTTTTAGGATTTTTGGACCGGGGAAATAAGGTGGAATCCTAGCTGGGAGGCTAAGGTTCACTTTGACCGGTTGGTTTTGTGTTTGGAGGAGATTTGACAGAGCTTCGAGGCTTATAGGAGGAGGGGAACTCTCTCTCTCGCTCACTGCGTAAACTGAACGCGGCTTCTTAATTGTGTGAACTGTGTGCAGAGTGAATCATGAATGAATTCATTGAGGCTGAGCACCTCTATTTATAGCTGGGAGTGGGGATCCCGTTGGCATTTTGAGTTTTCTTTCTGTGCTTCACCGGCTTGTATCGCGCGCTTGAGAGAGTGTACCGGAGGCAAAGTGCTACAGTGCACAAGCATTATTTGGGTCTACCCCCATAAGAAGTGGGTGCCGCACCTGGTTCCTCTATGGGTGGCACCAGGTTCCAATTTCATGCCTCTTTTTGACACTTTGGCCCCTGCATTTCACTGTTTTGCGCATCCTGCTTTCCCTTTTGCATTTTTAAACCCTGTAACTTGACATTTGTTAAATTTTAATAGGTCTTGATATAGCATGTCATGTCACATACTAGGGGTACGAAATTGGGGTGTCTACAGAGCCCCTCAACGATGGAGTTTACGGGTAACCCACAGCTTACCGAGTAAACGAGCATCGTTGATAAGAAATAGACTCCCAATTTCGTGAAAATTATAATGGGGAGTGATGTAACAGGTAGCAGTTATAACGCAGCAGTTTATAATGTATGTCAAATCTCGCATATCCTAGACATATTTAGTCGGTTGTAGCATGTTATCGTTGTTTTTAAGCAGATATGCAAATTAAGTGCTCTGATGGTCGGACTTACCGAAATAGGCTACCTACGTATCCTTATAAAAGGAATCAGACCAAACGTAGTTCGGCCCGATGTAAACAATCAACAGTTATGCTTGCTAAAACATCGTATCCTTAGGGTGAGGCTCCCTTCGTCGAATACGATAATCTTTTCCCTAAGTGACCCGGGGTATGCACCCCTTGCGGAAAAGATTTCAACAACCAAGTGGAACACATCATGAAACATCGTATCCTCAGGGACATGCACCCTTCGTCGAATGCGATAATCTTTTCCCTAAGTGACCCGGGGTATGCACCCCTTGCGGAAAATATTCAACAAACCAAGTGAGACATATCATGAGACATTGCATCCTCAGGGGTGGACATCCTTTGTCGAATGCAATGGTGGGACCAATCTTTTCTCTAAGTGACCCGAGGTATGCACCCCTTGCGAAAAAGATCCAACGAACCAAATTAGATGCACGCAGGTAAAATAGGAATACTTTACCTTTCCTTACCTTTTCTTTCTTTTGTTTTGTTGTTGTATTTGCTGACTTTTGCTGTTTTTGTTGTTTTTGTTGTCTTTGCTGCTTTTGCTATCTTTGCTGCTTTTGTTGTCTTTGCTACTTTTGCTGCTTTTGCTGTCTTTGCTGCTGAGTTGTCTTTGCTGTCTTTGATGCTGCATTTCTTTTCTTTGCATTTTTCTTCTCTGCATTTTTTTTCTTGCTTACTTTTTGCATTCTTCTTTTCTTGATGTTGCATTTCTGGCTCTTGCTAGAGATTTTCTTTGCTTGCTTTTGCATCTCTTTTCTTTTGTTGTATTTTTCTTGCATTTTTTTTGTTCTTTTGTTTTTTGTTTTTTTTCTTTTTTTTCTCTTGCTGTACTTTTTTTTGTACATTTTTTTCTTTTGCATTTTTTTCTTTTACATTTTTTTTCTTTTGTACATTTTTTTTTCTTTTTTTACATTTTTTCTTTTGCTGAGGATTTTACCTTTGCCGCTGCTTTTTCTTTCACCGTTGCTGCTTTTCCTGCTTTTCTGATCTTCTTGTAGCTGACCTGCTGGGGATGTGAGCTTCCCTTTTGATCTTGGATGGATAGCCGTCAATTTTTTATTAACGAAGTTAACTTTGTTAATCTTCCGTTAAGCTTTCAGGGCCTTTTTGCAATTTGGAAAACTTGAGGACTTAAGTGCTGAACTTTTGAACTTCAGAGGGTAAAAGTGAAACTTCTCTCCTTTTTAATCCTCACTTACGGGGAGAAGCAGAAAGCAGCAGCTTCAGCCATTTCTTTCTTTCTTTCTCTCCGACATTTTTGCTTCTGCCTCCATTGCCGACGAGCTTATTTCTTCGTTTCTTCTCCTTTTCTCGATTTTCTTTTGCCAAATTGTGTGTTTTGCTTAATAGATGGCTTCTTCTTCGAGATCTCGGAAGGGAAAGGCACTGATGTATCCGGATTCAGACAAGGAAAGGAAGGAGCTTCCTCCCTTGGTCCAAAATCACGTCAGATATCTCTTCTCGAAGGACGGCTGGGGCAACATCTTTCGCGATCAGCACACACACGTGTTGAATCTTCCAATTCCTGCTGTAAGTTTCTTTTTCACAAACCCATTTGGTCGAATTTTCAGATCTGTTGGATTTTCTTGTTGTTTTGGACTTTTGGAGCATACCTGTTCTTGCTTATGATGCTTATGCATGCAATTTATGTGCTAAAATGATGCAATTTGGCAATTTATCATAGCAAAAATATGAAATTCATGCTATTTATTCTTGTGATGCATATTTGAACAATTGGTACTATTTGACTCTGCGATGCATATTTCATGTTACTGATGTAATCTGACTACATATGATGCATGCCTGAAATGCAAAATATTTTTATGATGCATGCTCGTGCAATATACTTTTCGGACACGTGATGCATTTTTTTTTTCGGTTTTATTTTCGGACACATTTTTAGAAGCATGCAAAATGTAACAGTAACATTTTATGCAATAATATACATTTTTACGAATGCACATACGGCAAAGATGTATGCCGAATGCAATAGAAATATTTTCTTTTCAATATTTGCAACATTTTTATTCAAGCGAATGCTAAAATGCAATTACTTGGAAAATGAATGCATATGATGGATTGCTAATGCATGCATATATAATTTTTATTGGATTCATGCATAGGAATGCAAATGCAACATAGAAAAATTTTAGATGCTCGCTAAAATGTTGCATGAATATTTCTTTTCTAATGTATGTGAAAATGCAACATGTATTTATTTATTTTTTTGAGTGCAGAAATGCAACTTTTTTTTTTTTTGGTCTTTTTGAGTTGCAAAAATGCGAAATTATTTTTCGAATACAAGAATATATCACATGTTTTTTCTCCGAATGTAAAGATGCGATATATTATTATTATTATTATTTTGAATGAATGCAAACACCTTTTTTTATGAATGCAGGAATGCAACATTTATTTTTCCTTATGCATACAAGAATGCAACATTTTCTCTTCTGTTTTTTTTAATGCTAACACTTATTTATTATTTTTTTTATTGTGCAAAATGCAAGCATTTTATGATGATAATTTTTTTTGTTATTATTATTATTTTTTTTTGATATGCAGGGATGCAATATATTTTGAATGCAAGAATGCAATATCTTTTTTTGAATGCAAAAATGCACATTTTTATTTTCTTTTGACATGGCATAATTTAATGGCATCATAGGAGGCTTTATACAAGATAGGAATTTTACCTCCTCCCTAACCCTTTCCTTGATGCTGAGATGCTGCAACTTTCCTTTTTCTCTTCCCCACTTTTTTTCAGACGCGCAGGACCTTGACCAGGATTCGGGCAAGCTGCGAGAAAGTTTCAGACATTTATAACTTAATGCCCATGCCGGTACGGGTTTTGGTGGAGTCTTTTGGCTTTAGTGAGTTTATGTGGGCTTTCCGTCCCGTCCGCAGTTATCTGCCCATTTTCGATGTTTTGCGGGACTACTGGTGGGACACCACCCACACTTTTCATTTCAGCTGAAGGGAGGCTACTTTGACCCCGTGTGATTTTGCTGCTATCACGGGTATTCCTACCAGAATCGACCAGACTTTGTAGTCAGATTATACCCTTCATCACCATCCCAACGAAAAGATCTATACATGCACGTAATTGGAAGCTAAATGGGTCTTTTGTGATAAGGCTTCTTGATCCCCGACATATTATGGTTCACTTGACTTCAAGCGAAGATATAGTGAGGACGTTGTCGAAAGAATCACATATGATTCAACAACGCATGTATAGATCTTTTCGTTGGTCCCCCGATTTTGTACTGAAGAAGGATAGTCCTTTGGTGGCCGTTTGGGTTAGGTTGCATCAGCTTCCATTGCCTTTCTTCACACCCTCGTTTTTGCAACGTATTGGAAATTCTTTAGGAAAATTCCTACGGGTGGACGATAGAACATTGGCACTTACACATCCTATGTATGCACGGGTGTGTATCGAGATTGATGTCTCCAAATGTTTACCTTCAAGGATGTGGATAGGTACATCGAAGGATGGCGGCTTCTGGCAATCTTTAGAATTCAAAGGCAATATAGCCTATTGTACGGGATGTGGTCTGTTAGGGCATGGTGTTCAGGAGTGCCGCAAGCAAATAAAAGGTCGACAGATGGCATGGGCTGGAAAAAAAGGTTTGAATAATCAAAGCGAGAAAGAAGTTTCACATAATCATGAGGGGTTTCCAATGGAGAGTAATATGGATTCAGGTGCTCCAAGTAAGATGAAATCTGTGCCAAAGCAATGGGTTCCTAAATCTGCTTGTCCTCAACAAGAGATAGGAGAGAGCTCGAAGGAAAAGGATGAGAGGGGGTGTATACGTGGTAAAGAAGTTATCGATATCTCTGAACCGTCCAAGGCATGCAATAACACTCATGTGGTTGATACATAAATTGGGGTTAATCGGTCTGTACCAATATTGACGCAGCCAGAGAATCTTGATGCCAAAACAACGGTGGATACAGGTCTTGATGTGGGTAGTGGGGTTTCACAGCCAGAGGTTTTAGTTGATCATAATGATGTGGCTGTGGGTTCTACTTCAGCGGTAGATGCAGATATTGGGGACAATCGGTCTGTACTGACAATGCCGCAGCCAGAAAAATTTGATGCCAAAAAGAAGGTTGATACAGGTCCAGATGTGGTTAGTAGGGTTTCATAGCAAGAGGTTTCCGAGGATTAGAATGATGGTGCCGTTGGTCCAACTCTAGCTAATTCTTTTCAAGTTCTCGATGGGCTAGATGAGATTTGGGAAGAAGTCTGCAATAACAGCAAGGAGAAATCGGTTAAAGGTAGAAGTAAATCCCTTGAAGGGTGGTGACCTCATTACTGATGCTCAAGTTTATCGTAGTATGGTAGGGGGTCTTCAGTACCTTACCCTTACGCGTCCTGATCTCTCATTCCCTGTTAACCAAGTGTGTCAGTGTATGCATGCTCCACGAACTAGTCACCTCCAGGCTGTCAAACGTATACTTCGCTATGTTAAAGGCACCATTTCACTTCGACTTCAGTTTCGAGCTTCTTCGGACAACACAATTCGGGCATTCTGTGATGCCGATTGGGCGGGTGATCTTGATACACGTCGCTCTACCACAGGTGCGTGCATATTTTTTGGTCCAAACCTTATTGCCTGGACAGCAAAGAAGCAAACAACAGTGGCTCGCTCAAGCAGTGAAGCTGAATATCGAGCTCTTGCGACCACCGCGGCTGAATTAAGATGGTTCTCATTTCTTTATCGCGAGATGGGTATCTCCTTGGCTCCTCCAATTCTCTACTCTGATAACATTTCTGCCATCCATATGTCAAGGAACCCAGTTTTCCATGCCCGAACTCGACATGTTGAAATCGATCTCCATTTTGTTCGTGAACTACAGCAGTATGGTTTTCTTCGTGTTGTCTATGTTCCTACAACTGATCAGCTCGCGGATATGTTCACCAAAGGTCTCACTCGTCCTCGGTTAGACCTCATTATGTCCAAGTTACAGCTTCACGACGTTCTGCTTGGCTTGAGGGGGGGTGTTAAACCAATTTTGATTGGTTCAATCACACAAACGTGATGTCCTGCTTTCTTTCCAAATCTGTACCATGATTGATTGTAATCACTGTAATTAAGCTATCGATTGTAATCATTGTAATTAAGCTAGGACTGTTTTATAGTTTGATTAGGAATATCTTTTATTTTTTTTAACTCTTGTAACTCAAGCCATTGCTATATATATTGGTAAAAACCTGTCACGAGCAGGTATAGAGGAATTCTCCAATTAATCTTTTGTGTTCTCCAACTTCTTTGTCTCCTCTTTAGTTTATTCTCTTATAGTAGGGGGATCTAGAGCAACAAGAAGATAAGTGGCCATGAATTGAAGAACATATTTAATTAGTGTTAATCTTCTGGACAACGAGAGGAAAGAACCCATCCACGTGTTGATGCGTCGCTACAATTTAGTGAGAAGGATATCAAAGTAGTGTTTCCTCTAATCCTCTTGTGACCGCAATAAAGGGGACAACCCAAATACATAATGGGGAAAGAACCCAAGCGATAATCCAAGCTTTGAGATATACTCTAAGCTCTACTAGTTTCCATGGAAGAAGCCACATAAAAGCTACTTTTCGATTTGTTAATCAGCTGGCCTGTGAGAACCCAAACCCCATTTCATGTTTGTCATCATTATAACATGTTTATAATATGTCTTTACATATTTGAGACTTCATTTCATTCATATCGTGTTGGCATTGAATTGGTTAAGATCATAATAGAGTAATGGTCTTCCATGCGTTGCATGCTTTGTTGTTGTTGTTTCGGGTGTTCGTATTAACGTGTTAGCACCTTAATAAGTCTCATGAGAGTCTTAATACCTTGCATACAAGATTTACAATGTTCATCTTAGTTGTTTCATGCTTGGTTGGGAGTTTAGAAGCTTCGTTGCTTCGGTTGTGTTTTGTGGTTTAACATCATTGCTTGTATTGCCTTCATTTCGTCCCGAGAGAAGTTCGGTTGAGTTCTAGGCCTTGAATACAAGCCATAACCATGTTTAAACAAGTCTTATACATGTTCATAGATTGGTTGCATTTGGAAATAAGATGATCAACTTATTACTTCACAGATTCAGTCCGGTTTTGGGCGAACTTGGAAACTTCTGGTACCAATCTACTAAAGAGAATTTTCTAAAAATTTAGTATGTTCTACCTACATATGTTAGTATACTCCCTGTAAAATATGGTATTTTTCCAAGGTGTATAAGTACCTCATTTAGGTCTTGACTTACGGCTGTGCCAGAATTCTGTTTTCAGGAAATCAGCTTCTGTACTTGAACTTGTAGTAGCCATATTTTGATGAATATAAGTCAAAATTGAGTAATTTAAAAGGCTAAACTATAGTTTAAAGAGTCTAGTTTCATAAAAATCAATAATCAACTCATTTGGAGGTGTGAGATATTTATGGTCGATTTTACAAGATTGACTGTCTGTTGTCCAGTTTTCTGCATTTGTGAGTTTTGAGTGGATTTGGCTAATGACTCTTGAACCCTTGCCCCTTGGCCGACCTTGATGACTTCAGGCCACCTTTGTTGACTTGTCTAACACCCTTTTAGACCCTTGGATCATGGCTTATCAAAGGCTAGCATGCCTTGGCCAATTAGAAGTCTCTTAAAGCCTTTCACTTGGATTAGGGACATAGTGGGAAGTATATAAACACAAATATTCAGCCTTCCAGCCATTTTTGTCTAACAAAACCAGAGAACCAGAAGCTTGAGCTCCAAATTCGTCCATGGAGGAGACCCTAGGTTGAAGGACCATTTCCCGGAGATCCGGTGGTCCGATTGTCGAACCGAGACCGCCAAATCGAAGCTCTTGATCATCTCTACAAGAATCCTTGCTCTAATCAACCTTTCCTCCATTAATCATAGGACTAAGGTGAGTGACAATTCCCTGAGATTTTCATGTTAAACAAAATAGCATGACCCCTTCATTATAGTTGTTTTAATGTTGATTGTGAACATCTTTTGTGAAGACACAACCTTCAATTCAACATATAAAATGTGAGTATGATTTTATGAAATCTCTATGAAGTTATGATTTTGACATTTATTAAAGCATGAATGTTGTTTGTATTAAGCTTGGGAATAACTCTTGTGAAAGAATTCGGTTCAATTCAAGGTTTAACAAAATCGCCGAAACTAGGGTTTGAAACTTCGAGATTGTGTTTTAGGCTAGTTCGAGAACATGAGCGGCTTAGTTATCAAGTTCTAAATGAGCGGAGAACTTAGGAGAAGGCAATGTGATACATATAGTATCAATACTCTTCTTGGTTTAATTGTAGTAAAACTCACGGAGTTGAATTTAGGGAGTTATGAACAATAACGACTCCACAATCAATCCCTACGACGATTGTAGTTCGTTAGACTAATGAATTAGCTTACGATACTTTGAGATGGATTGATGAGTATGCCTTGATGTATGTGTGCTTGTAAGACTCAATCGAGTTCTTATGTGGTTTGTGTGATTATGTTAAGTAAATGCATGATCGAGAGCATGTTATAGAATGATATATCTATTTGACATGATGAATTTAGTGCGTTAGACTAATGAATTAGCTTACGTGACTTTGGGATGGATTGAAGGGCATATTTGATATGTGTGCTTATAAGACTCAATCGAGTTCTTATGTGATTTATGTGATCGTGTGAAGTAAATGCATGATTGAGAGCATGTTGTAGAATAATGAATCTATTTGACATGTTGAATTCGCTCTTGTCGAATTCTTGTGTGATTCCTTAAGTGAGTAAACAACTACTTGTTCCTTATTTGAGATCTCATGACGAGTAAACATCTACTTGGCATTGCATTAGTCCAGCTGGCATATTTGATTGAGTCGTTGGTGTGACAATGCATCGCCGTCACGAGTTATGGGACTCGTGATAGTGATGGATTGTTATACCGGGTTTTTTATCACACACGCCTCCACCGTTGGCCACAGTGGGGAAGTAGCCCCTTGCTGTAACCAAGAGAGCACATTGGCAAGTCTAATTACCAAGTAGAGAGCTTGGTAACCGAGTAGAGAGCTCGGTACCCGAGTAGAGAGCTCGGTACTTTGATACACTCATCACGGGTATCATTGGCACGAATGTTAACGCTGTGTATTGCAGGAGCTACGTAGCGGCATCGGTTTCATATCATATCCTCCTTGTATGTGGTTTACCTTCATAGCACTTATGTGAAACAATGTGCTACCATGGATATGTGTTTTAAGTGTTTGTTAAATGAACGCTTTGATTGACTTGATATTAAAAATGATATCTTGATATGTATGCTGCATGATGCCATGACATGCATAATTGTTAACTCACAAAGTCTTTATGACTTACCCCCTCCCTTTTACTACTTTAGATCCGAGCCGTTCAGGTACCGCTCGTTGAGGCGTAGCAGGGCTCGTGCTTGTCCGTGATCTCACGCGACGAGATTGTGGTTATTAGATGTCCTTATTTTGTTCTCTTTTGTAAGGACGTTGGGATTAGCAAGTCATTTAGACCTTGCTTTGGGAATTTGGTTTTGTTGTATTTATGTCTATACTTGTATCCTATTTTGAGTGCCGGCGCATGTACGCCGAGCCTTGTATAGATGTAGTTTGTTCACCTGTTTTAAATCTTCCGCTGAGCATTACTTTAGCTCTTATTTGTTTATGTTGTTTCTCCGACATGTTATAGCCGTCGAGGTATATTTGCATGAACTGTGTAGTGTTGGGTTCCGGCAGTAAAGTCGCCGATGATTTGGTATAATTGTCTTAACTGTTATATCAGGTTTAAAAAGTTTTAAAAATTTCCGGCCTTTTGGTGCCGAGTCGCGCTTCAACTAAAATGTTGCGTCACGTCGTTTTCTATAACTGAGTCTTTGCATGTATTGTTGTCCTATTTGGACGACTTGACTTGTGATTCCATCTCGGGGTCCGGGTCGGGTCGTCACATGGCCCGAGCAACGCTCATAGCTAGCAAGGAGAGAGGTGTGCTTGATGTGTAATAACCCGACCCGGATTCCAACATGAAATCCCTAGGTCATGCCGCTGGAACTAACATAAGAAGAGGAAAAACACTTGCTAAATAGTGATGCAAGTCAAACAGTCGAGCTAACAAGCTGTAAACAAGATTGTGAAGCTGTACTAGAAATATAGGTAAACAAAAATCAAATATGTGGAAGCAATAATGAAATGAAGCCCCGAGGTATTAAGCTCAAAATCAAAACCAAATGAAAACAAAAGAGACAAAGAAATTTTTACACTTACACTCTTGGACCCTCCAATGAAGGTAAAATTGATCCTCAACCCAACCTCGATTTCCAACTATGGACCCTCCAGGACCAAACTATACTTACACTCTTGGTCTCGTCTCTTAGCGAAGAAATTCTCCTGCTTATCGTTGGTCTTAAAACGTCTCACTCGGTTTGGACAACCCTAGAATCTACAATATCTTCACCATCAAATACTCGTATTATGGTCATTCATAGCAGTCTCCATAGCCTAGAACAAAAAGATGAGTTTGTTACAACCTACCTACAAACAGCAAAAGGTTATGCTGATGAGCTAACAGTTGTATGTGAACCTCTTGACCCCGCTGATTTCAACATTTATGTCTTTTGTGGCTTGTGTAATGAGTTCTCTAACATCAGTACAACCCTATCTCCTCAATCCACGCATGTTACCTTTCCGGAACTCCATGCCTTGTTACTGAGTCATGAATTTCTCCATACCAACAAAGCTCCCTCTCTACCAACACTACCCTTACATAATCTACAATCCCTCCTTCGACATCCTAACCCATCTCCAACCTTGCTCACCACTCATCATTACATCATTCACATGGAGGCTTTTACAACAACTATAGTCGCGGTCGTGGTTATATTGGCAATCGCGACCATTGTTTCATTCCCTCTAATTCCTTTATAGGCTCTTCTAATCCCACCTGCCAAATTTGTCATCGTCAAAACCATACAACATATGTTTGAACGTTACACACAACCATCCAACCTATCTGCACATTTGTCTCATAGGTCAGCCCATCTGCCGCCCATGAATTGGTTTCCCGACACCGGTGCCTCTCATCACATTACAAAAGATGTAACAAGTCTTTCTCAAACTGAAGAATATTCTAGGAACGATCGTGTGACTGTTGGCGATGGTAAAGGTCTTCTTATTCGGCATGTTGGCTCCACCTCTTTCTCCTCTCCCTCTCGCTCTTTTCATTTATCAAATGTGTTGCATGTTCCTTCCATCTTAAAGCCTTTACTATATGTTCAAAAAAAAATTCAAGATAATGATGTCTTATTTGAATTTCATCCCTCCTATTTTCTTGTCAAGGATCGATCAATTGAAGACCTAGGGTTCGACCGAGGTTACGAACACAACCTAAGCCATTTAACTCTCAATCGAGTCAAGTTATGAACAACGTTGAGTCACTACTTGTAACTCCAACTAGTCAACGACTAAGGAACATATATCAACAAGGTTTTGGACATAATGTGGTTGTACATGCACATCCAGACTCTCTCACAAACCATTCATGCAAGATAAAAGGAAAAAATGTGAGCATAGCACACAAGTCAAGTACAAGAAGGATCAGGGTCTTACATTGTTGCTCTCTTCTCTCAACTCTCTCTCCAGTCTCTCTCAAAGGCTCTCTCCTGAGATACCCCTTCTCTAAAGTTCTCAAACCTAGTAAACTCAAACCTAACCAACATACGTGAAACAAGCACACACACACCCACACACACAGATAACACATACATATACACACACATACACACGTCGTCTTTGCCTATAAGGGGCAGAGTGCAGCATAGCCTTATGCACACACAACAACAACAACAACAAAAAGACTTCCTTTCAACAAGGGAAGCACACGTAGATCGTCGAATCCTAGGTGTACTGAGTTTAGACACTCATGCTCCAAGAGGTAGGTTCTGTCCCTGTAGTTATTTATTTCAGTTTGTAAATAGAAATGTAAATATATATATGCACTACGGATTTGTAAATATTGTTATTGTCTTCTAAATATTTTTAATGGTTTGTTTTCCTATCTGTTTATATTTTGGCGCAAATAAGCTTTTTTTTCCTGTTTAGTTAGTTTCTTTTTATAATAATATAAATAGTTGTTATTCTCTTTATCCTTAAATGTATTATTTTTATTTATAAAGTAGCATAAAATAGTGTACATGAATAGTTTATTTTCTTATTATTGTTGTATAGTTGAATAAATATAAATCTTCTTTTATTTTCCCTTATATAGATGTACAAATATTTTCTAGACTAAAATGTGTATATAATAAAATGATCATATTAGCAAACCCGTTTTAAGCCCGAAAGGGCGAGTTGGGGGTCTATCCCCTTCCCAACTCATAACTTTGCCCCCGAACCCATATTTTCTTGTACTTTTGGTTTTTCTCTATTTTTCCTTAAAATAGAGGTGGCGACTCTGTACATATTATTTTTAGAGTCCACAACGAGGCCAAGCGTATTCACGCGCTTAAGTTTTAAGAGATGTCATTTTTCTCACGTGACGACGGGAGTTTTTAAATGGGGTTCTCACACTGCCCCATTTTGGGTCCAAAGTCCCGAAATAGGGACTTGTATTTTTGAATGGGGATGTTTTGGGAAATTAAATGTGAAGGGTATTTGAGTATCAAGCAAGGCAGGGGTCCAAGCGAAAAAATGGAGAAGATTTACGACTGAAATTGAGAGGGATAAAAGTTGTACTCGACAACGCATAAAGGCAATAGATTTATGGAATTACGCCTATGCCCCTTCACTTCTAAATTGTGCGTCGTAGTCCTTGTGCTGCTAGGTCTCTCATTTTGGTCATCTGTTAGCTCTGTTAGTCTCTATTGCCTTAGAACTCGAACGAACTTTGACATGCATGAAGATTTGTAACATAACTTTAAAGCCTGGAATTGCCTCGAACTTTGTGCTAAACACTGTGAATACTTGATTAAACCTTAGAAACCTACATTAAAGTACAAGTACACAAATAATAATATTTACAAGGCATAATTAACTCAAAAATAGCACAAAATAAAAGGAAATTCAAGGAAAAGTTCGTGTAAATCTTGGGCTCATCAATATGGACGAGTGATGATCATATATGGATGATGAAGATGAGAGGATTTGGGCGGTGATGATACACATGTATCATGAATATCGATACGTGTATTGATATTCACAAATATATATATAAGAGCGTGTCAGACCACCCCCGCCTCTCCTTAGTCCGTGGAGCATTGGCTAAGCCCAATAGACATGCCTCCTATCAGACTCATAATTTACCAACCTACACCTATTTTAGGTAGCGAGGCGGACCAAACCAACGGACCTAGCCCATTTTGACAACTCTAATCCCTATCATTCAACAAATATCACACACACCCAAACACATGAAAATGTTTCACATTAGGTTTTCTATAATTCCAAAATCTTATAAAGGGTCATGGTGCAACCTGATCTCAAGTAGACACGGTTGCCAACATGACAAGCAATATTTAAGGCCTCAGCCCAAAAACGTTTAGACAATTTCTTTGAACTCAACAAGACGTGTGTCATCTCTTGCAGAGTGCGATTATTCTTTCCACCAGTTTCTTTTTGTGTGGAGTTTTAGGAGCAGAAAACTCGTTAGTAATCTTCTTTGAATCACAATTAGTGGAAACCGAGGCATTTTCATATTTCTTGTCATAAACTAATCTAATCTTCTTGATTTTTAGACCATACAAGTTCATGACACAATGGTACCAAACCTTAAAAGCCTCAAAAGTATAAGATTTTCTCTCAAAAATATTATATATGTATATCTAGAAAAATCATCCACGCACACAAAAGAATATTTCTTTTTACCTAGACTATCCACTTCAATATGACCCATGAGATCAGTATGAATCATCTCAAGACATCTAGTAGAAGAACTTTGTTTAATATTTGGGTGTGATACTTTTGTTTGTTTTTTCCTTTTGCTAAGGTCCACATACACTAATGTTTAGTGTTCAAACGGGGCAAACCTCTAACAACCTCGTGCCTCACAAGTTCATCAAGTTTACGATAGCTAACATGTTCGAACTTCTAGTCCCACAATTTAGTTTCATCAATATAATGAACATTATTAGCTATGTAAAAATTATTTTAATGATCTTGTACATGCAAAAATAAAATGGTAGATAAATCATAGACCTCATATGTATTATTGTCAAACTTTACCTACAGATTGTCATCACACAAATGACTAATGCTAATCAAATTAGCGATAAGCCCTTCAACATGATACACATTTTTTAGCTTATGTAATCCATCAACATTCAGCGTACCTTTGTCAACTATTTTTCCTTTTTCACCTCCATCATTGGCGACCCTACCTCCATTGCAAATTGTCTAGTCTATCAAGATTTCACTACCACCTGTCATGTGACGACACCAGGCACTATTGAAATACCAAGTACATGTGACGTGATATTTGAAAGATGTAAAAGTAACTTGACAGTTCATATCAGCTTTTGGAACCTACATAGATGTGGAAGGTTTCTACAAATGAGGCTGAGGATGTTTTGGCAAATGAAGCTTCTTCTGACGTTTTGGATGATGATTCATATGGTACTGTATCCTATTTTGGACAAAAAAAAATTATTTCCAGTCAAATTCTTAGCAAGGTCGACCTTTTTTGTGACAAAAGGGTCTGATATGACCTGGTTCATAGTAATAATGACTCACATACCTCTTCTTCCTTGCCTTAGAATGTTTCACAAACCCTTTTTATTTTTTAGAAGAAGAACCCTATTGTCTTTCCCCTTCTTTTACATAAATAGTAGGTTTGAAGCCAACCCGAGTGGTATCTTCTTGACAAACACTCAAACTTCTATAAGCTTGGCCTTGCCCGTGTTCCATTTGGACAAAGTTTCATTGGCCTTCTTAAGCTCGAATCTTAACTTTTCAATCTCAACGACCTTTGTGGTGAGTAAAACTTCTAACCTACCTAAGGACATCTTTTGCCCATTAATATTATTTATAAGAAAACAAATTTGTTTTTTTCCAAAATCTTCATTTCTGCACACCGTTTGACCCAATTGACATACGAACCCTTGTATTATATTCTTCAAACACATCAGCATCCTCGCATTTAGACTCATCATATTGAGCACTTTTAGGGCCTATTTTATTTTACTTATTGATATGTGCTAATGACTTATTACTTATGATAACTGATGAGTGGTTCTATTTGATTTAGTTTTTAAAAGTGCTGATTGACATTTATAAGTTAGTGTGCGCGTTTAATTAATAAGTTGAAAAAGTGTTGAATTCAAATATGAAGACTAAAATAGCTTCATCACAAAATGTGATTTACATTATTATCATTATTATGGCCTTTATTATTATTACTTTATCAATATTAATATTAGTATTACTATATGTTTGGTGCGTTTGAGCCACGTAGGTAGACTATTGATGCCGCCATGAACTTGGTTTGTATCTATGATAAAATATACTCCCTCCGTCCCTAAATAATCGTCTTAATTGACCCGGCGCACAGTTTAAGAAAAAACAATTGACTTGATTATTTATATTGGTTTAATGCGTACTTTCCTTTAAAGCCCATGTGTATGTGGCCTATAATTAAAGTAGGGTGAAAAGGTAAGGGTAAAGTGGTACAAGTGATGTTCTAAAAAGGTAACTTTCAAACTGAAAAATTATTTTAGGACGAACGAAAAAAGAAAGGAGGACGATAATTTAGGGACGGAGGGAATATACGATAAAGATATGTTGCACAACGAAAAATTTTCCAAGTCGAATGAAGCACCAACATTAACAAGAGGTGTTTAAAAGGTGATATAAAATGTGGGATAGTGGTCATCCTCGTTGAATACCATTCGATTGTAGTTGGACAGGCCAACTGTGTCAAATAGTTTGTACTTATTTACCCATGCTTAGGAGACAATTGATCCGAACTCCAAAGCTATTTTTGTCTTTGTTACTTGACAAAAAAAAAAGACATAAACTTTGAAATTAATTTTACCACATCTTTTTTATTAATCTTCCTACTGTTTTTACATTATTATCGTATACTTGAACACTTGATCAATGATCAAATTGAAAGAAATTTATTTTTATATAAAATTTGTGAATTAATTACACATTCTTTTCAACCAAAAAAAATCATTTGTAATATATGAGAGGATAAAAAAAATGAAAATGTATTATAAACATAATTTTACTCCTTAGATTGACTTATATTTTTAGATGAAAATAATTGACATTATTAAAAAAACACCTTTTTCATAGAATATATAATAAAATACATAAATATTTCATTCCAGGTGCGGGGGGAAAAATAGAAATAAAAATAAACAAAATGCAAAAAATATGTTGGTAAGTTAGGTTTGTTAGTTGATATGAAAGAAATTTAAGATTCTTAGAGGGTTGTATAAAATGTGATTATTGGAATGGATTCTTTTTCTAAGTGTTAAAAAGTGTAAACGAAATAGAAAACGAGATAGTTAGAGGGTGATATAGAGTATCCCCATTGTGAATGCTGTAAAAATGCTTAAAGCATCATGTTCCGGTAAGCAACTCTCTTTAGCCGAAGCTTATGCTTGCGCAAGCCTCTTTTCATATTCTTAACTCTTCATTAGTTAACTTTTTAGCACCAATTAACATGGAATTAGTTTTAAAAATAAATAAATATAAAAGGGATGTAAAACACAAAATTACAATAAAAATAACCAATAATTACAATCAATTGATTACCTCTATACCGAGGATGGCGTATGCCAGGCCGGATCTAAGAGCATCCATAATGGTGGATCTCTAAATCACTTTTTAAATATCTCGTTTTCTGTTTCAATTAAACTTTTTCAACACTCCAAAAAAGAATCCACTCCAAAAAAGAATTCACTCCAATAAGTACTTTCTATATATTCCTCTAAAAACATAAAATCTCTCAAATATCAACTAACAAACCTAACTACAAATATATTTTTCATCCTTTTTATTTCTATTTTTCCACCACAATTTGATGAAATATTTTATATTTTAAATTTATAAAATATACTCATTCCGTTCCGGACAAAGATTCTCAGTTTGAAAGTCAATTTTTTTAAGAAAATGACACTTTTAATAGTTTATTATTAATAAAATGACTTTGTTATGTCTTAATTTTTGAAAGTGAACTCTTTCAGTGAAACATCCAAAAGTGGAATAGTAAACTTTTTGCCCGAAATGGAGGGAGTAAATAAAATATGTATCTTTCTAGATCTATATAATTGATAAATAATTTTTTTATGATGATGTAGTAACAAAAAGAATTCTTTTTGGGATGTTTCAATTGCTTGCAAAAAAAAAACATAAAGAAAAAAAAAGTGATATACTCGCTCCATTTTTGGCAAAGAGTCCACTATTCTATTTAGATCAATTAAAAAGTTCAATTTAAATAATGAAGGCATAAAAATATCATTTTATTACTAATAGACTACTAAACGTGTCATTTTATTAAAAAAAATTGTCTTTCAAACGGGAACTCTTTACCCAAAATGAATGACGTAATTAATTTTTAATAAAATAAATTCAGCATGGTGAAATATTAATTGGAAAATGCTTGCAACCTTATATTTTGAGAGAGATAGTGTCTATTCAATGTAAATCACTCTCCTAATAAAAGAGTGATTTATTTGGTTTTAGAGATGAAAAGTCTATTTGATTCATCTTTGTGGGTTTAGTTAGAGTTAAAATTCTCTAAAAATTGGTTTGATGAGTGGGTTGTGTCTCCCACTTTGGACACTCTTAAATACCCCCAAGTGGGGCTCCAACTCATGTTAAAATTTTGTCAAAAATAAAATGGTGATTAGGACGGTCCCCTCTTATGAAATTTTAAGGAGAAATTGTTGATCGATCCCCTTTCGTATACTTTCAACCGATAGTACCTTTTTTTTTAGTCGGTAAAAGGCACTTGCATAAATTTCTTCCAACAATTCCCTCCCCTCATCATCGTAAAGGTTGCTCGTGTTCTACAACTGCCAAAATCTTCAACAAATTTTTCAAAACTCGATTATCTTTTGTATCCAACATATTTAGAACTCACTTCCTTTCTGTCCTTACAATAGAGCTTCCTTTATATCTTGATTGGCTGAATTCCATCGATGTGACATGTGGAGGTGACCTCTTGATTCTTCCTCTCCTCAAGCAAGTCCTTCACTCCCTCTTTCTCTTCCACTTAAAGGTCTTAGAAGGCATTAATATTCGTCTTGAACAGGATCACTTCAATGGAATTAAAGCCCACAGATAAGAGCTGTCAATTTTCACCTTCTCTGTATAAAATTCTTCAGTTTGAATCGAGATGTATCAATTTTCAATTCACGATGCATCGATTTTTAAATGTATTTTGATGATCTACAGTGGTTTCTTAAATGTGTAAGTTTATCACTGTCGAATTAGCATTATGTTGCTGTGGATATAACATGTTCGATGAAATATTTGAGATAAAATTGTTGGTTCTTAGACACCTTTTGAATCGCAATACATCAATTTTGTAATGAGATGCACTATTTTTGAATCGTAATGCTTCAATTTTGAATCGCAATGCACAAATTGAATTCCCGATACAGAAAATTTCGATATACAAATTGTATGCGCAATGCAAAAATTGGATTCAAGATGAACAAATTGTGCATCGCCAAGCATGAACTGATACTTTATGTGCACGTTTCGGTTTACTAAGGGTAACATAGTCTTTTCGCTTCCTAAAAGTTTATTTTCCAGTTAAATATAAAATAATTTGGTCTGGAGCGATTCAAAATTGTTGAAAGGGGACTGGCCTGAATTTCACCCAATTTTTAACCGTTAACTCCTCGATAGTTTGAACTAGTAAAAGGCACTTTTCGAAGAAAATAACGAGAATATCCTTAATGAACCAAGGCACCCTACACAATCAGAAACTCAAGACATCATTATGCACAATTTCAGAGTATGTTCAATAGTAGTCAATATAAGACTAGAAGACAATGCGCGACTCATATTACAACTTACCCAAATAGTTAAGAATTAGAGGTAGGTAGCTCATACTTTCCCTCTTCTTTCTTCTTTCTATGTGCATAGAGATGATCCTCCTTAAGAAGGGTGGACTCCCTGTCATCACAGGCTTTTGGGGCCTAAGGGCACTAGTCTTTGCTTCCATTCCTGAATAAATGAGAATATCTCACCCTGCTCCTACATGAATACCTTCTTTAGAGCAGCAGTGCAAAAGTGAGAAATTTTTGCCTTGCAAATCCAATTTATGCATAAGGGTTTTCTGCATTGTTAATCTAATTTCTGCATTGCAAATTCATTTAGTGAATGGGCATTTACTTTTATATTCTAATTCAAAATTGATTCATCGCAATGCATTATGATTGAAATTCTATGCATCGCGATACAGATTTCAAATTGAACAATTGTCGTTTCCATTTCACAGTGATGCATCGAGATTCCAAATCGATGTATCGCAAATGAAATTTAATGCATCGTGATTCAAGTGTGAGTCCTCCGCAGGTTGTAGTTTATCTGTCCATGTTTGCTTAGGTCCTATTGTTGTAGTCCATTATGTATTCTCATGAACATGTATGCCATTCTCATGCATGCTTACGCTTGGACCTTCCAATCCCAAACTCAGGGATTGTCGCTGGCACGTGACACCTCTGTTTGCACTTTTGTGTGCTCCAATCCACTGAATCCATCTCTTCCACCAACAGACAACGTTGCCCCCTTGGCAACTAGGGCTCTGGCACACTCCATAGATCTGGTACTCTTAGGTCCACTGTCAATTAAACATATCGCAAAATATGAATGAAACAAATGAGGTCGACCAATGAAGTTGTTGTCGACGAAGAAAAAGGTATGGAGGGAAAATGATTGAGAAGGAGTTTCGCATTTTTTGTTGGCAAACGAATGGATATTTTAGGAAGAATTTAACGATAAAAAAGGTACTAAAGCGGTTAGAAATTTGGAAAAAGGGACCGGTCTACAATTTGTCTAAAATAATATATATTACATTTCTTAATCCTTGTGTATTGTCTTCTACAAACATTTATCTTGGACGGAAAAAGTAATAGGTAAGGCTCATTAATTCACCGACTATATGTTCTTTTTCAATTAAAGTTATTTTGCACGGTTATTATTGTATATAAAATTTTTAAATATCTAACCCACATAGTACCAAAATCCTGAGTCGTGCGTTTACGTAATCAAAGAAAAGGCAACATCAATAAGCAATACCACTTCGATGAACTTGCATTAGAGAATTATCTCCTATCAAATAAACATCAATTGAAGGTGTAGTATCAAGAAACCTACTATTGCTAACTTCTTCAACTATCTCACACCATCTCTTCTTGTAACAACAATAATTTACATACTTGCAAATTTTGTTTGTAAAATCCGGTGATGATTTCCTCAACGCGTTATCACAATTCTAGTAAGGGTCCGTTTGGATACATCGATTTTAAATTTTATGAACTGAAGGATATATCTAAATATATATCATATAAGTTCGCTATCAAAACAGTAATCACGAATTACCTTGTGCGAACTTGAACCTTTGTGCGAAGCGGAAGAATTTCGCTTGAGCTACGATCTTCGTATACCAAGATCTACAAACCTGCAAGTCTCTCTCGTCGGATTGATATCACAGGGCACGGATATCAATACTGGTTCACACCGCAAATCCAAGCCTCTTAATGGTTAGACTAGAGGAGTATTTTGGTGAGATAGAATTGAGAGGAGAGAGGAGGGCGGCCAATTCAAGGAGAAGACGTGTTCTTCTACTTTTTAGTATTAGGGTTTTATCCCTTTAGTTGCCCTATCTATATTATTACCAAGAAACCTATTTCTTGTAGGTTAAGTCAATCCTAAGCCCACTTGGATTAGGAAACTTATTAACCAATTAATAATAATATAAATATATTTTTCATGTGGGCGGGATCAAATAATCGGGCCACAAGCCCAATTACTAACATCTCCCACTCGTACACACGGACTCGCCTCTCTAACCACATCGTATCATCAAAACCCGTTAAACACTGCCTCTTCATACTGGAAGTGAAGCGTGCGACATGACGAGAAAGATAAAGGGTGGAGCGCTATACCAAATCACCATCTGACCAGCATAGAACGTCCTCGTTAGAAAACAAAACTCGTCTATACCCCAGACCGTATATATGCATCAGTTTAAGCATCCTCAATCCCTCAAGAGCGTGCTTAAAACTCAATATGTTTGTGTATCAAGATCAATCTCTTGAACCGTATGTTCAATATGATCGCCATGGCATTGAAAACATAAAAATAGAGATGCATATCATACTATCTTCCTTAGACACTCCTATTAATCACTCTTAGTTAACTGCTTTCCCAGCAATGCTCCGTAGGACTGTATGTGCATAGCCCGTTGGTCGGCATGCCAAAGTAGCATCATCAACGTCCAAGTTCATGATATAGTTCTAAGTCACATAGGGTATAATTGTGATCTGGATTTGATCACTAGAACTCACACAGTGATGAAGCAGGGATCATTCAATCACTTTCTTAAGTCGCATTATAGTCACATACAGTATGAAGTGTATGCTATGACGGAACTCCCACACGAAGCAGGCATGTCATGCTCAAACGTCATACGAACCTTAGTCTAGCCGCCCTTCTGACGTCTAACTTGAGTACTTAAAAGCAGTCGCTCTTCTTGTGACTCTCGTTTAAGATCTCACATTCGGACTTTTCCTTGGGATATAAAGTCGACCTTATAAAAGGTCTCATCTTGGCTGTATGCCAAGGCGATAAATGTAATGTCATTTGCGTACCCCCCTTTGTAGGTACCAAAGACTTTTACTATCTTAACTTGCTCACCCACCTAGCGACAAGGTGAATTACCCGTGTGAGAGGGCCAATTCAATATCCACGACATCTTTTTAATCAAAATATATATGCTACACAATTTCGTATTGAGACATCCAATTAACATATAAAAGGAACAAAATGAAACTACAATTTATTCAAACGATAATGGAATAATAATCAAATGTCAACATAAGTGTTCTCAGAATAAAAGTCAAATCCTACGAAGCCCTAGACCCAACATGTGATCCTGAAAGATCTCTCTAGCTAGAGGCTTAGTCATAGGGTCAGTTAACATGCTTCTAGTAGGAATATATTCTAGAACAACTTTCTTTTCTGCAACCATGTCTCTAGTGAAATGATACTTGATGTTAATGTGTTTCGTCTTCCCATGATACTTGGGATCTTTAGTGTAACCTAAAGCAGCCATGCTATCACAAGCAATGACTACAGGACGATCCACATGCGTCGTAACATCAAGATGTTGAAGAAAACTCCTCAACCACACAGCTTCTTGAACTGCAGCTGAGCAAGCCATTTACTCTGACTCCATCGTAGATAGGGCGGTGCTAGTCTGTTGCTTGCTACTCCAAGAGATAGCTCCACCACCAAGGAGGAAAGCGTAGCCCGAAGTAGATTTATAACCATCTACATCTCGGCCCAATCCGTCGTCGGTGAAACCTTTCAAGCTCAAATCCCCACCTTGATAACAAAGGGTTAAATTTGTGGTTCCCACCAAGTAACGCAGAACCTCTTCACCGCCATCCCGGGTCGGTCGAGATTACTTTGGAATCGACTCAACATCCCTACTGCAAAGCATAGGTCAGGCCGAGTACAAACCATAGCATACATCAAGCTTCCTACCGCATTTGCATATGGAGTCGTAGACATTCTCTTCTTCTCTTCTTCATTCTTAGGGCATTGGTTTGTACTAAGGACACATCCCTTTTCCATTGGAGTGACAACGGGTTTTGCGTTAGTCATGCCAAATCGTTCGATAACTTTCTTAATGTAAGTCTCTTGAGACAAACCGAGAAATCTTTTCGAACGATCTCTAATGAATTTTACTCCAAGCACATAGCTTGCTTCACCCAAGTCTGTCATATCAGCAGCAGACCACTCTTTAGTGGCATTTATCATCTCCATATCATTTCCAGCTAGTAGGATGTCCTCAACATATAATGACATAATCAAGATCTTTTTCTTGGATCGTTTAACATACACACAGTGGTCTTCCTCAATCATCACAAAGCCAATTGAGGTTATCGCTTGGTGAAAGCGAATGTACCACTGTCTAGATGATTGTTTGAGACCATAGATGGAACGTTTGAGTCGGCACACTTTGCGCTCTTGTCCCTTGACTTCAAAACCCTCTGGTTGAGTCATATAGATCTCTTCATCTAGTTCTCCATTGAGAAATGCAGTTTTAACATCCATCTGATAAAGTTCTAGATCCATGTGTGCTACTATCGCTAGGATTAGGCGAACAGAGGAAAATCTCACCACAGGGGAGAATGTCTCCTCATAGTCTAAACCATCTCTTTGGGTAAAGCCTTTCGCCACAAGACGTGCCTTATATTTGTCAATTGATCCATCTGTCTTTCGCTTGACTTTGAAAACCCATTTGTTTCCAATAGTCTTGCGACCTTGCGGAAGATCAACTAACTCCCAAACCTGATTCTTTTTCATAGAGGAAATTTCATCTTCCATTGCAGTCATCCATTCACTGTTTGTAGGTAAATAAAGGGCTTCTTTGAACGATGTAGGCTCACTAGAATTGAAAGAAGTAGTTAGGAAAGATTCCTCTTCGATCGCGAATCGACGACGAGGTATATTTCCACGTTTACTTCTTCGTTCTAGTATCGGACTCCCACTAGAATCCGTACTCCCACTCGGATGAAGATCACCTTGACTCTCATTGGCGACTTCCATAGGTTCAACCTCATGTTGTACCATAGGATTAGGTTGAGGCAATTCCGCACCTTCGCCAAAAGATGTCATGTGTTCTTCTTCCATCTCAAAAAGTTCAAAGTCTTTCCTAACTTCACCTATCTGTGGGAAATCATTCTCAATGAAATCAACATTGCGCGACTCTGATTCAGTCATTCCTACGTCAGGTTTTCCACCGTACATAACATAACCCTTTGAGGTATCTGAATACCTTATGAAAACACACTTGTTTCCTCTAGGGCCTAGTTTTCTAAACTTATTGGAGGTACTATGGACATAACCTGCATAACCCCACGGATGAAGATGCCCCAATTTAGGCTTCTCACCTTTCCAAAGTTTATAAGGGGTTGTGGGAACTGACTTAGAAGGCACTCGGTTAAGTATGTAAGCGACAGTCATTAGCGCATCCCCCCAAAACGAAATTGGGAGGTTGGCCTGTGCCATCATCGACCTAACCATTTCCAACAATGTTCGATTCCATCGTTCTGCAACACCGTTTTGTTGCGGAGTTCTAGGAATTGTCAACTGTCGGCGTATTCCCTTTTTCTCACACAATTCTTTAAATTGATCAGATAAATATTCACGGCCACGGTCAGTTCTAAAAGTTTTTAAGTTTTTATCCTTTTGATTCTCAACCTCTGCGAGAAAGCGCTCAAAACACTTGAGAGCTTCATTGCGGTGAGAAATAAGGTAAACATAACCATAGCGTGTATAATCATCGATAAAAGTGAGAAAATAGGAAGCTCCATGACGTGCCTTAACATTCATTGGTCCGCAAATGTCTGAATGGACTAACTCTAATGGATGTGTGGCTCTTTTTGCCTTACCAAAAGGCTTTCGGCAAGCTTTTCCTGCCAAACAAGATTCACACAAGGGTAGGTTGACTTTACTGAGAGACCCCAATAGGCCTTCTCTAGCCAATCTAGTCATCCTATCTTTTCCTATATGTCCAAGTCTAGTGATCGATGTATTTTATACGTCGATTTTATATGCTTCTATGACTTAAATTATGCTATTTCACGAGGCTTTTGGTTACTAATATATGTTTTCGGTGAGTTTTATAAGTTTCAGGGTTATTTGTGAAAATACGCCAAACTCCAGGGTTTTAAGTGCAAATTTCAAGAAATGCCAAAAAGGAAAAATGAAGAAACAATGAAAGCTGCAGAATCTGGAGACCTTGCGGACGCAAGGTGCCTCAGACCTTGCGACCGCAAGGTAGGCAGTACGGGACTTAAAGCCAGAAGTCAAGATTTCCAAGGCGGACATCTTGGAGACCTTGCGGACGCAGGTATCCAAGCTGCGACCGCAAGGTGGTCAGAATGCGTCAAAGTCGGATTTTCACACAGTCATTCGATTGGATTACAACTCCCGAGTATATATAGAAGTCTGATGCCGAGCCAGAAGGGAGGAGGACGGCTGGAAGCTCTCTTCAATAGATTTTAGGTAGTTTTTAGATTGTATAACATAGTTAGATCATGTAATTTCAAGTATTGAAGATCAAATCATGTATCTGATCATCTCCATGTGCTGTTCATTATCTATGATGAACTAAATCATCCATAATCTAGGAGGTGGGAGGTAACTTGTATCAAATTTATGTTTTGATTCTTATTTATGTTTATTCAATGCTTGTTGATTGTGTTGTTTATCAATCCCTATATTATTTTGCTTTGAACAAATGAATGTAATCGCAAATAATAAAGGCTTAGAGGTGCGGATAACTGCATGACCAAGTGCATATGTCGCATTAATCGGCTCACCAACACAATAAATTGGACCTATCGATGCACGAGAGTGATAAGTTAGGACCAGGTTCTTACATGATCTAGGTGACAGAGAGATCATAAATCTAGGTGACAGCTAGATTAACAGTTCCTGTGCTTAGGATATAGAATGGATGAATTTTGCGGGGATGGAGGCTGAACCAATTGTTCAACAGACTATATCTATTTTTAGCGAACGAACCCAAGACATTGAATGATATTATTATGAATTGAACATAAAGGAGATATAAGTGAAACCCAGAATCCTAGATTGCCACCCACCATAAGATCTTCATATCTGTTATTACTTTCTAATTAGTTAAACATCTATAAATAGTAGTTTAGAGTAGAATTAAATATAAAAACCCCCCTTAGGTTAATAATTTGCTATCAATAATTGCACTGTTCGTGATCACTTGTCTCTATGGGTTCGACCCTTGCTTCCAATACTATTCTATAATAGTCTTGTTCACTTGCAAGGAAAAAGATTAATTAAAACATCGATCATCTAGCATGCCATAACTCATAATTAGAATCATCATAAACCATGCAAGAAGAAGAATTAACAGAAGAATTATGGGAATCCAACAAATCTAATTTAAAGAAATTATCTGACAAAGAACCATGTCCCAAAGTCTCATCACCAAAACAAATATCCAAGTGATCATTACTAAAATTAAAAGAATATCCATGTCCTAGCAATTGTACTACTGATAATAGATTACGTCGAATTCCAGGTGCATAAAGAACTTCACGAAGAGTCAATGTGCGTCCACTCTGCAATTGAAGTTGGTATGAGCCAACTCCTTTGACTTCAACAGACGAACTGTTTCCCATGAAAATTCTTCTTGTACCAGCAGGAACTTTTTGATAATCTACAAATCCTTCTCGATCCCTCGTCACATGTTTGGTTGAGCCTGAGTCTACAATCCACACAGGGAGAGAGTCAGCCAATAAAACATGAGAGCAAACACAACTTTGCATGGAGATAGGATTAAGTGATACCTTCTTGGGCTCAGGACAAGTCCGAGCAAAATGACCCAAGACACCACAGTTGTAGCACTTCTGCTTAGCAATATTCTTTTTGCCTCTACGGCGTTTAGCAATCTTGTCACTTTTGGGGGCCAAATTCTGAGTCTTCTTGCCTTTAGCTTGTTTCTTGCGTTGCCCGTGTGGCTTGCGCGGACCCTCAAGGGAAACAAGAGCAAGATCACGAGTCGCAGCACTTATCACGCGATTCGATTCATGACACTCAGCCTCAAGCTCAACATGGTGAGATACATTTGCAAAAGTCTGAATGGAGTCTGTATGAGTCAAGATACGCCTCAAACCACTCCAAGAGTCAGGCAGTGAACGAATCACCGCTTGAACTTGCTGTTCATCAGATAAAATAGAACCAGCAGCTTTAAGATCTCGAATCATTCCGGACATCTCACGTAGTTGTTCAAGAATGTTTCATTTCTGATCAATCCTATAGCTTTCAAACTTGTAAGCCAAAGTCCTTAACTTTGTAGCAGAAGTATTCCCATAAGTGCGCTTAATTTGGTCCCACATTTGTTTAGCGATCAATCCTCAAACTTCGCCAATCGATCATTATGCATGCTACTCGGCATAGTAAAGCGTGCACATCGATCTTTCTTTTTCCAATCAAGGAATTCCTCAGATTTTCTAAGCGATCTTTGGGCGATGGTCAAGTTACCCATCTCTGGTTCTACCATCACAGTATCAAGGTTGTCCAGAACCTCTTGCTCGTTTAGCAAGTACGTGATTTTCCTTTGCCAAACACTATAGTTTGAGCCATCTAATTTCTCACCCTTATTAAGGTCAGCGATTACATTCTGGGAAGCCATTTCACTACAATTTATTGCAAAAATAAGACATAAGCATATATATATATATTTCGATTCACTTTTGTTTTAAAAAATCAATTACTAAATATAATCACATCATACACGTAAGGAGGGAAAATCCGCGAGGCTCGTAATCACAACCAAAGCATGCACAACGCGAAAATATTCATAAATTGATAATTTAAACAAAAGAAATATGATAGAACAAATCCATCAAGTACATATCATGTACATAAATATTTTCACTATTGAAAATAAATTTATTGGGTCTCGTATAGTCTCAATCGCAATTTTAGAGCCAAAAACGACAATTAAATATGCTAAAAATGACTTAAAAATAGCTTAAAATTCACAAAGAATTTTAAAAAAAAATCCAGAACAGTCCCAAACAGCCCTAAACAGTCACAGAATGACAAAACAGCCCCTGGATATTATTTTTGTATTTTTAAAAAATCAGAAAACAGGTTTTTATTCACTGAAAAAGCAAAAACAAATATTTACATGCTGAATTGATCAAAACAGAGGCCACCATTGGACTCGGACGGCCAAAACAGAGCCAGACGCGCCGGCCGTGTTTCAATTGGAGCTGTGGAGAAGCCGCACGCGCCACCTGCGCGTGTGGGCTTCTGAAGCCGATCGGGCGCCGACTATGACCTAGGGCGACGCGTGGCGGCGTGGCATGATGGACGTCGCGATGACATCATCAAAGAAGACTTTCTGGAAGTGGGCCCCATTGATGACGTGGCAGGTGACACGTGACAGACACGTCATCAGTCAACGGTTGACTGGATCTTCACGCCGCCTCCTCCACGCGCCTGGCCGGAGATTAAGGTCCACGCGCCGCCTTCCGGTGTTCCGATGACTGCACGGCTGGTGGCGTTGGACTCGTCTCATCGAGGGCTTTTAAGTGGTATACTTTTTACCTTGAAAGGAGTGCCACAAAAGGCATGTGTATCGAGGCCGAGAGTGGGGGTCGTTTTTGACGCGATTTTTAACCCAAAAAAAAAAATTCGATTCGCGAAGTGCCAACTTCGCGAGGCCATAAAACGTTCATTTTAAGTCCAAATTAAGCATATAATATGTCGTTGGAAAGCTCTCGCGGAGTACTACAAATACAGTCCATAAAATCACGATTTTACAGAACTTAAACAGGTCATAACAGCATGCAAAGTTTCGGAAAAATCACTTTTCAACAAAACTTAGGTTTGCGATATTTTGAAAAATACCCAACGGAATTCAACGAGAATTTAGTATGTTGTTCGCCTCGTCGTAGGGAACTCAGACATATAAATTTTTCTCGAAAATTTTAAAGTTTTACACATAAAATAATAAAACTCATTTGTTTCGTTATCGGGTAAAACTTTTAAACAAACCCAAAAACAAGAGCATGCGATTCATGGCATAACGATACGAGCAATCAAGCATATAGGCTCTGATACCAATGAAGGATATATCTAAACAATTATCATATAAGTTCACTATCAAAACAGTAATCACGAATTACCTTGTGCGAACTTGAACCTTTGTGCGAAGCGGAAGAATTTCGCTTGAGCTACGATCTTCGTATACCAAGATCTACAAACCTGCAAGTCTCTCTCGTCAGATTGATATCACAGGGCATGGATATCAATACTGGTTCGCACCGCAAATCCAAGCCTCTTGATGGTTAGGCTAGAGGGAGTATTTTGGTGAGATAGAATTGAGAGGAGAGAGGAGGGCGGCCAATTCAAGGAGAAGACGTGTTCTTCTACTTTTTGGTATTAGGGTTATATCCCTTTAGTTGCCCTATTTATATTATTACCAAGAAACCTATTTCTTGTAGGTTAAGTCAATCCTAAGCCCACTTGGAATAGGAAACTTATTAACCAATTAATAATAATATAAATATATTTTCCATGTGGGCGGGATCAAATAATCAGGCCACAAGCCCAATTACTAACATGAACATTCAAATTCCTTAGAATTTAAATAATGTGAAATTTGTTTTCGAAATCATAGCAATTTCATTAGTAAGAGCGAGGAAGAGAGAACCCGGCAAAGAATTCTAGAATCGCATAGTGTTAATCTTCCTTTATTATATCCCAACAGACCAAGAAAAAGTGACCCGTGAATCCATCAGGCCCAACGGCACTATCCCCATTAAGAGAGGAAATAGTGGAATGAATTTCCTCCAAAGTCGGAGAAGCAATTAAATCAGCATTGCTTTCATTAGTAACTAGATGAGGAATCATAGCGAGGTCGGTGATACAAGAAGGAGAAACAGCCTGGAGTTGCTCTCGAAAATAATTAACAGCACCATTTTTAATACCCTCTTCAGTGTCGAGCAGAACATCAACAGAGTTGCAGATAGAGTGAATGTACAGACGTCATTGATCTTTACAAACAAAAGCATGAAAGATCTTAGAATTTCCGTCCCCTTCCTTAAACCATTTTATACGAGATTTCTGGCGCCAAAATGCCTCTTCTTTCAGAAAGACCTGACGAAGGCTAGCTTGAGCACTCATAAAATTACTGCGATTATCTCCAGAATTATTGAGGCCATAAAGCAATTCCATTTCAAAACATTTTCCTCAACCATTTTAACCGCCGAAAAAATATTACCAAACTCATTTTTGTTCCATTTACGAAGAGCTTCCTTGGTAGCACGGAGTTTCTGAGAAAAACAAACCATAGGCCTACCTTGGACTGGAGAGAGCCAAGCTTCACGGACGATACCCGAAAAATATGTGTGGTTGGACCAGACATTAAGGAATTTGAAGGCACGCGGTTTGGAGGGCATCGGCTTAGAGATGCTAAGGAGAAGCGGACTGTGATCAGAGCAGGTACGGTTAAGATGTTGAACCGAAGTATTACGAAATAAATGAAGTCAATCCGAATTTCCAAGGACGATGTCAATGCGTTGATGGATAGTAAATTCCCCATCCTGTTTACTCCACCAAGTAAAGAGAGGACCAGAAAACCGAAGGTCCGTTAAGCCAGAAGCAACATTGCAAGCATGAAAATCCATGGCACCCTACTTATCCTAAGAACGACCACCTGATTTCTCTGAAGGATCAAGAATGATGTTGAAGTCACCCCCTACAATCCAAGGGGAACCCATATGCTACACACTGATATCAATTAAGTCGGACCGAAGAGCTTGTCGATCAGTAGCATCAAACTTAGCATAGACACATGAAATAATAGCTGAAGAATTCCAGGAAAAATGATGCAACTTGAAAGTGAGATGCTGAATAGAATCAATGAGAACAGAACAGTCGAAGGCAAACTTGGCAAAGAACCATATGCTACTAGTAGAGTTAGAAAAACAATATCAAAACTTGAGCTGACGGGCAATGATGTTAATGCGATACTGAGCAATCATAGGCTCATAAATAGCCAAGAAATAAATATTATGAAGACTAGAGAGAAATTTAATGTGAGCTATGGTTGGATCATTACCCACCCCACGACCATTCCAAAAAAAGGCCTTAATATCCATTAAGTGGATTTAGATTGAAAACTCAACTTAGCTTTTGATTGAGTTAATCGATCCACTTTGGTGATTTTAGCCTTTTCTATTACCGTCTTCGAGGAAGTGGAAGAAGCTAAATTAAGGGCCTCAATATCTGTATTGTGATACTCGCCCTCTTCATCAATAATATCAAGGATATCAAAAGAGTTGGTGGTACAAAATTCCTTCTTTATTCATCACAGGCGGTTTATTATTGATAGATAATTTTTCAACCACCGTACACGCTTCTCCAATAATTTCATTAGACCTATTGTTATTTGGGCTTAGAATTGGCACATTATCCTGGGGTAAAAGAGGGCTTAGTTGAGGCTCTTGCAAAGGATCAAATTGGTTCATTTTAGCCATAGGGTCAGAATCAACATTAGGAGTTTCATTATTGGCAGCAAAAGGCAGATTAGGAGAGCTTGGGATTTCACTTGGTTCAGAAACATTAGGGTTGGGTATATCACTAATTCTTGCTTTGACTCGTTGAGGGATCCTTAGGTTTCCACATGGTAGTAGGACCATTAGGCAGGTTTTTTTAGCCAACTTGGTCATTCTTTTCATTGGAAGGTTGTTTACCAGACTGGTCAGTGGCTTGGTTGTGGGCTTGAGTAGCAAGGATTTTACAATTATCATGGCTATGAACTTGCCTACGATAGAAAGAGCAATATTGGGGGAGTTTCTCAGCGTGAATAGGCTGCCAAAATCCTTCCATGGAAGCACCACAATCCACCCAAACTCGGTTAGGAAGGGGCTTGGCGAGATCTATCGCAATACAAACACGAGCCATGCTAGGTCTAGACAATTTGACAATAGGAGTATCCATGATAAGAGGCTTACCTATGTGACCTACAAGAGAGAAAAGGGATGGGTTGTTGAATAAGAAGAGGGGAAGACCTGGAAGCTCAAACCACACCGGGACAATGAGACTCTCCACTTCAGGCTGAAATTCAGGCATCCACTTAAAGACACGCATGGGATAGGAGCCGAGGTACCATTGATCTTGGATCCAAAGTATTTGAAAGTCAGCATCATGGTGAACTTGGATTAGGACATGTGTAGCATCTAGATGTCCAATGGTTACATCAGCCTTCAGGCTGAAAGTAAGGAAGCTTTTGCGCAAAACATCCATGGATGGCCGGCCATGAGAAAATTTTCCAATGAGGGTTAGGTTAAAAGGCTTGGATAATAATGTGACAAGTTCAGGACAAATCCTAAGACTTGGTTCTCGTTTGTAGCTGGCCGGAGGAATGATAGGAATTGATTGAGAAATAGAAGGGGACACAACAGATGCGAAGGATTTCTTGGAAGATGGTGAACTGGGGTACCGGTGGAACATCCTCGGCAGAAGTTTCCGCCATGCAAGAGCACGGGAGAAACCCTATAGAAAGTTTTTTGTAAGTTAAATGACTAGATTGACATGATATATGTGGGTATATTGAGATATGAAGTCTATACATGTATATTAGGAGATATATGTGGTTTATGTGTTGTATGAAGTAGGTTTATGGTTATGATGAGTTCTATTGTGTTTAGGGCTTGGGAATCAAGCCCGAATGATTTGGGGTTTTGTTATAGTTTCGAATCAGGTGATAATTTTGGGATTTATGAAATATGTAAAGTATGAAACATAGAATTAAGACTCAACGGAGTCATTATAAGTTCAATAATATGTTAATGAGCTTGGGGTTGAAATATTATGATGTTTCTGTTTCATTTGGTTATGATTGTGAGGACCCGAGTATCCCGATTTATGTCCAATTGTGAGACTAACGTCTTAGAGACCTTAATGGAGATTATTAGATGACGCTTTACTAAATAAGGAATTCGTAATATCAAGCTACTAGAAGTTCAAGAATTAATTAGTCGATTTACGACTCTTGGGATTTGATTTAGAGCGTGTTCGGTAGAGCACGAAGTATTAGTGACCATTCGATGGTCTCGAGCATCATTAAGAAATGATTATTGGATGGGTTACCATCCAATGAATTAGGCCGAGTGTACGTGAAGGCACTTGTGAGGTTGTGACTATGTAGTAGTCTTTATGAGCTTTTAACGTGATTTTGAGGATGTCGATTATGTACGATGAGTTGTGCTATGAAATGAGTCTGGTATGATTTTATGAGGACTAAGTATTAAGTCTCAATTTGTGGGTGTTATTAGACTAATATAGTAGTCTTAGATAAATGGTGAATTGAGGATCATTGTTGTGGCGACCCGACCCGGATCCCAAGACGAGACCACGAGGTCGTGCCGCTTTCAAAAGGCACATAACAAAAACAAGTAGCAAATAGTGGGTAAGGCCATAACGGCGGTACGCCAAAAACTTTAACACATGCGGAAACGTATTATAATTAAACAGTGGTGCCCGAGCTAACAAGCTCAAACTAATACAACCTTAGAGATAATGAATCTCTTGGTCCAAAAATAAAATCATGTGACGCAACAATAGGCACATATAACAATTTATAGCAATTATATATCAAGTCATCGGCGGCTAGGAACAATATTAAACTAAGTCTACAACTCTAGTCTAACATGCTTAACGGCTAAAACATGTCCAATAACAAACATAATAAACGAACCAATACATGGTTAAAACAACTAAAGCATGATCATCATAAATTCACAAGGCACGACTAACATATGTCGGCTCTCAAAAGATTAAGTACTAATAAACATAAGTTCAAATATCACACAATAAAAGTCTTGCTACCCCACATAAAGTTTATATAACTTTATGTCCCGTCGTCCTTGCCAAAAGAAAAGGTACTAAATTTACAAGGTAGCAACCTCGTCAAAGCTTCACCAACACAACTTGAATATCACTTCGAACCACTTGCACGGCTCGGATCTAGGGAAAACAATCAAAAAAATAGGAGTAAGTCATAAAGACTTAGCAACTTACTAACATAACTTCCTGTCATGGCATCATGCACAACAATAATAATTCATGTTATTGCATAATATACATTTCATAAATAATCATGTCCAGGCATTCATACTTAACAATCTTGAATATCATGTTATCAACAAGTATAACATTTCATTAATTCAATCAACCATCATTTCATATCATATCATATTCACGTAGCACATTATTCACATATAAGCACTCGTGAGTCAATTCCTACAAAAGGGAGGTGATATCGTTACCCTTTTTCCGCGCATGTCGCTCCTGCAAAAACATGTGCCAAAATTTTATGTGTAAAAACCTGAATTATGGTTTGCTTATGTTATGCATGGATTCATACATTTATAATCATCATAAATATGTTCATTTAGCCCCCGTATTTGTTTGGAGTCAATAGCATGTTCGTTGACATTGTTTGAGATGCACGTATGCATTTTTCTTTCGCGAGATGCGTTGAGTCTCGGGTTTGTGTTTTATGTGGTTATCACATGGATAATTATTAGAAGGCATTCATAATATCATTTACATGCCTTGGGTGTTGGTTAGATGCTTGTTGCATTTCCGGTTTGGTTGCTAGTTTGATTCTAGCGTTAACCCTTCTTCATTTGACCTTTTCGGTTGTCGTTCGAGAGAGTTTTGCCTGAGTTCTTGGCCTTGTTTGATTGAGGTTAGAGGCTTGATTGTTTTGGTTATGATTTGGAGATCATTAAGGTTGAATTGTAGACATTTTTGGCTTGGAAGGACTCAAGGTTGCATTTGGGAGAGTCCGGGACCGAGCGAGGAAGCAACAAAGCTTGGATTGGAGGATGCTGAGGTGAGGCGCCCGCCTCACTTGTTCCCATGCGGCCGCCTCAAGTACTGGGGCTGAATTACGGGATTTCTGTCTATTTTACTCACTGTCCGAATTTTACCCAATTAAACCCATTTTAAACCTATCCTAAACCCTCCTACTTAGCCTAAACTAGTCCTAAACACCTATTAGGGGATTTAGGGGTTGATTAGTGAGTTGATTAAGAGAACTAATCCCCCACTTAAAATCAAAACATACGCACTCTTTCATTCAGTCGACCAAAAACAGTATACGACTCTTCTTCCTGCGATTTCTGAGAGCGCTCAAGGAAGACCTGGGAGGAAGCTTGAGAGAAGGTGATTTCTTAGGTCTTGAAGGTCTTAAGCTTGGGTCCATTGCTAGGATCTTCTTCTTCCCCCATTCTACCTGCAAGATTGAAGAGAGAGTTGAGGAGAAGACACCCCCTCTTGGAATCCGAAAATTGCTGTGTGTGAGGGCTGAATTCTTGTAAGTTCCTACCTTTCTTCTTCTTCTTTTGGGCTCCATTGACCCTAGGGAAACAACCATTGGTGCTATGTGAGGTCAATGGATGCCATTGTTAGGGTTTGTAGACATGCATGAACCCTAGGTTTCCAAATTGATGGTAGAGTTGGTTGAACCTATGTGAGACCATGATTTATGTGAAATTCATGTTCTAAATAGTCTATTGAACTTGGTTATGTGAATTATCCATGAGTATTGAAGTTGATTTGGGAGAGATACTTGGAGGGTGTTTTGCCCTAATTATGTTTTAGCTTGCAAATTATTGTTGTGAGCTTAATTACTATGTTTTATATGCTTAATAGAGTATATTAAACTTTGCTATATAAATTGATTATGTGTATTGAGCTTGCATGACAAAGATGCATGGAAGGGGATTTTCCCCAAATTGTGTTTTGGCTTGTTAAACATGATTGTAAGCCTAATTATTGAATTATACATGTTTAAGAGAGTATATTAAACCATGTTGTATAATTTAATCATGATTTGAAGGTTATGATTGGTATGATGACTTAGATGAAATTATGCACAAGATGATTAATTTGTTCTAAGTTGCTTTGTTAAGTAATTTGTTGGGTTTATATGAGTATATTGAACATTGGGATTATGGTTTCGGGCGATAGTTATGAACATAGGGGGATGTTGAAGCCTATGCTTCTATTCCTTGAATTTCCGGAAAGTTTAGATTGGACTCAACGGAGTCAACCTTTGGGTTAGTATGAATCCTAGGAACTATAATCTTAAGTCCTACGGAATTTCGGGTAGAATTCATGGAGGTCGAGCCTCCAAGAAGTTTTGAAGTGTGTGAAGCACACTTGATTATGAGAACTTATATGATTCTCGGTTGTGATATTTATGCTAGTTGTGGATGAAATGCATGACTAGTTTGATAGTAGAGTGTTTACCTACTTGTTTTGAGCATATGAGTATATATTACTTGTGCTTGGGTTTTGAGTCCAGCTGGAGTCGGTTTGTTGAGTTTTGGTGGGACGATACATCGTCTTCACGAATTGTGAGATTCGTGATCGCGATGGATCGCCGTGCCGGGTTTGCACACACCCCTCCATCGATGGCCACGGTGGGGAAGTAGTTTATCTTAGTTGTAGTAATACACATGACTTTGATAACTATGGAACTCGGCGGAGGCGTCTCGGGGCGTCGATATCTACGAGAGGGATATCGAGGGCACATAAAGGTTTTGCACGTGTTTTTGCAGGAGCGACACGCGCGGAAGAATTGTAATGGTATCATATCCCTCTTATATGAATTGTTTCACAAGTGCTTATGTGAATAATGTGCTTGGTGATTTGGATATGATATGATGGTTGTTTTGGTTTCTTAAATGTTATACTTGATAGATAACATGTTGTTTAAAGTTGTTAAGCATGAATGCTTAAACGTGAAAATTATTTGAATGATGTATTATGCCAAAAGCATGGATCATTGTTGTTAAGTTTATATGCCTTGACATGAATATTATGGGAAGGCTATGTTATAACAATAACATGAATTACTGTTGTTAAGCTAATATGCGTCATCATGAATATTATTCGGATATGGCATTATGTTAGATGCAGGAATTATTGTTGTTCAGCTTATATGCCTTAACATGTAAATTGTTGGAAGGCTATGTTATATCAATAACAAGAATTATGATCATTAAGCATAAAATGCCTTGACATGGATTTTAGTGAGATGTTATACTACAATGATAACATGTTTTATTAATGTTGAGCATGGATGCCATAACATGATTTTGTATAAGATTATTTCATGACGATAGCATGATGTAATTTATGATTGAGCATTATGCCATGATAGGAAGTTACGGTTAGTAACTTACTAAGTCTTTGTGACTTACCTTTATTTGTTGGTTGTTTTCCCTAGATCCGAGCCGAGCGTGCGGACCCAAGTAAATCAAGAAGATTGCGTTGATAAAGATTCTTTTGGCAAGGTTGCTACTTAGATAGTTTACTTGCTTTTGGTGAGGTCGTTGGGAAAGATGAAGTTATGTAAACTTCATGTTGGGGTAGCAAACCTAAATGTGAAAGTGTGATATTTGTAATTACGTTGTTTAGTCTATTCTTTTGGTAGCCGACAAGTAGTAGTCGTGCTTGGTGTAGGTTTATGGTTATGATTCCATATGCTACTTTGTTATTAGTACTTATGTTGTTGGTAGCCGACTGGTGTTAGTCGTGCTTGGTTTATTGGTAGATATGTTTAGCATGTTATATTGCTAGTTAATATTATGTTTGTTCTCCGGCATGTTTTTAGCCGTTGAGTTGTTAGACTAGAGTCTTAGACTTAGTATAATGTTGGGTTCCGGCCGTAGCTTCGCCGATGACTTGGTTTATTATGCTTTATATTCGAATTGCTTAACAGGGAGTTTGTCCTACGTGCCCAATGTTGCGGCACACGAGTCGAATTTTTGGACCGAGAGATTAATCATCTCTTTGGTTGTCTTAGTTTGAGCTTGTTAGCTCGGGTGCCACTGTTTTATTTCATTTAGCTTCCGCATGTGTTTTGAGTTGTCGGTGTATCGCCGTTATGGCCCTACCCATTATTTGCTACTTGTTTCTTGTTATTTGTTCCCCTGGCGGCACGACCTTGGGATTTCGTCTTGGGATCCGGGTCGGGTCGTCACATTATGTGTCCTCGATATCCCTTTCGTGGATATCGACGTCCCCGAGACATTTCCCCGCTCGAGTTCCGATAGTTATCAAAGTCATGTTTCCATACTACAACTAAGATCAAGTACTTCCCTCACAGGTGGCCATCGATAGAGGGTGTGTGCAATCAGCGGCGATCCATCAAAATCACGAATCTCACAATTCGTGAAGATGATCATCGTCCGCCCCAAAGACTCAACAAACCGACTCAGTGGACTCAAACTTCAAGCGGCGTAATTCATATTCATATGCTCAAAAAAGTAGGCATGTACTCTACAATCATCTAGTCATGCATTTAATTCACAACTAGCACATAATCACATTAGAGATAAATCAAGACTCTAATCATCAAGTGTTCTTCATACACTTTAAAATTCTTGGAGGCTTAACCTCCATTAATACTACCCCAAAATTCGTAGGACTTAGGCATATTACTTCTTAATGTCATACTAACCCAATGGTCAACTCCGTTGAGTCATAATCAATCTTTCAAAATTAGGGTATAGAAACCATTGGCCTCAATACTCTCCTATGTCCATACTAACGTAATTAAATAGGTTACTAAGGTCATTAAACCCATAAAACCCCAATCAAACAATCAAGTATGAAACATAGAATCAAAGTCACAAACTAGGCATATACATTCTTGTCATTTCATCAAATATGCACCCAACACTTAAACAACAAGGTAGGGTGATTTATCATACATTATCACACATAAATAACATCCTAAACATGGTTTATAACCTGTTTATAATCTGATCATACAACTAAAAATGTAACATTTAGCATATACGTGAACATAGCATCTCAACAAGTCTAACTATTTCATCAAACATGCTCCCAATGCTTAAACAACAAAGTAGGGTGATTTATCATACATTATCACACATAAATAACATCCTAAACATGGTTTATAACCTGTTTATAATCTGATCATACAACTAAAAATGTAGCATTTAACATGTACGTGAACATAGCATCTCTACAAGTCTAACTTTTTCATCAAACATGCTCCCAATGCTTAAACAACAAAGTAGGGTGATTTATCATACATTATCACACATAAATAACATACTAAACATGGTTTATAACATGTTTATAATCTGATCATACAACTAAAAATGTAGCATTTAACATGTACGTGAACATAGCATCTCTACAAGTCTAACTATTTCATCAAACATGCTCCCAATGCTTAAACAACAAAGTAGGGTGATTTATCATACATTATCACACATAAATAACATCAAAATCATGGTTTATAATATGTCTATAATCTGTTCATACAACCAAAATTCATCATATAACATATTCTAGAACATGGCATCTCTACAAAGTCCTAAGTGCTCTCATTGACCTCATATAGCAAGATTGTTTTCCCTAGGGTCAATGAGGCTAAAATAAATAAGAAGAGATGTTGTAACTCACCTTAAACAAGCCCTACAAGTTGTACAAAATGTGTGTTCTCGCCCCAAGGGTGGCTACTGTCGGTTTTGGAAATGGCTTCTTCAAGAGTTGGCCACCATTTTGAACACTCAAGAACCTTGAATAAACTCTCTAGAACTTGTATGGAAATGTTCAGCCACAAATTTGGAAGATGATGGCTGATTAGGAAGGAAGCAGTGGAGTTTGGTCAATGTTTGGCTGGTAGGGTGGGGAAGGTGTCCAATGCATGGCTTTGCATGTTGGAGGTCTTTCTTTGCCAAGTGTTGTACATGCATCCAAATCACCAAAACTTGTCAAGCATGCTATGTTGGAGGGTGGTTTAGGGTGGGTTAGGTTGGGTTTGGGTAGGGTTTAGTTAGTCAACAAGTCAGATTATCCAAATCTGTCCCGTAACAGCAACCAGCACTGATGCGGTCGCATGGTGCACAAGTGATGCGAGCGCATCACTCCTGGCTTCTCCTTTCCGGCTTTTGTTGTTTCCTTGCTCGGCCTCGAACTCTCCCGCGTGCATCCTTGAGTCCTCCCAAGCCAAAATGGCCTACAATTCAACCCTAAAGACCTCCAAATCATAACCAAGGCAAATCAAAGTTCAAACCTCACTCAAACATGGCTAAGAACTTAGGAAGATCACTCCCGAACGACAACCGAAAAGGTCAAACGAAGAAGGGTTAACGCTCGAATCAAACTAGCGACCAAACCGACGATGCAACTAGCATTCAACCGACATCTAAAGCGTGTTAATGATGTTAAGAATGGTTTCTAACATTTATCCAAGTGTTTACAACATAAAACACAAACCCGAGTTTCAAAGCAACTCGTGAAGGAAAGGTGCATACGAGCATCCCAAACGACGTCAATGAACATGCTATCAACTTTAAACATATAAGTGAGCTAAGTTAACATACTAATGATGATTACGAATGTATGAACTCATGCAATAAACACGTAAGCAATGATTCAGGGTTTTACAATTGTAGACCTCATGGTATGATTGTGAATTAGACTAGCATAGTAGTCTTGGATTGATTGTGATTTGAGGATCATTGTAGACCTCACGGTGTGATTGTGAATAGGCTTATATGTTATTCTTGTTTGGGTTTGTGACTTGTGGATCATGAGTACCCCGATGTATGATTACTTGTTCTAAACGTCTAGTTTGCCGAGCATGATAAGTATGTGCAATTATGTGCATTGAGATTTGGGTGCGTAGAGCATTATGACCTATTTGATTTGGATGAGTCCGCTCTTGTCGGATTTGATCCATGTTTGTTTATACAAGTAAATACCTACTTATGAACCTTGTTTTGAGTCCAGCTGGTGTCTTGGTCGTTTTGTTGGCAATGGGACGATTCATAGCCTTTAGGTATGCAATCGCTATGAGTTGCCACATTGGTTTTGTAAAACCCCGATCCTTCGTGTACTTGACTTGTTTTCTATTCTCACAGTTCTTCCTTTTATCTTGCGTGAATGATTTCTAAGAGATTCTGGATGTGCATGCATAACCACATTGAGACCAAGATCTTGTTGATATATGTTCCTTAGTCGTTTACTAATTGTGGAGTTATAGTGGCTCAACGTTGTTCGTAACTTGACTCGGTTGAGAATTGACTGGCTTAGGTTGTGTTTGTAACCTCGGTTGAACCCTAGGTCTTTGCCTGATTGTTATTCAGATGTCTAGACATTATCTAGTTCATATTAGAAGTATTCTTAAGATGATTATGTGTTTAGGACAATCGTTGCATAGCGTTCCCCTGTGTTTGTTCGTTTGAGTTCGAGTTATGTTAACAACTTGTCTTTTAGAGTTTAGATACTCTAAATCATTGTTCGACTTCATAAAAGTGTTCAATACTATTCTTGAGTTATTTGTCATGTTTGAATCTCATGTTCTTGCCCGTCGAATCGTTGTTTCATTCATTACTTTGATTGTTAGTTATTCTGCTTTGTTCCGGTTTCATTTCGAGTTGTTTTGGGTGTCAGTTGTACTTGTTTTATATGTGTTTTGGGTGAGGAATCATCCTAGGTTGTTTGGGGTTAAGTTGGGGACCCTTTGGACTTGATTTCAAGCCATTTTCTTCAACCCAGACAAGGCGCTCGACTAGTACTTGGACCAGGCGATCGCCCATTTTCCAGAACATTGTATTGTTGAGTTTTATGCTAGGCGCTCGCCTAAATGTTGGACCAGGTGATCGCCTTCTCCCGATGATAGCTTCGGGTTGTTTCCTAATTTACAATGTTTTTGCCATTTTATCATTAATGAATCCCCCTTAAAACCTCCCTAATCCACCCTACTTTGTCCAAATTTAGCCCTAACATGTTGGGTTAACCTTATTGATTATCATTAAGTCTAATTAAGTTGTGATTACTCCTAAACCCTCACTAAGTGCACCGTGTAATAATTGTGCCCTCTTTCTTTATGGATATATATATCCACAAACCCAACCATTGTTCAACAACTTCTTCTCATTTCTTCCCCCAACATATGTATTCTAGAGAGAGAGTCCAAGGGGGACTTTGAGCCCTAGTTCTTCTTCATCTTATCTTTAAAGATCCAACCATTTGATCTTTGATTCGACTTCGGATTCTTGAATCCCTCAACGAGTAGAACAACCTACACCGATTCTACTTCCTTTTCCTTTACTTTTCATCTAAGCTAGGTAAGTTACTACTTACTTTTCCTCTTGATTTGTGGCTCATTGACCCTAAGGAAAACAAAATACTTGCTATGTATGGTCAATGAGTATTTGTGATGCTTTTATGTCTACCTTACGTATCTTGGATATATGAATTTGCTAGATACCATGAGTTGGTTGATTTTCATGAGATACATATGTGGTTTATGTGTTGTGTGAAGTGGGTTTATGATTATGATAAGTTCTATCGTGTTTAGGGCTTGGGAATCAAGCCCATATGATTTGGGCATTTGTTATAGTATTGAATTGAGTGGTGATTTTGGGATTTACAAAATATGTAAAGTATGAAATGTAGAGTTAAGACTCAATAGAGCCATTATAAATTCAATGATATATTAATGAACTTGGGAGTGAAATCCTACGATATTTGGGTTTCGATTGATTATGATTGTGAGGACTCGAACATCCCGAATTGTGTCCAATTATGACACCAGCATTTTAGAGACTTTAATGATGATGATTATGTAATGCTTTACTTATATAGAAAACTGTAATGTTGAACTACTTGAAGTTCATGATTCAGTCAGTCGGATAGTGACTCTTGGGGATTGGTTTAGAGCGTGCTGGATAGAGTACGGAACAATAGGGATCATTCAATGGCCTTGAGTATTATTAAGGAATGATTATTGGATGGGTTTACATCCCATGGAATTAGGTCGAGTGCACGAGATGGTACCTGTGAGGTTATGACTATGAAATAGTCTCTATGAGCTTTGAAAGTGAATTTGTGGTTGTCGATTATATACGACGAATTGGACTATGAATATAAGTCTGATATTTTATTGTGAAGACTAAGTATTGAATCTCGAGTTATGGACGTTAATTAGACTAACTTAGTAGTCTTTGGTTTGATTACGAGTGAAGGATCATAGTAAACCTGATAGTATGATTTCTAGTAAGCTTATATGTTATTCTTGATCGGGTTTGTGATTTGGGGATCATGAGTACCCCCAATGTGTGATTTCTTGGACTAAACTTGTAAGTTAGTTGAGCATGTTAAGTATGTGAAAATATTTGCATTGTAAATTGGGTTTTAGTAGAGCATTATGATCCCTATTTGTTTACACAAGTAAACATCTACTTGTGATCCTTGTTTTGAGTCCAACTGGCGTTCGTGTTATTGTGTTGGCAATTTGATGACTCATGGCCTTTGGGTAAGCAATCGCTATGAGTTGCCGCATTGGTTCCCTATCTCCTTACTATTTTGGCCAATAGTGGGATGTGGTCCTCGTATTAGCGCCACATAGCCTGATAGCGAGCTCCCATTTCTTCATACTAGGTTGGGTGAAAGGTAACGTGTACTCATTACGGAAAATGGATAAGAATTGATTACTCATTAAGGAAAACCAGTGAGAAAATATTGAACATGAAACTTGATTCAATTATTGGCATGAGCACGAGATCCGGTTCAGTTACAGTTCGACATGTGTACAGCTACAGTGACACAAACAGACAGATAGTCAAATATCTATATCTTGTTATACGTGTTTACCTTCGAGCACTTATGTGAACAACAATGTGTTATGTGGTTTATATGAGACTATGTGCCTTGATGACTTGGTACATGTTTTATTATTGGTATACTATTATGATGTCATGATTTATATATATGCTTGAGCATTATGCCATGCCATTTAATTGCATGTAGTAGCTTACTGGGTCTTTATGACTCATCTCATGCCTTTGTTTTCCATAGTGTGTGTAGTGAGCTCGTTAGTACGTGTTGCGGCTGCGGGTTCGTGATTGATACCAAGTGGTCTTCCGAATAATAGCTTGGAATTATTATATTTGAATTTATTATTCTTGTGAGACATGGATGTAAAGTTATGTAAACTTTACTTTGGTAGATTGTATTAGTATTATGTTGTTGTATTATTCTGAAGTCGACTAGTATGGTCGAGCTATTGTATCTATTTAGAAGTTATTCCTGATGTCTACCCGAGCAAGGCTTTAGCTTGCAGGTTCTAGTAATGTTATTTAGACGTTGTTGTTGTTATCTACGGTAAGTTTAGTCGTGAGATTTTGGTTTAGTTGTCGAGCATTAAACTCTTATTCTTTTAGCTGATTTTTCCCTCCAACAAGTTATAGTCGTCGAGTGGTTGTTAGTCAGGTTGGGATCTTGATGTTTCTTCGGCCTTAGGTTTGCCTATGGTTTGTTGTACGTACGCAAAGTTGCGTTACACGCCTCGTAGATTCGTCAAAAGGTAGTTGTCTCTTAGCCTTGTGTTTCGTTGTTTGGAATCAAAGGTTTGGGTTCCACTTACGAAATGCTTCCACAGTTCTTGGTTTTTATTTTCCTGTATCGACATTAAGGCTTTACCTTTTATGTTTAGAGCGTGTTAGCTCAACTGTTGACTCGCGCTATTATGCTTAACAGGTGCTTGTCCGTCTTTCTAGATTGTTCACACTGCGTGACCTTGGGATTTTGTAAGATTCGGATCGGGTAGTGATAGGTTCCCTTTCTCCTCACTATTTGGCCTATAGTGGGATATGGTCCTTGTATTAGCGCCACATATCCTGATGGCGAGCTCTCCCATTTCTTCATCCTAGGTTGGATGAAAGGCAACAAATACTCATTAAAGAAAACTGATGAGTTATTATTATTCACTAAACTGATGAGTACTCATTAAAGATTATTGTTCACGAGATCCGGCTCAGTTACAGTTGAGCTTGTGTTCAACAGCAGCGGCACAAACAAATAGACAGTCAGATATCTATATCATATTGTATATGTTTATTTACAACCACTTATGTGAAAGACAATGTGCTATGTGGTTTATATGAGATTATATGCCTTGATGACTTGGTACATATTTTATTATTGGTATACTATTATGATGTCATGAATTATATATATGCTTGAGCATTATGTCATGTCATGTAGTTGCATGTATTAGCTTACTGGGTCTTTATGACTCATCCCACGCCTTTGTTTTCTTCAGTGTGTGCAGTGAGCTCGTTAATACGTGTTGCGGCTACGGGTTCGTGGTTGATGACAGGTGGTCTTCCTGACAATAGTTTGGAGTTATTATATTTGTATTTCTTATTTTTGTGAGACACGGATGTAGTTATGTAAACTTTACTTGGGTAGATTGTGTTAGTATTTCTATTGTTGTATTATTTTGGAGCCAACTAGTATGGTCGAGCCTTTGTATCTATTTGGTAGGTTTATTTTCATTGTGTTCCCGAGCATGCTTCAACTCAAGAGTTCTAGTGTTGTTGTTGTGGTTATCTTCGACACGTTTTAGCCATTGAGATTGTTATTTAGATTCAGAGTAGTAGACTCATGTTATTAGTTGGTTTTCCCTCCGGCATGTATTAGCTGTAGAGTCATTGTTGTTCAGGTTGGAATCATGTTGTTTCGTCGGCCTTAGATTTGCCGATGGTTTGTTGCCCATGTGTGAGTGCCCCGTTCCGAACCGGTCCCGCGCCACGAAAAGGTGGGGTGGTTTCAAAACTTCGAGCGTGTGGAATACGCTCGACCTCAATTCGTGGACTCAAAATATGCATAACAGAGTTGCCATCTTTATTTTAAGGATAAACAAAGAAAAATCAAATATACCAGATTTGTAAGGGCTTGGAGGCTAAGTTACGAGTTGGGAAGGGGTTAGACACACAACTCGCCATTTCGGTCTCAAAATATATTTTTGGCTAGATATACTCTTTTTATGAATTTAACAACTTAAATAAAGTATTTAACTATATATATATATATATATATATATATATATATATATACATATGACAAGAGAAATAAAAGAAACTTATAGTAGCCTCATTTTAGAGTTGCAGATAATCCTTATGAAATTTAAGCTATAACAACGACTTATTTTAGTGCTATTTATAATAGAAAATTTACCAGCGTAACAACTTATTTTATGATATATTATTTTAATAGCACTATTTTATTAAAGAAATAATAATAACTTTAGGGTACCTACCTCTTAAAGCGTGATGGTTTTATCCCGGACCAACTCCGCTTTTGGCAAGCTTTAGATGCACTCGCTATATCCTTTAGGGAGAGGGAGTCTTTTTTGTTTGTTTTGGATTATCAAAATTCAGGCAGCGTAACTGCTTGTTTTTGTTACTTTTCGCCTCAGGATCCGGGCTGCACAACTGTTTGCGTTCGTCTGAGGTATGCTGATGTCGGGTCTGAAATCGGGCAACACAACTGCTTGTTTTTGTCTGATATTGTGTTTGGAATCGGGCAGGACAACTACTTGTTTTGGGGTTTTGAAACGGATTAAATAGGGCAAAAACCTAATCGGGTAACTAGGTTTAACTTTGGCTGGAAAGTATTAAGTGTTTAGGGGAGATTTTGGCAGCTCAACGGTGCTTTGGGATTTATCTAAGAAATAACAGCGTAACTTCTGATCGCTTTCTCCGTAAATATCTCCTTCTCAATCTCACTGTAATTTTTTTCGTCCCTTGTGCACTGGCCGAAGCCTCCTATTTATGGGCTTGCGAAAATTTAACAGCGAAGATAAGACAAATATTTTATCTTTGTGCATAAAAGTGTTATACTCTGTACTGAAAAGGTTACACCAAAGAACAATTCAGAAGCCGAAATAAACCAAAACGGGCACTGCCTACTACATGTTTGGACGCAGCGCCCATTCTTGTACTAGGCCGCTCCCATTTACTCTTTTTCTTTCATTTTTTGACACTTTACCCCTTGTTGTTCATTGTTTGTCCGTTCTTCCGTCTTTTGACACTACACCATGCGCAATGTTGTGTCATGCGCGTCGTAGAATTGTCGAGAGGTAGTCGTCTCTCAGCCTTGTGTTCTGTGGTTTGGAATTGAAGGGTTGGGTTCCACTTATGATTTGCTTCCACAGGTTTTGGTTTTTATTGTCTCATATCGCCATTATGGCTTTACATTCTTGTTAGAGCTTGTTCGGCTCGACTTTTGACTCGCGTCATTGTGCTTAGCAGTGTACTTGTCCGTCTCATTAGGTTGTTTTCATGGCACAACCTTGGGATTCTCAGATCGAGTCCGTCGGGTCGTGACAATGGTGATGTATTACATATCGATTGGTACTTTGGTTTTACTCGCGGTATTGTTGGTAATGTTGAAATGAGGGTGGGGATTGGCTGGAGGAGCGGTGGTGTTGAATATTTCCAAGTGGTTGATTGTGGGGGCACAGCTGATTTATATATTTAATGGGACATGCAGTCAAGCTTGGATCGTGGTTTAAGTTGCTTCTCTCCTTCTCCACCTCTGCTTAAATTGATGTGGCTCTGTTTAAATTTAGAAGAGGAGAAGTAAAATGCTGGAGAGAAAAAGAAAAATATTAATTATAAATGGTATTTTCGAGTTTCTCTAAATGTTTAAAGATTTACATTTAAAAAATTGGATAGATAGATGAACGTATTATATGTTGTCAAGTATAATGATTAAATTAAAAAAATGTACAGTCACCTTATTGCAAAAAGTGGAAAAGTATGGTGACCAAATTGCGATTTAAGTCTTTAAAATTTTTTTAAAAAAAAAGTGTGAATTATTTGTATAAAATAATATGGGAAAAAAGGAAACAAAATTTTGAATTCAAATTATTAGATTTTATTCTAGAATTTGTTTTATGGAATTGAGGTATTTAGATTTAAAATTTGATTCCAATTGAAATTTTAAACGTTCACAAACAATGAAATTGGTTTTGAAAGCTGCAATTCTAATTCCAAGTCATTAAATTGGTCTAGCCAAACACACCCTAATACTTAATGGAAAGCAAAGACCCCATCGATTTACTTTATTCGAATCACATATAACCATAGAAGCATATACAACACAACTCTTGCTCTACAACTTTGATGAAGCAACCTTGGCTAGAAATGAAGTTTCTCACTATAACTCTCATTACTCTTTCTAGGTTTCCATGGAGTCTCATACATTCTATATCAATGTTGGACGAAGAAGACTAAAATGAGGCAAGACTGAGTTGGGGACTCAATTGATCAATTCCCAGTTAAATGCATTTATGGAAAGTCAAGAATTCAACAAACATTGGATCAAAATTGGATCAAACGTCGATGCCAAGAAGCTACCCTCGATCAACATGGTCTAAGCTTGAGGTGTCATGCAATGTCACCTCTCATTATTGAACTGTAGCAATCCTATTGGTTGGTCAACAAGTCATACAATCAAGCTAATTAACATTTGTTAACACTAATTAATCAATATCTATACATATATAAAAGGAGAGGAGCAAGTTTTGGAAAGCTTTCGCCAAAAGTGATTTTCCAAATTTAGAAACTCTTTTAATTTATATATAATTTGCATTGGAAATTGAAAATAGAAAATGTCATTATTATGGTTGATTGGATAAATGATTCCAAAATCTCGTCACATTCTTATTTAGTATATTAAGAAAAATAAGCATAGTAGAAATATGAGAGATAACAAAACCAAGTTTTTTTGTTAATTTCTTTGCATCAATATCTAGGTTAGGAAAAATAAAGATTGAATAAAACAACGATTTTGAAACTAAATCATATACACACACTTTGAAATAAAACTAATTCACAGACAATCAATTAATAATAATAGCAAGATCTGACAACTTTTTTCTCTATTTCATCATAACCAAAGTTATTATTGTAAAAAAAATTATAAATCGAGATATGACAATTTTTTGAGACAGCTAGCTACATGTAAAAAAAATGGAAACCCGATAATTTCTGATTTTTTTAGTTACTTATACATGTTAAAAAATTCAGATATAAAAAAAAGTACTGATGATGAAATTAATCAGCATTCAGATCGAATTTGTTTGTTAGTTGAACTAAATCACCAATTAAACTTAATAAAAGAGTTTTGAAATTAAACGAGTTAAACAGAGTTTTGAAATATTTTTAGAAACATGAACATACCAACAAGTTTCCGGTAAGTCGGTGGTCATAGCCTGCTAGATTTTTTTAGGTGGTCACCTTAGGATTGACCATCGCTGCAAAAAATTCCTAAAAAAAATTGTAATGTGTGGTGAAACTAGGGTAAAAGTGTTTTCTTTTCGTTTATATACATCAACTAAAACAACGTGGTTTTATGAGTGTTTACCATTGTCATTCAAAAGTTATGCATAGCACGTTTTAAACCAAATTTTTCAATGTCTATCCATCGATCGTTTGAATTTTTGGTTCATTTTCCTTTATCAATCTCCTACATTTTATTTTCCTTGGTTATATACTATTTTAATTATTTTTTCTTTATGTCTGATTTATAAATTGAACCATAATACTTGAATTAGTTTGTAAAATTATCAATTTTGAAAATTGTAGTTTTTAAGGTTTTATGACAAAACATGTTAGTATATCACAAACAATTTGCCCTTTGTCTGATATTATATGCGCTTATCAATTTTTTAGTATTAATGTAATTTTTCTTTAAATATATTTATTTGTATATATTTTAATATCATTTTCTTAATACGGGAAGCATATCAGTGAATTTAAATTTTGTTGAGACTCCAAAATAAAGAATGAGAGAAAGTGAACCCCAATTCCATTGTTTAGAATTGTAATTGTGGACTTCAATGTAAATTTTATTATCTATATCCAGAAAAAATATTATAATTGAAATTGAACTGAAATTCTTAATATTTTTTATTCTATAAATAGATTTTTTTTCCTCCAAAGGTAAAACATTTTTAAACCTAAAAACTCTTAATTTTCATTAATTTTTTTTATTTCTATTAATGTGCTTATATGTGCAGATTTTTAATTGAACTATATATGAGAGCCAAACAAAAAATCTTAATTTTAATGTTACAAAATTATGATATTTAATTTTACACATCGAACTCATAATCTTTATGTTGCAATCATTTGTGTATTTTATCAGCACTAAAATTTTTACTATTGTATTGATATGAATATAGTTTCGTGCATCGCACAAGTGCTTTGATTATAATTTTCTGTGATTAACTTCAACTTTTACTGTACAATTTTCTATAATTTGTTTTATATGCATATTAAACTCGTAATTTTTCATATAATTATTCGGTTATATGGTTATCATTAAAATTTTATATTGTTTTATTTATATCAATATTGAATCTTACATTAAACGGTTGTTTTGTAGTATATATAAAAATAGAAGTGCATATTTTTTAGAAATTTTCCGCCAAAACTCACTTTTCAAAAATGGAATCACTTATGTTCTATTTATGTCAATTATTTATTTTTTATTTTTTTGAAATTGAATTTGAGTAATGTTATTTAATGATGTTGGTAGAAACTATTCCAATTGAGATTACTTTTTTTTATTTGGAGAATTAAATTCGAAAATGACATATAACTAATTACATACCAAAGTCATATAACTATTAAATATTACACAAAAATAAAGTAGAAATCAAATTTCTAGGCAAGCTATTCATAAGTCAGACATAGTCCATGTGCATATAACTAATTACAAACAAAATCAATATATAAAAATAATTCGTAAAAATGGTATTTATTCAAAATATGGAATAGCTTAGTATTATTATAAATAAAAAATAGGTAAATAAAAATCCTTACGATTGTTTTTAATAGATCTTGAAATACAGTTCTATAATATTAAAAACAAAAAACAAATAAAAAATACTCATGGGTCTGACTTTGTTTGTTTTTTTAGTTTGGATCCGTCTTAGTTTAAATTACCACTAGATTTTGTGTCAGAGCATGACATGGTGTCGGCGATGAAACTTATTCAATGTATGAAGCGGACGGTATGCAAATGAATTGATATATGATTGGGATTTTGTAAATATCAGATGAATGCACACTACACAACTGAAAATAATACAAAACTCAATAAACTAAACAAAAAAAATACATTTTATGATGGTATATTACAAATAAGTAAGAATATCAAGAATTTTATGTCATGTTCAAATTAGAGTGACATTTTCTCTTCTTTTTTTTTTTTTTTGTTAATTCTTTATGTAATTGAAAATTGAAATGTAATATATAAGTTATATTATTGAAAGAGATACATATTTTTTTTTATGGTTTCAATTAAATAGTCATATAAAAATTAAGATGCAATTTTTTTTAATTACATCACATTAATGAACAATACATATTCTTAAATTTCAAGCGTGAGTTAGATTTAAACGATACTTACTCGTGAATATTTTAATTGAATTACATATTCGAAATCTCTAACTGTGAATTAAATTTGAAGGTTAAAACTCAAATAATGTTGTTTTGTAACATAGTCTATTAACTTAAGTTATCAATGACACGACATTAATTGTTATAAAATTTGAGAAACCATGTTTTAAAAAGTTGAGTTCTTTCAAATAAAAATTTCGGTGGCACTCTTTTGATTCCAAGAATGTCACTTATACTATTTGATCCTAGAATTTTTTCAAATTCCAGGATAAAATATTTTTTGTTGATTATGTCTTACGCTATGTCTATGAATAAAACCATGGTAAGTCATTGTCTAATATAATACTCCATTTGAAAACATGTTTTTGGTTATCATCGGTTGCATGTAGGTCAGCTTTATCTAGAGTTACTATGTGATATTTATAGTTTCAATAATTGTACATGTTGAGCGAAAATTATTGTATATAAAAAATATTCCAAAATTTATATAGGATTTTCTATATTTAATTTTACTGTTTATTATTTATTTTTTTGTTTATTTTGTTCATATTTAAAAAATTAATTACATATTATTGAACTTTAATTTAGTATATAATTTTATACACATGTACAATCCGTGCACGGGTGCATCACTAATTATCTTAGTAATCAACATTTGTACTAATTTAGCTCAATTACAGCTAACCATAACTAATTAACCAAGTTTACACTAATTAAAACGGGTTTGGAGGACTGCAAGGGGTTAAACTGTCAACTCTTCAAACAGGGTGGTGCCAGCCGGCAGTCGCCAAGGCGGCATGTTGGAGGCATGGGGGCACCAGTTACAGATCCAAGCGCTACGGCACCAAGTGCCTAAGCCAAGAACTTTTGGGCACAAAGGCGCCTAGAAAATGGCACAACAGATGCGCCATTTGCTGGGACATTTTGAGCCATTTTTCAGTGTCATACTATGCCTTTGAACTAAAATCTAAGTTGATCAAAGACCCATTCCAGGCTCCTCTTCAATAAACCCAAAAACACAACATATCCCATGCTTTATCAACAAGAGTCACCAGAGTACTAACAACAAATGTTGAAAGAGAAGTACACTCGGGGAAAATGATACGCGATGCAGTAAGCTAAAGGCCGAGCTTAGTAGATATACGTTAACGTAGTTAATTAATTTTCAGTTTTAAAGTACAGTTACATTGTGAGCCGAACACAAAATTGTTGTATCGCTCTTAGATTTAATGGAAACTATAACGTGAGAAGGCCCAACAGTAGAAATTCATGCACACCATCTCGAACCCAGACACTATTGTGTGACAATAAAACCAAGGAACGAACGATCATTTCTTCATGTCAACCGCCACAGTTATAATACCTTTAGCTTCAAGCATATATGAACTGGTGCGAAACACACATCAATCAATCAGCTAAACCGTTGGAAGATGAAAGTTTATCGTCCATCATTCACTAAACTGGAATTCTCTACTACACGTGGGATGCAAGTTTTGGCACTGTTGCTGTGAGAGTCCTGTGTCTTGGATCTGTAAGAATTGATTGCACGTTTACGAATCCTGCTAGTTCACAGTTTTTCCAGATCAAGTAAGTAGTACTCATCCAGAAAAGGTTCTGTGCTCTTCATCAATGTAAATAGCACAGGTGACAATTCCTACAAACATATGAAACTCAAAATCAGCCCCAATATCAAGGTTTATCAATAAGGAAATTTACTATATTGGGAATCATTACCAAAGCTGTAGGAATTGTTTCCAACACATTAGGTATGGTTTTTAATGCAACTATTTCTATTAACGGAAGCTTAACAAGTGCTACATGGGCACTTGTTCGTGTAAGCCTCCTTTTTTCAAGCTCGAGCTAAGTTAGGAAGGGGCGTGCAGATTGCAGAATCTGCTTGTGTGTAATTTCCTTGCTGAAGCTTGTTCGCTGGCTACACACAAGCTTGTTACACGGGCTTGTGCCGAGTTGGAGCCAACTTGTGCTCAAGACGTGTTCAAGTCGAAACAAGCCACACTCAAGTTCTATGGAAGAATGTAAATATCATTAATTAACAAATACTAAATAGAGTTTTAGTTTTCTTTGTTTAGTAAGTAGTCAAGTTAAACACTTTACACAATGAAATACAGCTGAACTCAACCTTTGTTAAAGTTGAGGTCCGCTATAGGAATCCATTTTTTGCGGCATTTGATTTGATCGATACAAGTGCATCACACAGCGCCACTACAAGCGGTTTCCAAGCATTTAAGTAAATATTGTTAGGATTCATAGTGACCCAACAAAGCTTCACAAAGCATTACCACCATTGTCACACTACCTAATCCAACCCAAATATGAATAGACATGTATAATTTTGAATACTATTATAACATAAAGGATTAATTGCACCAAATAACTCTAGCTCAGCAGATACTGTTCACTTCTCTTAACGGATAGGGTCTCACTAGAGGCAGTATTGCTCAAGCCTCATCAGAGGCACCATTATTCTATCCGAATGGCGATATCAACCAAAAGTATAAAATATAATTCGAGTCAATTCAACCAAAATTATACAATATAATTCGAGTCAATTCAACCAAAAGTATAAGATCTAATTCCATTTCTAGTCACAGTACGTTCCTCACTATGAGAACATTACCCTCTCATGGGAGAACAAATAAAAATTAAAACAATTTCTCAAAAAAATTATAACTTTTTAAAAAAATTAAAACAAAAATTTGTTAAATATTTTTAAATAAAAAAATCGGTCATTCTCCCAACCTCATCCCCAAACCTAGAATAAAACCCCACGCTCCCTTGTCCCTTTCACCTCTCTCACTCCTATGTTTCCGAAACAGAGCAAAAACAAACATAAAAAATGAAGAAATAAAAATGTGGCAATAGAATAGCAAAGAGAATCTCTACAGCTCTCCTCCTTTCTCTTTTTTCCCCAATGAGCTACCCCCAATGAGCTACCCAGATCTCACCTATACATACAACCCACTGTATCTATACAATTTGTGCTAGTAAATGGCGTGAAATAGAGGTATTTCCATGGCTGAAATCTCTTCTCTTGGCAGTTAGCACGAGTATCACCCAACCCTAGCTAAATTCCAAGATCCAATTGCTTACATTTTCAAGATGAAGCCTGCAACAATGGCATCTGCAAAATTGTTCCCCCGTCTCCCCTCCCCCCAAGAAAACTACAACTTCCAACCTCAACAAGTCACTCTCTGCTCGCTCCCCCCGACTCCACCCTAACATTCACCAACCGCTAGCAGCATCTGCATTTGCCCCCACAAGCACCGACACGTCCAGAAACCTGTCTGGCAAAGCGGCGAGACTTACACTGTTCCCCAATTTGAAATCAAAGCTAAGGGCTTTGAAAAGACTTACTTGGAGAAGAGCTCCAAGAAGGTGTTAACGGCACTGGAAACCGAAACCTTAGAAAATTATTAATGGATTGATGGCCTTTCATTTATAGAAAAGCTTTTAGCGTGAAATGTGAATTCATAACATTCATACCCTTTTAAGAGAAGGCAATCGCGGCAAACTATGTTGCACGGATACGACGTGACACGGATACAGGGATACACGATTTTTGAAAAATGTAAGATACGAGTATGGAGGGTAATGAGTAAATATTCAAAATATAAGGACCAAAACATAAATATTCAAAATATAAGGGCTAAACTATAAATATGAAAAACTACTCTGTATAAGAATTGTTTCATTACACAATTCAACGTATTACGATTCAGGGTATAAAATAAAATAAACATATCATCTCATCGTATATGAAGAGAGAAATCAGAATCGAAGGTTCCTTCACAAAATTGCACCAGAAGAAGGAATCAAGGAAGAACGAAGAAAAACTTGAAAAAGTCGACAAGACTTAACTGCTAGAGCTTGAGACTTGACTTGAGGTCAACAGACTTGACTTCGGAGGTCGAAGGGACCAGCACAGCGTTCGCGAACCTAGGGCTTGCTTCACTTCGGTGAGATTGAGCTTCACTTCACTTCGCAAAGGGTGGCTTGGAGTCTTCGACGAGATGGAAGCGAATGAGGTCGATTTGTTGAAATCTAAAAAGGCATATATATATATGCCAAACGTGTCCGAGGTAAGTCATACGTATCCCGACTCCCCACGTTCGTCTGTCTCCAAACCTTTGCAAAATTCAAATTGCCCCAAAACGTATTTTGAGCTGTATCCCACGTATTCACATCCATATCCGAGACGATCGGATATGGAAAATGCTTACTGGGTGGCATGTCCGCAACATAGCTGGCCAAATTAGATTGGTTTAGACTTATTTATTTACCAAATAAAATAGCCAACCACCTTATTTTTCTATGTTCCCACATGAGAATAGTTGTTCTCATGGTGAGGAACCTATTTT
>CM028381.1:3123244-3227710 GCA_013146195.2 Codonopsis lanceolata | reverse complement strand
GGGCGCCCGCCTCTCAGGCGGCTGCTCGCCTGGGTTGATTTTCTCCCTGTTTCTGGAATTTTGACGACCTCTGTACATTTCAAACCCCTACTTAAACCTATCCTAAACCTCACTAACCCTTCCTACTTAAGTCCTAACATCCCTAACTTATTTTTAATGATGGATTAAAGGCTTGTTGATTATCAAACCCTATCCTAAGAATCTCAAAGAGACCCTAAGGTCTTGACACATGTCCCACTCAAACTTTTGACCACATATAAGCCCCAAATCATTTTGACCCTCATTCTCACCCTCTCTTCCAAAACGAATTTCATCTCTCTCAAGGTTCTTCCATGGCTTTCTTGAGGTCTCATCCCTGGTCTTCATCAACCATTCATCATTTGCCCAAGAGCCTTTCATTAAAGTTGTAGAGCTCGAGAAGGGGAGCATTTCCATCCGATTGGTTTCTTCTACTTCTTTCTTTGGTGAATAACTAGTAAGTTACTCTTCTTCTTCATTTTAGTTCCCATTGACCTAAGGAAACAAAGTTTATGATGTGTGAGGTCAATGGGGACACATAGTTGCTTCCTACAATTTTGAATGTATAATTTTGCTAGGAGCATGTCTAGGTTGATTCTTGCCTTTGAATGTTGAAATTACTCTTCCACTATGATTAATTGAGGTCTTGAACATGTTAGAAGTAATGTAATATGTTTGTTGATGAAAGTGAAATTATTTGGGAATGCCTAAATTATGCCTATGTGGTATGTGTAAAAGTGGTTAAGTGTTGTAACCTTATTATTGGACTACATGAAGAACATAAATTGTATTAAAATGTTTTAGGTGAATTTATGCCTTGTTGAACTTAGAAGTGACCTAAGTTGGATTATGAAGCATATAGCTTCATTTCCCCAAAATTGGGAATTTAGTGAAAAGACTCAACGAAGTTCGACTCTAGGGAAGAATTGAACTGTTAGACTCTAAATTCAATCCCTACGAAGTTTGAACGTCATTTGACTTGGTTTACTCAAGTATGAGTTTGGTTTAATTGATTATCACAAGTTGTTATGAATGATTGGTTTTGAGCAATTAATTGCCTTGATGTGTTTTCTCGGTGGTAGAGATTAACACCTTACTTTGTCTGACGAGCCGCTCATGTCGGATTCGGTCCTTAATTGGTTTAAAGTCAAGTAAATATCTACTTGTGCATTGCATCGTGATTGAGTCCACCGTGGCATAATTGGTTTGTTTATCAAAGGGGTCCGGTGAGATGCACGATGCATCGCCTCACGAATTATGGGATCGTGTCGCTATGGATCGCCACACTGGGACTTCTCACACACCTCCACCGTGGGCCGCAGGTGGGAAGTAGCCTCCCTTTGCCGTATCGCTTAAGTGCCGCATTGGCTTGCTATTGAAATCTAGTAGGTTCTCGGTATGAGTCGATGAATTCACATAACATCGATGGCACGAACCTAACTAGTAATGTAATGTGTTGCAGGGAGCTACTGGCTTGCCGCCGTGACTATCATATCCTACTTGTATGATTTACTTTACGCACTTATGTGAATAAGGTGCTAAGTGTTAAATGATGATAACATGTCATATTTGTGATAAATGTCATGCTATAATATGAACATGCATATTTTGGTAACTTACTAAGTCTTTCGACTTACTCTATTTGTTTGCTTTGTTTTCCTTAGATCAAAGCCGAGGTGACGTTCCACGCTAGATTCACGCATTCGCTTAGACGTTGTGAGCAAGGTTGCTCTTTTGGACATTAATTGGTTAATCTTGTATTTTGGAAAGGACGATGGGAAGCAAGTCATGTAGACTTAGCTTGGGTTTTTGTGTTGTAGTAACTTATTATTAATACTTGTAATCTTTTGGTATGCCGACTATAAGTCGAGCTTGTTTATATGTGTGTATGGTTCATCATAGTTTCTTCCGCTAAAGCGCGTTTAAAGTATTATTATTGTTGTTGTCTCCGGCATGTTGTGGCCGGATTGAGGTTTATTAAGCATGTGTTAATTGTAGGAGTAGTTGTTGGGTTCCTACTAACGCCGCCGATGACTTGTTTAATTCGGGTTGTTTTCCCACCAAGTGTAGCCGAGTTGTTAATTGTCAAATGTTGCGCCACGTGAATTTTAAAATCCTACTTGTGCATGCTTATGTGTTTTAACTTGATTATTTGGACGGCGCGATTCGGGATCTCGCATTGGGGTCCGGGTCGGGTCGTCACATGCCCGCATCGAGAAGCTTAAGGACTTCTTTTCTTACTGCTTCTTCCATGTGAGGGTTAAGTTTTCTTTGTCTTTCTCTAGAAGGTTTGCTACCTTATTCTAAATGTATTTTATGCATACACATAGACGGACTAATACCTTTTAAATCTGCTAAGGACCAACCTATGGCTTCTCTATGTGTCCATAAAACTTTTAATAAGCTTGCTTCATGTTCTTCTGTTAAATCTGCAGCAATTATAACAGGCAAAGTTTTACCTTCTCCTAAAAATGCATATTTTAAGTGGGGTGGTAATGGTTTTAATTCTTTTTCAGGAGGAGATTTAATAGATGGAATAAATTCAGAATTTTCAGGTTTAATTGTTTCTTCTTTAACCTCCTCAATGTTTTCTACTTTTTCATCCTCTACTTCTATTTCTTCAAAAAGGGATTTTAGAATTTCCACTTCTTCTTCATCATTATTTTCATCCTCTTCTTTTTCTATTTTATCAGAATTATTTTCTGGTTCAGACTCTTCCATATTATCATTATCTTTATTTTTAAGGGCTTCTAATCTTTCTCTCTCTTTTCTTTCATCAGTCTCTCGAAGTTCTCTTTCTAACTCATCAATGTCAAATTTTATATGAGAGAAAGTTCTATCATCATAGCTTACAAACACATCTTTCTCATAATCATCATCCTCACAATTTTCTTCAAAGGTTTGAGTTGTTAATTTTTCAATTTCATCAATTGAGAAACATACATTCATGTCACTTGGTCTATTGATTGCATCAAAACCTGAGATTTCTACAGTTTTACCTAGGACTGACATTGTGAGTTTACCATTCTTAACATTTATCATTGTATTGGCAGTGGCCATAAAAGGTCTGCCTAACAGGATATGGACTTCATTATTTGTGCATATTTTCCTTTCCATCTCTAGAACCACAAAATGAACCAGAATGATTAATTTATCAACCTGAACTAGGATGTCCTCTAATATACCCAAAGGATGTTTAACTGAACGATCAGCTAATTGTAAAGACATATTAGTGGGTTTCAGTTCTTCCAACCCCAATTGTTTATAGACTGCAAAAGACATCAAATTAATACTTGCTCCTAAATCTAACATAGCCTTCATCTTTTTAGAACTACCCAATGAAACTTGGATATTAAAGCTGCTGGATCTTTCAACTTAGAGGGAAGTTCAGGTTGTAAAACTGCACTTACGTTTTCGAAACAATTTGTGTTTTCTTAATTTTTCATTGTTTTCGAATTTGTGTTTTCTTAGAGTGAAGATCTTTGAAAAACTTAGCATAGGCTGGAATATTTTTAATAACATTAAGCAAAGGAAGGTTAACATTCACTTTGGATAACATATTATAAATTTTCGAAAATTGTTTATCCATTCTATTTTTCGTAAGTCTTCTAGGAAACATAATTGGAGGAACGTATGGTGATGGTGCCACATAAGGTTCATCTTCTTCTTGTTCTTTTTCTTGCCCCACTTCTTTTTGACTTTCTTTGTTTTGCAATTCTTTTTCTACTTCTTGATTATTTGGTTGATTATTTTCATTTTTATCCTTTTCAACTTCTTTTTCAGAATTATCTAATTTACCAGGCAGATCAGAAGATTGAATAGGATCACTTACCTCTTCTCCAATTACTCTACCACTTCGTAGAGTAGTGATAGACTTTGCTTGTTCGGTTTGACCAGGGAACTTCCCTTCTCCTCTTTTCTCGTTCATAAATTTTGCAAGTTTCTCCCTTAAACTTTCTACTTCTTCTAGCAAATATTTGTTAAGGGCAACTTGTCCTTTGTTTTCTCCATCCGATTTTGAAACTTCTTCAATTCGCAATTGACCTTGATTTGGGAATTTTTGATGTTGAAGTGGTTGAGGTTGTAGTGGTTTATTTCCTCCCCATGAAAACTTAGGATGATTCCTCCAACCAGGATTATATGTGTTTGAGTAGGGATCATTCCTTTGTCTTTGAGGGTACATGTTCATGGAATTCACCTGTTCAGAATACATAGCACTAGATGGACAAAAATTAGTAGCATTAGAATATAATCCACACATGGAACATGCTTATTGAATTAGCCAATTTTCGTCTTGAGCTTGTGTATTCATCTCTGGTTTTTCTTGAACTTGGAATAAATTTCTACTTTTACCTCTTGCACTTCTCTGTTGAGAATTTGCACTCAACATCTCAAATAATTCTTCTAGTGCAACTGGTGTCATTCTATTAATAGAACCACCGGCCGCACTATCAACCATAGTTTGTAAAGCAGGCGAAAGAGCATGATAGAATTGAAGTACTAACACATCTTGAGATAGATTATGATGAGGACACATTCAGTGTGGGTCGACTATAATCAATTATAGTTCTTTGATTTACTACTACTTCCATATTTCTTCTAGCAGATTCTTCTTCTCTTTGATTCGCATTGACCGGATGAACCGGATTTTAAGGATTTAGATTATTATTGTCCATTGGAGGATCAATCAGAGGATCCTTTTGATTCAATAGTTCTTGATTATTAGGCTGGGTTGCTAGATTATCAAGATCTTTCTGATTCTTTCCAATATTATTTATATTTTGATTTAGTTCTACCAATTTAGGATTCAAAGATCTACGACCGTGCATAAAATAAATAAAGTAATTAAAAACAACTAACTAAAGCAAATTAAAATCTTTTTGTATTTTTATTTTTATAAACACTAAAATTTTAAAAAAAAATTACGCTACCAACAAACTAACTATGCAAACTAGCTTGTCCCCGGCAACGGCGCCAAAAACTTGATCGATGTCTTATTTTAATTATTTCCTTGCAAGTGGACAAGACTATTGTAAAATAGTTTTAGGAAGCAAGGGTCGAACCACAGAGAACAAGAAGATCACAAATAGCACGATTATCAGTAGCAAATTATTAAACTAAGGGGGGTTTATATTGATTTTATTCAAAACTAACTATTATTCTAAAGTTAACTAATTTAGCAGTAATTACAGATTATGAAGATCTTATTGTGGAGGGAAATCTAGGATTAAGGTTTCACTTGTATATCCTCTATGGCTTATTTTGATAAAGTATCATTCAATTTCTTGGATTCGTTCACAAAATATAGTTATAGCCTGTCGAATTACCATTCAGTCTCCATCTCCAAATAATTCATCCATTCTATATCCTAGGCACAAGAACATATGATCCTAACTGTCACTTAGGTCATATATGAAACCTAACCCTAACTTATCACTCTCGTGCATCGATAGGTTCAATTTATCATGATGGTGAGCCAGTGTACGACATATGTACATTGATCATGCAGTTATCCGCACCTCTAGGCCTTTATTATTCACAATTATATTCATTTGTTCAAAGTGAAATAATAGAGGGATTGATAATCACCACAATCAACAAGAATTGAATGAATAAAAATATAATTAAAGCACATATTCGATAAAAGTTACCTCCCAACTCCTAGATTAATGGATGTTTAGTTCATCCTCAAAGATGAACAACACATGGAGATGATTGAATACATGGATCGATCATCAAAACTATAATTACAATAACTAAATTATGTTATACACTCTAAATTCTATGCTAGAACTATCAAAAACTACTTCTTCGTCGTCCTTGAGCTCTGGCTACCGTCCTTTATTTATACCAAGGAGGTGTAGGGGGTTTAGGAATTTTAGTCTGGCTTGAAAACCTCCGAAAGTCGATTTTGCCTACCTTATGGCTGCAAGGTCATTACCCCCTTGCGTCCGCAAGGGTCTTTAATAATCCGGGCCTGATCTTCTGACTTACTTCCTACCTTGCGGAGGCAAGGTAAAAATACCTTGCGGCCGCAAGGTCTTCAGACTTCACTTTTGCCGATTCTTCTTCAATTTACACTTTGGCCCCTTCTTGGAATATTCACCAAAAAGCCTTATAGTATATATAATTTCACTTGAAACCCTGAAATTCATAAAACAACTAAAAAACATACATCAGTAGCCAAAAGCCTCGTGGAATCGCTACATTTAAGTTATAAAAGTACCCGAAATCGACGTATAAAATACATCGATCAATATGCATATTGAAACGTCATGTGTATGTGTAGTATGTATGCGTGTGCAGATGTATATGATGCGATGCATATGTATGTGATGTGACGCATATGTATGTGATGGTCGGACCTACCGGGATAGACTACCTACGTATCCTTTTTAGGAATCAGACCAATCGTAGCTCGTCTGCGGTCTATTGTTCCTATGACTTTAACCTAGTAAACACGATGCTGGAATGTCTATGTTCCTAGGGGTGGATCTAATAAATACGATGTTGGAAATGTTCACGTTCCTAGGGGTGGACCTAGTAAACATGATGTTGGAAAGTCCCTGTTCCTAGGGGTGGACCTAGTAAACATGATGATGGAAAGTATAAAAGCATATAAGCACGAAAGCATGTATTTGAATATGGAAAGGTATGTATATGGGAAGTATGCATGTATTAGAGCAGGGGTGGACACACGGCTGCCGAATTGGATACAAGTGAAACCATTTGCAATTTTTTTTTTTAACTTTCACCTTGTAAAACGACATCGTTTTACAAGGTGAACCACCTATCAAAATTAACGTGACCCACCTTTCAATCTATCATTATCAACACAACCCCTAACTCAAAAGAAAGAGAGGGAGACTTCGAGTTCGCCACTGACCAGTGACGAGTGACTACATGTGTGAGTTCGAGATTTTGAGTTGGGGGCCTTGGGGTCGTTGCCCGTCACCGACTTCCTTCCTTGACGAGTGCCGACGTTGCCGTGCCTTGCCGACTTGCCAGTTGCCACCGTGCGCGCTGCCTTTGCCGTCAAACTGAGGGAGACTGAGTCAGAGTGAAAAATTGGGAAGCCTCAAGCCTGAACTGGAATGGAGTGGAGTTTTGGCCTTTGGGAATTGGGATTTGGGATTTTATAATTGTTTTGTGTGTTCTGCTCTGTTGACAATGAACTCCACTAACTACAAGGACCAAGGTAATGTATCTATTTGACTATTTCTATTTTCTAATCTATTTAATTTTTAATTTTTCTTTATCTTTTATTTTAATAGTATTCATTAATCATGATCATAAAATATTTTTGGTTTGAAACTTTGAATCATTGAATATTCGAATGTTTGATGTCTAAAATTAGGGCTTTTTTATTTGGTTGGTTGAAAACTTGGAATTATGGCTTTTTTATATTTTCAAAATTAGGGCATTTTTTATTTACATATTTACTTGGGTGCAAATTGTGAATTTGTTGTTTGGGGATTTGTTTGGTTTAATGGTTTTTGAGCTATTGACATAGTGTTACATGTTACTTGTTTAGTTGTTTAAATTGTAATCTTCAAATTATGAATTTTGGTTTTTGTCTCTTCAACAGGGTTATAGGTGTTTTGACTATTGAAGGAATATAAAAAGATTTTTTAAACGAAAATTGACAGAAATTGGAATTGGTGGTTCTAGTGGTGCATCTTCTAGTACTCAACCGTCTGTTCCCATAACTTCAACTACGAAAGATTTTGTTGATTTGAATAGTCTTCCTTCAGATCCTGCAAAAAGGAAAAAGATATCTGAATTTCACCCAAACCAAGTTGATGAAATTAGAAGAGCTTATCTGTTAAAGGGGCCTTGTCAACCCCGTGGCCATGATTTCCCTCAGAAAATGATAGGAAATAAAATGCGTCGTTTTAATCCTGATTGGTTTGATCAGTATGCTAATTGGTTAGAGTATAGTATAAAAGAAGATAAAGCATATTGCTTGTGTTGTTATTTGTTTAGAGATCAAATCAATAATCAAGGTGGTGGGGCATTTATAACTGAAGGTTTTTTTGCTTGGAATAAAAAGGTTAGGTTGGATTTCCATGTTGGTGCGGTTAATACTGCTCATTATGTGTGTTTAAAGAAGTGTGAGGATCTAATGAGACAAAGTCAATTTATTGCAGTTGCTCTTCATAGACAATAGACATTGAGAAAATTGAGTACCATAATCGATTAAATGCTTCAATTGATTCTTGTAGATTTTTGTTGCACCAAGGGATGACTTTTTGTGGACATGATGAGAGTGATGGTTCTTTAAATAGGGGGAATTTTCTTGAATTGATGAAACATATGAATCTTCATGGCTAGAGTATTTATAAAAATCTTCCCCCAAAAAATTGCCAAATGGTTGCTCCCAGCATTCAAAAAGATATATTGTTAATTGTTTTGCAAAAGAGACAGTCCAAAAGATAATTGGAGAATTTAAAGATGCTTTTTTTTTCTTTGATGGTGGATGAGTCTAGTGATGTATCAGACAAAGAGCAAATGGGTGTGGTTTTGCGATTTGTTGATTCTCGTGGGATTGTGAAAGAGAGATTTATTTGTGTTGTCTATGTGATGGAGACTTCTGCTTTGCCTTTAAAATCTGCTATTGATAAATTGTTAGCTAATAATGGTTTGAGCTTGATGAAAATTCGGGGTCAAGGCTATGATGGGGTCAGCAATATGAATGGTGAATTCAATGGGTTGAAGACTTTGATTTTGAATGAAAATCTGTCTGCATTTTATGTTCATTGTTTTGCCCATCAACTTCAATTAGCTCTTGTTGGTGTGGCTAGAAAACATGAGGATACTACAAACTTTTTTAGTATGATTTCCACCTTAATGAATGTTGTTGGAGCCTCTTGTAAGCGTAAAGACATGATTCGACAAAAACAAGCAGAAAAAGTGGCATAAGGAATTAATTGCGGTTTAATTAAGATAGGGAAGGGATTAAATCAAGAGTTAAGTCTTCAGAGGGCTGCAGATACACGTTGGGGGTCTCATCATAAATCATTGTTGAACTTAGTTGCTTTGTTTTCTTCTGTTCGTGAAGTTCTCAAAGTTGTTTCATGTGATGGTACTGATGCATTGAAAAGAGCTCAAGCAAGGGGTTTATTGGGATATTTAGAATCATTTGATTCTGTTTTTCATTTACAATTGATGTTGCTTATATTTGGGTTCACACATGATTTGTCATTGGCTTTGCAAAGGAAAGATGGAGATATTGTGAATGTTATGTCACTTGTTAAAATAACTAGGATGCGATTGCAAGCGGTAAGAGATGATGGATGGGAATCTCTTCTAGGTGACATCAATGCATTTTGCAATGAAAATAAGATTGATTGTTTGGATATGAATGTTGAATATGTTGATGCTCACAGACCTTGACATAGAAGACACATTACTAACGATTTTCATTATCGTGTTGAATGTTTTTATGCCATTATGGATAAGCAACTTTTCAAGATTAATGATCGATTCAATGAGGTCAATTTTGAGTTGCTTCTTTGTGTTTCTAGTTTGAATCCAATTAATGATTTTCGTGATTTTAATACAGCAGCATTGATAAGAATGACTCAATTTTATCCTCATGACTTCTCAATATTTAAGTGTATGACTATTAAGAATCAACTTGAGACATATATTATGGATGTGCGAACAGATGACAAATTCAGTCAATTGAAGGGGATTGGTGATCTATCTGTATTGCTAGTTCAAACAAATAAATATTTGTCGTACCCGTTGGTGTATCGGCTTTTGAAGTTAGCGTTGCTTTTGCCTGTAGCAACAGCAAGTGTAGAAAGATGTTTCTCAGCAATGAATATTGTCAAGACGGATTTGCGAAATTGAATGTGCGATCAAATTTTAAGTGACTCTCTTGTATGTTATATTGAAAAAGAGTTGTTTAATAGCGTTACAAATGATGATGTAATTAAACGTTTTCATAGTATGAAAACACGTAGGGAACAATTGTAATTTCTAATGTTTTTATGTAATAGTTATAATTGTGAATCCACTTTAAAATTTTCCTGGATTCGCCACTGTATGAGAGAATGTATGTATAAGGAAAAATATGTTTGCGAAACATGTAAGCATATAAGCATGTTGGCATAAAAGCAGGGAAATGTGTAAGCAAATGTAAGCATGGAAGCATGTGAGCATGTAAGGCATGCAAGCAAATGTAAGCCTGGAAACATGTGAGCATGTAAGACGTTCAATCATTTTATGTGGAAACATGTAAACATTATATCATGGAATGCATGCATATATCTTAATAGGGAAGGCCTGCAAGCATATTGAAAACGTAAATAATAGCTGCTTGAATTACGCTTGAATTAAATTTTTCTTAAAATCATTATGCTCTTACTTAGCTTGTTAAGTTTATAATCTATCTGCTTAAGGAATATTTGGTCAGCTTGTAGTATAGTATTATCAGTTACCTAGAAGCTGTTGACCCATGCTTTAAGTGTCAGTTTTTTTTTTACCTTTTATGCTTAAACATTTTTGGTACTAACACTTACATATTTTGTGCTGCTTTAGATCTTATTGTTCTTTATCTCCCACACAGGATCCCAATGATCTTGCGAGAAGATACCTTCAAATTATTGGCACATTTCAAATTTAAATGTGTTTCTAACGGACTGCACTTCAAGTTCTTCTATATATATATATATCTACATGAACCTTTTAAAGATATACTGAAGCATTCATACTCTCTCAAGAAGAATTCTTTTTGAAGTGCCTCAGCCAAAACATTAGCCAGATAACCTTTGATTTCTATTCTTTTCTAGTTCATTGTTTTTGACAATCATTATTAAGACATTCCTTACTTCTTTCATATTCTTTAAGGAATCTGTTGATTGTCCCATGAGTGTGATTGCTTCTCAATCATACTCCATAAACACCGGCCTTTGTTGTACACTGATCCATTAGTAATCATCTAGATTATTAATAATATTAGTGCACTTCAAAAATCCAAGTTTGATCAACTTGGTAGTGGACGTAGAAATTTATACTATGAACCACTTCAACTACTTTGTTTTTACTCATCAGCTCTTACAAACTCTTCTAATACTTAGCGGTTTTAATCTACTTAAGTGTCAGCTAGTTCTTTACATAAATTGTTTACTTACTTGTTTTATAAATTGTCTTTCACTACTTTCCTCATAACTTGTGATCTCTATTAAAACACCAGCTGACCAATTTTATTCTTCCAGCTGACAGCATCAGTTACTCAAATGTATCAGCCAGCTGACACTATATCAGTTGACTGACAAAAGTTAAATTCCACTGCAACTTTTGAAGTTTTTCAAAACTACTCTCAAAGTTTTTAAAAGGCTAATCACCCCCCCCCCTCTAGCCTTGTTTGTTGCCAACTAGACTTACAATTGGTATCAAAGCTTGAATTTTTGAAAATTATTATTTTCCAAGTTTAAAAACTTGAAAGCTCGATCATGGCAACTACAAAAGCTTTTCAATCAAACAATGTTACTCAAGTACCCATTTTCGATGAAGATCACTTTGATATTTGCAAAGAAAGAATTACAAGATATATGAATAATATTGATAAACGATTAATGGAATGTATAAGAGGTGGTCCTATGCAACCTATAAAAATCAATACTAAAGTTGGTAAATCTTCTAATGCAGATGAAGACACCATAAATCCTCTTTCTCCTGTTATTGAAGAGTATGTCGTCAAACCTCAATTTGAATGGGCTAAGGAAGATAAAATAGCGGATGGATTGGATGCTAGAGCTGTTCGCATTCTATCAAGTGAGATGAAAACTACAAACAAATATATGACTGTGTTACTACCAAGGAAATATGGGATGCTCTTGTTGAATACGTCGAAGGAGATTGTTGGTCCCAAATAGGCTCAATTTAGGCTAGAAGGGGGGGGTGAATAGCTTAGTTGTACTTTTAAAAATACTTTAAAGTTATTTTCAAAGTGTTTTCTTATTTTGAAAATAACTAACTCTTAAGAAGAGTTAGAGCAGTGGAATAAATAAGAGAAGATAAAGCAGTTGGGAAAGTTGCTACTAGCAATGATGTAGAAGTGGTTCGTACTTAGAAAAGTATTACGTCCACTACCAAAGTGGTTAGCTTTGGATTTTAAAAGGGTGCACTTGTTTATCCACTAGGTGAGAAAGTAAGATCTCTAATGGATCGTGTACAAAATAGTTTTTCAACCAAATGTTTAATGATGAGAGAAACAATCAATGAATAATTTCTCTCTCAAATGCTAAAGTAAAGAACAGTTAATTTCAAACTAGAAGAAGCTTTAATGAGTCGTGACTGGTGGATCTGCAGCTTCAAGAAGTTTGTTGAAGTGTTAGTTCTTGTCCTTTGATTTCTTGAATGCTTTAAGTATTGAAGATAAAGCTTGAGTATTGATTGCGTAAGAGATGTATATTGTTCAGATCTTCAATGCTTGAATATATACCAAGGGAGATCTTCAGGACCATTGGGTTTAGATGGGGAGGTTGTATCCAACGTTATAACGCATTGAATGTATTTTAGTGCTTTCTAGGATGAGTGTATCAAGACAGTCATCAGAGATGCAGTGTTGTAGGAGCAGACATACCAAACAGAGTAATGTTGCAACTTGTAGGCGTTACAGCTTAAAAGTCTTATGTGGCACCCCGACCCAGATTCCAAAGCGAAACCCCAAGTCGGATCGCCCAAATATAAACAAGTAAGCATGCGCAAGTAGGAATATAAAATTTCACGTGGCGCAACATCGCATATAATTAGCAACTCGGCTACACTTGGCCGGAAAATAACAGAAAATAAACAAATCTTCGGCGACGTTACAGCCGGAACCCAACAACTACTCCTATAATTATAACACATGCATATAATAACCTCTGTAAGACCCCGAACCTTCGTGTATTTGACTTTCTCATTTTGCTTGTCGTTTAACCGTGACCTCACTTACTAAACTTGATGAAAGAACCTTGATTTGTGTAGGTAGGCTATTTAGAAGCCAATACCTTAATTCCATATGTTCCATAGACTTTAACTAGTTAAAGTTACAAGTCGTATACCGACGCTGTTCGTTACTTGACTCGGTTGATAGTTTTCTCGCGTAGTGTGAAAACCCAAACCCCATTTCATGTTTGTCATCAATATAACATGTTTGTAGTAGGTCTTGACATGTTAGAGACTTCATTTTATTCCTATCATGTGTTGCATTGAGTTGGTTGAGATCATATTAGAGTGTTGATCTTCCATGCGTTGCATGCCTTGTTGTTGGTGTTTCAAGTGTTTATCTTAACATGATAGCACCTAAATAAGTCTCATTGGAGTCTTAGTACCTTGCATATAAGATTTACAATGTTCATCTTAGTTGTTGTATGCTTGGTTGAGAGTTTAGAAGCATTGTTGCTTCGTTTGAGCCTTAGGGTTTCTCGGGATTGCCTTCGTTGCTTGTATTGTTTGTGTTTTCAACTTGCGAAAAGTTCATTTGAGTTCTAAACCAAGTGTACTAGTATTTCCCATGCTTGCATAATCATTGTTCATAGACTTGTTGCATTTGGAAATAAGATGACCAACATATTACTTCACAGATTCAGTCCGGTTTTGGGTAAACTTCGGGAAACTTCTGGTACCAATCTACTAGAGAGAATTTTCTAAAAAATTAGTATCTTTTACCTGCATATGTTAGGATACTCCCTGTAAATTTTGGCAATTTTTCAAGTTTTCTAAGTACCTCATTTAGGTCTTGACTTACGGCTGTGCCAGAATTCTATTTTCAGGAAATCGGCTTCGGTACTTGATTTTGTTGTAACTTTATTTTGATGAATATAAGTCCAAATTGAGTAATTTAAAATTCTAAAATATATTTGAATGAGTATAATTTCAGAAAAATTAAAAATCACCTCATTTGGAGTTGTGAGCGATTTATGGTCGATTTTACAAGATCGACTGTCCAGTAACAACAATCTGGAAATTGGCCATGAATAGTTGAAGCGCTTGCATTGGACAAACACAATGCGACCGCATTGTGCCAGATTCAGGTTTGTGACATTTTTGAGTGGTTTTTGGTTGTTGACCCAAGTGCCCTTGCCCTTGGCCGACCTTAGTGGCTTAAAGCCCTCTTTGTTGACTCTTCTACACCCCCTTTAAGCCCTTGGATCATTCTTTATCAATGGCTTGCAAGCCATAGCCAATAAAAAGCCATTTAACCCCTTCACTTGGATTGGGGTTTAGTCGGCAAGTATATAAACATAATTTGAACCATTCCAGCCATTTTTGATCAACAAGAACCAGAGAATCAGTGCTTGAGGCTCCATTTTCGTCCAAGGAGGAAACCCTAGCTTGAGAGACCATTTCCCGGAGTTCCGGTGGTCTGATCGTCGATCCGAGACCGCCAAATCGAAGCCCTTGATCTTCTCTACAACAATCCTTGCTTTGATCATCCTTTCCTCCATTAATCTTAGGACTAAGGTACGTTGACAATTCCCTGAGATTTTCATGTTCAATAAAATAGCATGACCCCTTCATTATAGTTGTTCTATTAATGATTGTGAACACATTTTGTGAAGAGAAATCCTCCAATTCAACCTTTGAAACATGTGTAGGATTTTATGAATTCTCTATGAAGTTGTGATTTTGACATTTTGTAAAGCATGAATGTTGTTTATAATGAGCTTAGGAATAACTCTTGTGAAGGAATATGTTTCAATTCAAGGTTTAACAAAATCACCGAAACTAGGGTTTGAAACTCGGGATTGTGTTTAAGGCTAGTTTAAGATCATGAACGGCCTAGTTATCGAGTTCTAAATGAAAGGAGAACTTAGGAAAGGGCAATGTGATGCATATAGTATCAATGCTCAACTTGGTTGAATTTTAGTAAAACTCATCGGAGTTGAGATTAGGGAGTTATTGAACAATACCGACTCCACATTCAATCCCTACGACGTTTGTAGTGAGTTATACTAATATATTAGCTTACGTGACTTTGGGATGGATTGAAGGGCATGTTTGATATGAGTGATTATAAGACTCAATCGAGTTCTTATGTGGTTTATGTGATTGTGTGAAGCAAATGCACAATTGAGAGCATGTTGTAGAATGATGTATCTACTTGACAGGTTGAATTCGCTCTTGTCGAATTCCTACTTGATTCTTTAATGAGTAAAAACACCTACTTGTTGAATAATGAATTTGAGGACTATTCTATGAGAAGATTTGGATTGGGGCTTTCTTAGTACTCTATACATGGAGTCTACTTGTATAAGTCGCTAGGATGACCATGTTGTTATCTAAGACTCACCGGTATGGTTTGACCTTACGGGTTATTACCGCTCTAGTGTTGCTTAAGTCTTTGACTACCATCGACTTTTGTGTTATTGAATGAGTTACTACTCTAGGAAGAGTTTAGTAAATGGCTTCATGATCCGAGACTAACGGAGTAGTCTTGGATAGTACTTAATGGACTAATGGTTAAGTTGTGACTCTGTTGAATTTCATAGGTGAATATGGAATACTGTGTATATTTTATATTATGACTAAATGCATGATTTCCTACCTTGTCAAGAATTGATTCTTCTATGTGTTTCTATGATATGACTTATGAGCATATTGAATGTATTTGCCTTCGTGCACGATCGTTCTCTACGATTAATGAATTGTGGTGAACTTGGATTCTACTATTAAGTGGAATTATGAATCAAAATTGAACTAAGCTTGATTTCACAATAATCAACTTGGGCTTCCCTTATATAATTGACTTGGGACTTGAACTAAGATTTCCTAAATGGAATGAGAACCTTGCTATGCCTCAAACGAGAACATAGAAAAAAGTCTTGGAACACATATAGTGTTCAAACTCTATTTGGTTGGAATTGTAGTAAAGACTCAACGAGTCGAAGTTAAGGAACAATTGAACCTTACGAGGATCGTGGTGAGATCCTATGATAATTATATTCCATTTGACTAGATTACTAGCTTTTGGGACTTGAATCGAAGAGAGTGAACAACTTGACACTTATGATTTAGAGACTCAAATGAGCTCCTATTATGGTTTTGTGATTATTGTAACAATGTGCATAATCGTATGAGTTTAGTAGATCATTATATCTACTTGAGAATTAGCAAGTAAACATCTACTTGTGCATTGCATATAAGTCCAGCTGGAATTACTTGAGTTTTCATGATGATGGTGGGACGATGCATTGTCTTCACGAATTATGGGATTCGTGGTTGCAATGTATCGCCGCACGCCGATTCGGATTCGTTTCACACACACCTCCACCGCTAGCTACGGGGGAAGTAGCCCCTTTGTCGTAACCAATTGAGCACATTGGCTAGTGCTATTTTCCCGAGTAGTAGAACTCGGAGAGAGAGTGCTCGGTACTTTGATACCGAACACGGATATCACCGCACGATATGATTAATGCTTGTGATTGCAGGAGCAATACGACGAAAGTGATTTGGTATCTTCTCTATCCTTTATGTGGCTTACTATGGGCACTTATGTGATAACAAAGTGTTAGTTGAACATGAGATCTTATTGACCATGTTTGTATTGGCTGATGATATATGAGAGATTTGATATGTATATATAGATATATGCATACTTGTATATGAGATATATATGAAAGACTTGATGTGTATATATATATAGATATGCACACTTATGCATGATGATTTTATGGGAGATTTGATATGTATATTTAGAGATATACATACTGATATAGGTGTATATATATAAACATGCACCCTTACACGTGGTAACAGTGTGAATAGCTTGATTCGTATATATAATGATATGTATACTTGCATATGATGTTTTGTGGGAACTACCTTCTAATTCATTTTATTTGTGTGTGAACAGGGAATTACACCCTGGTTCATTTGGACGGTTTAGTAAGTAAGAAGGAGTGGATATCTTGAGGAGTATCGAAACGATACGACGCCTCTTCACGGGTTTTTCTGTCATTTATAAATGACACCATGGATATGTTTATGTTACATAATTATATGTTGCATATATATTGTGGTAGCGCATCGGGTCATTATGACTCATCCCGCACTTGTTTTTAGTTGCGAATCGATCGCCGCACCGAGGTCGAGTAGATCGTGATAGCATGGCGCACCGGTCGATAGACCGAGGTTAGATCGTGTGGTTCGTGGTTGTAGCACTTTTTCGAGTAGCAGCTTGTGGAGTCTTGTTCCCTTTTTAGCATTGTCTTTGATTCCATGTACTTTGCTATTCTTGCGAGATCGAAATTTTGTAAAGTTATTTAGACTTTACAGTCGGGTAGAATACTTGGGTATTTGTATTGATTATTTCTTGGGCCGACGTGTTGTGTCGTGCCTTGTTTGTGGTTTTAGTATTTATTCCAGTTGTCTCCCGGGCACGCAGTAGCTTTGGGAAATTTCCTTATTCTAATTTTTATAGTTGTTGGTTGACCCCGGTATGCTTTAGCCGTTGGGTATTTGTTATATCAGGTTGGTTCTTTGTTGAAACGCCGGCTTGAAGTGCCAATGGTTTGATTAGCGTCTGCAATGTTGCGGCACGCGAGTTTTGTTTTTCCTCCTTTGAGAGATAATGTCTCTCTTGGTTTCATTGTCGCTGGTTTCGAGCTTCATAGCTTGGGACTTCTTTCTTATATTGCTTCCGTTGATTCGATTTTTGAAATACCGTATTTTAGTGCGGTGTTATGTTCATGTTTAGAGCGAGTTTGCTCGACTGTTTGACTCGCACTACTGTTTATCAAGTGCTTGTCCTCTTATTAAGTTAGTTCCAGCGGCACGACCTTGGGATTTCGTGTTGGAATCCGGGTCGGGTCGTTACAACCTCAACGGCCACAACATGCCGGAGACAACAACAACAATACTACTTAAAGGAGTAATAAGTGGAATAAGCTGTAGTGAACCATAATATATAAACAAGCTCAACATAGAAGTCGGCGTACAAAAGATTATAAATCTAGAATATTCAAGTTGTACAACAACATAAAACCCAAGTCAAGTTTAAGTGACTTGCTTCCCATCGTCCTTGCCAAAATAAAAGACAAACTACACAAGTCTCAAACGAGCAACCTCCAAGCTTACGGCTATCTAGCTCGGACACGGCGAATCTAACGAGGACCTTCTCCTTGGCTCGGATCTAAGGAAAACAAAACAAACAAATAGGGTAAGTCATAAAGACTTAGTAAGTTACTAAAAATACATGTTCATGTCATAGCATAGCATTTATCATGATTATTGTATATGTTCATCATATAGCACTTAGCACATTATTCACGTAAGTGCGGGAAATAAATCATACAAGTAGGATATGATATAGGCACGGCCGCTACGTAGCTCCTGCAATAAATTGTGTTAACTGGCTCGTGTCATCGATGTTTTATGAATTCATCGACTAGTATCGAGAACCACCTCGATTTAATTAGCAAGCCAATGCGGCACGTATTGATACGGCAAAGGGGCTACTTCCCCACTGCGGCCCATAGTGGAGGCGTGTGTGTGGTCCCAGGTGCGGCGATCCATAGCGAACACGAATCTCACAATTCGTGAAGGCGATGTATCGTCCCACCCTGACGTATAAAACAAACCAAATAATGCCAGCTGGACTCAATGTGATGCACAAGTAGATATTTACTCGTCATAAACAAATAAGGATCGAATTCGACAAGAGCGAACTCATCCGATCAAGTAGGCTACTAATCTCTACCATAAATCATGTCAAGGCAATTAATTGCTCATAACCCAATGATCACAACAAAACTTGATTGCACACAAATAGGCTTAACTTATATTGAATAAACTTAATCAAATGGTGTCCAAACTTCGTAGGGATTGAAAGTGGTGTTCAACGTGTTCAAAACTTCCCTAGAGTCGACTCTGTTGAGTCTTTACTACACATTACCAATTTTTGGGATTTGAAGCTATGTGCTTCTCAAACCATCCTAAGGGCATTACTAAGTCCAACTAGGTTATGAGTACACCAAAATACCACAATGTAGTTTACATTCAACATAGAGTCCAATTAAAGGATAGAACACATAACAACATACCAACATATCATGTAGGCTATAATCAGGGTACTTTCATTTGGCACCATTTCAAGAAACTCATATAAATAATGCTTCTAACATGTTCATAATCCTAAATATACAAGATGAAAGGGTATAACAATCTTTCATAATCATAAAATCATCCTACACATGATTCTAACAAATTCACATTTCCAAATCACAAGATGAAGGCATGTAAAGCAAGTATGTGTACTCATTGACCTCAAAAATCATAGGCTTTATTTTCCTTAGGGTCAATGAGAACTAAAACCAAGAAGAAGAAGAGTAACTTACTTGTAAACTACACACAAGAAACCAAATGGAAAGATTAATCGATTGGAAATGTTCTACTCTTCAAGCTCTTCACTTCTATGGAGTTTATTTGAGCAATGGAGGAAGGAACCATGTAGGACCAAGGAAGAAGCTTCAAGAACACATGGAGAAGCTTTGGATAAGATGAATCCCGTTTTTGGAGAGTGGGGGAGGGAAATGAAGTCAAAACTTCTGATTTGTGGTGTTTAAAGGTAGGAAAAGTGAGTGGGACAAGTGTCACTATGTTGTGGTCCTTTAAAAATCTGATTTGGGCTTGTTAATCCAACTAAAGCACTCACTTAATCACACTTAAAACAAGTTAATGATGTTAGGTTATAAGTAATGAGGGTTAGGGAGGTTTAGGTGAGGTTTAGGAAGGGTTTGGATAGGGGTTTAAGTGCACAATTCGTCAAACAGCAAAACATAGAGATTATGCCTCGGGGGACCATGCGGTCGCATGGCCCCATAGCATGCGGCCGCATGCTAGCTGCTTCTCCAACATCTCAATTTCTGGTTACCTTGCGAAGGCAAGGCCATTCCCCCTTGCGGCCGCAAGCCCGACAGATCCAAAATGGCTTGAAAAACAACCTAAAAGACCCCCAAACACTTAGCCAAATCAATGAGGCTTCAAACCTCAACAAAAATGAGTCTAAAACTCATCACAAACACCCTCAAGCAACACCCGAACAATCCAAACGAAGGAGGGAAAGAAGGAGAACTAAACGGGCGATTCAACCGACGATTTGACAAACATGCAAATGAGATTCTAAGCATATTAAGAGTATTATGAATGACTTATAAATGATTCTAACACATATATAAACTAAGTAAACATGCTCATGAACTTCAAGAATGCATGAAGGCAAGCACACAATGCTCATGCAAGAATCCGGGGTGTTATATCTTCTTAGCCAAAAGAGGTAATGTCTTCAGACTTCATGATTTAGACAATAGTGTGGATAGATTGTCTGTACAGCTGTTTGGAGTCAGATAGGGACATGGTTGACTTCATTAGAGGGAAATCTGATGAAACTAATTTGAATATTATTTGACTAAATATTAAAAATATCTAGATCAAATAATACATAATCTAAATCCACGTGTTTCGCTGAGCTTTGTTCTTGAGCTGAGCAGACTTGGAAGTCTGTTGGTGAGATGTGCTTTCAAGGCTGTTGTTGAAGCCTGCTGGTCCGCGCCTTTGGAGAAACTAACATTAAACTATTCTATTACAACCTTGATTCTAAAGACAGTTGCCACACTAACCGGTACAAAGACCTTTTAACCATTGTGCAATAGAATTAGATGATGACTCAACCAAATCTAGAACCTATGAGGGTCAACAGATATCAAAACACCAAGGACAACAAACTCTATGACTGCATACAAGAGTTTGATAGCTTCAAAAAGGATCCAAAAGAATCATTGAAGAATGCTTATGATAGATTTCTTGAGGTAAGTAATATATGTTCTTCCCTTGGTAAAGGTTACAGCATGAAAGATTTAAATATGCGTTTTCTTAGTAGCTTGGGAAGTAGATGGCATGTTAAGGTTACTACCATAAAGGAAGCAAGAGATTTGAACAAGACTCATATACGTAGTTTTGTTGCTAGTCTAAAAATTTATGAAAATGAAGTTCTCAAAACTTAAGAAATTGAGAAAAAATTTAAAGGCATCTCTCTACAAGCTCAAGAAGAGACACCAAAAACTTATACATCTCTATCAGATGATGACTTTGATGAAGATGAATTTGCTGCATTTGCAAGAAAACTCAGAAAGTTTAAATCTTTCAAAAAGAACTTCCAAAAACCTTCTACAAACTTTCAAAGATCTTCCTCAAATCTTCAAAAACCTTCCTCAAGTTTTTAAAGACCTTCTTTTCAAACTTTCAAAAGCCTTACTTCAAAAGCAATGAAGATAAGGATGAGAAAGAAAAATTGTTATGCTTCAATTGTAGAAAACTTGGTCATTTTGCTTTAAATTGTCCATCTATCAAAAATGAATATTACAAAAGAGCTCCCAGAAATTTTGAAAAACAAAAATGTCTAGTTGCTGAAGAACAAAACCTTGCAACATGGATTGAGACTGATTCTGAAGATGAATCTGCTGATTTTGTGCAAGAAGCAAACCTTTGTCTTGTTGCAGAATCAGTTGTGTATGATTCAGAAAACGATTCTCCTAGTCCAAATCATTCAAATGAGTCTGATGATGAGCTCCCAAGCTCACCTATTAAAAACCCTAAGCTGGCAAAGGTCATCAAAACTTGATCAGTTTGTAGTTAAGAAAATAGGAAATGGTTTTATGGACAAGAGATCATAAGTCAACCCGAAAGAAAAGTCAAGTCAACCTCTCCAAGGACTGCTGACATTAAAACAAGTAAAATGTCAAAAAAGGCAGAAGGAGAAGTCTACTGACATAAGTGTTGATGATCTACTGGAACAAATACAAGAAATGTATTCCAAATTTGAAACACTTAAAAGAATTCATATTTCTTTATCCGGTGACTTCAAACAAATTTCATGAAAACTATGAGCTTCAAAAGATCAATGAGCTTTATAAAGTATATCAAAATGAAATGCTGCAACTTAAAAGCATCAATGAAAAACATGAGATTCAAGCAAAAATCTCAGATGCCCAGATTGCTGACCTTGTAGAAAGGAATCTTCGACTGACCAATGTTGTTGATACCTATTCTGCTATTCAAAGTCAAAAGCTGTTGTAGAGACCATCATTAGTCAATAAAAGGATCATGAAGACCAACATGGTTTTGGATATTCAAAAGATGATGGAAACTATGAAATTAGACAGTCAAATGGTGAACCCAAGATTCTGCTCAAAAAGAATAAGGGATTACCTTTTAATGTTGTACCCTTCAAATATCCCAAAAATATGAATCAGCTTAAGAAGTTCATTAACAAAAAGGATAAGCTAAGTAATGACAGTTGTCAGGCCTCTGTTCATAATCCTCACAAAATGTCAGCATTCAAAAAGGCTAACAGACATCAGCCAGCCGAAAAAAAAAAGGAGAAATTAGAAGAAAGGCAACTGACATATTCAAGCCTATAAATTTTGTTACTGCTAAGATCTCTAAACTGAATCAAGATGAATCAAAAGAGTCACCTCAAATGACTGGCAAAACTAGCTATCACAAATGTAAAATTTGTTCTACTTTTGGACATCAGTCTCATGAATGTTTGTTTAGATTTAAACCTACTGACAAAGTCAAATATCTTAAATTTAGGCAAGTATGACTACCAAAGAAAACTAACCCTTTAGACCCAAAGATATAAAGGGTACCATGATTTAAATATTTATATTTCAGGTATGCTTAATGGCAGATGATCAACCAGCTGATGTATGGATATTAGATAGTGGATGCTCAAGACACATGACTAGGTCAGCTGAACTGCTAACTAACATCATCTTAGCTAACGGACCCTCAGTTATCTTTGGAGATAATTCTAAAGGAAAAACAATATGTTATGAATCTATCATCAGATGATCTATAAAAATTGAAAATGTCTCTTTGGTGCAAGGTTTGAAACATAATCTTCTAAGTATTTCACAATTCTGTGATAAAATGTATGAATTGCACTTTCTCTACTACTCACTGCTTTATCAAAAACAACATTACAAATGAAGTTTTACTTACTGGCTCAAGAAAATGAAATGTATTTGCTATTGATTTACTTGCTTTAAATAACAGTGCTCAAATCTTCTTAGTAGCAAATAATGCTTCAAAAACTCCATGGCTTTGGCATAAAAGACTTTCACATTTAAATTTTAAATATCTTTCTAAACTTTCAAAAGGAGATTTAGTGAATGGTCTACCATCAGTCAATTTTCCCACTGACAAAAAATGTAAAACATGTGTTTTAGGAAAAATAACAAAAGCTTCTTTTAAACACAAACCATGTCTTTCAACCAAAAGAATTCTTGAACTACTACATATGGATTTGTTTGGTCCTATTATAACCGCAAGTTTAGGTGGAAACAAATATACGCTGGTGGTTGTAGATGATTATTCATGGTATACATGGGTTGAAATGATGCAATCCAAGGATGAAACTTATGGTATTCTTACTACCTTGTTCAGAAATCTTCAAACTCAAAAAGAGTATGAAATTATAAGTGTAAGATCAGACAATGGTACATAATTCAAAAACATTGTCATGGACACATACTGTGATGATCATGGTATTGATCATAATTTCTCAACAGTAAGAACACCTCAGTAAAATGGTGTAGCTGAAAGGAAGAGCAGGACATTGATTAAAGCATGTAAAACAATGCTAGCTGAAGCAAAGCTGCCAAAGTATTTTTGGGCGGAAGCTATCAACACGGCTTGCTTCACTCAAAACATATCTCTCATCAACAAGTTCCATGAAAAGACTCCATATGAATTATGGAAAGGTAGAACACCCAACATTGCCTACTTTAAGATTTTTGGGTGCAAGTGCTACATTCACTATAATGGTAGTGACCACAGAGGTAAATTCGATGAAAAAGCTAGAGCTGTCAAAACGGGCTTGCGGGGCGGGTTTGCCCGTGGGCCCGAAAAGCCCGTTGCAAAACGGGGCGGGGCGGGAAAGCTCGTAAACGTAACGGTCCTGAAAACCCCTAGCCCAACCCGCCCCGCGAAAGCCTGTGGGCAAAACGGGCAAGCCCGCAAAAAATGAGTTTATTTACTTATTTATTTATTTATTATCAATATTTGAATTTATGATAGATTTAAATTTTTGACAAATAAACCATTAAATTCAAAATAATTCAAATAACGAAATAACATAACCATTATGAGACAATACTGATTGCTTGAGGAAAGGATTAAATTATTTCACAATCTGAATATACATATAGAAATGGAATTGATGAGAATGACCTTTGCTATTCTTCTCCCTTTTTGGTTTTTGGTCCTGCACTCATGGCAACTTTGAAGAACCAAGTGTCCTAATTTAACCTCGGCTTTTTTGCAAGTGACTGGAGTTGGTTATCTGGCATAAACATAAAGTGGAGAAAACCTGAGATTTTCCATACCAGTTTGGTTTTGTCATCCACCATATTTTCTCTTTTGTTGCTTGTAGGTGAAGTAATTTATAAACAACGCAAATTATATAAGTTATAAATTATAATAACTTAGTAAATTAGTATTAGTAACTCACAAATTAACAAATTAATTAATTAAGTCCAGAATATGCGGGTTGCCCGCGGCTCACGCATCCGCGGCAAAGCCCGAAAAGCCCGCATCCTAACGGGTCTTGAATACATCAGCCCAACCCGCCCCTAATAGGTGGAGGGGCGGGCATGCCCGCGGGCTTTTGCCCTATTTGATAGCTCTAGAAAAAGCTGATGAATGTATTTTTTGTTGGTTATGCTAAACACATTAAAGCCTATAGAATTTATGATAGAAAAACTCAAATAATTGTTGAATCTATGCATGTTACATTTGATGAATTTAGTTTACTTGAGTCTGCTGAGACTCATGATGTTACCGACAATTTTGAGATTTTTTAGATAGGAAACAATGTTAGCCCAATCCAAAATAATCCTTCATCTTCCATTTCCCCAATTGATATCTCAGAAAGTCTGAATGAACATATCATCCGGCCGACAATACTCAACTAGGTGACAACTTTAATCATTCTTCAGATCCTTCCTTAGTTGATCAGTCAGCTGACACATATCCTACTAAAAATCTTCAGTCAGCTGACACTCCATCATCCTCAATTTTTCCAGCTGACAATCCCTCTCCTATCACCTCAAACACTGAACCTCCTTTAGATCTTCCTAGGGAAATCAGAGAAGCCAGACACCATCCAGTTTCAAACATCATTGGTGATCCCTTTGTAGGAATAAGAACAAGAAGCAGTTCCAAATATGAAGTTCTTGACTCACATGCTTTTGTCTCCTCCATTGAACCTAAGAAGACTGATGAAGCTCTGGAGGATCCCCAATGGATTAAGGCCATGCAAGAAGAACTCAATCAGTTTGAGAGATGTCAAGTTTGGCAGCTTGTTCCAAGGCCATCAAATTAATAAGTTATTGGAACTAAATGGGTGTTTAAGAACAAGTTGGATGAAGATGGAAATGTCACTAGAAACAAAGCAAGGTTGGTAGCCCAAGGCTATAGACAGGAAAAAGGACATTGACTATGATCAAACATTTGCTCATGTTGCTAGGCTAGAAGCCATTAGATTATTCCTTGCTTATGCAACCTTCAAAGACTTCAAAGTCTATCAAATAGATGTGAATAGTGCATTTCTAAATGGTGACCTACAAGAGCAAGTCTTTGTTGAACAACCCCCCTGGGTTTCTTGATATCAAAAAGAAGGACCATGTGTACAAGCTAAGAAAAGGCTCTCTACGGTCTCAAACAAGCCCCAAGAGCATGGTATGAAACTCTATCCAATTTTCTCATGGAAAAAGGGTTTCAAAGAGGTAAAATTGATACTACTCTTTTCTCTTTAAAGCACAAAGGAAATATTTTACTAGTTCAAACTTATGTAGATAATATTATTTTTGGTTCTACTAATGATGATTTGTGTAAGAGGTTTGAAAACCTTATGAAGGGAAAATTTGAGATGAGCATGATGGGAGAACTTACATATTTTTCCTAGGTTTGCAAATTAAGCAAAATGAAGAAGGAATTTTTATCCATCAATCCAAATACACAAAGGAGCTGATCAAGAAATATAACTTGCAAGAGGCAAATTCAGCAAGCACTCCAATGGGAGTTGAATGTCATCTAGTCTGTAATGAAAAAGGTAAACCAGATATTATGTTTGTTGTATGTATATGTACTTGGTTTCAAGCTAATCCTAAAGAATCTCACATGATTGCTGCCAAACGAATTATCAGATACTTAATTGATACTGAAAAATTTGGTATTTGGTATCCTAGATATTCTTCTTCTAATTTAATGAGATATTCAGATGCTGACCTCGTAGCATGTAGAGTAAACAGAAAGAGCACCAATGGAACATGTCAGTTTCTTGGCAACAGGCTGATATCTTGGGCATGCAAAAAGCAGGCATTAGTCTCCACCTCAACTACTAAAGCTGAATACATTGTTGTTGGTAGTTGTTGTTCACAAATTGTTTGGATGAAACAACAGTTATTTGACTGCAAAATGCAAATGGGAACATGTCCTATTTATTGTGATAATATATTTGTTATTTCTGTTTCAAAAAACCATGTGATGCATTCCAAAACCAAGCATATAGACATAAGATATCACTTCTTAAAAGATTATGTTGAAAAATGCAATGTTCAGCTAGAATATGTTCCTATAGAATTTTAATTAGCTGACATATTTACAAAAGCTCTAAAATATGATAGATTTGAATTTCTTATAGGAGAATTGGGAATGCTTATATTGTCATAGATAAATATTTTGTATATCTCTAACCATTGCAAGTACAAGAGTTCGACTGACAAAGAAACATAGTGATCATCTTTATAATGTCAGTCAGTCCTCACCAGCTAACAATGTCATCAGCTGACAACTACACTTGCCTATATCAAAATTTGGGCCTCAGCTATTAGATAAACCCCTAGCTGACACTCTTTAGTCATTAGCTAACACTCCTCAGCTGACATAAGTTATCAGCTGACATTTCTCACCTATCTCTTAGCTGACAAACAGATGACAAAATAGTGACTGATTTCACAGTCGTCGTTCAGGTAGCTTCTAAACCCTAAACAAAGCTGATCGTATCTCAGCTAAGTTTTCTATCTCAAAATTCAGATATTTATTTCCTAATTTATTTCCCGCCTTATGTTTCTCCTTGGAACTCGCGAAGCTTCCTCGAGAAGCCAAACCGACTCTCCCACTATCTCACCAACACTGGCGGTTGATGTGACGTGTTAACACAAAAACTGCCCATCATAATGGTTATTGACCTCTATCATAAATCAACTTCAATCATTACCTTTTTAGCCGAAAAACCAAAATTCTATGTACTTACCCACTACACACCATATCCTCGCTTTTAAAACCCACTTCCAAAATTCTTTATACGTACCCATACTTATACAAATTTAATATTATTTTATAAAAAGCACATTTTTTTACTCTTAACTCATCCTATATATAATCCTCTCAAAAATCATTTATTCAACTTCTTTTCTCTATCTCCAAATCTTCTTCCCCTTCTTCAAACTCTCTACTTCAAAACCCTAACCCTAAATTTCAACTGGTATTTCTTGCAACTATTTTCTTGCTTCTTTTATTTCTTCTCAAATAGGCTCTAATATTTTTTTCTTATATAAGGAAATATGGCCAACAACACAGCTCTTGACTGCATCTTGGATATTACTTCACTTAATTCCGATCCCCTAATTGTCGAGCTAGTTCATCTGTTATCTTCTACTGGACTGCTTCCATTATTATCTTTCAATATTCGCACTTTTAGCAGCCAGCTAACGGGGGAATTCTTCATGGCAATGGTGGAAGACCCTCCAGACCCCTTTTCTTTAACTGGGTCTATTATAGGGGTTCATATTGTCTTTAATTCAGAAACCATCACAGTAGCATTTCCAAATCTCTCAGCTGATGGTTCCACCATTCACACAATTCCTGAAGAAACGCAACAAGCTGGTTGGGTTACTATTCATGGGGAGGTTCCTATTGAACTTACATTTGATCGTCACAAGAATCTTTTTGCTCCTCTACATTATGCCCTAGCCATACTCTTGGATAAGTGCCTTCTCATTAAGTCTGGTGGGCAAGATAAAATCACAAAGCCCCAATTGCTTCTTAAGGAAAGAATTGTTGAAAATTATGAAATCAACTGGGGTGATGTCCTTGTGGAATACGTGAAGACAAATATAGCTAAGTACAAAGAGAACATGGCAACTAGAAATCCTCGGCTAACACATCATTTAATCATCAATCATTTTCTTCGCTCTCTTCCTATTCTTCAATCTTGCCTTCTTACAATAGGAGACATGGAACCAGTCAGAACCAAGAAGTACATTGCTGTAGATGTCAACAGGGCAATGGTGTCAAGCCGCTTTGGTCAAGAAATTCTCACTACTCCTACAAGAAAAAGACCTCGAAGGAACAGAACTCAAGCCCTAACTTCCATTTACACCACTCAGGCCTTTGTAGTTGGTCAGCCAGCTGAAGTGGGTTAGCCAGCTAAAGTTGGTCAGTCAACTGATGGTGATCAACCAGTTGATGGTGGTCAGCCAGATGAAAAAGGTCAGCTAGCTGATGTTGTGCAGCTAACTAAAAATATTCCTCACATCCCTGTGTCTAGAAGGACAAGAAGAAGAAGACTGATAACAGCTGAAGTTGAGCCTACTCAAATTGCACCAAACCCCTCCTTTCCTCCTCGAACCAGAAGACAAAGAAGAAATCCTAACTTAAACCCAGGTAATTTTGTTCCTTTCACTCCAGCTCCAGAAATTCCTACCTCTGCTCCTACACCAAACTCTCCTCCTCCTAATCCTTCATCACCCAATACTGCTCCTATAAAGGTTTTCCCTCCCCTTACAAATCCAACTTTTCATCCCCGGCACTCCTACTACCAATAAAATCCAATTCCTATTCCTCCAAATTAGGTATTTACGATTGATCACTTGCCTTACTTTGTTCAATTCCTTATTTCTTTCCATGAAGAAAAGAAAGATGAAAAGCCATCTGTTAATCCCATCAAAATACATTGATCACAACCTTAAAAGGAGACCCTATATTCTGTATCCAGGAACCCCAAACCTGACCCAAGAAGACCTCATTGGAAACTATGGCAAATATTTCAACCCTATTCTTCTTAACTTATTCCTTTGAGCATCAAACTTCAGTAATGTAACGCCCCGAGCCCGAGAGCCCGGACCGCTACGTGTAGCCCACACACTGGCTACAATCAGTTTCGCTTGGTATCGATATTAGCATATAGGAGCAAAAATTAAATCATTCCCCGGCAACGGCGCCAAAAACTTGATGTGCGCAAAACGCAACTCGAGCAAGATTACCCGGCCGTATCAAGTAATAAAGTGTACTTAAGTACGAGTTATCGATCCCATAGGGAATGTACGTAATTCTCACTTCGACTAAGTGCCAAAATTAGGCTACCTAATTGTATTTGAACGAAAAGAAAATGAATTAAAATATAAAAATATAAACAACCTAGAAAGCAATTAAATCTATACTACTGCGGAGGTGGTTTGGCAGCAACAAATCAAGATAAAAATATAGGACTGCAATATTTCTAGTATAGCCGGTGTTTAATTTAATCCTCTTTTTACTTTTCTTTAACTCAAGTCTTGCTAGTCGGACGCACTATAATATTCACTACGGGCTCTCACAATGTATAGCAAATCTAGCTACAACTCCTAGCTATGGGCTATCGCTTCTTATAACATAGGAGAAAATAGTTGCATGTCAAAACAAGCACCCAATGACTATCTACGCACGATCTCCTCTCGGTCTCACGTAACGCAAACAATTATTGTGATTTTCGGAATTAATAGGACGAGCTCTTGCATCTTATCCTATAATTCTAGTGATCATCTAATGGTTCGCTACGCCATTAAAAGCATGAAGAGCACACAATAATAACCAAGCGCATGGGTAATACTTCGCAAAACGAAATTCTCTATATTTTTCTACAAGTCATGTTGGTAGCCGAGACAACAAAATTAGTTAACTACGGGCTCTCGCGTCTTATTGTCAACCCTAACCTCCATGGCCTCGCGAATGGCTAAGGTGGTTCGATCGCATGTCAAACTGAGTCTCATAATGACTATCAGCGTGTATCACAAAACACCAACTATTAAATTGATTGGTTCGAAATATAAAGGTAGCTCTCGCGGATCCTAAATATTTCTAAAATCATTTAATTAATGGTCAATTAATTAAAGGCATTAAGTTCACAAAATAATAACCAACATGAATGTGTACTAAATAAAGAGATAGATTAAATTAAAATACTACATTGGACATAGAAAAATAATTGCATTCCATAAATAAATTAAGCACAAACCAATTCAACATTTACAAATTTAATCAACCCAAGAAATTATAACAATTATCAAAAATAGAGATATGAAGAAATAAATCGAGCAAATGGCATTTCCGGGGTTGAAATCATTTGTAGATGCTTCGTTGGCTCTTGATTTGAAGCTCCAAACCTTCAATAGTGATCAAGCAATGGAGGAATGGAAGAAATTTTTGGTGAAATGGGACTGGTGCCCCATTTGGGGCTCACACCCGAAATAGGGGCTTAGAAAATATGAAGGAAGTTGGGAGGTTAAATGGGAAGGTAGCAAAAAGGCACAATGAAGGCAGGGGTAAAATAGGCAGCACAATGGATGAATTAGGGGCAAAAAAGGGAGAAAAAGAGAGGCTGGGCATGGCTGGGGCAGGGGTAGCCCAAGAAGAGGGGACGCAGGTCAAACCATGGGGAAATGGGTGAGGCTGAGAGAGGAAAGTGGGATGGAGAATGGGCTGATGGGCTGGAAATGGACGCGGGCATGGGGTAGATCCCCCAAGGGTGACGCAGGTCAGGGCTGGTGTGGCTGGAAGAGCGAGCAACACGTGGCGCCATAGGCTGAGCAACAACGCGCTAAGGAATCTGGCAATTGCTCTGGCCTCCCCTGCATTTTTAAATCCTGCTCTGGTGCCCCTGGCTTTTGGAATTAGCGCGCTGTGGCCCTTCCCTTCCCAGACCTCTCATTTAGGTCCTTTGTTAGCGCTGTTAACCTCCGTTAAGTCGGATTTGCCTTGAAATTCTTAACGGGCTTTGACCGAATGCTTTGCAATTCAATTTTAAAGCCCGAAATTGTCTCGAACTTCATGTTAAATACCATATAATTACTTGATTATACATGGAAACCTACATTAAGCACAAATACACAAATAATAATATTTCCAATTGTTAGTCCCAAAGGGCACAGTAATAAGCTAGAAGGGGGGGTTGAATAGCTTATTTAACACTAAAAACTTTTAAGTTAATCCTAGAATAAGCACTTGCAATCTATTAAGAAGATTGAAGTAACGGAAGTCTTGTTAAGGAAGACAGTTCAAGTCTACTGGTGAAGCACCACCGGTAGACTTAACTGAATACTTAAGTCTGCTGTCGAAGGAATAAGTTAAAGGAAAGAATGACAGTTTAAAGCAGTAATCAATAGAGAGAGAGAATAACACAAGTATTTTGAGATGGTTCGCACTATAAGGAGTGCTACGTCCACCACCAAGGCAGTCAACCTTGGATTTAAATGTGCACTATTTATTCCACTGGTTCTATTACAGAAATGTCCAATGGATCGTGTACAAAATATTTGACTTGTGTTTGGGTTTGGGGAATTTGAATATCTGGGAAAACAGAATATTCAAATGTGCAAAAGAATAGTAAAGGGTTACAACAATAAGAAGCAAATGATTAATAGTTGATGAAGATCTTCTTGTTGTTGTTGAGGACTTCTTTGATCAATTAATAATCTCTTTGAATGCGCTGAATGTATAAGACTTGATGTTGTTGGAGAGATTCAGAGCATTGTTTCTTCAGTCTTTAATGACAGTATTTATAGCTTGGGCATTCTTGAGATCGTTGGAGAAGACGAAGTGAGTAACAACTCTATTAGGTTGAATGCATTAAATGCCTGGAGTTGTCTGTGGATTTCTTCTTCAACTGATACTGAGCAGGGAATGGTGAAGAGTTGTTGCAGCAACTAGCAGGTGAGCAATCAGAGTTGCAGACCTGCAATAGTTGGTACAGTTTATATGTGCCAGTCTGTTCACCTGCTTTGTCACTTTTCAGGAGGTGAAAGTCTTCATGATTTTTCGGAAAAGCTGGAGGGACGTGTCTGAGGTGTCAGGCATTGATTGATGATGGATTCAATTCAAATTCAAACTTTATATGAGCTGAATTAATTAATCCACCAAAGCTTGATTAATTAATAGCTGGACACGTCATGCTTTTCCTTGTGCAGACAAGGTCTGCCATTGGAGGCTGTTTGAAGTCTTTCGGTGAAGCCTTCTGCTGAACCTGTGAAGTCTAAAAAACTATTCTAAGGCAAAGTTCTATACACAGTTGTCATGCTAACTGTACGTAGCTTAATTAGCCACTAAGCATAGAACCTAATGTAATGTATGAACAAATGCAAATCAAGATACGATGAGAAACAACACCAATACATAATTAACTCAAAAATAGCATAAAATAAGCACTTGCAATCTATTCAAGATGAGCCGGTGTTCCTTGTTTGGACAATATACAACAAAGTACATCAGCTACCTGCACTACCTCATAATGATCCATACCTTGATGGAAGGTCTGTATTGCTTGAAGATGATTTGGTGAATCAAGACTGGGAACAGTCATCATTGATCCTGCTAAACTGGCACGTATTCAGAGAGCTACCAACAAATATGTGCATGATGCTATTAACTCTACAAATTTGGCTTACATTGAGCTTCACCGAAAGATGGCCTCCTTGCAAGGAGGAGCTTCTGCCTCTACAGCCTTCCCAGATGCATTCACCGGTGATTTTGCTCCCTTAATCACTGATCTTTAAATTCATTCTCTCATTTTAGCTCATGCCTTAGTAAATCTCCCCTTTGACAATCCTACTGATCCACCAACTTTTATATTTACTGCACCAACTGCTATTGATATTCCTACTTATACCGCTACTGAACTCTTACCACTTTCACATCTACCTTACACCCCATTCCAGTGCCATCATGTTCTACAACAGTTGATGCTTCCACATCAGCTGTTCCAGTCCCTGCAATTGCTTCTATCCCTACAAGCTCTCCAATTCCTACCTCACTTAATGTGTTAGTTGTTCCACCAACTGATCCACCATAATGTAACTTCATCAATTCTAGTTGTTATTGTACATCCTACCAATGAGCTTCCTACTCTTGTAGCTGCTGATCAGTCTGTTTATCCAAATGAAGCTTCTCCTCTGTGCATTTTGCCAGATTTGTCGTTACACTATGTCGTTCCTATGTCAGTCGGTTTTAACATTACGCATATAGAGGTTCAAACTGATTTGTCTTCAGCTGATGACTCTGAACATTAATCATATGAAGAAGTTGCTAAGGCCTTCTTTGATACTTGCATGGCCTCCTCATCCAGCTCCTCCAAATCTACTTCTGTTGATGACTCTCTCCTGTCTCCATCTTAATTGGCATCCTAAAAGATAAGGAAACAGCAAGCCATTATTACTCAAGCTTTTCAGCATCCAACTGGCAGAAAAACTGTATTTCCAGATGAGTCTCCCGAGCCAGAGCCTAAATCTACTTCTCCTGCTCTTGCCTATCATATGTCTACTTTCTTTCCAGATGACACTGAAGATGAAGGTATTCGAACCTTCCAATTATTCTCGGATGCCCAAGGCTCTACCCACTCACCTACTATTGAGGTTGCTGCTGCCCCTCCTCCTGCTACTCTTTCTGGCTCTGCGAAGTTGGACCTCCTCTACATTCATCATCTTCAAATGAAGGCAACTTACAAACATCACACCAATCAACTTGTCACTCTCCAACAACAGGTTGCATCTTTACTTCCCAATCTTATACAGACAATCACAGCTGAAGTGCAAACTGCTATTGCTGCTGGTGTACCTTGTGAGCCTCACATGGATGATTGGCGGTCCATCTTAATTTATCAAAAGGAATGGGCCAATCATATTTTTAAAGTTGAAGCTACCATGCTTCAAACCATTCAGGAGGAGAAGAAACAGAGAGTTTGTGCTGATGCTTTCCGTGTTGAAAATGCCATACTTAGACAAAGATTGGGCATCAAACCATCACAAGTTACTGATGCAGAAATAGTAGTTGAAGTTGACAAAGAACTAAAAGTCTCTCCAGCTGATGTTGGTCCATCATCTACTGCTCTAGCTGATAAGCCAATTGAAGGATCCGCATCAACAGACAAATGATCCATCTCTCTCTACCTTTAAAACTCTCTAAGAAGATACTTGTTTTACTTGTAGCAAACAAATTTTTACTCTGTGGTTTAAATTCTGCTGAGCATGCATTTCAATTATCTAATATATCTATGATTAACTAACATCTACTTTGCAGGAATATAAGTCCTATCTATTTTGCAGACATATAATTTCTATATGTTGCTCTCTTCTTTAAGTGAATGGTTTTAAGCAAATAGGAGGAGATTGTTGAATTATGCTAGAATTAAAATGTGCTTAAAATCATTATGCTTTTACTTAGCTTGTTAAGTTTATAATCTATCTGCTTAAGGAATATTTGGTTAGCTTGTAGTATAGTATTGTCGGTTACCTAGAAGCTGCTGACCCACGCTTGTCAGCTTCTTTACCTTTTATGCTTAAACATTTTTGGTACTGACACCTACCTATTTTGTGTTGCTTTAGATCATATTGTTCTTTATCTCCCACATAGGATCCATATGATCTTGTGAGTAGATACCTCCGAATTATTGGCACATTTCAAATTCAAATGTGTTTCTAACGGACTGCACTTCAAGTTCTTATATATATATATATATATATATATATATATATATATATATATATATATATAGTGAAGCATTCATACTCTTTCAAGCAGAATTCATTTTGAAGTGCCTCAGTCCAAACATTAGCTAGATAACCTTTGATTTCTATTCTTTTCTAGTTAATTGTTTTTGACAATCATTGTTAAGACATTCATTACTTCTTTCATATTCTTTAAGGAATCTTTCGATTGTCCCATGAGTGTGATTGTTTCTTAATTATACTCCATAAACACAGGTCTTTGTTGTACATTGATCCATTAGTGATCATCTAGATTATTAATAATATTAGTGTACTTCAAAATCCAAGTTTGACCAACTTGGTAGTGGACGTAGCAGTTTATACTGTGAACCACTTCAATTGCTTTGTCTTTACTCATCAGCTCTTACAAACTATTATAATACTTAAGCAGTCTTAATCTACTTAAGTGTCAGTCAGTTCTTTACACAAATTGTTTACTTACTTGTTTTATAAATTGTCTTTTAGTACTTTCCTCATAACATGTGATCTTTATTAAAACACCAAAATTGTGTTAGCCAGCTGACCAATTTTATTTTTCCAGTTGACAGCATCAGTTGCTCAAAAGTATCAGCCACCTGACACTATATCAGCTGACTGACGGAAGTTAAATTCCGCTGCAACTTTTGAAGTTTTTCAAAGCTACTCTCAAAGTTTTTAAAATGCTATTAACCCCCTTTTAGCCTTATTTGTTGCCAACTGGACTTACAATTGGTATCAGAGCTTGACCTTTTGAAAATTATTATTTTCCAAGTTTGAAAACTTGAAAGCTCGATGTATGAATCATGTCAAAAGAATTAAAATATCATAAATGCATAATTTAATTCAAGAGAAATAAGTGTCGCATAAATCATATTTTAAATATCAAAAATGCATAATTTAACTCAAAAGAATTAAATGTTTGCAGGAGATCATGTTATGAGGGATAGATATCAGAGAGGGGCAATTTAATTCAAATGAATTAAATAATGCATATATATAAATCATATTAATAAGTATCAAAGATTCATAATTTAACTTAAAAATAATTAAATATTTACAAAAATCATGTTTATGGAAAAACAAATATCAGAGATGCATACTTTAACTCAAAAGAATTAAATGTTGCATAAATCATGTCATCACGGATAAATATCAAATATGGCAAAATTAATTCAAAAGAATTATATACTGCATCATGCCAAGTAAATGTTGGAGGTGCTCAGTCAATTTGGGGAGACACCAAATGATGTATATGCAATAATTTCGACCGATACTGGACCAAACAAATATGCACAAGTATATAAAAAGACACAAATGTGTTTTGTTTTATTTGGAAAAAATTAATTTTTGTCATTTATTATGACATTGTATTTTGGGGAAGCAGGGGCTCGTGGGCGACTACTTTGGCTGTTGAGTGAAATAAGAGATGGGAATTATTTGGCCAGTGATGGGCTATCGATAGGTTCATATAAGTGAGCTACAAGCGTAACCTGTAGATAGATTTTTTTTTTGTCAAACTGTCGGGCAGAAAGGCTAAAATGCTAGGTTGGAAAAAAGTCAAAGGGTGTGGCTCCTTGGTGGGAAAGTACGACTCCTTTGGAAAAAGGAAAAGGGAGCAGCTCCCTTGAGTGGGGAACGACTCCATGCCCTCCCCACTTGGTTTTGGGACCGTTTCCTGTTTTCTATAAAAAACAATGGACAGCTTTCTCACTTCTTTGCGTATCTCTGTATCTGTAAACTCTTTTGTAGATGCGAGTTCATTGTCGTGTCTGTAATATAAATTGCTATCTTAGGACCATAATCCATTTGTGTCCCTTTTCTGTCTCTATATGTGATCACAAGAAGTTGGTAAGCCAACTATTCACAATTTCTCAGTCTACTATGTTTTGCTTCGTCTGAAATTTGTTTATCGCTAAAGAAGAGATGCTAACTTTATCTGTTGTTTACGCAATGCAGGAATATGCCTATGGCTAACTCATTTATATCTACGGCACATCTCGAAATACATGTGACCAGTTTGGACCGGTGGATAAGTTCCATCAGTGGGCACGAAAGGCAGCGCTTTCACGAAGCGTATGGTTTTCGATATAATTTTGGCTAGAGAGGGTTACATATAAATTGGCTTCGGGCACCTTCATGTTTCTGGTCAACAAACTCTTATTTGTTTAACTTTTCGATGAACGAAATGTGTCCCACTTATGAAGAATTTTGTGCTATGACTACTACGGGGACAAAAATGGTTGTCGTTGTTCCCTTTACTACTCGTACTTTATTCATGGCTATCATGGAGATGTTTGGATTTGATCCTACTGGGATGGATTGATCCATGGGGATCTGCTGAATTTGACTTATTTTCCTAGTCTCTTCTCAGAATATCAGGAAAATCGGGTGTATTTGAAGTAGAGAAGTGCAGCTTTATTTCTGTGCATTTTAGGAAGGTTATTCCTAGTGGGTCCTCCTGGGACTGTTGATGTTCCGGTAGTTGATATGGTTCGACAGGCTCATGGCCATCGGGTTATTCTAGCCGCTACTTTGGAGGGTCGGGATGCTTACTCGTCTGGCGATGACTTTTTCCCCTCTAGGAGTCCAATACTATTTCATATGTGGCTCGAAGAGCACTTTAACCGGATCCATTCACTGGTTTTGTCTCATGGATGCTATGATCCTTCTGGTTATAGGACCAGGGGCACCTATGAAAATGTATTCTGAACTAAGTGGCACTGGGTTGAGCATTTTGCTCATATAACTCACTGGATATCGTATGGTTAATCACTCATTGGCAAATCAAACGATTCCATATGTATACAAGCGTATATGCACAAGTTATCTTGGCTGGTCTTCGCAGGATTACTTTATGTCTATCATATAGGATCTTACAACAATTTGGTAGGGAGTAGTTTGTACCACATCGGGATCATCCTCTAATGGCACTGCAAGGCTGTGAAGGCGACATTCCAGAATTAATCTGTGATCTGTGGGGTCTGAGCGAATCTAGACGTGCCATTTCTTATGATCCCGGAGAACATACTGGTATCTCGTGTCTATCTCGACTGGCTGTTGTGATGATGGAAGAGCATTCCCGCATAATCAGGCGTACTCTTCGGGTTATGTTGAAGTGTCCATTCACAAATGGACTGGACACTCGTCTATTAGAGATTGGTGAAGATCCGGGGAGTTCGGGTCCTCCTGTTCCTGTAGTATCACGTTGGGCATCCCGATGTTTCGAGGAAGAGTAGGTGATGCTGGTGCGGGTCCCAATAATATAGGGAGACTCAGTAATGTTACGCGGCAAGGCCAAATGATGGCGCGAGACCTAGTAATACCGTTGGACTTGATAATGGATATGCTGGGAGCAATGAAGGTAGCTTGGTGCCTCCTTTTGAGGATGATGTAGAAGCATCGAGGGTTCCTCGACTGAGGTGTCGATGATAAATGGGCATTTGGTCATTGGGAATGTTAAATGACTACCCCGAGGGTTCAATGTATGAGTTAAGTGTTTAGGGAATGTTAATGACTATCCCTAGTACTTAATGGTTGCCAGTGGTGGACCTTGTATAATATTTATATTTTTATGTTTTATTTTATGTTATGTCGTGGCTTTCTTCCCGTTGGTCAAGGACCTTTTGTAATATGTTGTAGCAGCATTTGTAATATATCTTTGTTGTGAAAGAGGAGCCCTATGTGTATGAAAGACTGTACCCTGTTTGTTGTTGTCGAGGGTTCCAATCTTAACCCTCGTAGTGATACTGCAATATTTCAGTGGTGAAGGAGGAGCCTTCTATGTATGTTAGACCGCACCCTTAGACTGCCTACGTTCCTCGATGAAAGGCTCAGGTCTACGTAGTTCTGGCCCTATATAGGGACCAGTTTGCTGAAGACCTATTCTGTCAAAAACTGTTCTTGTCGAAGACTGTATACTATATGTTGTCGACTGTATGCTGTATACTGTACGCTATAGACTGTACGCTGCACGCTGTATGTCGTATGTTCTATGCTGGAGACTATGCGGGAGACTTTACTCTCTCTTCTTTTCTCCTGGTTTTTTTGTTTGTTCTAACTTTTGCCTAGGCCGCCCTTTCGTGTTTTCAACCTAGCGAGCTGAAGAGAGAGAAAGTATTTGAGCCATTATAGCATGATATATTAACACTACCCTGGCTTATGCACAGTATCGTTTGAGTTTATCTATGTTGAAGGGCTGAACAAGATCTTCCCCATCTTGGTTTCTGAGGAAAACTGCGCCTCCTGACTGTATGTGTATCACTAGGTATGGACCCATCCGTGAAGATTTCCACTTTCCCCTACTATCGATGTAACTTGAGGGTTTTTCTCGAAGTACAAGATCACCCACTTGAATATTTCGGCCTTTGACTTTTTTGTTGAATGCTCGGGAAATTCTTCTCTAATACGCTCGAGTGTGTTCTAAAGCCAGTAGTCGACGTTCATCTAGGAGAACCAACTCATCATGTTGTTGTCTAAGCTAATCAATCTCGGCTATGTCTGCTTCCATCATTACTCTTAATGAAGGAATTTCAATTTCAATCGGCAATACAGCTTCCATGTTGTAGGTTAAAGAATATGGTGTAGCCCTAGTAGGTGTGTGAACCGATGTGCGGTATCCCCAAAGGGCTAGTGGTAATTTATCAGGACAGTCCCTTCCGGTTTCAACCATTTTTCTGATAATATTTCCAAGTGTTTTGTTGGTTGCTTCGATTGCCCCATTGGTTTGTGTTTGGTAAGGTGAATACTTGTGTCGCTGTACTTTGAATTCATCTAGCAAGCAATTACCTTCTCCTTCAAAGTGTGTACCATTGCCGAAGATTATCTCAAACGATACCCAATATCTGTATATGATGTTGGTTCTGATGAACTGTGCCACTTTCTTGGTGTTCAATATTTTGTAGGAGGCTGCTTCTACCCATTTGGTGAAGTAGTCGATGACCACTAAAACATATTCATGACTGTTTCATCCTTTGGGGTGGACTTGTCTTATGACGTCGATTCCCCAGGTTGAAAAGGGCTAAGGAAAGATAGAGTTATAGAGTATATGTGGAGGCACGTGCTGCAAGTTGGCGAAACAATGGCATTTTTCTTTTTCGCAATGACGTATCCACCGAATGCATTCGGTTTCAAGCGCACTCCAATAGTATCCTTGCCTGATTGCTTTCTTCGAAAGCATATGCCCATTCATGTGTGGTCCACAAGTTCCACCATGCAACTGATCCATGACTTTTTCTGCTTTTGTTTGGTCTATACATTAAAGGTTTAGACCCTGGTAATGTCTGCTGTAAAGGCTGTCTCCGTTGATAACAAACTGCGCAGCCCATCATCGAAGAGCCATTCTTCCTTTTTTTCTTTATCTAATTTGTATGGATATTTGCCATTTTTGAGAAAATTCCAAATGTCCAAATACCACGGCTCAATATATGTTTCTGAAGCTGTGCTGACTGTGAAGCAATAGGTAGGTGTGACCTTTTTTTCCTACTACAAAAGGTTGTACTGTTATGTTTGATGGAACTTCGACCAATGAAGCCAAAGTTGCTAATGCATCTGCAAATCTGTTTTTGTCTCGTGGCAGATAGTGAAATAATATGTTATTAAAACCTTGGGCCAGAGTGGTCAGATGGGCATGATATAGCTGTAGGCGGGGGTCTTGGATTTTCCATTTCCCTTCGACCTGATTTATGATTAGAGTTGAGTCACCGAAAACTTCTAACTCTTTTGCCCCTCTACGAAGGGCTTCTTCTAGACCAACGATGCAGGCTTCGCACTCTTTGGTATTGTTAGAGCATTCAAACTCTAATCTGATGGCTAAATGTGTATGAGAGTCTACTGGATCGATGAGTAGTATCCCTATGCCGAAGCCTCATTTGTTGGCGGCTCCGTCAAAGAATAGTTGCCATTTGATGTTATGATATGTAATTTCAAAAATTCCTTCATCTGGGAAGTCTGGTTCATTGGCACTCTCTGTTTCTAATGGCAATTCTACCAGGTGATATGTAATTATGCTCCCTTTTATAGACTTAAGGGTAACATATGTGATGTCAAATTCGTTGAGCAGGAAGGACCATTTGGCTAGCCTGCTGGATAGTGACAGTTTCCCAAAGATGTATTTTATTAGGTCCATTCAGGAGATAACTTTGACTGGTCGAGCTTGTAAGTAGGTCTTGAGCCTTTGTGTTACCCAAACTAGACCTGTGCAGATTTTGTCCAAGGCTGAGTATCTAAGTTCACTGCATTCCAGTTTTCTGCTTACAAAGTATATGGTGTTTTCTGCATAGGAATCTTTTTATTCCTGTGTGAGCATGGCTCCGACTACAATGTCTGTAATGGTGAGGTACATCAGTAGGGGTTTGTGTGTATGAGGGAAAGCTAGTACTGGAAGGCTAGCTAGGTATTTTTTGATCTTTTCAAAGGCGAGCTGACATTCTGTATCCCAGACTTTGTTAGTGTCTTTTTGTAGCAGTTTGAAGAGTGGTTCGCACATGGTTGTCAGCTGTCTAGTAAAATGGCTGATGTACTGTAATCTGCGAAGGAAACCTTTGACTTCGCTCAGAGTCCTTGGTTGCGGCATATCTATAATGGCTTTTACTTTTGCAGGTTCTATCTCAATTCCCTGCTTGGTTACCATGAAACCTAGCACTTTTCCTTTGGTGACTCCAAAGGTGCATTTGGCCGGGTTGAGTTTCATTTAGTGCTTGCATAACCTTTCGAAGAACTTACGAAGATCTTTGATGTGATCTGAGTGAATGATCATATCATCCACATACATTTCTATTTCTTTATGGATCATGTCATGGAATATGGCAGTAGCAGCTCTCTCATGCGTAGCCCTGACGTTTTTCAGCCCGAATGGCATAACTTTCTAGCAGTATGTTCCTCAAGGGGTGATAAATGATGTTTTCTCCTGATTGGCAGTTGTCATTTTGATCTGGTTGTATCCAAGCATGCCATCCACGAAGGATCTTGCTTTGTGGGATGCACAGTGTCTACTACCATGTCAATGTTTGGTAGTGGGAAGTCATCTTTTTGAGATGCGTTGTTGAGGTCACTAAAGTCGATACAGATCCGAATCTTTCCATTTACTGTTACAATGTTGGATAACCAGATTGGGTATTCGACCACCTGGATAAACTTTAGATTTGGGTTTACATCCATGACCTAGAGCATCCATCCACCTCTTCATCTTCTTCACACCCACATGCACTATTGAGGAAGAATGTAGCTTCGATGAGGCAGATCGTCAGCACGGTGGTTGAGGAAGAGGAAGAAAGAGGGAGAAGATAGAGGGAGAAGAGGCCGCAATAGGAGGGGGGAAAATGGCATAGAGAGGGAGCTGGGTTTCGTTAGGTAGTGGAAGGAGAGGCTATTACAATTAGGCCCCTGAAATAAGAGTTTTGCTAAGTGGTTCCTGAACTTTTATCAGTGGAAATGACAAATTTGCCCTTACCAAAAATCACGCAAGATGCAGGTGATTTGATTTAACAGTAGAAAATTAATAAAATTGGATGGAAGGACCAATACTACGAAAAACATTAGCACAAGGAGCAAAAATTCAAAAAAAATTAATTTAATTTAATTGAAGGACCAAAACCGATAAATTCAAATTTTAGAGGACCATTTGTGTTGTTTGCCCCTACCATTACCGAAGAATTCCGAATGGGCTCATCTCGCCAATCCAGATGGCTAAAAGGGATTGGCCAAGAAACGACCGTGGTAGATTTGAAAACTGGGGATAAGAATGGCGGTTCAAGACACATCCCCAGTATAACCGCGCCGCCAGTTAACTGCCATTACCCCGCCACCGCCACCGCCACCAACTCAAATGACACTTTGTGCCGTACCGTCATCCACAAAACCCGTCGGGATTAATGCCAGTGGAGTGGGCCAGCAATACAATGGAACCAACAGACTACTAAAGCCTGTTCATATTCGGATTCGAATGGCGGCGTCGACAAGCGGCAGTGGCGGCGGGGGAAGTGGACAATTAGCAACCTATGAAGAGGGACAACTGGAGCGACCCAAGTGGACCGGCGAAACCCCTCTCTCTCGCCTCGTTGGAGCCCTCATTTCCTTCAAACCCCTCTTTTCTATTCTCAAGCTCGGCGCCAGACGAGTTCTAATCAGGTCTACTATACTCATCCTTCTCTCTCTCACACACACACATTGTCTCCTGTATTGGTTTTGGAGGACCAAGTCATCAGCTGCCTTAAAAAAAGTTGAGGTTTCAATGTTGCAACAGTTAAACTGCCGTACAGGAGATGAGTTGGTACTTCCACCCAAAGAATCCAAAGTCAAAGTCTAATAATTTTTTTTTGATGAATAAATGAGACATATAAATTACACTTACAAGCATTAGAGTCGATCATAATTACACATAATCAATATGCCAAAATTTTAAATTTGGTGTCTATAGTTGAAATGTTAAAGAGATTGTAGGCATAATTTTTAAAATGAGATCTTAAAATAGTATAGTAGACTTTTTGACTCGAACGAAGAAGAATATTAAGTATTTTCTGGTTATATAATGGTGTAATTTCATTTCATGCAGTCAAAATTTTCTATGTACTCCTTAAAACAAGTCTTCCTTATTTTATTTTGTGCCGTCCCTAAACTAGTGTATTTTTTGAGTTTTTAAAAGTTTCATAAAATTAACTACTCTCTCGCAAAAAGTACACTATGTTTAGTGGTATCCCGGTTCATTTTTTAGAAATTATGTTTACAATCTTCTAAACCTTTCTACTTTACCCGCCATAAGCAACTTGTATATGTTCAAGTATTTTTGTAATTATGATCAAGTCTAATAATACTGATATAATCATTAAATTTTAGATTTTTCATGTGGATTTTTGCATGAAATTGAGGGAGTATTTATTGTACTATACCCTTCTTAATTGTGAGAAAAAAAATGATAAATGGATTCATTGATTTGAAATAACTAAACGATAATTTAAGGATATTAAAGAAAACAAATACTTGGAGTCAAATATTTTATCAAAACTGGTTTAAGTCAATAGAGGACATCTGAGGGAGTGGTAATATTTGGAAAGATCTATTTTGGTTCATTTGATGAGACTTCGTAAATGTGCTGGCTCAATTCAAGTCATGAACTAGAACAAACTAAATGGAACCTTAGCTATAGAGGTTCCGAATCCATATACACACTGTTAGTAAGTGAAAGAAAATTTGAAATTGGGAAAGTGTGTTGTTGAACAGTACTGCAGAGAAAACGAACATTCCATGGCGAGAAATGACGAATGAAATATTGGAGTCAGATGTTTATAAAGTGATGGAGAGCATTCAGAACCCTTCCATTGTATACCCTGACTGTAATTCTCTTTTTCCTTCAATTTTTATTGCTTCTATATATAAATGTAGTAATGCATTCTATTCTCTAAGTTTGGAGTATTTGAAATTGGCTTTTTTGCTTGTAAAATCATTCAATTACGTAATACGTTGCTGATTTATAGGTGTGAATTTGATATTAGTACTACCTTTAATGAATAAAATTGATGGTATGTCTTGATCTAGTTTGGAATGTGTATCCTCGTTTGATATGCGACTAAAGTTATCCTCCGTGAATTGCTGGCGGACCTCGGTGGAAAAGATATGTCACTGAGCAAAAACAAGAAAAAATGGAGGGAAAAAGGCAACTTTAAGTTGTCCATTGGGGAAACACTTTGATTTTTAAGTTGGATTGGGGAAACCCTATCTCAAACCTTATTATCCTTTGTGCACATTATGTATCTCCGCCATGTCTGTCTAGGACGGTAGGACCCTCATAGAGATCGTATCATCATGCGTCCCCATCTCTCTTTCATTAAGCATGGTCTTTGGTTTGACTCATCCCACTTGTGTTAATTCCCCACTCTTGGTAGTGTACATTGACTCTCTGTATCATTGGCTTGCGATGCACCTAGTGATGCAACTTAGTTTACTCTCCATGTGCAGGCTGGTATTTCATGTGAAACGGATCGCTAAAGCATGATGTGCACTGTGAAAAGAAGGGTATAGCGATACGTTGTCATTGTCAAACCCTTCTAACAACTTAACCCATCAAATGAGTTGATCACTTAATATGGTACTATAGCTTTTGTTTGATAATGTCTTGAGCTCAAGTCTCCGTACTTGTAGTTGTTTCCGCCTTGTATCATACGTGCAGAAGTTGGCACTTTATTTGGTAGGTGATGCACCTTGATATATCTCTCCATGTTCAAGTGGGGCCGTATTGCGAGGGGGAGTGTCAAAGCATATAATATCGTTAGCACCTCTTTGTAACAATTTATCTTTTAAATTGGTTTATTACTTAAAAATTAGGGCCTAGATCTGGCTTCCCATCTTGTTGAGTGTACAGGATATGTTGTTTTCACATATCCATGCAGGCAATATTGGACACTCAAATATGAGGATTCGTTAGAGCTCACTTTGCCTCATTGAGTGTTCTGGCCTCCTGGCGGTAGTTTCATGATTACTTCTCCTAGGCGCCTTTTCCAAAATTTGTAGATTTGTAGAAAATGTCATGTCTCTTTTCTATGCACTCACTTTGACAATTTGATTTCCATGAGGTTGTCCTGAGATCTTGGGCTAGACATGATTAGTAGAGTCATCATCATGGTGCTATGATCCTTAGGTCTTTCTATCTCATCAATGCTAGGGGAAAGATGTGAGGGATGCGGTTGGCTGTCATATGTCACAACGGAATTTGTTTTCTAGCTCGATTAGGGGAGGTCATTAGTTTGCTAAGTTCTTACCTCTCGTTGGGATGAGTGGAGATCCTTTCTTTGCCAATGGCTTGCTCTAGGTTGGTTGCCTCTTGGCTCATGAGTGGCAATGGCACGACCATGGACTTACGTATGCGAGGCATACTTGTTTTTGGGGGTAGTATGGATGGCACAAAAATGTTGTTGAAATTCTACTCCTTTAATTGTTGGAATACCTAACAATTACAATAGTCCAGATGGTTGGGCTGCCAACCTTCCACTCCACAGACCTTGGTTAGAGTCTCAGCAGCCACAATTCTGAATTGTTGGAGTACCTCACCAGAAAAGACTTGCAACTAAATAAGAACTGGAAGAAAAGAAAACATAATTTAGAGTTATCAGTTCCATTATTCCCTTCCTTTGGGGTTTCTCCCTGTTCCATATTGTAGCTGATATCCTTTTGCTTTCGTCATAAGTTGTCCGATTGTCTCAACCTAATAGGTTACCTAAACGATCTCCACTTCCACCACCTTTAGAAGTTTGCACTCTGCACTTGAGCGTGTGAAATGACTCAGATAGTTGTCTCTCTTGCCACGTGCCATCCTCGGATTAGGTGCATAATTTTCTGCGATATAAGCTGAAGTTGGCTATACTCTTGTGGGTGTACGAAGTAAATTCATTACGGTCATATAGCCTTAAATTACGTAGGAGCAAGTAGAGATAGGCGTAACTTTAATGATGTGCTACAAGGGAGAAGCTGGATGTTCTTGTCTTTATAGAGGTGAATCAATCAAAATTTTATCGCTCGGTCGACTTAAATATTTCAACTTTGAAATATAATGTACATAAGGGACACATTAATATGCCTGTAAGTAGTTATTATAACAAAATAATTTGTGAATTCAATAATTTTTGTGAAAATCAGTGTCATTAAAAGTAGTTAATATCATTTTATTTTGAGTAGAAAATTCTAAATTAAATTTATGTCAAAGTGGAACATAATCATTGGAGAACTTTATCTCAAGTCTCAACACATTCGTTAACAATGGTTAAACACATATAGTAGGGTACACAAGTAAAGTCGGGTTAGTTTGAAAGAAAAATAATAGGGCTCCAAATGCTTTTGCTTAAAATTTTCATTTCAATCTTGGTGGCAAGCATGTGATTGGTTAAAGGGTGACATATGTGATGTGTGATTTAACCAAATCAAATGCTTGCCACCTAGATTGGGAGGAGAAATTTGGACAAATATTTGGATCCCTACCACTACTCTTGAAATACCAAATTGATATCATAATTGCTTACAATAGTTAGTTACCTATTGATTTTGGGATTTAAGTAGCTCGGAGATAGGAATCAAGTACAACTAATTATTTTTGATAAGTAAAGATATATAAAGCAAAAGGTGCCAAAATAGGTGATGCGTCCTTTGTACACTAGAAGTATACTCAAAGCGAGCTAGTCAATGTTAAAGCTATTTACAAATTCTACAAAACAATAGCTATAGGAAGATTCTGCCGTCTCTGAGCACCAAAAAAAAAGGGTACGAATCACACTATGTTTCAGCTGATCCAAATTCCCTTTCCATGGTCAAAAACCCTTTTGTTTCTCCCTTCAAACATAGTTATTAAAGGCAGAAGGTGAGAGCTGGGTGAGAGGTACATTTTTGGGGCGAGAGGGGGGTGACCAAAAGGCGAGCAAGTCAGGAATTAAGAAAAAATATTTTAAAAATATTGTATGTTGTATTTTTTTCATAAACTAGTTATAAATAAAAAGTTTTACATACATATAACTAGTGCACAAATAACATGATTTTCAACTTTTAAGTTCCATATTTCAACCAAAAATACACTATTTTCTTGAAAATCAAAAGGTAGAAGATGTGTATTGAAATATATGAACAATAAACATCCAAATCTTCTTCAAACCAGCTAACCAACCATGGGTATAGCCTCTGCAGGTTCCTGCGACCTAGTCTGTCGTCTCCGACAAACTTTCCGACGGCCGGTGCCGGCATCTTTTCCGACGACCTGCGAGTAAAAAAGGTACCTGCGTGAGTGCCTACTCAAGTTGATGACAAGTATGGCGTTAGATTGTGCCTGCTGAACATTAATGGTAACGTGACGGAAGATGAGAATCAAATCAGTAGAGGCTTTGTAGAGTTCTACCAAAAGTTGTTCTCGGAAGATAGTGGGAGAGAGCTGGATTTAGAAGGGATCACGTTCAATAGTCTGATTGAGGAGGACATGAGTTTCTTAGAACAAAGTTTTAATGAAGAAGAAGTGGTGGAGGCTTTGGGTAGTTTGAAAGGCGACAAGGCCCCATGCCCTGATGGTTATACTCTTGAATTTTTTAAACATTGCTGGGAAGTGGTTAGAAACGATGTTATGGAGGTCTTCCGCTCTTTCTTTGAGGAGGAAGGATTCGAAAAAAGTCTTAACACATCGTTTATTGCTCTTATTCCCAAAAAGAAGGGGGTAGAGGAGTATAAAGACTTCAGACCTATAAGCCTCATTGGCAGCATATATAAGTTGATCTCCAAGGTACTGTTCAACAGAATGAGAAAAGTGATTGGCAAAGTAATTTCAGAATCGCAGCATGCTTTTGTGGGTGATCGTCGATTCGGAAGCGGCTTTGATTGCTAATGAAGTGGTCGATTCGAGGGTGCGGAGGCGAGTGCCGTGGATTCTGTGCAAGCTGGATGTGGAGAAGGCCTACGATCATGTTAGATGAGAATTTTTGATTTATATCTTGGATAAAATGGGTTTTGGAGAAAAATGGAAAAAGTGGGTTTTATTCTGCGTTTCTACAATCAGGTTTTCTGTTCTTATTAACGGTCAGCCTGAAGGTTTTTTCACGAGTTCGAGAGGTTTGCGTCAAGGGGATCCACTCTCTCCATTCCTTTTCATTGTGGTTATGGAGGCCCTCAGTCGACTCATTGATAAGGCAGTTGCAGGAGGCTTCATTAAGGGCTTCGAGTGGGTAATGATCATGATCGGGGTGTCACTATTCCTCATCTCCTTTTTGCCGATGATACCCTAGTTTCTTTGTGATGCGAATAGCGTCGGTTGGGCTGCATTCGTCTAATTTTGCTGATTTTCCAAGATCTATCGAGCTTAAAGACTAATGTGTCGAAATGTGAGTTAATTCCCATAGGTAGAGTGGATAACGTGGAGGTTTTAGCCTCGTTCTTTGGCTGCAGAGTTTCTAATCTTCCTACATCATACCTAGGATTACCTCTTGGTTCGTCTTTTAAGAACAAAAATGCGTGGAATTCAGTAATGGATAGATTTGAAAGGCGGTTGGCAGGGTGGAAAAGACGGTTCTTATCAAAGGCAGGAAGACTCACTCTTATTAAGAGTACTCTTTCTAACCTTCCCACTTATTTCCTATCGTTACCTATGCCCCTGTCTCAGTTTTAAAAAGACTTGAGAAGTTAGAAAGAGATTTCCTTTGGGAAGGAGACAAAGAGAAGGGGAATTATCATTTAGTCGAGTGGGAATCAGTGTGCTCTAACAAGGAGAGTGGGGGTCTTGGAGTTAAAAATCTCAGATTGTTCAACAAGGCTCTGTTGGGCAAGTGGCTTTGGAAGTTTCTAGTGGATAAAGAGGCGCTATGGAGAAGGTTAGTGGTGAGCAAATATGGAGCGGGTGATCACCTTTGGTTCCCAAAGAAAGTTCAGTACTCTCGTGGCACTAGCGTGCTGAAAGGAATTATGGGAGTATGGAATCTTTGTCAACAGGTTCATCAAATTCGAGGTAGGGCAAGGGAATCAAATCAGGTTCTGGAAGGACTTTTGGTGTGGTACTAATACCTTGCAACTTGCAGATGATACTCTTATTTTTTGCGATGCAGACTTTGAACAGTTGGGTTATCTCCGTTTAGTGCTCTCGTTCTTTCAGATGGCTTCTGGGCTGAAAGTGAATATTAAGAAAAGTGTTATTATCCAAGAGTCTTTGTGGCGGATGTGGAAGAGTTTCTTTGTGGCCTTCGGATGTGAGTCTGCTGAAGCTTCAGTCTAACTACTTGGGGCTGCCGATAGGTGCTAATTATAAAAATAAGACCATGTGGAATACGGTGATTGAGAAGATGGATAAGCGTTTGGCGGGATGGAAGAAACAAATGCTTTGTCCAAAGTGTAGGTTAACTTTGGTGAAGAATGCCTTATCATGTATTCCCACATACTTTTATCGATTTTTGTAATGCTGCGCGATCCGAGAGAAGATGGAGAGGATTGAAAGAGACTTCCTTTGGGAAGGTCAAGGAGAAGAGATAAATATCATTTGGTGAAGTGGAATACGGTGTGCTCGAGGATTAAGGATGGCGGTCTTGGGTGAAGAAATTAAGTTTGTTTAATTCAGCTCCTTGGGAAATGGTTGTGGCGATATATGGTGGAGCACAATGCTTTGTGGAGAAGAGTGGTGGTTGGTAAGTATGGGGAAGGGAGTACGAGTGGTTTCCTAAAGCCATAGACAGCCCTCATGGTACTTGGAGTATGGAAAGGGATTTGCAAAGGAAGGGCAGCCTTCGAGAGGAATATTTCGTTTGCTTTAGGAAATGGCTCGAAAATCAGATTTTGGAAAGATGTCCGGTGTGGGAAGGAGGAGCTTCGTATTGTTTTTCGGATCTGTTCAATTTGGTGGCTGATCGAGACATTACGGTTAGTGATGTGCTTGATTGAAAATGGTTCGGTGGTTTGGAATCTGTATTTCGCGAGGAATCTTCAAGATTGGGAAATGGATGCTTGTGTTCAATTCTTGGAGCGGTTGTATTCTATCCAAATAGACACTAGCGGGAGGATAAGGTGATGTGGGCAATATCGAAAAACAATAAGTTTCTTGTTAAGTCGATGTATGCTCGCTTATCGAGAAATAGGGTTCATCGTTTCCCATGGAAGTGTATTTGGAAATCTCGTGCTCTGCTCGAGTGATGTTCTTTGCATGGGAGGCTTGTAGAGAGGCCATTTTAACAGGGGATAATCTTAGGCGGAGAGGAAAGATCTATGTGAATTGGTGCTACGTGTGCGGGAAGGGCAGCGAAAGCACGAATCATCTTTGCTCCATTGCCAAGTTGTCTCGAAGCGTGGAATATGATCCTAAGGCTGCTCAAAATTGATGGGTAATGCCTAGATCGAAAAAGAATTCCTATTGTGTTGGCTGATTCTAATGGCGGGAGGAGGAACCCCTTTTGGAGAGTAATTCCGCTCATGATCGGTGGATTATATGGGGAGAGAGAAATAGTAGAGCTTTCGATAATGTGGAGCGGACTTTGGATCATCTAAAGGATCGGTTATTGCATACTTTACTTGGTGGTGGAATCGGGGGTTTGAGGTGAAAATATTCATCAATCCCTTGGGGATTTAGTGGATAGGTTCAGTTAGTCTTAATTTGTGTTGTATACTCCTAGTGTACATGGTTGCGCCTTAGTTTAGGCGCTTTGATTTTAATGAAATTTTTACTTATCAAAAAAAAAAATACCTTGCAACTGATGTTTCCTAACCTTTACAACATCGCAGTCAATAAGGAGGAAATGGTGAGTTCTTTGGTGGTCAATCAAGAGTGATTTTTGGAGTCTGTTTTTTAGAAATTTGCATGATGGGAGATTGACGAAGCGATGCAGTTCATGGATTTGCTCGGGGTTGCAAGAGGCGGGTTTTGAGTGAAGATAAAATTATTTGGGAGTCTTCTAATAACAGATTGTTTTCTGTTAGATCTTTCTACTCTAAGTTGATTGAGAAGGAAAAAAGTTTATTTCCTTGGAAGGTAATATGGAAACATAAAATCCCCGATAGGGTAGCTTTTTTTGTTTGGGAAGCAGCCAGGGGTGTCATATTGACCGGGGAAAATTTGAGATCTCGGGGTTTGACTTATGTTAATCGGTGCTACATGTGCAAAACTGAAGAGGAGGATGTAAATCATTTGCTGCTCCATTGCTCTATGGCTAGGGAGCTTTGGAATTCCCTTTTCCTTTTCTGGCGATGTTAAGTGGGTTATGCCGGGTTATTGATACGCTTTGGGGATGGCCTTCCTTTACCACGAACAGAAGGAATAATTTCTGGAAGTATGCTCCCTCAGCTATTTGGTGGACCATCTGGAAAGAGAGGAACAAAAGGGCTTTTGAAAACACTGAATCTGATCTTGTAGGAATCAAAAAGTCTTTTCACTTGTATTTGAGATTCTGGTGCTTAACTACCGACCCAACTTTAGAGGATCCTTTTTGTAACTAGGTTGGGGTCTTTTGGTTTGTAGTTTAGTGTATGTATACTTCCAGTGTACAAGGTAGCGTCTTCTTTTTTGACGCCTGTTAATAATACTTATACCTTACTTATAAAAAAAAATAAAAAAATTAAGTATATTGTGTAGATCTAAGAATATATGTTGAGATCTAAAAAAACCCAGGTCGGATTGGTCGGAATTGGAACTGATGTGGTTGGAATTAAAACTTGTTAACCTTAGCCAGGCTCTTCTCGCCTCTCGCCCCTTGAAGAGGAGAGAAAAGAAACCGCCCTAGGTCAAGCGAACATGCTTTGCCTGAACTCCGGCAAGGCGCCAACCCCTTTGCCTCTTCGCTTGAGGCGAAGAGGCGGACACCTTTCATAACTATGCCTTCAAATAGACTGACAAATGTCCAATGATCTGCCTCCCAAATATAATTTCTTCTCCTACGTTTGTATAAAGATTAACTCAAAAATAATTCCTTCAAAGATCCCGACCTTACCCACGAGAGACTAAACAACCCAAAAATAAAATTCCATAGATTCGTCACTACTGGGCAATGGAGTAACAGATGATTCACACCTTCTCCGCTCTCCTTACACATGAAGCACAAGTTAACATAAACTTTCCGTTGCCTCCGCAAGTTATCTCCTGCAAGGATTGCTTCATGACATGCCTCCCAAGAAAAAACAGCTACGCGGCTAGGGGCTTTGGATTTCCAGTCCACACCGACTTCCAAGGAAAAACCGTGCCAACGCAGATAAAATTTCGAAATAGGATTTAGCAGAGAAATTATTGCCTCTATGGGCTGTCCACCTCACTTTGTCTTTCCTCGACTCACCAATCTGTTTCGAATAAATCCTCTCGAAAAAAGGAGTCAATCCTCCACTTTCCTTTCTTGAAGGTGTCTACGGAAAGAAGGGGCCCAAACCACTTTACCTTCTTGAACTTGCAATACCGAATTAACTAAACAATCTTTATCCCTAGCCAAGTTGAAGAGATTGGGAAATAATCTCCACAATCTAAGAGTTGAACTATCCCCCACTTCAAAAGAGATATGACTCACGAAAGGATCCCAACCCTTGCAGATGCCTTTTCATGCCCCCATCCCATAAGAAGAAGTGATCTCGCTTGGGAACCATTGAACTCCTACACCATATTTGCCTACCACCACCTTTCTCCAAAATACATTGAGGTCAACCATATAGTGCCATAACCATTTCCCCAACAAAGGAAATGGTGGAAAGTAAGTCACATGACATTTGAGCTGGGTGCTAGAATGGAGGTATAGGCCCTGTCACAACTGAACATGGGTTGGTTCAATGAGTTCTTGTGCGGTGTCCAAGGTATTATGTTGCTCTAAAGTTTTCCAATGACAAACAATCATTTCTCTAGAGTCAAGACCACCTTTTATAATGGTAGAGGACCTTGGAGGCAAAGAAAGGAGTTGTCCATCTCTCTGGTCAGCCTAATGGTCCTAAAGCTATCCCAAGTGATATTCCACTAGAAATCATGATTAGACACTTGCTTTGGTCTTATTATAATGTTTCTTTCGGGGATCCCATCCTATGCCAGCCTCAGTATGTCCACCAACTTTTTCAATTAATATATTAATGAAATTGCGACTCAGAATTTACCGCAAAGTTCAACGTCCAGTATTTGTAACTGAAGAAGCATGGTGCGGCTAGAGCAATTATCGCACTATGGTTACTCATGTCTAGTGTCTGATCTCGTCAAACTCCAGTATTTCTAATCACGAAAGCATGGTTGGCGAGAGCAATTATCTAAGGATGAATACTACGTCACGTCTGAATTCAGGTTTGAGTTCTTTGCACCATGGAAGTATGATGTTGCCGTGTATGAGGGGGCTTGTCATATGTAGGCATTTAGACATTGACAAATTGACCGGTGAATCATGCACTTACATTGGTCTCTGTCCGGGCTCATTTCGAGCTCTATCCAACAATGACCCCCTCTCCGTGTACTTGAGAGAATGGTTCGTTGATAAACCCAAAAAAGACCATTACCTCTTCAGTTTAGACAATGAATCCTTATGTACATGCATACCAAGTACATGGCACCTGTTGGTACATGCATCACCAAGCCCCCCCTGAGTAGCATTCAAGTCAAAACAAGAGCATCCATTATTTCTTACTGGACTTGTCAATGAGAGGACTTCATTTCCCAACAATAATGTATTTGTTACTTGGTAGTTTGATATATATAGCTTAGAAAAAGTGAAACTGCATGGTGGTGGGTTTTGATGATTTTAATGTAATTGATATGTATTATCAATCTGTTTTGATGATTTCAACTAGTTTTACACCCGTGCGTTAAACGCACGCCATATATCTTTTTCTATCAAATTATACATAAGCAACATGAAGTGAAAAAATAAAATTAACCATAAAGATTGTGAGTTCGATATGTACATAAACTGGACAAATTATTATAACGCAGCGATTAAGAAAAAGTAAAATTATTAATAGAGAATACGATAAATAAATAAAATCTTTTATAAAATTTAGAATATTTTTTTAAATACAACATTTGTCATTAAATATGTGCGATTACTACTATTGTCACTATGATTAAATATGTACAATTATTACTACTATCACTATCACATAACAAAACTCATATAATCTATATTAATCAATGTATAACAAATTAAAATGACGATAAACCAAAGAAAAACAACTCAAATTACATACTTCATACGGTCATCTCTCCCCTGAAATGACCTAAATGTCCCCAACTCAAAAACCCTTTCATTAATAGTGTCACCCAAATGAAGTGACACTGATAATATATGTACTTAATTATTACAATTATATCTACAAATATTTAAGCCCAATTCAATAGACAATAAAATAGAAAGTTAGACTATGATTACTCTCAATTCATTGTACATTATACTCGTCTACTCGCCCATATACATAATCACACCCCTCTACAGTCATCATACATGTTCCCAAAGCAATTAAACTACGATTTACTTGTCCATAGTCATCTTCCAATGTCAATGAGCGAAAATGGAATCCGGTAATGATGGTGTTGTCACCTCTCACTAGAACCTTGTTGATCTTTAAAAGTCCACTCATCCAGTATGTCATAACTGATGCTACTACTATTGTCAGTGAAATTACGTGGTTATAGACAACAAAAGCGGTCACAGAGCATTTATATTCAAGGAGAAAACACATTTATGACTGAGTAAACAATGTTTGTTGAGTATCAAATTAGACATGACAAGCTTTAAGGATCCATAGTTCATCAAATTATATTTCACTATGTACTTGTTCTTTAGCTCTTATGGATAGAATTTGTCTTGACAAAACTCACAAGTAAATTAATATTCAAAGAGGAAGCACATTTATGGCTGAGTAAGCAATGTTTGTTGAGTTTTTAGATTGCTAGTCTTGTTTCCCTTGCATATTGGTAAAAAGAGAAAAGACATTCCTTCTTAGATTGATAGTATTTAATTTCTTAACAACTTCTTATATTTTTTTTAATTTACTTATCAATACTTGTATCTATGATCATATGTAAATAGTAACCTTATTTTGTAAGTAGTTACAGTGGTTATCTAGCAATCTTGAGATAAACAAATTATATTTGTCATTATATATATCTTCCTATTTTTGGCAAGTGCATTTTGAAGGGATCTTGCTATATTTGGATGTGCTAATCACATTTGTCATTATATATATAAAGAAAATGTAACAAAACAAAGTGTTCCAATTTCTAATGCATTGTTAATTAAATGTTTAGTACAAAACTAAGAAAAATGTAATAAAACAAAGTGTTTCAACTTTCAATGCATATTTGTGTTTTCATTTATGGAAAACATTTAGGCGGGAAAATCACGCTTGTTATTATATATATATATAGATATCTTAACTTATCGAAAAAAAAATCAATCTGTTTGAGCTTCGCCCCTTCATCCGACACCTTTCTACGTTCTGTTCTTGACCTTATATTTCTTCTTCTTCCTCTTCTCCATCCACATCATCTGTGCTTTCATATATAGGATAGATGAGCACATTCACTTGGTCTTTTTTTTTTTAATAGGTAAGTGTGACCCCTTGTTGGTATGGGGATTGGAACCAAGGACCTCAAGATCATTGCTTGAGTGCCCTTGCCATCTCTCCCACCCCTTAGGGTCTATTTATTTTCGATATCTTTTCCTCCTTTGTAAACCTGGTTAGGTTAATGATTGCTTTTATGCAGATTATCTTAATCCGTTCCATGCGTATGATGAGGGCAACCTTTCTTGGCTGGTAGGTATTTGTTCTTTCTACTGAAACTGATTAAGCATTGCTATAACTTAGTTTTAATGAGAATCCTTTATTGGGATCGGACGTTTATCATGAGGACGTTAGTTATACACACCACTAAATGGCATTGTTCTTACCACTCTGTCTTTTTCAAGATATTTCCATCTTTTTCTTCATACTTTTAATGCTCTTCAAAAGAGGAATATTTGCAAATTTCACTTTTAGTTTAAAAGTATATTGGGAATATATGTTTTACTTCGCAGAGTTTTTCATAGATTATTATGTTTACGGTTTTTCAATTTTTTAGCCTGATTTTATTGTACCAGCTGTTTGGAGTTTTTTGACTCCATACTCTTTACACATTTGTATACCCAAATGCACTTTAGGGACTTCAAAGGTGGAATATTGACCTGAACTTGATTGGTCATTTGCCTTCTATTTTGTTTGCTATTAAGGTTTTCTCATTGAATTGCACAAATCAATTCACGGTCATGAGTTATATTTTTACCGAGTTGAATATTGACATACTTTATTTTAGGCTGCTGCTGAAGCAGAGGCTGCAACCATGTCAATGGTGCGAAGAGCAATACCTGATGCTTCTTCACTTGATGAAGCAAACCAAATAGTTCGTGGAAATTGGCTAAAGGCTATTGAGCAGCACCATCAGAAGTATTCAGAAAACTCCATGATTAGAGACATTCTTGATGTTGGATGCTCAATTGGTGTGAGCACAAGATTTCTTTCTGATAAGTTTCCTTCTGCCAAACTCACTGTGAGTGTGCATTTACTTTCTTTTAATTGTTAATACATTTAACCGGGTAGGGCTGATAGTGGAAAACATTTTGCTAGTTACAACTTTTCTATCTGTTTGATATCTATTATAGTTGTGATGTTGTCCTTGTATGTTTGTTCATGCCATATGCTGCAGGGCCTGGATCTATCACCATATTTTCTATCTGTTGCTGAATTTAAGGAAAAGAAGAGTGCCCGAAGAAAGAATCCTATTAGCTGGATACATGCAAATGGTGAAAACACAGGCTTGCCTTCCCAATCATTTGACCTTGTTTCAATTGCTTATGTGGTATGCCTTGTTGTCCAATAAATTGCAACTATAATGCATAACTTTCTTGTGAAACACCTATAACGTTGAGCAATCAATTTAAACTTATGCCTTGTAAGTAGGAAAACTACTTGAACAAAAATGGTCCCATCTCAATGTGTTACTCCTTAGAACACCTACAACAAGATGTCTAATGGATATCAATTAGGGATCAAAGCCCACAATGGGGTATCAGAATAAATCAAACCAGTATCAAATTTTGCTTCAAAGTCTTTGAGTATTAAAAATTTGATACTCAAAAAGGTAAGTATCAAAAATTTGATACTAAAAAAGGTAAGTATCAAACCCAAAGCAAGGACGTGGGTCCGGCCAATTTTTCTTTTTCACCAAGTTTCGGCCTTTTTGCACTTCAATTTTTTAGAGACTTGGTTTACCTCATTTGGACACCAAACGAATTTTCATCAAATCTTGAAGTTATTAGAGATAAAGATGGTGGGGTGTAAAATTATTGGAGTTTGTGCCAAGTTGTTGGAAGTGTTTTTTATTTGGGTAGCTTATGGGTATCCAATGAATTTGTTTTTTTATTTTTAATGAGTTGAGTATCACATGGGGAGCAAATAAGATATTCTGTTGTACATGCTTTTATAGCAGCAACTAGAAGATAATTAGACATGCTAGACTAGATTCGTGGTAACTAGAGCTGTGAAAGTGGGTCAACTGGTTGGCCCGGCTCGCAACCCACCATGACCTGCCACTAGGTGGGGCGGGTTGACATGTCAAGAGGGTGGGTTGAAAAAATACCTCAACCCAACCCACCTTGGGTTGCGGGGTGGGGCAGGTTCACTTGTCATAAAAATGGTTGTTCAACATTTATCCTCAAATTCATAAATAATCGAATCAAGATCAAATTAGAAACCCCAAGAGATGGGAGAGATGACAAGTGCATTCATGCAAAAGACGTTAACATCCTTGGTTCCAATCCCGTACCAACAAGGGGCCACAATCTATGTTGCACGGACACGACTGTAATAGCCGTATTCCATATCTAACACGCATTTGGCACGGATATGGGTTGGATACGCGAGATACGACTCAAAATACGTCCTGTGGCCGAATTTGAATTTTTCGAAAGTTCCGACACGGACACATGTATGGGAATTGGGGGGTCGGGATATGTTTCTCTTACCTGGACTCATTTGGGCATACTATTTTTTTGGATTTCAAACTGTCGAAGCTTTCCAGCCCCAAGCCCTAGCCCCCTTTGCTTGGATTTCGAGCTGTCGAAGCCTCCAAGCCCCGGCCCCCTTTGCGAAGTGTCGACTGCCGAAGTAAAGGTCGAACCCGCCTTTGCTGGCCTCTTTTACCTTCAAAGTCGAGTCTGTCGCGTAAGTCTTCCTTTCCTTTGATTTCTTCTTCTTTCGAGTTTGCCTTTTCCTTTGAGTCTTCTGTTATTTCCTTCGAGTCTTTTGTCATTTCCTTCGAGTCTTCCGTTATTTCCTTCGAGCCCTATCTGCATATCAGGTGAGTATTTATTGTTGTGCTTATAGTTTTAATATTTATAATTTAGTCCTTATATTTTGAATATTTACATTTTGGTCGTTATATTTTAAATATTTACACATTACACCCGTACCCGTATCCTATATTTTTCAAAAATCGTGTATCCCTGTATCCCGTGTCCGCATATCCGTATCCGTGTCCGCGTATCCATATCCGTGTCCGCGTATCCATATCCGTGCAACATAGGCTACAATTACCTATGAAAAAAAGATCAATTAGAATATTAAACAATGGAGGTTCTTGGTTCCACTGCTCATACCAACAAGGGGTTGCATTTACTCATAAAAAAATATCAAACTATTAATTAAACACTGCAAAGGATAAATCAACTAACACAATTAATTGGTGATATCCACTATGTAATACAACCATAATTGTTATTGTTGTTACCCATTTTACTGCTACATATTTCTCTCACAACAAAACTAAACTTTAAAATAGAAGATATTTAAATAAAGTAACAATTAGAATTAAAAAGATCTCAACAATATCTAACAAGCAAACAGCAAAAAGAAGACAAAAAAATAATGAAAAAAATGTAAAGTTTTGAAGAAAGTTCCCCGCTCTCTCCACCTAAGTAAGTGGGTTCAACCTGCAAGCCAAATCTGGACTTCCCACAACAACTTTTTACTTGATTTCATCAGAGATCTTGATTCCCTCAATACCATAATTACGAAAGGCGAGCGCCTCATCGGCTGAGGCGAGAGGCGAGGGGGTTATGCCCCTTGCATGTAAAGGCGAGGCGAGCATACAGAAGCGAGGCTTGGCGATCGCCTTTCTCGCCTTTTGACGAGGCGAGAGGCGAGAAAAGGCGTACATTCTAGAAAAACCCTTAAAATATGACGTACTTTTTACCTTTTTAGGGTTTTAACTTTTAACATGAGCCTATTAACCCCGGCCGTGATGTAATGGATGATGATGGGTTTGATTTAGGTCTTGAGTGAGAATGTTTAATGTGTTGTTAGTTGCCACTTGTTTCGTGGCTTTATTAGAAGTTTTGCTTAATTTGTAATTTCATCTTTTGCTATTAAATTGTAGGTTCGGATGTTGAGCAAGTGTTTTTGGATGTTGCCTTGTTATTATATGTGAATTTTAACTTAATTTCATATATTATTTTCATTTATATATATATATATATATATATATATATATATATATATATTATTTTTTCTTAATTTCTCGCCTTGTTCGCCTTTCGGTCGCCCACCTCTCACCTCGCCTTTCCCCTCGAAAATGGACCTCTCGCCTGCCCCTCGCCTTCCGCCTTTAATAACTATGCTCAATACCCACTTAGCCTATATCATCAGCACCAACATCCCCGTCTGAAAATTGTCGGCGGCTTTGACGCTGCAGATGACTTAGACTCTTTTGCTTCCCTCTAGTTCCTCCCCAACGACAACCTAAGCCTCTTCAACAAAGTCACCAAACCCATTATCGTGCAGTCAAACATCGCCAGTTGATGGAAGAGAGAGAGACGGCAAGGGTTTCTGAAAGAGAAGAGTGAAGGCCTGAAGGGTTTCTCGCTTTATCAAATATCTAAAATTGTTAATCAACATTCAATGGTCCTTGAGGTTTTTGGTTCCAATCCCCATACCAATAAGGGCCACACTTACCTATAAAAAAAAGGTTCAGATCAATTGTACTAATCAAAGAACTTGGCAGGACCCGTTTCAAAACCAAACGAAGTGGGCTGAACCCGTTTGACCTGCTCCTAGTGGGTTAATGTTTATCAACCCAATTCATCTCTTTTAGGTGGCAGGGCGTGTTGACCTAATGGGCTCAACCCATTTTAACAGCTCTAGTGGGTAACTGAACTCCTATGGATCATTTGTACTTCGCCCGTATTTGAAGGTCTGATTAGTCTACCCTGCCGATGTAAAATATCCCATGTCTTATTTACATAAAAAAAATCCGGTATGGCTGAGTTACAGTTTTCTGCTGATGCATGCATGCAGCTAGTTCTTATTATAGATTACTATAAACTGGCTTTGATAATTGCAGCTTTGCCAGTTCATTATTCTATGGGGGGGAGAGAGAGAGAGAGAGAGGCGAGGGACTTTGCATTGCACAGAACGTACTGTTCCATTGTTGCGTCCTGCCATTATGGTGGAAAACTGATTTTAAATGGAAATTTGTCATTGTAATCTAATCAATTATACTAATAAAGACAGAAATGTTAGCTAGTTCTTCACCATCTCATTTTCACTGCCTCTCTTTCTCCGTCTTTTTCACATGGTAGCTGTGTAGAAATCAGGGCCGGTCCTGAACTTTTGGGGGTCCAGAGCGAAAAGAAAATAAGGGGCCCTTAAAAAAATATAAGGAGAAGAATTTTAGACGAACAATTTATTTGACTTTTCATCATTTGAAGTATTGAAAATAGATAATACCCAAACATATAAGAAAATAAGTATTAAATAATTACTGAAAACTGTTATTCTTCATTCGTTAAAATAATTTACAATAAAAATAATATACTTAATCAATTTTTTTCTTTTATTTATGTTTTGACTTCTAGATGGATATTTTTTTGGAAGCATATATTGTGCACTATATATTCAAGTTAAAAAACAATCAACTAACAAAGCAAAGAAATAAATAAACATAAGAAATAATTAAAAATGATAGTAACATAACAATAAAATTTGATTTTTGCTTGAAATATTGATATTATATGCCCAATCAATTGTTATTTTTTATGACACAGATAAAAAATTGATGATCAACTAACTTTTTTTATAAGTAAATTTAGCGAACAAAAAAATAAAATAAAGGTTGAATAGCTCTACTAAAACCGAATACAAATTATTTATCTTTATATAGTACTCCCTCCGGCTCCGTTCTATAATATAAGTCGTTTTGGGAGAGTTTTTTTGTTCCAAAATAGATGTCACTTTATAATTTTCAATGAACTTTTTTTTTTCAATTCTATCCATATTTATTGACTCCGTAACTTGTGTTTGACTCTTTGGACAAGAGTATCAAAAGACACCTCATTAATGTTTGAAGTAAAGTAAATAAGGGCAGTTTAATCTTTGTAATATGTTTCCTTGATCTGTGTGAAAAGCTCCAAAACGACATATATTTTGGAACAGAGAGAGTAACTCTTTATTCATTAGGTTCCGGAGTAATTAAAACATATATAAATAGATTTGAAGTTGGTAATTAAAAAAAAAACTTAACCACAATAATTATACTTGCAATACAAGTGGATAATAAAGATGAAATATTGTGAAATTATAAGCATATTTTTTAAAAGTTGATTATTTACGTAAAACCTATCAAAATAACATAAGGGACTATTTAACTAAATCGGGGGAGTATATGATATAATATGCATATAAAATAATATTAATAATAATTGACCGTAGACCCAAAATAATTTTTTTTTTACAAAAGTGGCATAGAAGGGGCTTGAACCTTGGACTTCAAGGCTATACTCACCACATACACAATTACTCAATCCATTGAGTCAAATGACTATTTGTTCACTAAAGTTATATTATTTATACTATATCTAAATAAAACTAGCATACACATATATAAACTTGGGCCCTCTTACTTTGGGGGCCCTGTTCGATCGATCACTCTGAACCCCTCCAAAACCGGGCCTGGTAGAAATGTTGTTTTCCATTCACAATCATGAATACGTCTGAATGTGGTGCGGGTGTTGACCAGAACCGCAGACAAAGGTCATTGTGTGTTTGCTCAAATCAAGTAGTCTATGACCCCAATCTTGAGAAGCAAGAGCGAAGTGTTTGGGCAAGTTGGCAATGCCTCTACCACATACTTGAGTGGGATTCAACCCTCGTGGCCTCGTCAGTTACACAAAAGAGAGAGAGAGTAATTAAAATCAAACAAGCAAAGAGCAAAGTGTTTGGGCAATGTTGGCAAAACCTCTCGCCACATACTTGATGTGAATCCGGGTTTGGATTCGAGCCAAGATCGATTCGAAGATTAACGGACCCTTGTAGACGGACAAAGAACGCGGAATGAAAAGGATAGGGAGTCTCCCTCGACCCGCTAGTCGCGATTGACTAGGAACCTTGGGGTGCGGTAGAGAACCTTCGACGCGATTGCCGGAGACCCACGACCACGGAATGCCACAATCTTCCGACTCGTGAAGATTGATAAGTTCAAGGTGGTTTCTAATCCAAGAAACTCTAATAATCTCACAAACTCAATTGTAGAGAACCACAAGTGTATAAGAACACTTAAACAAAACTTATGCTTTAATATCTCCACCAAGTTCCTCTACCAAGAGTTTAGATCTGCCTTTTATAGGCTTAAAAATGCAACAATTACTAAGGGATTAATCAAGCTCAAAGCTGGTCCAACTTCGGAGAAGAAAACAAGAAAGACTGTCCAAGTTCAGTTCAGGCTGTCCAGGTTCAGGCTGTCCAGGTTCAGGATTGCAAGGGACAGATTCTTCAGTTGCTGATTTCTTGAGAATTGTTTTGATTCCAAGCCTTTTGCTGCGACCAAAAGGTCTTCTAGCTTCCCAAACATGACACTTGAGCCCCTCCATTTGTAGAGTGCCAATCTTTGGCCCTAGGATCACATCATTCCCTTCTTCTTGAAAATGATTCGTCCTCGAATCTATGCGTGCAACCTGATGATCTGCACTTGAGGTGAGGTCCATCCAGTCCGCCCATTGAGTTGAGAAGAAGTGATTGTTGATAAGCCGCTTGATGAACCAATGTAAACTTGGAATTGGAATGTCGAAGTCAAATGGGTCTTCATATGCATGCATCATCTTCAACTCTTCTCGAACCACATTTAACTTTCTTTCATTCTCCTCTCTCTCTACCCTTCCTCGCTCAAATTCTTTTTTTCTCCTCTCTCTTCGATCAAAACACTCTCTTGTATTTCTCTCACTTTTTCAATATATTCTCTCTCTTGTTTTTCTCTTTCTTTTTCTTTTCTCTCGTTTTCTTCTGTTTCTTTTTCTTTTCTCTCTCTCTCTTGTTTCTCTCTCCATGTCTTTTGTTTCTCTCTCTTGTTTTTCCCTCTCTTTTTCTATTCTCTCTTTTTCAATCTCTTCTTTTTCTTCGCTCTTTCAAGGAAACTTTTGTTGATGACGACATCATACATAGCTCGATTTTCATATTTCCATGGACGACCTAGTAAAAGATGCCAACCTTGCATTGGTATAACATCACACAAAACATGATCTTCGTACTTCCCAATGCTAAATGTTACACACACTTGTTTATCCACCTTAATCACACCATGACAATCGAGCAATTGCAAGCTATAAGGGTGCTTACGTCTAACAATGGGAAGTCCCAATTCTTCAACCAATAGAGTGCTAACAACATTAACACCGCTATCACTATTTATAATCATACTAAACACCTTATCTGGCACACAACATCTAGTACGACATATATTTTGAAATACCTTTGTTTTCCCCTTGCCTCGCACACTTAAAACCCTCAACAATTCAGCTTGCATATCTATCCCCATTTGGTAGTTTAATTACGGTTTAGAATTGGATGACAAGGAAGGAAGAAAATGGAAATATTGAATGGCTGCAACAATTTTTTTTGTTTTTATTTTATTTTGTAGATAGAAGAAGATATATAGATTTAGAAATGAAAAATAGAGAGGATAGATGAAGAAGAAGACTTAAAGAAGATGAGATTTATCAAGAACAATGAAATCAAGAACTCAATATCAATTTCCAATTTTTTTTGTAGGATAAGAATAACAAGAACAATTTCCAATTTTTTTTTTTTTTTCTTTCAATTTTCTGAGAATTTGAAGAAGAATAATTCAACGAAAAAAAATAGAAAGACGAGTAGAACAAATTCGGGTTACCTCTTCGATTGGCTCTGATACCAATTGATGTGAATCCGGGTTCGGATTCGAGCCAAGATCGATTCGAAGATTAACAGACCCTTGTAGACGGACAAAGAACGCGGAATGAAAAGGATAGGGAGTCTCCCTCGACCCGCTAGTCGCGATTGACTAGGAACCTTGGGGTGCGGTAGAGAACCTTCGACGCGATTGCCGGAGACCCACGACCACGGAACGCCACAATCTTCCGACTCGTGAAGATTGATAAGTTCAAGGTGGTTTCTAATCCAAGAAACTCTAATAATCTCACAAACTCAATTGTAGAGAACCACAAGTGTATAAGAACACTTAAACAAAACTTATGCTTTAATATCTCCACCAAGTTCCTCTACCAAGAGTTTAGATCTGCCTTTTATAGGCTTAAAAATGCAACAATTACTAAGGGATTAATCAAGCTCAAAGCTGGTCCAACTTCGGAGAAGAAAACAAGAAAGACTGTCCAAGTTCAGTTCAGGCTGTCCAAGTTCAAGCTGTCCAGGTTCAGGCTGTCCAGGTTCAGGATTGCAAGGGACAGATTCTTCAGTTGCTGATTTCTTGAGAATTGTTTTGATTCCAAGCCTTTTGCTGCGACCAAAAGGTCTTCTAGCTTCCCAAACATGACACTTGAGCCCCTCCATTTGTAGAGTGCCAATCTTTGGCCCTAGGATCACATCAATACTTGAGTGAGATTCAACCCTCAATACCTTCGCAGGTGACAGCTACTCCTTTCTTCAGGATAACACGTACCCCTCCGTTCCTTAATAGTGCTGATTATTCCTTTTTGGGCCAATTCCAAAATATTGTCCACTTTCTAAGCTTTCCTTTTGGGATGTTATCTTTATTATTTTTCCCTGGATTTACTTGCTACTTTAATTGATGAGTCCCACTATCTCATGGGTATCTAAAAAGTCAGAACACACTAATGTTTATAGCAAGGGCACTCAGGCAAACACGTTGATGTTCTTGGTTCCAATCCCCTTACCAACAAGGGGTCACACTTACCTATCAATTTTGTTTTTTTTTTTAAATTTGTGTGTTGAGTCAAAGAACGGAGGGAGTAATAATTTGGTTGAGTGAACTGGAGAAGCCTCTCTGACGGATTGAAGAAAAAGTATCCCCTATTGTTTTGAAAGTTACTTTTTGGCTTCAAACTTGAACTTTGAAATACGACAACCTGATTAATGAATGAAGCCCCATTACCGGTCTTCCTTATTACTAGATCTCTATGATAATGAGACAGTATTCTGGAAAGTACCCTCCGTACCATAGGATCCTTCATTTTGTATGAATTCCCATTTCTATATGAATAGGGGAGGGACTTCGCTAGAAGGTAGTATTAATTTTATTGAATATTGATCGCATGACTTGGCCGTTTCCCTTCGAGTTCTATAGTTTGTAGCATTTGGAACTACATCAATATTCTGGTAGTATATATCACATGTTTCATATTTTTACAATGGAAGAAAAATGGTTCTGAGCAATTCATGTTCACTTTTGTGTAATTTACCTCTGATCTGGCAATATCTGCAGTTTCATGAGTGCCCTGCCAGAGCAATAATTAATATGGTGAAGGAAGCATTTCGACTGCTCCGACCTGGAGGAACCCTTGCTTTGACCGATAACTCGGTAATCACTATGTCCTAAAAAATATGGTTTTGCTGCTAAAATCTTTCTAACTGTGTCAACACTTGCCCCTTTTTTTGCAGCCAAAGTCAAAGATTCTTCAGGTATAGCCCTTTTTTCTATCTATGCTAAAGTTTGGTTTGAAATCCTATAGAAGTTTATAATATTTGTAATTTATAAATTACGTGATAAATTCTGATCTTATGAAACAAAATAAGAATCTAAAGTTACTTGAAGTAATCATAATCACCACCACCTTAATGCATCCAAGTATATTCTGTTACCAAGAGGATGAAGATTGAAGAATAGAAGACATGAAATGTCATATTTACCCTACCAAATTTCTTTTCAGATGTATGCTTCCTTTACCATCCATTCAATATTTTAAGAGAACAAACAAAACATTTCATTCATATATGGTTCCATGACATGGTTTCAGTGGTTTACTTCAATCTCGGGTTCTTCTAATGATCATCTAGAGGCACCAAGACATGGCTTATGTTAAGTACCTGAAGCACTCTAGTGAAACACTAAAACACTCTGTTAAGAAATAACTTTTGCAAGAATCTCACTCAAATATTTCTCAACAGCCAGTAGGAGAATCTCCAAATGAAAGGAAAATACTTATATTCTTCACTCATATCCTGCTCAAATGTAGCTAGGATATAAATAGGGAAAATAAAACTGACTGGAAAGATAATGCCTAAAAACTCTCCACAACTAAAAAGTAGTAGGCTCAACAACTAACAAAGGAGTGGGAACCTAACAAAGTAGTGGGAACCTTATTTGACTCAGCTTGCTCCTAAATTAACTCAAACCACTTACTGGGAGAATAACTAAGAAATAAAAACACTGAAAAATAAATAAACTTATTTCTGACGTGGCCTCCTGGAATAAGTCAGCCAAGGTTTCTTATCATTACTCCCCCCTTCGAAACTCCACTTGTCCTCAACTGGAAATGCAGGAAATTGTGCCTTGAGCAGGTCATAATCTTCCCAGCTGGAATCCTCCACTGATCTGTGTTCCCACTGAATTAATAGTTCTAGTGAATGCTTATCCATCCAGCGATGTTGCAGAACCTTTTTAGGAAAAATCATCATTTCTAAGTCCTCAGATAAAGGCAGAAGAGCTGGCGGATTTGAAGGTTGTTGACCATGTGCAGGTCTGAGTAATGACTAATGAGACATGGAATATCGGATGAACTCTCGAGTTTGGAGGGAATTCTAGTTCGTACGCAACTGAACCAATCCGTCTCAGCACTGTGTAAGGGCCAAAAAATCTGGGAGACAACTTTTCAAACTTCCGTAAATAAGGCCTGAATAAATCATTCATAATGGACTGAAAGGTGGCAGGTGCGTTAGTTAAACCGAATGGCATAACTAAGAATTTATAATGGCCCGAATGAGTGCAAAAAGCTGTCTTGTGTATATCCTTTGGTAGGACACGAATTTGGTGATACCCAGTAATCTGATTAAGACGACGATAGTCAATGCAAAGGCGCCACGATCCATCTTTTTTACTCACCAGCAACACTGGACTTGCATAGGGGCTATTGCTTGGGCGTATGAACCCACGCTGGAACAAAACCTCAATCTGAGCTTCGATTTCATTCTTTTGGTAATGAGGATAACGATACGGACGAATGTTGGGTGGAGCTGCATTAGAAAATAGTTGTATGGTATGGTAGTGATCACGAGGCGGAGGTAAGCACTAAGCGCTCTGGCTCAGCAAAGACAACAGCAAATTCTTCAAATATACTGTCAACGTTCAAGCTTTCATGAACATTCATTGATTCCTGTGTAAGAAACATGGCTTGGAATCGAACAGAAGCATCATTGTTGGTAGTCAGACCTTGCAATTTATACTTCTTTCCATTCAACCAAAAAATCATGAACATTTTATTCCAGTTAGCCTGAACAGTATTCAATGAGGCCAACCATTTAATGCCCAACACCAGATCACAGCCTCCCAAAGAAAAAGGGTAGAAATCTTGTTGAATAATTAACTCTGAGATTTTTACCTCAACCTTTGGGCAAACTTGGTTGCATCTTACCTTGCTGCCGTTGCCAATTTGAACCCCAGAAGTAGGAATATCTTGAAGAGGAAGATGAACCTCTGCTACCACCGATTCTGAAATAAAGTTATGAGTCGAGCCGCTATCAATTAAAATCAGAACTGACCTTCCCTTTATAGTACCTTGTACCTTCATAGCTGCTGCTGAATTATGTCCCAAGATAGCATTGAAAGAAATTTCTGTATTTTCAGACTCCATTTTTGCTTCAACTTCTTCGTTTAAGGGCTGAATGACTTCTTCACCTTCTTCAGAGATTTCCAGCAAAGAGAAAGAAGCATTGCAGCGATGCCCCGGACGAAAAGAAGCCCCGCACCTAAAACATAGGCCCTTATCTCGCCTAATTTGACGCTCTGCATCTTCAGAGGAAACTTTTGCAGGTATTGAGGCATATTTAGGGGCGATTGGAGCTGATGAATTGGGTTTGGTGGGATGTGCTAGAACCAGCGAGTTTGAGTCTCTGGAGTTTACTGGTTGAGACATGTTCAAGCGATTCTGAGTGTATGAAGAGCTGGGCTTAGGTCCACCTGAGAGCTGAGCTTTTTTCTCAAATTCTAGAGCTAGACTTGCAGCTTTGTACACTGTTCTGGGCTTCTGAATGCGCACATCTGCTTTTAGTTCTTCCTTGAGACCGCCAAGAAAAATACCTAAGAGGCAATGCTCAGGCCAGTTTTGAACTCGTGCTACTCGCTTGGCAAACTCCTGACGATACTCCTGTACGGTTCCGCTCTGCTTGACAGATGCAAGGTACTCATCCGGATTTTGATATTCAGGTGGCCCATAGTGTTGTTGCAGTGTCTTAACCAACTCATCCCAATACAGCAAGGTACGCTCTGAATTTACCCATGAGAATAAATCCAAAGCATCTCCTTCTAGACTCATCGAAGCAACATCGACCTTTGAATCTTCCGGTGTTTGATAATACCGGAAAAACTTCTCAGCCTTCAAAATCCACCCTCTTGGGTCCCCTCCACTGAATTTTGGAAATTCAATTTTGGTGTAAGGTGGACGTCTCCCCCTATAGTCATCTTCACTGTCTTCATCCCAATGGGAACGCCTTCTACCATCGTCAATGTGTCGCTTGGCCCAAGAATCTAAAGTTACTTGAAGTAATCATAATCACACCACCTTAATGCATCCAAGTATATTCTGTTACCAAGAGGATGAAGATTGAAGAATAGAAGACATGAAATGTCATATTTACCCTACCAAATTTCTTTTCAGATGTATGCTTCCTTTACCATCCATTCAATATTTTAAGAGAACAAACAAAACATTTCATTCATATATGGTTCCATGACATGGTTTCAGTGGTTTACTTCAATCTCGGGTTCTTCTAATGATCATCTAGAGGCACCAAGACATGGCTTATGTTAAGTACCTGAAGCACTCTAGTGAAACACTAAAACACTCTGTTAAGAAATAACTTTTGCAAGAATCTCACTCAAATATTTCTCAACAGCCAGTAGGAGAATCTCCAAATGAAAGGAAAATACTTATATTCTTCACTCATATCCTGCTCAAATGTAGCTAGGATATAAATATGGAAAATAAAACTGACCGGAAAGATAATGCCTAAAAACTCTCCACAACTAAAAAGTAGTAGGCTCAACAACTAACAAAGGAGTGGGAACCTAACAAAGTAGTGGGAACCTTATTTGACTCAGCTTGCTCCTAAATTAACTCAAACCACTTACTGGGAGAATAACTAAGAAATAAAAACACTGAAAAATAAATAAACTTATTTCTGACGTGGCCTCCTGGAATAAGTTAGCCAAGGTTTCTTATCAGCTTATCATATGCGGTTCCATGACTTGGGTCAGTGTCATTGATTTGTTCCTATGTTGGATCCTTTTAATATTCATCTAGGGGCACAACGACATGGCTGAAGGGATATCATTGCATCCTTGCAATTATTTTTAAAACGCCTCCCTCTTTGAAAAAATAAGTAGGAACAAGTAGGGCTATTACACTAACCGAGTTGGCACGAGCAAGCCAAGCTCAGCTTGTTCGCTCACTAGCCAGGACTGGCTGGTGTGTGCTTGGTTCGGCTCAAGATATTTTTAAATATATCTTCAAAAATATTCTTCATATACGACTTTAGAAAAATGTGTGTTCAATCTTTAATAATAATTGCCTTGTCTGAGTCTAGTTAGCCAAAACTAATGCTAGTTAATATTTTTGTTATCATTCTCAATTTCTTACCATTTTCGTGTTGAAGAAAATGACATAATTTTTATTAAGTAATAAATATTTAAACTCTAACTTGTACTTGAGCCTTAAGAGGATCCTTGAGTCTTAAGGATATATGAATTTTCCAATGAGCCACTCTTCTCTAGATATTTCAAAACCGGAAAACTTTGTCCATGAGGTCAACTACAAGAATAATGAAGTGTACCCAAACTTCTAGTTCACTCCAAAATATTACTCCCTCTGTTCCGGGTAAAGAGTCCCCGTTTGAAAGTCAAACTTTTTAAGAAAATGACATTTTTAGTAATCTATTAGTAATAAAATGACATTTTTATACCTTAATTTTTGAAAGTGGACTCTTTAAGTGAAACATCCCAAAATAGAATAGGGGGCTCTTTGCCCGGAACGGAGGGAGTATATATATTATTACTCCCTCCGTCCCAAATAAGTGTTCATTTTTACAAAATTAGTTGTCTCAAAATGAGTGTTCTTTATTATCTCAATTTACTAAAATTCACCTTTTCCAGCTACGTACACTTGCAGTCTTATAATGTGAATAATGTGTGCTTTCTATATGTGCTATAAGAAAGTGCTTAGAAGTTAACTTCTTCCATTTTTGTGCAAAACTAAAAATAGACAATCATTTTGATTGAGAGAATATTATGTTTGGTTGAATCAATATTAACTCTCAGCAAAGCTATCTTTAATTTTTTAAGAGGTTTGGTGGGTAGTATATTTTAAAACAAATTAATTTGAAAGTAAGATTCCTATAACAGAATTCTTGTCCAAAAAGTGAAACATGGATTCTTTTTGTAGAATGGCAAGAGTAAGACTTGTGGCTTAACTTCTGAAGCTTTCCTTCATTGCTTTTACTTAACAACACAAATGAGGATGTAGTATTACTGATTTCGTGTCCATGATCTTTAACAGCAACAGGATTCCTCCTTACAAACACAGCAGCTCTCACGCCCTTAAATGCATTAACTTGTGAAATTTGAGCTTTCAACAAATAAGATTTTCATCAGTTTATGTAAATGATTGAACTATGATTTCTGGTGATAATAATGGAATTGCATCATATAGATTTCATAAGAAGCTAGATCCAATTTCAAAATATCAAATAGGTAAAGTGGGAGCATTAAGAATTGTTGGAAAATTTTGCGGGGGAAGGGGCCACATCAAGGTTTCTTTTCAAAGAGACGGGTGATGTCGACTCCGGGCAGCTGCACATAACATTAGCAGCGGTGGGATGTATTTCTTGATTTGGGATAATTTGTAGTTGGTATAAGGACACGATTCATCAGATATAGTTTGATTTGATTAATCAAAGAGTAATCTGAGACTTTCTACGAGTAATTCTCACAATGACAATAGCTGGACGGCTAGAGCTCTTCGCACAAAGCAATGATAGGGAGTATACTATCAACATAAGTTGTGATGGTAAAGTAGGAAGTTGGACCAAGACTTTTGAGACAAGATACTTCAAGGCGTGAGAGTCCTTTCCCTGCGTCCTAAAAATGCGATAATAAGGTATGCAAGATTATTATTGATAAGGAGCTTGCTATCAACATAATCACTCCTCGTGCTGTTGCTAATCTAAATCTCTTATTCGGGTCCCTTCAAGTTCCTTACAAGATAGATTGGATTGATAATACTTTTCTAGTCTTCAAGAGGTGCTTAGTTCCTATTCAAGTTTGCATCATGTTTTGCATATATTTGGTGCGATATTGTCCCGTTGAATGATGCTCATATATTACTTGACTATCCTTGGATTATTGATTATGATGTGAACTACTTTGAGGAAGAAAACACTTGAGCATTAGTTTTTGGAGACCTTACAACAACCATCCTTGTGTGGATAACTCCTGTGAAGAGCAAAGCACCACTGGAAGGAGCTCCACCTTCTATTGAAAAGGAAGTCAGACAGCATTCGGAGTAAGTACAACAATAGTCTAGTGAATCCAAACAAGTTGAAGAGCGCAAGGAAGAGACACTTCTATGCAAAACTGAAGACAAGGAATAACAAAAACTTGGAAGACAATCACAAAGATGACAACACAAATGCGGAAGTATTTGAGAATCAGCTCAGAAACAATTCGAAGCATTTTCTGCATACACTTATCCTATGTTTCAAGGCAACATCTTCAAATCTAAAGTGTGCTGAAGATTCCTTATCCTATCTCATCTATTTCCTAAAGTTGTGCTCATGCTTTGGACGCTAAAGCTTCAATGGATGATCTCTAGAGCTGTCAAAATGGGCTAGGCCCGTTGGGTTGTCCGCCCCGCAACATATAAAAGGTGGGTTGGGTTTTAAAAAAACCACCTCGCTAGGAGGCAGGTTTAATGGGCCAGACCCGCACAGGTCATGGGGCGGGGGCAGGGGCAGGGGCAGGGGTTGGTCCTTCGTTATATATATAGATAAATATATATGTGTGTTAATATTATGTATATTACTTAAAAGTAGGTATATGTATCGAAAAGTAAAACTTTCTCGGTGAAATGTTTCTATTCATTCTTAAAAAATGTGGACATGAGACACTATCCTTGGAAAGTAATTTGGAAGTTGAGGGCTCCTAGTAGAGTGATGTTCTTTGCTTGGGAAGCTTTGAGGGAGGCAATTTTGACCGGGGACAATCTGAGAGCTTGAGGGAGGGTTTATGTTAATTGGTGTTTCCTGTGTAAAAAGGAGGAGGCAGTTAATCATGCTTCTGCATTGCCGTGTTGCCAGGGACTTATGGGACTCTTTCTTATTTGCAGCGGGTATTTCTTGGGTGATGCGTAGGTCTTCTCTTCAACTGCTTCATGGTTGGGCTTCTTTCAGTAGTATTATTAGTAAAAACAGTAGATGGAAGTCTATTCGGTTTGTGATTTGGTGGAGCGTTTGGAAGGAGAGGAATCATAGGGTGTTTGACAATGTGGAGATAGACTTCGACTTGCTAAAGAAAGAAGTGCATCAGTTTCTTAATTTTTGGCATGCTGATGTGGTGTCATGTTCGGGGGATTATTTTTTTAATATTATGGATAGTTTGCAGATATAATTCTTTTGGTCTTGTATACTCCATGTGTACAAGGACGCGCATAGTTGTTAAAGGCGAGCGCCTTAAGCGAGAGGCGAGGACATGTGACACTGCAGCGCCTCATGTGTCCTAGGCGGGGCGATGAGCAAGATGCGATTAAAAGGCGACGCCTTTGGCGCTTTTTTGAAAGGCGATGCCTTTGGCGCTTTTTTGAAAGACGAGAGGTGCTGAAAAGACTTGAAAGTCGCTCACCACAATTATTTTTAAATATAAATTTCAGTAGTACCAAATGACGCAGTTTGGTCGGGGTATATTTAAAAGATTAAAGGCCTTTTCCCAAATCAGACAAATGAGCCCTAAAATTATCGAACTGGGAGTCGACTTCGACATTCCACTTTGATTTCAAAGGCTAGGGTTTCGAAGTTGACTGCAACTGAGGCTTCCTTCTTTGCAAGTAAGCACTCAATCTTTGAAACCCTTTGACTTCAAAAACCCTAAATCGATTTCTGTACTCCTTTTTTTTTTAATTAAGTACAAACTCTGGCCTTCTTCCCCCTTGAGCTTTTTTCTACTCGTCTTCTATTTTTTTTTTAAAGTTGACTTCAATTTTTTCAAAATTAAATATTCTGTAGTTTTCGTCTATTTCTGTATTTTTTTTTAACTTCAATTTTTTTATATACTCTGTTTACTCTGTCTATATACTCTACAGAGTACATATAGTTTGTTCTGTTTCTGTTTATATACTCTGTTTACAGTAAACTACTTGCTCCCTACTTGTTCAGTTGTTTACTTGTTTGTTTATTATAAAGCTTGTTCTGTTTCTTGTTTGATTTTTAAGTTAAGTTATCTAATGCATTGGAATTTCAACTATGAATGATGAAACTTGTGTTATTGATAATATGTATGTTAGAACTTAGTGTCATGTATTATTCTCACTTATAACATGTTTTGTTGAGATTTGTTAAGTTATATATATTTTATATATTTTTCCTTAGTATTGTTTCCGTGAGCGCTTTTTGGACGCCTTTTTAGCGCCTCGCCTCAAATATGGACCTCTCGCCCACCTCTCGCCTTTCGACTTTTTTTTTGATAAGTAATAAATATATTAAAAAACAAAGTGCCAAAACGAAGGCGTGTCCATGTACATTAGGAGTATACAACAAAACTATAACAAACTGAAACTATTCACTAAATCCCCAAGGGACTGATGTATATTATCAGCCTCAAACCCCTGACTCCACCAACAGTTCAAAGTATGCATCAGCTGATCCTTAAGTTGATCCAGAGTCCGTTCAACATTGTCGAAAGCTCTACTATTTCTCTCTCCCCAAATTATCCACCAAATTGCGAGAGGAACTGCCCCCCCAAAAGATTTCCTCCTCCTGCAAGTTGTACCAGGCCAACACAATAGGAACTCCTTCACTGATCTAGGCACTACCCATTGGATTTTGAACAACCTTAGCATCATATTCCACAGATCCGAAACAACTTGACAGTGGAGCAAGAGGTGATTCGTGCTTTCACTGCAATTACTACACATGTAGCACCAATTAACATAGATCTTGCCTCTCCGCCTAAGATTATCCCCGGTTAGAATGGCGTCACAACAAGCCTCCCAAGCAAAAAACATCACTCGGGCAGGGGCAAGACACTTCCAGATTCGATTCCAAGGGAAAAGAGGGGCCCTATTACCTGTTAACTGTGCATACATTGACTTAACGGAAAACTATTTATTTTTCGAGATTGCCCACATAACCTTATACTCCCTGCTAATATCTATTTGGATTGAGTACAATCGCTCCAAAAATAGAACACTAGAATCCATTTCCCAATCCTGAAGATTCCTACGAAAAACAAGATTCCAAACCACTGAACCATTAATCACCTGGATCACATCAGTAACCAGAATATCTTGCTCAACCACCAAATTGAAAAGGTCCGGAAATACAATACGGAGCTCCTCCTTCCCACACCAGACATCTTTCCAAAATCTGATTTTTGAACCATTACCTAGGGCAAACGAAATATTCCTCTCGAAAGCAGCCCTTTCCTTACAAATCCCTTTCCATACACCAGAACCATACGGGCTATCTATGGCCTTAGGAAGCCACTCATGCTCCCCTTCCCCATACTTTCCAACCACCACTCTTCTCCATAAGGCATTGTGCTCCATATAACGCCATAACCACTTCTCTCGGATTGCGGCAGGCATCACGAAAACTGATAGAAAGTACATGGGAATACACGATAAGGCATTCTTCACCAATATTAATCTACCAGCTTTGGACAACTATGTGGACGCGTCAGCTGATTTTGTTGTGTTAATATTATATTTACTTATCAAAAAAAAGAGTATCACATACGTACTTTATTTTTCCCCAAATCCAAGTGCCTTAAATCCTAAATCCATTCCCAAACTCACAGATTTTCTCGTCATTTGAGAAAACCCTCACCCTTCACCTTCCCCTCTCAGTTGCATCCTTGCCTTCACTCTTGAGTACCTTCCGCTTCCCCTTCCCCTTATTGGTTAACTCCTTTGTCTCTCCTCTTTGCTCCCTGGCCGCGACGATCCCCTTCCACCAATCCCTTCAAGTTCAAACTTTGTCTCTTGACGATTGACGACGGTGATGAGCTCTCTCTCTCCCTCTCTCTCCCTCCTGCAATTAGGATTGAGAAGAAGGGATGTCGTTGTTCACTTGTTCGGCTGTCCTCCAAGGCATTCCTCCAAGAGACAGGCGGAAAAAGAGATGTACAATGGGCAAAGGGGACTGATTGAGCCAGAAATTAAGGGCTGTGGTCCTGTGGAGCACACAAAGCCCTAACCATTCCAAGATCGACTTTCTTTCTAAAATCAAGCGATAGATATTTCGATCTTGCTTGCCTTACAAAGGCCTTCTTGGACGTACTTTTGACAAGAAGGAGAAAGAGTCATAATATCTCTCACCCACAAACCGACATACATTCAATTATACAAACTCTTTGCCTTTTCTTTTTTAAATTTCTTTTTTAAGACTGCCTCGCCCCCTGTGACCGAAGGTGAGTTGGGTTGTAACAAAGTATTTCCAGTCTGCCCATTTTGCTGGTTGGTCCGCACCGTCCTGCTAAATGGCGAGTCTGTCATTTTGTAGGTTGGTCTGTTTTGATAGCCCTAATGGTCTCAAGGCTTTCCATTCTTCGCCACTTCAAAACTTGAGGACGAGCTTTCTTGAATACCGGGGAGATTGATGTAGGACGCAAACAAGGAAATAATGAAATTCGAGTTAAACTATTGTTAGGTTATTTTGTGCTATTATTTAGAGATTAGGTGATTATAATTACTTAGTAGTTTTAGATGTAAATATTTGGTATTTAAGTTATCCTAGTCCAAGTAGGATTTGCATTAGAGTTTTACTAGCTTAATTACATTATTATTCCTCTAGGAATTTTATTCCAAGATAAATTAGGATTTTCTTTTCTATTTCCCTAGTCCTAGTAGTTTTAGGATTTACTTTTCTCTTATAAATATCGATGTAAATCCCCATAATCTAATTAGGGCTGATTAATAATATTTGATTTAGGCTTTTGCCATTGTTGCCTTCAAGCATGGCTGATCCCTTGCGCGAGGGTAAGCATTCTTCGTCTCTTTCTTTTTTCTTGTCCACTTTTCTGTGTCCTTGTTGGAGGGGTCTGCGTACCTTGTCCTCCATTTTCCTCTTAGTTAAAAACTTGTTAGCCACGCCACATGTGTTAAGGAAAAAGGCCAGTCGATTGTTTGTGGTATTTACAAACTTTTGTGGTATTTACAAACTGATGAACGGGAAAGCTTTCTAAAGACTAAGATGCATTTACATATAAGGGCTAGACAACTTGCTCTTATTTGTTCGAAGGGGAAGATTTGTTAGAAAATAGGTTCCTCACCATGAGAACAACTATTCTCATGTGGGAACATAGAAAAATAAGGTGGTTGGCTATTTTATTTGGTAAATAAATAAGTCTAAACCAATCTAATTTGGCCAGCTATGTTGCACGGACATGCCACCCAGTAAGCATTTTCCATATCCGATACGTCTCGGATATGGATGTGTTGGATACGTGGGATACAGCTCAAAATACGTTTTGGGGCCGAATTTGAATTTTGCAAAGGTTTGGAGACAGACGCGGATACGTGAATTGGGGAGTCGGGATACGTATGACTTACCTCGGACACGTTTGGCATATATATATATGCCTTTTTTAGATTTCAACAAATCGACCTCATTCGCTTCCATCTCTGTCGAAGACTCCAAGCCACCCTTTTGCGAAGTGAAGTGAAGCTCAATCTCACCGAAGTGAAGCAAGCCCTAGGTTCGCGAACCCAGCTGTGCTGGTCCCTTCGACCTCCGAAGTCAAGTCTGTTGACCTCCGAAGTCAAGTCTCAAGCTCTAGCAGTTAAGTCTTGTCGACTTTTTCAAGTTTTTCTTCGTTCTTCCTTGATTCCTTCTTCTGGTGCAATTTTGTGAAGGAACCTTCGATTCTGATTTCTCTCTTCATATACGATGAGATGATATGTTTATTTTATTTTATACCCTGAATCGTGTAATACGTTGAATTGTGTAATGAAACAATTCTTATACAGAGTAGTTTTTCATATTTATAGTTTAGCCCTTATATTTTGAATATTTATGTTTTGGTCCTTATATTTTGAATATTTACTCATTACCCTCCATACTCGTATCTTACATTTTTCAAAAATCGTGTATCCCTGTATCCCGTGTCCACGTATTCGTATCCGTGCAACATAGTTTGCCAGCGATTGCCTTCTCTTAAAAGGGTATGAATGTTATGAATTCACATTTCACGCTAAAAGCTTTTTCTATAAATGAAAGGCCATCAATCCATTAATAATTTTCTAAAAGGTTTCGGTTTCCAGTGCCGTTAACACCTTCTTGGAGCTCTTCTCCAAGTAAGTCTTTTCAAAGCCCTTAGCTTTGATTTCAAATTGGGGAACAGTGTAAGTCTCGCCGCTTTGCCAGACAGGTTTCTGGACGTGTCGGTGCTTGTGGGGGCAAATGCAGATGCTGCTAGCGGTTGGTGAATGTTAGGGTGGAGTCGGGGGGAGCGAGCAGAGAGTGACTTGTTGAGGTTGGAAGTTGTAGTTTTCTTGGGGGGAGGGGAGACGGGGGAACAATTTTGCAGATGCCATTGTTGCAGGCTTCATCTTGAAAATGTAAGCAATTGGATCTTGGAATTTAGCTAGGGTTGGGTGATACTCGTGCTAACTGCCAAGAGAAGAGATTTCAGCCATGGAAATACCTCTATTTACGCCATTTACTAGCACAAATTGTATAGATACAGTGGGTTGTATGTATAGGTGAGATCTGGGTAGCTCATTGGGGGGTAGCTCATTGGGGAAAAAGAGAAAAGGAGGAGAGAGAGCTGTAGAGATTCTCTTTGCTATTCTATTGCCACATTTTTATTTCTTCATTTTTTATGTTTGTTTTTGCTCTGTTTCGGAAACATAGGAGTGAGAGAGGTGAAAGGGACAAGGGAGCGTGGGGTTTTATTCTAGGTTTGGGGATGAGGTTGGGAGAATGACCGATTTTTTTATTTAAAAATATTTAACAAATTTTTGTTTTAATTTTTTTAAAAAGTTATAATTTTTTTGAGAAATTGTTTTAATTTTTATTTGTTCTCCCATGAGAGGGTAATGTTCTCATAGTGAGGAACGTACTGTGACTAGAAATGGAATTAGATCTTATACTTTTGGTTGAATTGACTCGAATTATATTGTATAATTTTGGTTGAATTGACTCGAATTATATTTTATACTTTTGGTTGATATCGCCATTCGGATAGAATAATGGTGCCTCTGATGAGGCTTGAGCAATACTGCCTCTAGTGAGACCCTATCCGTTAAGAGAAGTGAACAGTATCTGCTGAGCTAGAGTTATTTGGTGCAATTAATCCTTTATGTTATAATAGTATTCAAAATTATACATGTCTATTCATATTTGGGTTGGATTAGGTAGTGTGACAATGGTGGTAATGCTTTGTGAAGCTTTGTTGGGTCACTATGAATCCTAACAATATTTACTTAAATGCTTGGAAACCGCTTGTAGTGGCGCCTGTGTGATGCACTTGTATCGATCAAATCAAATGCCGCAAAAAAATGGATTCCTATAGCGGACCTCAACTTTAACAAAGGTTGAGTTCAGCTGTATTTCATTTGTGTAAAGTGTTTAACTTGACTACTTACTAAACAAAGAAAACTAAAACTCTATTTAGTATTTGTTAATTAATGATATTTACATTCTTCCATAGAACTTGAGTGTGGCTTGTTTCGACTTGAACACGTCTTGAGCACAAGTTGGCTCCAACTCGGCACAAGCCCGTGTAACAAGCTTGTGTGTAGCCCGCGAACAAGCTTCAGCAAGGGAAATTACACACAAGCAGATTCTGCAATCTGCACGCCCCTTCCTAACTTAGCTCGAGCTTGAAAAAAGGAGGCTTACACGAACAAGTGCCCATGTAGCACTTGTTAAGCTTCCGTTAATAGAAATAGTTGCATTAAAAACCATACCTAATGTGTTGGAAACAATTCCTACAGCTTTGGTAATGATTCCCAATATAGTAAATTTCCTTATTGATAAACCTTGATATTGGGGCTGATTTTGAGTTTCATATGTTTGTAGGAATTGTCACCTGTGCTATTTACATTGATGAAGAGCACAGAACCTTTTCTGGATGAGTACTACTTACTTGATCTGGAAAAAACTGTGAACGAAGCAGGATTCGTAAACGTGCAATCAATTCTTACAGATCCAAGACACAGGACTCTCACAGCAACAGTGCCAAAACTTGCATCCCACCGTGTAGTAGAGAATTCCAGTTTAGTGAATGATGGACGATAAACTTTCATCTTCCAACGGTTTAGCTGATTGATTGATGTGTGTTTCGCACCAGTTCATATATGCTTGAAGCTAAAGGTATTATAACTGTGGCGGTTGACATGAAGAAATGATCGTTCGTTCCTTGGTTTTATTGTCACACAATAGTGTCTGGGTTCGAGATGGTATGCATGAATTTCTACTGTTGGGCCTTCTCACGTTATAGTTTCCATTAAATCTAAGAGCGATACAACAATTTTTGTGTTCGGCTCACAATGTAACTGTACTTTAAAACTGAAAATTAATTAACTACGTTAACGTATATCTACTAAGCTCGGCCTTTAGCTTACTGCATCGCGTATCATTTTTCCCCCGAGTGTACTTCTCTTTCAACATTTGTTGTTAGTACTCTGGTGACTCTTGTTGATAAAGCATGGGATATGTTGTGTTTTTTGGGTTTATTGAAGAGGAGCCTGGAATGGGTCTTTGATCAACTTAGATTTTAGTTCAAAGGCATAGTATGACACTGAAAAATGGCTCAAAATGTCCCAGCAAATGGCGCATCTGTTGTGCCATTTTCTAGGCGCCTTTGTGCCCAAAAGTTCTTGGCTTAGGCACTTGGTGCCGTAGCGCTTGGATCTGTAACTGGTGCCCCCATGCCTCCAACATGCCGCCTTGGCGACTGCCGGCTGGCACCACCCTGTTTGAAGAGTTGACAGTTTAACCCCTTGCAGTCCTCCAAACCCGTTTTAATTAGTGTAAACTTGGTTAATTAGTTATGGTTAGCTGTAATTGAGCTAAATTAGTACAAATGTTGATTACTAAGATAATTAGTGATGCACCTGTGCGTTGCACGGATTGTACATGTGTATAAAATTATATACTAAATTAAAGTTCAATAATATGTAATTAATTTTTTTAAATATGAACAAAATAAACAAAAAATAAATAATAAACAGTAAAATTAAATATAGAAAATCCTATATAAATTTTGGAATATTTTTTATATACAATAATTTTCGTTCAACATGTACAATTATTGAAACTATAAATATCACATAGTAACTCTAGATAAAGCTACAGCCTACATGCAACCGATGATAACCAAAAACATGTTTTCAAATGGAGTATTATATTAGACAATGACTTACCATGGTTTTTATTCATAGACATAGCGTAAGACATAATCAACAAAAAATATTTTATCTGGAATTTGAAAAAAATTCTAGGATCAAATAGTATAAGTGACATTCTTGGAATCAAAAGAGTGCCACCAGAATTTTTATTTGAAAGAACTCAACTTTTTAAAACATGGTTTCTCAGCTTTATAACAATTAATGTCGTGTCATTGCATAACTTAAGTTAATAGACTATGTTACAAAACAACATTATTTGAGTTTTAACCTTCAAATTTAATTCACAGTTAGAGATTTCAGAATATGTAATTCAATTAAAATATTCACAGAGTAAGTATCGTTTAAATCTAACTCACAGTTTGAAATTTAAGAATATGTATTGTTCATTAATGTGATGTAATTAAAAAAAATTGCATCTTAATTTTTATATGACTATTTAATTGAAACCATAAAAAAATATGTATCTCTTTCAATAATATAACTTATATATTACATTTCAATTTTCAATTACATAAAGAATTAACCAAAAAAAAAAAAGAAGAGAAAATGTCACTCTAATTTGAACATGACATAAAATTCTTGATATTCTTACTTATTTGTAATATACCATCATAAAATGTATTTTTTTTGTTTAGTTTATTGAGTTTTGTATTATTTTCAGTTGTGTAGTGTGCATTCATCTGATATTTACAAAATCCCAATCATATATCAATTCATTTGCATACTGTCCGCTTCATACATTGAATAAGTTTCATGCTGACACCATGTCATAAGCTCGGACACAAAATCTAGTGGTAATTTAAACTAAGACGGATCCAAACTAAAAAAACAAACAAAGTCAGACCCATGAGTATTTTTTATTTGTTTTTTGTTTTAAATATTATAGAACTGTATTTCAAGATCTATTAAAAACAATCGTAAGGATTTTTATTTACCTATTTTTTATTTATAATAATACTAAGCTATTCCATATTTTGAATAAATACCATTTTTACGAATTATTTTTATATATTGATTTTGTTTGTAATTAGTTATATGCACATGGACTATGTCTGACTTATGAATAGCTTGCCTAGAAATTTGATTTCTACTTTATTTTTGTGTAATATTTAATAGTTATATGACTTTGGTATGTAATTAGTTATATGTCATTTTCGAATTTAATTCTCCAAATAAAAAAAAGTAATCTCAATTGGAATAGTTTCTACCAACATCATTAAATAACATTACTCAAATTCAATTTCAAAAAAATAAAAAATAAATAATTGACATAAATAGAACATAAGTGATTCCATTTTTGAAAAGTGAGTTTTGGCGGAAAATTTCTAAAAAATATGCACTTCTATTTTTATATATACTACAAAACAACCGTTTAATGTAAGATTCAATATTGATATAAATAAAACAATATAAAATTTTAATGATAACCATATAACCGAATAATTATATGAAAAATTACGAGTTTAATATGCATATAAAACAAATTATAGAAAATTGTACAGTAAAAGTTGAAGTTAATCACAGAAAATTATAATCAAAGCACTTGTGCGATGCACGAAGCCTATATTCATATCAATACAATAGTAAAAATTTTAGTGCTGATAAAATACACAAATGATTGCAACATAAAGATTATGAGTTCGATGTGTAAAATTAAATATCATAATTTTGTAACATTAAAATTAAGATTTTTTGTTTGGCTCTCATATATAGTTCAATTAAAAATCTGCACATATAAGCACATTAATAGAAATAAAAAAATTAATGAAAATTAAGAGTTTTTAGGTTTAAAAATGTTTTACCTTTGGAGGAAAAAAAAATCTATTTATAGAATAAAAAATATTAAGAATTTCAGTTCAATTTCAATTATAATATTTTTTCTGGATATAAATAATAAAATTTACATTGAAGTCCACAATTACAATTCTAAACAATGGAATTGGGGTTCACTTTCTCTCATTCTTTACTTTGGAGTCTCAACAAAATTTAAATTCACTGATATGCATGCTTCCCGTATTAAGAAAATGATATTAAAATATATACAAATAAATATATTTAAAGAAAAATTACATTAATACTAAAAAAATTGATAGCGCATATAATATCAGACAAAGGGCAAATTGTTTGTGATATACTAACATGTTTTGTCATAAAACCTTAAAAACTACAATTTTCAAAATTGATAATTTTACAAACTAATTCAAGTATTATGGTTCAATTTATAAATCAGACATAAAGAAAAAATAATTAAAATAGTATATAACCAAGGAAAATAAAATGTAGGAGATTGATAAAGGAAAATGAACCAAAAATTCAAACGATCGATGGATAGACATTGAAAAATTTGGTTTAAAACGTGCTATGCATAACTTTTGGACAGCGGCCCGGTAAACACTCATAAAACCACGTTGTTTTAGTTGATGTATATAAACGAAAAGAAAACACTTTTACCCTAGTTTCACCACACATTACAATTTTTTTTAGGAATTTTTTGCAGCGATGGTCAATCCTAAGGTGACCACCTAAAAAAAATCTAGCAACGGAAGCTATGACCACCGACTTACCGGAAACTTGTTGGTATGTTCATGTTTCTAAAAATATTTCAAAAACTCTGTTTAACTTCAAAACTCTTTTATTAAGTTTAATTGGTGATTTAGTTCAACTAACAAACAAATTCGATCTAAATGCTGATTAATTTCATCATCAGTACTTTTTTTTTATATCTGAATTTTTTAACATGTATAAGTAACTAAAAAAATCAGAAATTATCGGGTTTCCATTTTTTTTACATGTAGCTAGCTGTCTCAAAAAAATTGTCATATCTCGATTTATAATTTTTTTTACAATAATAACTTTGGTTATGATGAAATAGAGAAAAAAATTGTCAGATCTTGCTATTATTATTAATTGATTGTCTGTGAATTAGTTTTATTTCAAAGTGTGTGTATATGATTTAGTTTCAAAATCGTTGTTTTATTCAATCTTTATTTTTCCTAACCTAGATATTGATGCAAAGAAATTAACAAAAAAACTTGGTTTTGTTATCTCTCATATTTCTACTATGCTTATTTTTCTTAATATACTAAATAAGAATGTGACGAGATTTTGGAATCATTTATCCAATCAACCATAATAATGACATTTTTTATTTTCAATTTCCAATGCAAATTATATATAAATTAAAAGAGTTTCTAAATTTGGAAAATCACTTTTGGCGAAAGCTTTCCAAAACTTGCTCCTCTCCTTTTATATATGTATAGATATTGATTAATTAGTGTTAACAAATGTTAATTAGCTTGATTGTATGACTTGTTGACCAACCAATAGGATTGCTACAGTTCAATAATGAGAGGTGACATTGCATGACACCTCAAGCTTAGACCATGTTGATCGAGGGTAGCTTCTGTACTGACAGGGTTTGATCCAATGTTTGTTGAATTCTTGACTTTCCATAAATGCATTTAACTGGGAATTGATCAATTGAGTCCCCAACTCAGTCTTGCCTCATTTTAGTCTTCTTCGTCCAACATTGATATAGAATGTATGAGACTCCATGGAAACCTAGAAAGAGTAATGAGAGTTATAGTGAGAAACTTCATTTCTAGCCAAGGTTGCTTCATCAAAGTTGTAGAGCAAGAGTTGTGTTGTATATGCTTCTATGGTTATATGTGATTCGAATAAAGTAAATCGATGGGGTCTTTGCTTTCCATTAAGCATTAGGGTGTGTTTGGCTAGACCAATTTAATGACTTGGAATTAGAATTGCAGCTTTCAAAACCAATTTCATTGTTTGTGAACGTTTAAAATTTCGAATTGGAATCAAATTTTAAATCTAAATACCTCAATTCCATAAAACAAATTCTAGAATAAAATCTAATAATTTGAATTCAAAATTTTGTTTCCTTTTTTCGCATATTATTTTATACAATAATTCACACTTTTTTTTAAAAAAATTTTAAAGACTTAAATCGCAATTTGGTCACCATACTTTTCCACTTTTTGCAATAAGGTGACTGTACATTTTTTTAATTTAATCATTATACTTGACAACATATAATACGTTCATCTATCTATCCAATTTTTTAAATGTAAATCTTTAAACATTTAGAGAAACTCGAAAATACCCTTTATAATTAATATTTTTCTTTTTCTCTCCAGCATTTTACTTCTCCCCTTCTAAATTTAAACAGAGCCACATCAATTTAAGCAGAGGTGGAGAAGGAGAGAAGCAACTTAAACCACGATCCAAGCTTGACTGCATGTCCCATTAAATATATAAATCAGCTGTGCCCCCACAATCAACCACTTGGAAATATTCAACACCACCGCTCCTCCAGCCAATCCCCACCCTCATTTCAACATTACCAACAATACCGCGAGTAAAACCAAAGTACCAATCGATATGTAATACATCACCATTGTCACGACCCGACCCGGACTCCGATACAGAATCCCAAGGTTGTGCCATGAAAACAACCTAATGAGACGGACAAGTACACCTGCTAAGCACAATGACGCGAGTCAAAAGTCGAGCCGAACAAGCTCTAACAAGAATGTAAAGCCATAAAGGCGATATGAGACAATAAAAACCAAAACCTGTGGAAGCAAATCATAAGTGGAACCCAACCCTTCAATTCCAAACCACAGAACACAAGGCTGAGAGACGACTACCTCTCGACAATTCTACGACGCGCATGACACAACATTGCGCATGGTGTAGTGTCAAAAGACGGAAGAATGGACAAACAATGAACAACAAGGGGTAAAGTGTCAAAAAATGAAAGAAAAAGAGTAAATGGGAGCGGCCTAGTACAAGAATGGGCGCTGCGTCCAAACATGTAGTAGGCAGTGCCCGTTTTGGTTTATTTCGGCTTCTGAATTGTTCTTTGGTGTAACCTTTTCAGTACAGAGTATAACACTTTTATGCACAAAGATAAAATATTTGTCTTATCTTCGCTGTTAAATTTTCGCAAGCCCATAAATAGGAAGCTTCGGCCAGTGCACAAGGGACGAAAAAAATTACAGTGAGATTGAGAAGGAGATATTTACGGAGAAAGCGATCAGAAGTTACGCTGTTATTTCTTAGATAAATCCCAAAGCACCGTTGAGCTGTGATAGGAGCGCAAAAGTGTGATATTATTAACTGTTTTTATGATTAATTATAGAGTAAATATTACACTTTTGGTTGCTTTTGGTTGTTAATGTTTGTAGGTGTGAAGGGAGCTGCAAAAGAGGAAAACTAAGAAAAAATGCTTTGGATTGCAAGAAAATGAAATTTGCTGTCACGTGGGCATGTGATATCCACGCTTTGAGTCGAAATGCTAGTCACTTGAAGTTTCAAGCGGACTTTTTAGGCGCTTAGACATTACGATTATTTCGTCTAAATTCGGTTTATGTATTGAATGAAAATGATAATGTGCAAGTAGTGGGAGGTTTTGAGAAGTTATTGGTAGTTTTAAAACTACCAAATAGTGGAGTTAGTGGGAAGAGATAGTGATATTTATTGAGATATTTTCTGAACTTAAAAGGGAGAATTCGGCCAGGAGTTATGGAGTAATCAGGCAGTAACTTTGAGGGAGAAAAGTCACTAACAATTGCTAGAAGAGAAAGGGTAGAAATAACTTGTATTCTTTCTTGAGTTCAAGACTTGCAGGAACATTAAATCTTTGGTATTTTGTAAGTATTTTAATTATGTTTAGTAGCTAAACTTCTTCTTCCAGTCAATGAACAATTAAGTCTCCAACATTCTACTTCTGTGAGATCTAATGGAATCAACTCTTGTTTCATTACAAATATTTATTCGTTCTCCGTTTAGCACGTTGCAAGATTATTGTGTTTAATTGATGTTTGTGGCCAGAATATTAATTAACATAATAGTCTATAGCTAGTTAACGCTGTTGATCCGTAATTGTCCTCGGTTTTAACAAAGTGGCGAGTAATGCACCTTTTAGGCATCACAAGCATAATCGGACCGTATTACGGGAACGAATAATCTTAGTTACATGTTATTGCTTCAATATGCATGGCTTTGAATCGGTCTCTCTCTTCTTAATGCAACCGGGTTATTAAATCTTACGGCGTCTCGGAGGTCTGTAATTCGGTTAGGCGATAATTAACGAGCGTCTCTTGGTTATCAATACGGTAAGGAGAGATTGAGTGTTAGGCGTTAAATCGACACTTTTAACCGGTTTATTTGTAATTTAACAAGATATTCTTGCATCTATGATCGAAGTAAAATGCGAGATGAAATTTGGTTCATTGATCGGTCTTTAAATTTATTGTTTTAAATCAAGCTTTAGTTTGTTAGTTAAATTAGAAGCATTAATTTTCAGTTAATTAGGTAATTAGTTTATTTTTAGTTAATTAAAAATATAAATTCGTATGCATTATTTACTTAGTAAAATTCTAAAAAGGAATAAGTACAACGTTCCCTGTGGATACGATCCCGACTTACCTTATACTCGTATTTAGGGAAGTAGGTGAATTAATTTTGATGAATTGACACTCGTCAAATTTTGGCGCCGTTGCCGGGGAACGGCTTTGTTATTTATTTCCTTTTAAGAATTTTATTGTAATGTTATGGCTGAAAATGCTCAACTGTTTGGGACAAGGCAGCATGATCGGAGCAAGATTAATGAGGTAAATGTTTTTTCTATTGATCGTAGATTAGACACTTTAACTTTTGTTTTGGAGAAATTTGTCTCTGGGCGAGTTTTCAGCAAGTCAAGGCGTGTGGAATCTGCGAATGTTGGTCATCCAAGCGATATGTGTCCAATGTTACAAGAGGATTTAAATGAACATGTAATCGTAGGAGAGTTTCAATGGCGGCAACAAATTCGGCTACCATTCCAACCATCTCCACCATCACAGCCCTTTACTAGTTCAGGAACTCCGCTTGAGAGTTTAATCAAAAGTTTGGCTGACACGATTCAACAAGATAGACAGGAAACCAAGGCTAGAATAAAATATCTTGAAAATCAAATTTCGCAGCTAGCCGTTTCCATGAGCAAGATAGAGGTAAATCAAAGAAGATTGCATTTTCAAGTTGAAAATAATCCTCGAGAAAATGAAGAAATTGCACAAGAGAAAATTTATGTTGATAGCAATAACAATGAAGAAAGTGTGCAACATGATTCGTCGAAGAAAGAAGCTAAAGAATTGGGTGCACAAAATCAGAAAATTGTCATTCTTCAACCTTTTCTAGGAAAATTTTCACTACAAAAGAAGGTAAATGATGAGAAGCTGGAATTAGTGCAGGTAAAATGTTTGACAAATGTACCTTTCCAAGGCAGTGAGGAGGTACAAGGAAATACTATGGCATTATATTCCACACTTGAAGTAACACCCAGGTTTGATTATGCTTCTTTTTCATTACCATTTTCAAGAGAAAAAATTCTTCCTCCATTGCCAATTATCATTGGTAATAATTTGACCGAGTTGTAGGGAGAGTGGGCGTTAGGTCTAGCTACAGACGGTAAATAGCGGCGCTAGTTGGGAGGCAACCCAATGTTTTTAATTTTGTTTATTTTAATTTTCTTTATTTCTATCTTTATTTTCATTTTATTGTAATTTTAATTTTTAGATTTTCTCAGTTTTAATTAGTTTGCATTTTCTCAGTTTTAATTAGTTTGCCTTTTCTGATTTAATGTTGCTTTTAAGTTTGGTTGTGGCAGCAGGTTGTGAGTGCATGCAGGAGGAAAAGTATGAGTGGGTTTTTGTGGAGATCTGGGAGCAAACCAATTTCTTGGGGCGTGCGGCCAAAACTACTGAGGGGTTAAGTGTACAAGTCGTAAAGAGGGCAAAAAAAAAAAAAAACGGATGAATAGTGGAGAGGTCGTTCACATAAAACGACTACAATTCAATTTGGGGCTTTTCGCCCTAACCTCTCTCTTCACATCAAGCAACGCACTCTCCCCTTCATCTTCATCAATCTGTGCGAATTTCTTCATCTCCCCAAAGTCTTCGCCATTGTTGTGGTTGTCCATCGTTTCAATGGCTCCCAAGCACCACGTCGCTCCACCTCATGCTCCACAACGACGGTCGAATTGGTTGCTCGCGATTATGCCGCATCGAGTGGTCGTCGCATCATCAGAGCCGGTTGAAATTTCAACCACTTCTTCATCTTCGGCGGCCTCTTCACATTCATCGCCGGAGTCCTATGCGCCGCCGGCCTCTTCAACTTCTTCAGTTGCGGCGAGCTCTACCCCATCAGTTCCGGTGTCCCGCGCGGCCGGTCCCTCGCATCAACGAACACCCCGCCGCCTCCTCCTCCCGATTAGGGAAGTTCTTCTCCCTTTTATTTTGATACTTATTTGTTCATTGGGGACAATGCACGTTTTGGTGTGGGGAGGGATTTTGGATTTTGGTGAATCTTAGAATCTTGAATGCATGTTTCTTTTGTTGTTGGGTATTACGGTTGGATATGAGGATATGATTTTTGATGTTGGGATGTTTGGTATTTTAATGTGCATAATCATGGTAAAATAGGAATTTTGATATATGATGGAATTCTTTTGAAATGTTTACATTCTAATTTAAATTGCATGTTTTCGAGAAAAAAAATTTCTTCAACCTTTGGATATGCATGTGTTGACTTATAGCCATTTAAAGTGAGATTTTGGGCCATTTATGGAGCATTCCATTCATTTTGCTCTCAGTTCTTCTTGTGTGTTTACTACTTTCGGATGCCAATTCTAGAACTTGCATGTTTGCTTACATTTCGAGATCACATAAATGGGTTTATGCACTAACATGATTAAGGCATTTAGGAAATACCAATTTTGGCTATCTTTTTCTATCAGGCCCTTTTAATATTACCCCTAGTTAGCCCTTTTGAGCCTTACCTATTTCTTTGACTCAACCGATTTAAATGAACCTTAGCCTTTTTAACTTTCTTTTCATTAACCTATGTCAAGAATTGTAGGAATTACATGTGAATCATAGTTTTAATTCGATGCGTGAGTTGATCATTAGATGAAATACATCTGTTTTGTACGGAATATGAGATATTTGGTTTTGAGTTGTGCATTGAATGTGGTTACGCTTTAAGAAGTGTGCCAAATAAGAGCTTCATTCATAATGGAAAGAAAAAAACAGCGGCATAAAAAGTTGTGGCGGCCAGACCAAGAGTTTGTAAAAAAAAAGAATAAAAGAAAAAAAAAAGAAAGGAAAAAGAGAATAAAAGTTTGAAGAAATGAAGGAAGTGATTCAGGAAAGAGAAGTAGAATTGAAGTAGAAACATTACTTCCCATTTTCAGTTGAGCAGAAGTGCTGTGACTAAGGATTTGAACTTCATCAGAATATTAATTAGTGATAATCAAGCTGTGAGTAATGTGTAGTTCTACATTTCATTGGCATTTTATTTCACCTTATATCCCTATACCATACATGTTTAACCCCTAGCCTCGTTACAACCTTTAAAAGACCTTTTGATTGGTGCATTAAATTCATACTAAGTGATGGAGATTTGATCAACTTACAAGCTTATGGTAATTGCATTCCGTTGTGCTGAGTCGAGTGCTTAATTACATATCCTTATCTAAACACTTGAGTGGATGAGTGTCTCCGTGAGTAGGGGTGGCAAAAATTTATCCAATCCATTGGGTTATCTATTATATCCATTATAAAAGACTTATTGGTTATTATCCATTAACACCCAATTAGGTTAATGGGTGTTAATGGATATTATCCATTAACACCCATTAACAAAATGGATAATTATGGATAATTAACCGGTTATCCATCGGATTTATCCACTAATGTCACCACCGTCAACGATCTCCACCCACCTCCGGCCACCGCCTCCCACCCAACGTCGGCAACCACCACCGCCCGCCGCTGCCCACCGCCGGCCACTGCCGCCGCACCGCCGCCGGCCACTGCCGCCGCACCGCCGGCCACCGCTTCCAACCGCCGCTGCCCACCATCTCCAACTGCCACCGCCGCCCACCATCACCACCCGCCGCCGGAAACTGCCACCAACCACCGCCAACTCTTTACTTAAAAATAATAATAATTAAATGCATAGCTTACCATTAGCGAGATTCGAACCTGTACCAAATTGTCTTACAACAAAGCTTGTTACCACTAAACTAAACCACCTTTTGATATGTAGTTGAAAGTTAATATAAATATAAATAAGTAATCATAAAAATTATTGATTATTATGAACGTATTTGTTATTTATTTTGGATTAAGAATATTTGTTTGTTATTTATAATTTATAATTTATAATTATAATGAATATAAATTTTTAATTTTTTAATAATGTATTTGACTTTTTAATTTTTTTTCTTACTTTTACATAATTATTTATTAGTGTCAAATCAATAAACACGTATATTTTATATCTCACAATTATAAAGACTATTATAAAATTTTGACAACTTTATATATATTAGGTGATAAAAATAGTGTCGCATTGCAAAAAGCAAGGGAGCAACTGCAAGCTCTTAAAGTTTTGAAGGGAAATTTTGATTTATTTTAGTTTCTGTTGTCTTTAGTTTTTACAAGGAAAATTAGATTATGATTTTTGAGATTCATTATGATTAGCCGAAAGATGTTGGTTACTTGTGAGTTTTTGAAGGCTTACTGTTTTAATTTGGATATGAGAAATAGTATTTTTAGTTATATTTTTATGACTAAATTTTTGAAAGTTGCCCGAAACGAAGAGAGTATTGGTCTGATAGTCGTGGGTGTTTGTTAGTATAGTCGGAATCATAACTATCCATTGCTTGTTGTCTTTTTTAAATTTTGTATATGTTACTTTTTTTTATTCTACTATAATTTCTCTAATTTATTTGGAAGGACAAAAATATTTTATAGCCAACATGTGTCGAGACAACTGAAGCATTTTGTGATATAGAGTTTCCTAGAAAGGTCCCTAAGCTATGGTTGTTTTGCTTGTCAATTGCAATTAACACAAGTTATAGTTGTGTTATTCTTTAAGCAGATGTTGTGTGAGTGCTCGCATGTATATATATATATATATATATATATATATATATATGTGTGTGTGTGTGTGTGTGTGTGTGTGTGTGTGTGTGTGTGTGTATAGTTTTGTACGTTTTTTTATGTGTTGTGATTGGTGAATAATAATATATCTAGAAAAGTAATACTCAAAAATAAATTAAAATATGATGTTACTTAATGGGTATTATCCGGATAATATCCATTTATTAATGGGTAGAATTGGATATTATCCATTAACACCCATTAAGCTTAATGCAATGGTGTTTTGGATAATATCCAAAAACACCCATTAAGCTTAATGGGTACATAATGGTTTTATCCAAATTATCCGGTAACACCCAATTGCCACCCCTATCCGTGAGGATGGTTGAGACATGCATATGTGAAGGTTGAAGATTCTTTTGGAAACATGTTAGTTAATTTAGATGGCACATTTTAAAGAATTCCATTACTTTGATTTAATTTTGATTTTTCTTATGGTCATGCACATTGACATACTTGCATCCAAGTAAAATCATATCTTCATAAGTTGTACAGATAAAAGAACATGCATTCTTGTCTTGATTGAAGATGCTTGAGGACAAGCATCGGTTTAGGTGTGGGGGAATTTTGATAGGAGCGCAAAAGTGTGATATTATTAACTGTTTTTATGATTAATTATAGAGTAAATATTACACTTTTGGTTGCTTTTGGTTGTTAATGTTTGTAGGTGTGAAGGGAGCTGCAAAAGAGGAAAACTAAGAAAAAAATGCTGGATTGCAAGAAAATGAAATTAAATGTCCACGTGGGCATGTGATATCCAAATTTCGAGAGCTAGTCAAAGTTTCAAGCGGACTTTTTAGGCGATTAGATATTCGCTTATTTCTGTCTAAATTCAGTTTATGTATTGAATGAAAATGATAATGTGCAAGTAGTGGGAGGTTTTGAGAAGTTATTGGTAGTTTTAAAACTACCAAATAGTGGAGTTAGTGGGAAGAGATAGTGATATTTATTGAGATATTTTCTGAACTTAAAAGGGAGAATTCGGCCAGGAGTTATGGAGTAATCAGGCAGTAACTTTGAGGGAGAAAAGTCACTAACAATTGCTAGAAGAGAAAGGGTAGAAATAACTTGTATTCTTTCTTGAGTTCAAGACTTGCAGGAACATTAAATCTTTGGTATTTTGTAAGTATTTTAATTATGTTTAGTAGCTAAACTTCTTCTTCCAGTCAATGAACAATTAAGTCTCCAACATTCTACTTCTGTGAGATCTAATGGAATCAACTCTTGTTTCATTACAAATATTTATTCGTTCTCCGTTTAGCACGTTGCAAGATTATTGTGTTTAATTGATGTTTGTGGCCAGAATATTAATTAACATAATAGTCTATAGCTAGTTAACGCTGTTGATCCGTAATTGTCCTCGGTTTTAACAAAGTGGCGAGTAATGCACCTTTTAGGCATCACAAGCATAATCGGACCGTATTACGGGAACGAATAATCTTAGTTACATGTTATTGCTTCAATATGCATGGCTTTGAATCGGGTCTCTCTCTTCTTAATGCAACCGGGTTATTAAATCTTACGAGCGTCTCGGAGGTTGTAATTCGGTTATACGATAATTAACGAGCGTCTCTTGGTTATCAATACGGTAAGGAGAGATTGAGTGTTAGGCGTTCGTCGACACTTTTAACCGGTTTATTTGTAATTTAACAAGATATTCTTGCATCTATGATCAGAAGTAAAATGCGAGATGAAATTTGGTTCATTGACTGGTCTTTAAATTTATTGTTTTAAATCAAGCTTTAGTTTGTTAGTTAAATTAGAAGCATTAATTTTCAGTTAATTAGGTAATTAGTTTATTTTTAGTTAATTAAAAATATAAATTCGTATGCATTATTTACTTAGTAAAATTCTAAAAAGGAATAAGTACAACGTTCCCTGTGGATACGATCCCGACTTACCTTATACTCGTATTTAGGGAAGTAGGTGAATTAATTTTGATGAATTGACACTCGTCAAGCTGCCAAAATCTCCCCTAAACACTTAATACTTTCCAGCCAAAGTTAAACCTAGTTACCCGATTAGGTTTTTGCCCTATTTAATCCGTTTCAAAACCCCAAAACAAGTAGTTGCCCTGCCCGATTCCAAACACAATATCAGACAAAAACAAGCGGTTGTCGCCCAGATTTGAACCCGACATCAAGATACCTCGATTTAAGCATAAGCGGTTGTGGGCCGGATCTCGAGGCGAAAAGTAACAAAAACAAGCAGTTACGCTGCCTGAATTTTGATAATCCAAAACAAACAAAAAAGACTCCCTCTCTCTAAAGGATATAGCGAGTGCATCTAAAGCTTGCCAAAAGCGGAGTTGGTCCGGGATAAAACCATCACGCTTTAAGAGGTAGGTACCCTAAAGTTATTATTATTTCTTTAATAAAATAGTGCTATTAAAATAATATATCATAAAATAAGTTGTTCTGTTGGTAAATTTTCTATTATAAATAGCACTAAAATAAGTCGTTGTTATAGCTTAAATTTCATAAGGATTATCTGCAACTCTAAAATGAGGCTACTATAAGTTTCTTTTATTTCTCTTGTCATATGTATATATATATATATATAGTTAAATACTTTATTTAAGTTGTTAAATTTATAAAAAGAGTATATCTAGCCAAAAATATATTTTGAGACCGAAATGGCGAGTTGTGTGTCTAACCCCTTCCCAACTCGTAACTTAGCCTCCAAGCCCTTACAAATCTGGTATATTTGATTTTTCTTTGTTTATCCTTAAAATAAAGATGACAACTCTGTTATGCATATTTTGAGTCCACGAATTGAGGTCGAGCGTATTCCACACGCTCGAAGTTTTGAAACCACCCCACTTTTTCGTGGTGCGGGACCGGTTCGGAACGGGGCACTCACACATGGGCAACAAACTATCGGCAAATCTAAGGCCGACGAAACAACATGATTCCAACCTGAACAACAATGTAACGCCCCGTATTCTTGCATGTGCATTGTATGCTTGTCTTCTTACTTTCTTGGTTGAATTGTGAGCATGTTTACTTGTTATATAAATGTCTTAGAATCATTTATAGATCATTCTAAAAGTTCATAACATGTTTAGAATCACATAAACTTGTTTGTAGAATCGCCGGTTTAATCGCGTTGAATTTGGTCTTAGCGATTCCTCTCGTTGCTCGTATTTGCTTCTATTTCGACGTACGAAGTGTTCGTTGAGTTCTTGGCTTTCTATTCAAATCTTATTCATGTTGAAACAAACCTTTTTCATGCCCAAGACACCTTAGTTTGATTGGCGTTTGATTTGAGTTTAATCCGTTGTTCATTTGTCGCGTGGTTCGCGCCTTGTTCTACCTTGTTCCGGGAGTTGTTCGGGTGTGTTTCCGACTCATTTTGAGTAGGGTTAGACCTTAGAATGGTTGCCCAAAAGTTTGGGACCATTTAGATCAAGTTTAGATCAAGTTTTAGGCATTCTGGAGCCGAGGCGGCATGAGGCTGGTGAGGCGCCCGCCTCAAATACAGGGAGCATTTGAGAATTGGTCTGAACTTGGGGGAGGCCCCAGAGGTTGAGGCGGCCGCATGGCCTTGGGTGAGGCGCCCGCCTCACCTGCTGTTCTGCTACGGGTTGATTTTCTCCTGTTTCGGAATTTGACGAATTGAACCCTTCTAACCCATACTTAAACCTATCCTAAACCTCCCTAACCCTTCCTACTTAAGTCCTAACATCCCTAACTTATTTTTAATAATGGATTAGGAGGCTTGTAGATCATCCAAACCCTATCCTAAGAATCTCAAAGGGACCACAAGTGGTTGACACTTGTCCCACCCACTTTTTGACCACTTATAAGCTCAAAATCAGATTTTTGACCCTCATATCTCTCCCTCACTTTTCAAAAACGAATTTCCATCTTCTCCAAGACTCTTCCATGGTTGCTTGAGGTCTTCATCATCATCTACCTTCATCCATTCATCCATTGCCCAAGACTCATTCATTAAAGTTGAAGAGCTCATCAAGGGGAGCATTTCTATCCGAATAGTTCCTTCTAGTTCCTTCGTTGGTGTGTATCAAGTAAGTTACCTACTTAATCTTCTTCTTCTTCTAGTTCTCATTGACCCTAAGGAAGCAAAGTCTATGTTGGTTGAGGTCAATGAGGGCACTTGTATGCTTTACATGCTATATTGTGGTATGTTGAGATTTGATCTTGTTAGGAGCATGTATAGGTTAAATGCTTGCTTGTGAAAGCCTATATTACTCTTTCATCTTGCCTATTTAAAGCTTTAAACATGTTAGAGACATGTATATTGTTTGTTGTTGGAAGTTTGTTCACAAGAAAATGCCCTAAATGGAGCCTACATTATATGTTGCTATGTTGATTGTGTTCTATTCTATGAAATGAACTCTATGATGAACTTGAATCACTTTGCATTGCCTTGGTGAGTTTATAATCTTGTTGAACCTAGAAATGACCTAGGTTGGGTTATGAAGCATATAGCTTCAATTTCTCCAAATTTGGGAATTTAGAGCAAAGACTCAACGGAGTCGACTTTAGGGTATAATTGAACGTGTTGAACCCTAGTTTCAATCCCTACGAAGTTCGGACACCGTTTAATTTGATTTACTCAAGTATGAGATTGGTTTGATGATTTATGCAAGTTTTATGAAAGGTTGGTTTGTGCAATTTAATTTGCCTTGATATGACTTTATAGTAGAGATTGATACCCTACTTGGTTGGTCGAGTTCGCTCTTGTCGAATTCGGTCTTTGATTGGTTTAGTCAAGTAAATATCTACTTGTGCATCACATTGAGTCCAGCTGGCATTATTTGATTTGTTTATCGGGTCAAGGTGGGACGATGCATCGCCTTCACGAATTATGGGATTCGTGCTCGCTATGGATCGCCGCACCTAGGACTTCACACACACCTCCATTGTTGGCCGCAATGGGGAAGTAGCCCCTTTGCCGTATCAGTTAAGTGCCGCATTGGCTTGCTATCTAGATCGAGTGGTACTTGATAAAAGTTGATGCATTCACAGAGCATCAATGTTGCACGATAAAGTATGATAAAGTTTTATTGCAGGGTCTACGAAGCGGCCGTGACTATCATATCCTACTTGTATGCTTTACTTCCCGCACTTATGTGAACTATGTGTTAAGTGCTATATGATGATCATGTATGATAATTGAGATAAATGTCATGCTATAACATGTACATGCATTATAGTAACTTACTAAGTCTTTCGACTTACCCTATTTGTTTGCTTTGTCTTTCCTTAGATCCGAGCCGAGGAGACGGTCCGGGATAGACTCGCTTGTACTCGTTGGTTGTTTGTTTTAGCAGGTTGCTATTTTGGACTTTGGTTATTTAGATTCTTATTTTGGTAAGGACGATGGGAAGCAAGTCATGTAGACTTAGCTTGGGTTTATGTTGTGTTTGTTATTGTAACTTAACTACTTGAACTTGTAATCTTTTGGTAAGCCGACTTATATGTCGAGCCTGTTTATATGTGTATGGTTCACTACTATTTTCTTCCGCTAAAGCTCGTTATTTATTGTTGTTGTTGTTGCTCCGGCATGTTGTGGCCGTTGAGTTTATTATAAGCATGTGTTAATAATTGTAGGAGTAGTTGTTGGGTTCCTACCGTAACGCCGATGACTTGTTTAAATTAGGTTGCTTTTCCCGCCAAGTGTAGCCGAGTTGTTGTATGTATGCGATGTTGCGCCACATGATTTTTGTGATCCTACATGCATGCTTGTGTTATTATCTATTTTGACTTCGATCTCGCATTGTGGGGTCGTCACAGCCAGATTCTTGCATGCATTGTATGCTTGTCTTCTTACTTTCTTGTTGAATTGTGAGCATGTTTACTTGTTATATAAATGTCTTAGAATCATTTATAGATCATTCTAAAAGTTCATAACATGTTTAGAATCACATAAACTTGTTTGTAGAATCGCCGGCTTTAACGTTGAATTTGGTCTTAGCGATTCCTCTCGTTGCTCGTATTTGCTTCTATTTCGACGTACGAAGTGTTCGTTGAGTTCTTGGCTTTCTATTCAAATCTTATTCATGTTGAAACAAACCTTTTTCATGCCCAAGACACCTTAGTTTGATTGGCGTTTGATTTGAGTTTAATCCGTTGTTCATTTGTCGCGTGGTTCGCGCCTTGTTCTACCTTGTTCCGGGAGTTGTTCGGGTGTGTTTCCGACTCATTTTGAGTAGGGTTAGACCTTAGAATGGTTGCCCAAAAGTTTGGGACCATTTAGATCAAGTTTAGATCAAGTTTTAGGCATTCTCGAGCCGAGGCCGCATGGGAGGCGCCCGCCTCAAATAGAGCATTCGAGAATGGTCTCGGGAGGCCCCAGGTCGAGGCGGCCTTGGGTGAGGCGCCCGCCTCACCTGCTGTTCTGCTACGGGTTGATTTTCTCCTGTTTCGGAATTTGACGAATTGAACCCTTCTAACCCATACTTAAACCTATCCTAAACCTCCCTAACCCTTCCTACTTAAGTCCTAACATCCCTAACTTATTTTTAATAATGGATTGGAGGCTTGTAGATCATCCAAACCCTATCCTAAGAATCTCAAAGGGACCACAAGTGGTTGACACTTGTCCCACCCACTTTTTGACCACTTATAAGCTCAAAATCAGATTTTTGACCCTCATATCTCTCCCTCACTTTTCAAAAACGAATTTCCATCTTCTCCAAGACTCTTCCATGGTTGCTTGAGGTCTTCATCATCATCTACCTTCATCCATTCATCCATTGCCCAAGACTCATTCATTAAAGTTGAAGAGCTCATCAAGGGGAGCATTTCTATCCGAATAGTTCCTTCTAGTTCCTTCGTTGGTGTGTATCAAGTAAGTTACCTACTTAATCTTCTTTCTTTCTAGTTCTCATTGACCCTAAGGAAGCAAAGTCTATGTTGGTTGAGGTCAATGAGGGCACTTGTATGCTTTACATGCTATATTGTGGTATGTTGAGATTTGATCTTGTTAGGAGCATGTATAGGTTAAATGCTTGCTTGTGAAAGCCTATATTACTCTTTCATCTTGCCTATTTAAAGCTTTAAACATGTTAGAGACATGTATATTGTTTGTTGTTGTTGTTGCCTCCGGCATGTTGTGGCCGTTGAGTTTATTATAAGCATGCTTGTGTTATTATCTATTTGGACGGCGCCGACTCGTGATTGGGTCCGGTCGGGTCGTCATTGGTACGAGCTATAGGTTAGCTCGGCCAGATAGGTTCCATGGCCTAGGTGGGTTGGTTATTTGTGTGATGATTCTAACGGAAAGTGAATTCTTGTAGGAGTTCGATGGAAAACTCCAGGAATGGGAATGGCCATGAGAGGTAGCCAGGAGAGGTCCGGCCGAACCCGAAGTTGAGGTACCGCCGCCGCAGAATCCGGTGGGTCCGGATATGGCAGAGTTACACCGTATGTTGATGGCTTTTCAGCCAGAGGTCAAGCCGGGGAGTACCACCCACCACCTCGGGGGAGGATGCTATACCACCACCGAGACCGAGGACCGACACTACCCTTGTAGAGGTTTCTTAAGCTAAAGCCTAGCTCATTTCTTGGGGAACCAAAGCCGAGAGAGGCCGAATTGTGGATGGAGGAAATGATTAAGATATTATCCATGATGGGGTGTACTGACGAAGAGAGGGTTACGTTAGCAACCTTTATGTTTAAGGGAGCCGCCGAGCATTGGTGGACTGTCTTGAAAGAGAGTTGGGAGATGCAACAAGTTCCCATTACATGGGCCAATTTCCAAAGAGAATTCAAGAATGAGTATGTGCCGGATGTGGTTCGCAATCAAAGAGAGAAGGAGTTTTATGATCTTGAGCAAGGCAGCATGACTGTGGCAGAGTATTCTGCAAAGTTCAGCGAATGACTGAGCCGGTATTATGTAACGTATCGATTCCCACGGAGGCAAGGAGAGAACACACAAGTTTGTGAAGGGGTTAAGAACCGAGTTTAGAGAGTGATTTTAGCACTTAAGCTCACCGATTATCGGACCGCAGTTGATAGAGCATATGAGGTAGAGCAAGACATTGATGAACACAGGGTTAAGAATAATGCTAGTAGTGCACGGCAGACTACTCAGACCAACAATCAGGGAAACAGTTCGGGTAATAGAAGGGGTTATCAAGGGAACCGCGATCGGAGAAGTGGAGGCCAAGGTAGGCCACAGTCGGGGAAACAAGGTAATAATACTTCTTCATCTAAGGCGGCAAGGGTCGGTCGTAGTGAAGCTATGATTTGTTCATTACCTCCAGGAGGTGCAGGCACACAGTGAGAGATCTTTGGGGAAAAATGGGAAATGTTTTTATTGCGGAGATGGAACTCATATGAAGAAGGACTGTCCGAAGTTTAAGGCTAGTCAGTCGGGTAACACTGGCGGCGATGCAGGGACTAAGAGAGATGGGGATGGTAAACCTAAAGTCCAAGGCCGGTGTTTGCGCTTGATCGGAGGTTCGGGTCTACGGCGTGATTGGAGGTACTTTTCTATATTCGATCATAAGGCTCGAGTTCTCATAGATCCGAGGATCTTCACATTCATATGTTGCTTCACACTTTATTGAGAACCTCTGCGTTTTGCCTCAACCTTTGCCATATTTGCTTGAAGTGTCTACCCGCTCGGGGAATATATGCTCGCGTCTGAAGTGTTTAAGTCTTGTGATGTTTTGGTGGGTGACCACACTTTGCATCGATTTGGTAGTTCTTCCTATACGTGACTTTGATGTTATTCTTGGCATGGGTGGTTATGTGCTTATCATGCTATAGTTGCCATAGAAAGAGAGTTACCTTTTATATGGGGTGTGCTGAAGTTTACTTTTGTGGGAGATCATGCTTCGAGCGGCGTGCACTTTATTTCTGCATTGAGGGCTAGAAAATTATTATCTCAAGGGTGTACGGGTTATCTTGCATGCGTAGTTGATAAGAGAAGTCTTCGCCTAACTTAGAAGAGGTCCCAGGTAGTGTGTGAATTTCCCGACGTGTTTTCTAGACCATGCTATGCCACCCGATAGAGAACTAGAGTTTTGCATTGAGCTTATTCAGGGGACTTCACGATTTCTAAGGCACCATATAGGATGGCACCAGCGGAGCTTAGAGGAGTTGAAAACTTCGGTTGCAAGAACTCCTAGAGATTGGTTTTGTTAAACCAAGTGTGTCGCCACAAGGGCGCTGTCTTGTTTGTGAGGAAGAAAGATGGGAGTTTGCGGTTGTGTATAGACTACAGGAATTGAACAAGGTTACTATTAAGAATAAGTATCCTCTACCCCACATCGATGACCTTTTGATCGGTTGCAAGGGTCCATTGTCTACTCTAAGCTTGATTTGAGATGGGGTTACTACCGGTTGAAGGTTAGAGAGAAGACATCCAGAGGCGACTTTTCGCACTAGGTATGGTCATTTTGAGTTTGTGGTGATGCCGTTTGGGTTGACAGAATCGCCCGGTGTTCATGGATTTGATGAACCGAGTTTTTCACAGTTATCTCGATTGCTTTGTTGTAGTCTTCATTGATGATATTTTAGTATATTCGAAGTCTCGAGAGGAGCATGAGAAACATTTGAGGATCGTGTTGTCCATTCTTCGAGAGAAGCGACTTTACGCATAAGTTTAGCAAATGTGCCTTTTGGCTTGAGGAAGTATCTTTCTTGGGGCACATAGTTTCGGCCAGGGATAGCCGTTGATCCGTCTAAGATTGAAGCGGTGGCAATTGGAAGAGGCCTAGTTCGGTTACAGAGGTTCGGAGTTTCTTGGGGTTAGCGGGTTATTACCGAAGGTTTATTGAGGTTTCTCTAGGATTGTGACGCCTATGAAGTTGACCGAGGAAGAAACGTGCCGTTTGTTTGGAATGAGAAATGTGAGTCTAGTTTCCAAGAGCTTAAGAATCGGTTGACATCGGCACCTATTTTGGCTTTGCCAAGTGGAGGAGAAAATTTTGTGATCTATAGTGATGCTTCAAAGGAAGGTTTGGGTTGTGTTTTGATGCAGAATGGGAGGGTGATCGCCTATGCATCGAGGAAACTATCTATTCATGAACAGAATTACCCGACACACGATATGGAGTTGGCTGCGATTATCTTCGCGTTGCATAAGTGGAAACACTACTTGTATGGGTCTAAGTTTGAGATCTTCACCGACCATAAGAGCTTGAAATACTTGTTTCTCAAAAGGAATTGAATATGAGGCAAAGTAGATGGATGGAAAAGTTAAAGGACCATGATTGTACTATCTTGTATCATCAGGGAAGGCAAATGTTGTAGCGGATGCCTTGAGTAGAAAAGTTCATATGTCGTGCATGATGGTGAAGGAATGGAAGATGTTAGAGGATTTGGGATTGGAGTCCTAGTGTTGTTGATAGAGGTGTGATTTTTGCTAATATTAGTGCTACACTTTTGTTTTATTTGGGAAAATTAGAGAAGCGCAAGGGAATGATCGGAGTTGAGGAAAATTATTGATGGGTTGGTGAGAGTGTATCGCCGGACTTTGTGGTTAATACAGGGTACCTTGACTTTTCGAGTAGGATTTGTGTTCCTTGTAATGCGGGAATTGAAGAGGTTGGTTCTTGATGAGGCTCATAAGGCGAAGTACACCATTCACAGGGGAGCACGAAGATGTATTTGGATTTGAAAAGGACAGTTACGGTGGAAAGGTATGAAGAGAGATTGCGATGCGTGTCTAAGTGTTTGACTTGTCGGCGGGTTAAAGGCTGAGCATCGAGACACTGCGGGATTTCTACAACCATTGGAGATTCTGAGTGGAAATGGGAGTTCATTACCATGGACTTTGTGACAGGGGTTACCGCGCCGAGAGGGTTTAATGCGGTTTGGGTTATAGTCGGCAGATTGACTAAGTCTAGCACACTTCATTCGATAGCTATCACGTATTCATTGACTCGGTTAGCGACTTTGTATATCCAGGAGATCGTGAGACTTCATGGCGTCTAGGTTAGTATTGTGTCAGATATAGAGACAGAGGTTCACATCTAGGTTTTGGAAGTCATTGCGAGGAAGCTTTGGGGACTAGATTGGACTTGGTCAGACTTTTCATCCCTAAGCGGATGGTTATCCGACGTTGATTCAGATTTTGGAAGATATGTTGCGAGGAATGCATTAGTGGATTTCAAGGAAGGTGGGTTCTCATTGCCTTTGGCGGAGTTTGCGTATAATAACGGTATCGGTCGAGTATCCGGATGGCGCAGTATGAAGCTTTGTATGGGCGTAAGTGTAGATCGTAATTTGTTGGATGAAGTTGGAGGCGAGCTTTGGGGTTCAGAGTTAGTCTGCTTGATCGGTTGAGAGCGTGAAGTTGATTAGAGATCGTTTACGCACCGCTCAAGGTCGACAAAAGAGTTATGCGGACAATCGGAGGCCGAGATCTTGAGTTCCAAGTGGGTGATTCACGTGTTCTTGAAGGTAACACCGAGGAGGTACTAAGAGGTTTGGCAAGAAAGGCTTACAGAGATACATTGGTCCGTTTGAGGTTCTTGAGAGTTGGGACCTTAGCGTATCGTATTGCATTGCCACCTTCACTTTCGGAGACTCATAATGTGTTCCATGTCTCTATGTTACGAAAGTATTTGAAGGGCCAGCGAGTCTCATGTACTCGAGTATGAGGAGATCACGTTTGAAGCCAGGATATGTCATACGTTGAAAAGCCGTGAAGATATTGGATACCAGAGGCAAGTTAGAACCAAGAGAATTCCTTTTTGTCAAAGTTCTTTGGAGGAACCATAATATTGAAGAAGCGGCGTGGGAGACGAGAGCGGAGATCTGCGAAACATCCACACTTATTTGAACGAACTTGGTAAGAATTAGGGACTAAATTCCTAAAGGGGAGAGTGTAACGCCAGTATTCTTGCATGTGCATTGTATGCTTGTCTTCTTACTTTCTTGGTTGATTGTGAGCATGTTTACTTGTTATATAAATGTCTTAGAATCATTTATAGATCATTCTAAAGTTCATAACATGTTTAAGAATATAAACTTGTTTGTAGAATCGCGGTTTGTCGCGTTGAATTTGAAGTCTTAGCGATTCCTCTCGTTGCTCGTATTTGCTTCTATTTCGGCGTGCGAAGTGTTAAGTTGAGTTCTTGACTTT
>CM028381.1:2921238-3123144 GCA_013146195.2 Codonopsis lanceolata | reverse complement strand
AATGACCAGGTTTTCTACAGTTATAACACACGAGCTCATTGTTAGATGGGCTTTCAGTAGATTTTATAAAAGGCTGCTGGTGTGTGTCTTTCCTTCCATATTTTGCAAATTTTTTGAAACGTTTTACAAACGTAGCGAATTGTTCATCTGAAAGAAAATCATTTTCACTGGTGGAAGTAGAAAATTTGTCTTCAATTGGGGTTACTTCTTTGGCCGTGGTAGCGAGACGAGTTACGGCTGTTTGTCCTACTCTAGAGCTTGATTAACTTGAGGCTAAACCTTTAAACTTGCATAAAGACTACGGAGAGTCATTTCATTTAAGTTCTTAGATTCTTTCATGGCGGTAGTCTTAACTTGCCATAGACTACCTAGAGAGCCTAGAAATCTCATGTTCATTTCTTTCTTGTCATAAGTTTTACCAAGAGAAAAACAACTATTTATTACCTCGCTAAAAAGATCACATGCTTGTCTCAAGATTTCCTTGGGATCCTTTTTGAAGAAATCGAATTGTTGAATGAAGGTGTACTTCCTGTTGTCTCTTGTATCTTGGTTTCCTTCCAAGTATTCAACAAGAGCTTCCCACTGTTTTTTGGCAGCAGTACACCGGATCACTTGTTGGTAAGTACTGGTGTCTAGTGAGCTTGTTATGATGTTAATGGCTTTACTATCTAGCTCCACTAGCTTTCTTTCGTCCTCAGTCCATTCTAATTCTTCTTTTGGTACTTCGGGGGGATTTCCACCAACGGTTGCCAGAAGGTTCGGCTTCATTGGTACATGTCGTCCTTCTAGCACGCACTTCCATAACCTATTGTCAATAGAATTCATAAAACACATTATCTTATCCTTCCATACATTGAAATGACCTTCGTCCAATATTGAGACGTGGTTCGCCTTTGACGTAGGTAGCATGTAGTGTGTTTGTGCCATTGGATCGTTTCTCTCAAGAGTTTAGTCTTGGAAAAACTAGTTTTCGAAGAGTTTAGCTCTGATATCAATTGTTAGTCCCAAAAGGCACAATAATAAGCTAGAAGGGGGGGGGGTTGAATAGCTTATACACTTAAAACTTTTCGTAATAGTCTTAGATCAAGCACTTACAATCTATTAAAAAGATTGAAGTAGCGAAAGTCTTGATTGGAAGACAGGTCAAGTCTACCAGTGAAGCACTACCGGTAGACTTAGCTGTTTACTAAAGTTTGCAGCTAAATGAATAAGTTAAGGAAATGAAAGACAGTATAAAACAGTAAGTAAGGAACATATGTATTTTGAGATGGTTCGCACTATAAAGAGTGCTACGTCCACCACCAAGGCAGTCAACCTTGGATTTAAATGTGCACTATATTTTCCACTAGTTCTATTACAGAAATATCCAATGGATCGTGTACAAAATATTTGACTTGTGTTTGGGGGGGGTATTGAATATTTGGACAAAATAGAATATTCAATGTGTAGAAGAATAGTAGAAAGAACAACAATAAGAAGCGAAAGATTAATGGTTGATGCAGATTTTCTTGTTGTTGTTGTTGAGGACTTCAATGATCAGTTAATGATCTCTTGAATGCACTGAATGTAAAGCTTGATGTTGTTGGATAGTTTCATAGCATTGTGTTCTTCAGTTTTTAATGACAGTATTTATAGCTTGGGCATTCTTGAGATTGTTGGAGAAGATGAAGTGAGTAATAGCTCCATTAGGTTGAATGCATTAAATGCCTGGAGCTGTTTGTTGACTTCTTCTTCAACTGATATTGAACAGGGAATAGCAAAGTGTTGTTGCAACAACTAGCAGGTGAGCGATAATCAGAGTTGTAGACCTGCAATAGTTGGTACAGTCTGTATGTGTCAGTCTGTGCACCTGCTATGTCACTTTTCATGAGGTGAAAATCTTCATGCTTTTTCGGAAAAGCTGGAGGGACGTGTCTGAAAAGTCAAGCGCTGATCTGGAGATGATTCAACTCAAATTCAAACTGATTTAGGCTGAATTAAATAATCCACTTAAGCTTGAAGTCTAGAAAAGTTGGACACACCATGCTGTCCGAGTGCAGACAAGGTCTTCCACTGGAGGCTGCTTGAAGTCTGCTGGTGAAGCCTTCAGCCGAAGTCTTCCGCTAAAACCTGTGAAGTCTAGAAAACTATTCTAAGACAAAGTTCTATACACAGTTGCCACGCTAACTGGTACGCAGCCCATTTAGCCCATATATATATTTAAAAAATCTGAATTAAAAAAAAAAAAACACTACCAACAAACTAGCTTGTCTCCGGCAACGGCGCCAAAAACTTGATCGTGTCTTAAATTTATATCTTCTAAGTGCACAAGACTATTGCAGAATAGTTTGGGAAACAAGGATCGAACCACATAGACAAGAAGAATTCAAATAGCAAGAATATCGGTAGCAATTAAACTAAGGGGGGTTTTTAATTTATTCTTTTTAATCTAATTTATTCTACTAAAATAGGAGATCTAATTAATAAACTAACCAACAATCACAGTTATGAGGATCTTATGGAGAAGGGAAATCTAGGATTGAGAATTCATTTGATCTATTCTATTGCTCTTTTAAATAAAGTATCAATCAATAACTTGGGTTCATTCATGAAAGATAGATATAGCTTGTCAAATTATAATTCAGTCTCCATCCTAAATAATTAATCCAATATATATCCTAAGAATAAGAACATATGAATTCTATCTGTCACTTAGGTCATATATATGAACCTGACCCTAACTTATCACTCTTGTGCATCGATAAGGTCAATTTATCACAATGGTGAGCTAGTGTACGACATATGCATTTGGCCATGTAGCTATCTGCACCTCTAGGCCTTTACTACTTGCGATTCCATTCATTTGGTCAAAGCTAGACAGTAAAGGGGTTGATAAACATCATGGTTAACAAGAATTGAATGAATAAAAATATATTGAGCAATAGATTCGATACAAGTTACCTCTCAATTCCTAGATTAATGAACGGTTAGTTCATCCTTGAAGATGAACCAATCAGCGGAATGAAAGAATACATGAATCGATCTTCAAAACTATAATTACAACTACTAAACTATGTATTACAAAATAAATCTAAATGTTTCCGAGTGTTCTTCGGTGTTGTTGGACATCCTTTGGCTTTGGCTACATGTCTTCTATATATACCAAGGTGTTTGAGGTGAGGGAGAGATTCGATCCAGGTGGAATTCTCGTAAAGGTGGTTTCTGGGTACCTTGCGGGGGCAAGGTCTCATACCCTTGCGTTCACAAGGTGTCCAGATTTCTTTTCTGTCTTCTTTTCAATAATTGCACTTTGCACCCTTCCTCGAAATCTTCATTAAAAACATTGTAATTCTCATAATTTCACCTAAAACCCTGAAACTCACAATATAGCTCAAAAACACATATTAGTAGCCAAAAGTCTAGTGGAATTGCTATTTCTAAGCTATAAAAGTACCTGATAAAGACGTATAAAATACGTCTATCCGCGTCATCTCCCTAAACGGAAAATGGAAACTGTTGGTTTCTGGCTACCATCTTTCCACAAAGACTGATATCAATGGCAATATGGCATGTTCAAGTGTTGTAATATACACCCCCTTAAGTGTCCCATGTGACTCCGAGCGAACCACTGAAGAGTGAGAATATCATCTATTCTCCAAGGCAATGTTGTTCGGCAGTCCACAAAGCTATGACAACTCAATACTGGCCTCTCCTGTTGAACATAATGAAATAATCCCACATCAATATTAAAACAATATTACATAGTCAATTTAATAAATTTAAGTAAATACTATCATCGCCAATATAATAAATTACTTCGCCATTCCATATTGCAGATGCAATATGACCACAAAATCCAGTAAGTAACTCAGTGTTCTCGGGTCCACCTCCATGTGGTTCCACCAACATCCAACCATACCCATCAACTTCATCGTTTGAATCGTCATCGTCATCATCACCACCATCACCACGACCTCCTACTCTGCCTTTGTCTCTACTAGGTACTCGGCCCCTTTTCTGTCGTCGACCAAAACCCAAATCCTCCTCCTCCCCCACTTCATCAACTAAATGTTGTCTATGTCGTAGTGCAGTAAATATATTAGCATTTATCGGACCCTTCCCACGCCCACTTACCATGCTCAAACTACCATTCGCGCTACCCACACCACTACCACCACACCACCCATGCCACTCATATCACCCATACCACTCATGCCACCCATGCCATTCATGCCACTCATGCCACCCATCATGTTTAATGAGGCTTCTATCTCCTCATCCTCTCTCGTAATAGGAGAATGTCATCTCCCTATCAATAGAGCATTATAAAGAGGCTCAATAGAATATCAGTGAGGTTTGGACTCCTCCTATCATCTCTTTGAATGAGGATCCATGTATAAGCACCCTCATCCCTCTCATTAGTGGCTGTATGTGCTTAATCATCAGCTTTCCTGCATTCTGAAGCAGTCACAACCCTTTTGCGTACTCTACCCAGATCATCTGCATGTGCTGGACGTTTCCCTTGTCGATATTCGGGTTCCATCTATTACAAAAAAATAAATACAACTTAAGTTATGAAGTGATAAATTATCTATAAAACATTATATATGTAATATATATGTGTGTGTGTGTTTATTATTATTATTATTATATATATATAATAATAATAATAATAATAATAATAATAATAATAATAATAAACACACACACGCATAAATATTACATAACTTTTATTAAACATGTTTTTAAAAAAAAGCACAAAACATTTGCTACTTTTTGTTCTATTTCAAAAAAATAATTAAAACTTAAGTCCTAAAGTGATAAGTTATCTATTGAACATTATACACACACACACACACACATAACATATATCACATAACTTTTGTTTAAAAAAACACGTTTTTAAAAAAAATTCAAAGCAACCGCAACCATGTAGCGGTTTTCGTACAAAACAACCGCTACAAACATACGGTTTTAATATGCAAGAACCGTTACAGACCAGTGGATGTTTATAAAACATTCGCGATTCACAAGCGGTAGTTATATGAAACATCGCTACAAAATCGCGAATGCTTCATATAACTACTGCTTGTGAATTGCAGATGTTTTATAAAACATCCGCTGTACCGTAGCGGTTCTTTCGTGCGAATTTGAAAAAAAAAACGAGCTTTGTCCGGAATTCAAATCATTCAACAACAAAATTGAAACAGGAGAAAAACAACAACTCAAACAATAAATCCAAGGCTAAACCTGACTTCTTCAACAACAAATTCCAAATAATTGAAATACCAATTGAACAACAAATCATTTTTTTTTAACAAACACAAAATAGAGAGAGAGAGAGACCTTGTCTGGAATCTGTGAGAGGTTTGGGCATTCGTTCCCTTGTCCAAGTGCGAGACTCTATGCATGCCAAACTTGCATGGAGTGTTATGCTCGGCCGAAGCTTATGGGCCAAATTTATTGCTTCTAAATATCAGTCGATGAATGGTTTTTCTGTCCCAGTTGCGTCTTCTCATGTTTGGCGTTACACTCATTCTCATATTTCAGATCTCACATATCTTAGTAGATGGGTGATCGGCGAGAGGTGAATTTCTTTTGGAGCGATAATTGGCTTGGATATCGTTTAGAAGGTCCCCTCCCAATTGACTTAAAGCTCACAGTTCGGCAAGCTTTTCAACAGCTTCCTTAAACACGCCCTTGGTTGATTAGCATGGCGCATAACGGTATATATCGCATTACTATAAAGGATGACACCGATAAGCTAGTTTTCAGTCTAACAACCGGGGCTTTTTGAGTCGAGCATATTGGAATTCTGCCGAGCTCGTCGAGGCAACTCTTCCTGAGCCAAGAAAATGTGGAAAAAGCGGCCGTGCTTTCGGTTGGAAATTGTTTTTGGTGCTCTGGTAGATCTTCGATTACATTCTCGCCATGTTCCTATTGTTTCTCGATGCGTGTGTTGCGGTAATTCTCGGAATCTATGGACCATCTTTTTCACGCATTCTAAGATCGCTCGCGAGCTATGGCGTAAACTGTCTATGCCCTTCCATAAAATAGACACTTACACATCTATCGCCCACCTTTTTCATATATGGATGTCGGATGCTTCATCTTCACATTTGGGAGTTGTCAAATTGGTATTGTTCTTTACACTTGCTGGGCTATATGGAATTTGGAAGATCTTAGGGCTACTTTTGATAACATCCCTATGAACATAGAGACTCTTTACAAGCGGTGCATTACAGGCAACATTCGAACTAAGTTGAATAACTTTGTTCCAAAATCTCAACCCTCTTCTTTGGGTGTGCGAGGTATGGGCATCCTCGGTGTTAACATCGTCGTGCGATTAAAGAAGGTCTTATGGATTCGTTGGTGTCCCTCCGGTCCCATTCTTCAAGCTTAATGTTGATGGTTCGGCGGGGGGCTTTGCTCTTTGGTGGAGGTGTCATTCGCAATTGAATGGTCAATTTGTTTCGGGTTTCTCATGCCCTTATGGTAATGGCTCTATCCGAGGTGAGTTTTTAGCTTTCTTGATGGGCTTCTTTTATGTCATAAGTTCTGACTAGAAAATGTATTGGTTGAGTCGATTCAATGGTGGTGGTGGCGGTATAAAGGGTCATCAAAGTTGTCCGTGGATGTTCTCCTATGAGCTACATCAATGTCTCTATTGCTTGGTAATTACAATATCAAGCATATTTATAGGAAATGAATTACGTAGGCGATCGTCGGCCATGCGGCTCATTCTAATGTTTCTAGAGAGTTTAGTTTGGTCTCCCAACTTCCGAGGGATGTTCGTCATGCGCTCCAACAGGATGCTTTGGGGCTGTTTAACTATCGCAATTTGTAATTTGGTTTTTCTTTCTAGATGTAGCCTTTTTTTGTGTGTTCTTCGTCTTCGAGGTTAGGCTCCTTCTTGCCCGCTTTTCGGGTTTGTTGGTTGTCCCCCTCCAGTTTGTATCTTTTCTTCTATTTATATATTGCGCAGGTGCCGCCCTGCTTCCCTAAAAAAAAAAAAAAAAAAAAAGGAGAGAGAACGATGATAGAGCACGATTTGGAGAGATTGAGAGAGAACATGAGTGATGTTGGGGTATTCTGATTTCGGTTTTGGGTGGAATAATGGAGGGATGGGTTGTTGAGGGGGTTATAATTGAGGGGCGTTATAGTGAAAACGGTGTACAATGGGAGTGAGGGGCATTGATGTATTTTCATATATTAAATGATGTTACATTTATAAATTTAGGCGTTCCGTTTAGATATTCTTACACAGAAAATTGGATCAAGCCCCGTATTACCAAAGCCCGAAAGGGAAATTGACCCGAAACAACAAAACCCTAATATAGATTCTAAGCCTTCTTCTTCACCGCAATCGCAGCACAGACCCAGCTTCTAGGGCACCACACGTATGCTGTCTTGGGTTATTGCTGCTGTAATTAGTGTGTGTTCCTGTGTACAGGTTAGAGGGAAATGAAGGTTATTGCTGCTTATTTGCTCGCTGTCTTGGGCGGAAACGCCAGCCCTACCGCTGATGCTATCAATGACATTCTCGGCTCTGGTAATTCCCCCTCCCCCCCCCCCTCCCTCCTCCAATCTCTCTCTCTCTCTCTCTCTCTCTCTCTCTCTCTCTCTCCCCCTCTCTATCTATACACACACACATCCATATATATTCATATACTTGTCTAGCCACATATTTAGATCTAGGCTCTATTTACCTAATTTTATTTGGTTAAATTTCACTGATTTGCACATAAATTGGAGGGTTTTTTTTTTCCTTGCTGAATGATCTTTTATTGTGAATAATTAGGGTTTAGGCTTTAATTTATGGCAGAGCGTTTGGTTTTGTGTTGTGTATAATGGAGAAGCCATGTGATTCTTATTTTTTCTTTGGCTGTCTACTTGTATGGCCTCCTTCACTTTTACTAGTTATTAATGGTTGCTGAAGAATGGGTGTTTTGGTTTATGCAGTCTTATTTGTCACTCTTTGGGTACAATAACTGATGGGGTTATTTGCAATTTACTGATGTTACATCTGATTCTTGACTGTTCCAGCCTATAACTGTGTGATGGATAAAATTACCGATGGCTAATTGCAATGTAATGATGTTCTATTTGATTATCGACTGTTCCAGCTTAGAACTATGCTATATCACTTGCATTGATTTTTTAATAATGAGTTTTAAGCTTACAATCAAATAAGATGATTGTATAGTACTTGCTCCTAATAATGAGTTTTAAGCTTCTTAGCACTACAATTATCCTTATTTTTTTCTTTATTTATTTTAATTTACTTGTTCCCAGAACATGGATTAATCTATACTCTGTACCCTACAGGAAAGTGATTAGCATAAAGGTTTAAAACATAAAATCTATCGGTAACTTTATTTAGATGGTGATACTAGGGTGTGTTATGATTATGCTGAACTTGAAACTGCACTTCCCTTGATGAGAAAAAAATATTGCTCCCTTTGTTTGAAATGTGTGTTTGTTTTTGTTGATGATTTGGAACAAAAATGGACACTCATATTTTGTGGGAGTATTTAGATAAGTAATTTTCTTGGAAAGTAAAGTATTTGGTAACATAGGTTAGGACTTGTCATTGTGTAGGAGTTCACTAGAACTTGTATTTTGGTACCATGATGACCTACCCGTTTATGTATGATAATTTTAATGAGTATGAAAAGGATAGTATTTTGAAATGCTATTTTTTGCATGCAGTTGGAGCTGAAGCTGATGCTGATAGGATGGAGCTACTTCTATCTCAGGTTAAGGGAAAGGACATAACAGAGCTTATTGCAGCAGGGCGAGAGAAGTTGGCATCAGTTCCATCTGGTGGTGGTGGAGGTGGTGTTGCAGTATCTGCATCTGCTGGTGGTGGTGGTGGTGCTACTGCTCCAGCTGCAGCTGAAGCCAAGAAACAGGAAAGGGTCGAGGAGAAAGATGAATCAGATGATGTAAGTTCATGTTTTCATTTTAAATGGTTTATATTGCCTGATTCCTGCTGTCATTTGAATTGCGTGATTTGAACCTCTCCGGACTCTCGAGTTGTCACTTATATCCACAGTTAGACGTCCTTCCCTGTTTGCGTTGATTTAATATACGTGCTATTAATTCAATTCCCTTGAATTTTGGTGCAGGACATGGGATTCAGTCTATTTGATTAGGTGGTGGAGATGAAAGTCTGTACGTACAAATAACCTTTTTTTTCCAGAGCTTTTATTCGATGTCAAAGGTTTTGTTACGAAGTAGTTGTAGCTTTTGTTTTTCTTTTAGCCAGAATTATTTGGACAAGCTAGATGTAGCTGAGTGTTCTATGAATGGAATTTATATACTCTATTTGTGTGTTACATTTTGTTTACAATTGATATGCATGATTTGATAGGTAAAACCATCCTTATCCCTCTTTCTTGCACATCATGGACACTGGCAGTTGACTTTTACAAATCTGGGGGGTTCAATCTGAGCTTGTTGAAACAAGGTTGAATGTGATCTTTGTGCGTTTTTTTATTCGACCAATTGCTTTGTGCCTATGATTTTGTTCCCTATGGAAAGAAGTATTGCAATTTGAAGAGTGTTAGATGGCTACTTTACAAACTTGTGATCAGCGGGGTGGTTGATACACTGCATTAACTTTGTTTGTATTGAGAAATGTGTTGATCCTTCGGATTATGATTTTGTGGTTTATTGAGATGATGCACAGTCATAGTGTGGCTGAACCGAGTGTGTTGGGGTGCCTGGCAGTTTAGCTTGGATGTGATCCTAACAAACTAGCTAATTGCAATAGCTTTGAAGAACTAAAAGTGCATTCAGTCTTTGCTTGTTTATTAGTAGCTGAGTTTAAACCAAAATGAGCCCATGTTGAGGTGAAGTTGGATCAGTAACAGAATGTGACCCTGCAGTAGGAGTTAAATATTGGCCCTTTTTTGTACTTCGAGGTTGATGGAATTTTGGGTTAAGAGAATACAACTGCCTATGTTAGGTAACAACTGCACCAAACTGGACTTGCCCAGCCAAACCCAAAAAAATGAAAAGAAAAAAAAGAGGTAACAACTGCATCAAGAAAGCACTGTCAGTGTCCTTTATGCTTATACTTTGTCTGTGTATCGGTAACCAGCCTTCATCGACAAAACTAGGTCCGGTTGCATTGTGTTTGATTCTGGAGTCTATGGGTTTGCAACCTGTGAGAGTTACTTGTTTTGTGATTTCTGTTTGGACTTGGATTATATCTGGTTACCACCTAGGTTGCACGGATACTAATACGAGAGATGTGGATATGAGATTTCTGAAAAATCCCAGATACGGATATGTGGGGGGTAAAATGTAAATATTCAAACTATAAGGATTGAAATGTAAGTATACATATATTAATTAATATAGTAATATTAATATACATATATTATTTAGATACAAACAAACAGCTTATATAATATACATATATTATTTACAAATAAATAGTATATACTAATATACTAGTACTAAACTACTAATAATAATATATACACTTATATTATAGATATATGGCCTATAGCTATATACTTCCTTCGACCTTAAATTATCGCTCTCTTTTCTTTTTTTCGTCTGTTTCAAAACAATTGTCCAGTTTGAAATTTATATTTTTAGAACATTATTTTTATCATTTTATCCTTACTTTTTCATCATACTTTACTTATGAGTCATATACACATGGGCTTTAAAGGAAAATACACATTAAACTAATATAAATAATCAAGTCAATTGTTTTTCTTAATCCGTGCGTTGAGTCAATTAGGACGATAATTTAGGGAAGGAGCGAGTATAATATATGCAGACAATTACATTAACAATTTCACACCCACAACCACAACCCAAACCCAGTAAGACGAAAATTGACTTACCACGCGTCGAAGACGAAGTCACGGCAGCGGTGGTCGGTAGAGCGAGGGGCAAGGAAGAGGAGCCGAAGACTCATGACAGCAGTCAGCATGTTGTATGTCTCTCGTCAATCGTCTTTGTCCCTTCCTCTCTCTCTCTCTTTCTCTAACCTCGATCGCATTTTCGTCTCTCTCTCTCTCTTAGATCTCACTCATCTCGGTCGTATAAACAGAGTGAGTATACAAATAGTTTGACCTCAATTAACCCTTCCTTTTTAACCATTTAACCAAAACGACAATGTTTTATGTCAAAGCGTGTCCAGATTCGGGTATAGTATATGGGTTATGGACACCCGTATCCAAAGTTTATAAAATTATAGATTCGGCCTCTGTACGTATCCAAGTGCATATCTGGCGTATCCATATCCGGAGCGTATCCGATACGCGAAACGTTGTCTTGGAGCCGTATCCATGCATCATAGGTTACCACTTGGAATTGGAAAGAGTTTGACAGTGCCCTTTCATAAGGTAAATACTTCATTTTTTCCAACATGAATTTTTTCTGCTATAGTTTTTTAAATTGAATTTAATTAAGGACAAACTACACAATTGGTCCCTGTACTTTTGAGTTTTTTTGGTTTTCGTCCCTGTACAAAAATTCGTTTGCCAATAGTCCTCGTACCAATCAATTTCAACGAAGTTGGTCATTCCGTCTAGTTCCGTTATTTTGGAACCGTTAAGTCAGTACACGTGAGGCTCACGTGTATTTTGGGAAGGGTAATATAATCATTTTGCGCATTCAACCAAATTATGACTTAAATCAAGTATTAATCTACTGTAGGGGGATGTTTGAAAAATTATTAGGCGCTCGCTTAGTCTTTTCGACTAAGCTACCGCCCATTTTACGGTAAGTTGAGCGGTTCAAAGGCGCGTTGTTCACCCATCTCCATATACAACCGCTGCCGGCTCCTTCCGCCTCTGTTCTCCCCGATTTCGGCGAATCAGTTCTAGCCTGGCAACTTACATCTCTTTCGCCAGGCGTCGACAATAACCCCAATCTCAGATCTGACGACCTCCTTTCTCCATCTCCAGCCGTGAGAATCAAAAGTCACAGCCATGTGGATCCAAATCACAACAATCCTCATCCAGCCAGCTGCCATCTTCATCGTCCGCCATCTTCAACTGCCGCCGCCCCTATTTCAACTTCACAGCTGGCCCCAGCTTCAAAAGCCCCCTATGAAATACCCCCAGCCTCTCCATCTCCATCTCCTCTCCTACCATGTCAGGAAACATCCCCGTTATTTATCTCCCAGCTTCATCCATGCTCACTCAACGCCAATTCCATGACCGACCGAGCTCCTTCTGCTCTAAGTCTTTCTCCCCAGTTCGCTCCGACCTCCCTTCCCTGTCACCAACTCCAGTCATGGCTCCTCAGATCTGTGCCGGCCAATCCATCCCACACGCTCTCTCCTGAATCTCCGGCGGCCTCCAAAGAATCTCCCTCCATCCATCTTCCTGTTTCTCTCCGACGTCATCTCCAGTTCGAGGCTCTTCCTTCACTAGCCGTTGTCCTAAATTCCGACATCCCTCCTCTCTTCTCTGGCGACCCCCAACCGCTAGGCTTCACCACTTATCGTCATCTCGATCCATTGTCGAATCAAAGCCAACACTAAGTAAACCCTAATTGCGAACTTGATAGAGCCAGTCTTCATCGGATGCGGAGACCCAGAATGATTCTGGTGGGAGGTCCGGGTGAATTACCAGATCGAGTTCGTGGGTCGAGGTGGGAAGGCTTTGATCGTCATCTCCATCGCCAGTGGTAGTATCACCGGGATTCTGAAAGGGTACGGGAGAGAGAAATTGGAGGAAGAAGAAATGACACCATTATTAATGGTGCATTATTTTGTTTTTATATATTTTAATATTGGTCCCTACATTTTAAGAGATAATGATTATTTTACCCTTCAAAAAATACACGTGCGTGTCACGTGATCGTACTTAACGACCAAAAGTTGACGGAAGGACCAATGGTGCAAAAGTTTTCAGTTTAGGGACCATTTGCGAGGTGTCAATTGTGTAGTTTTGTCCTTTAATTAATCGAGTTCACTTTTAAGCCAATTTATCCATTTATCCATTTTAAATTGAGTCCATTTTTTTTTTCTTCATAGATAGGTATCTGACATCAAAATAATTCTTGAAAGACTTTATTTGATTCAAAGCAACATTATCAATTAGTTGCTTGCAGCTCAAAATGGACATTACTGCTTGTAATGCTTTCAGCACCAAGCATAAGAAAGGCTAGACTACAAAGATAAATGACCATGGGGTGCTGAAATAATTGTATATAAGAGTTACATGGTTGCTTCAGAAAAGTGCTAGCGATTGGGTGGGTTGAGTATGAGTTGGGTCGAAATAGGTCGTGACCTGTTATAACTTAAAACTAGATTCTATGCCCGTGCCTATGGCACGGCGCCAGTATGAAACGATGTCAGTATGGGACGATGTCAGTATAGGACGGTGTTAGTATTCAAATAAATCAATATAATAAATAATTTAAAATTAATATATCTTGGTAACCAATTAAAACAATATAATTATCCATAGTGGAATAAAAATCTAAAGTTACTTTGGTATTAGTTAAACATGATTTTTTTTTCTTAGAAACTAAAGTTATGTTTATAATTTTTTTTTAGAAAAATTCTTTAATACTTTATCATTGCCTTTTCTTTTAATTTTAATGATAACCCCATATCAGATGGGTTTTTAAAAAAAGACACATTTTATATCAATATTGATATGGCTTAAATCACAATTTGGTCACCCTACTTTCCCACTTTTTGCAATATGATAACTCTACAATTTTTTTCTTCAATTTAATCATTGTACTTGGCAACATATAGCACGTTCATCACTCCATCCAATTTTTTGGATGGAAAACTTAAAACAATTGTAGAAACCCGAAAATACCCTTGGGCTTAAATCACAATTTGGTCACCCTACTTTCCTACTTTTTGTAATAAGGTGACTCTAACTGGAAAATTACATATTCATCTTTATTTGGGTCAACAATGTTCATCGATGATATTCAAAATGGAGAACCAGCATCACAGCCATCCAAGAAATTGATCTAAGAGATGTATATTCATACTTGATCTGTCTTTATTAGTAATTTCGCTAAGCAAGCATGGTCCGCCATCTAAATCTTCTGCTTTAAAACCCGCAATGTACCTTTTGACTCTCCATCCTTGCTTCCATAAGCTTTGATTTCAAACTATGCTTCGATTCCACCACGGGCCATTCAATGCACCCTTTCATCCCACGAGTTATATGTGGATTGCCCGAGTCGTGAGCTCCAAGTGTTCCATTAAATCGGCGAGCTATGCCCGTCTTGCCGAGCCTCGATGAAATTCACAGCACCATTTGAAAACCGGGCATTGGAAAGCCTTCCATTTACTCCCTCTACGATATAATCTTATAGTTTTCCCGTTGCTTTGGTGTGATTTCCGAGTCGAGATATGGAAGACCCTTTTTCATTTGTTTGGTTGGCACCGAACATACTTCACTAATTTCATTGGTGTATCCTCCCCCGCATTTCCTTCCCACTCGCTGTTACGCTACCCGACACGCATCACGCCGCATATTGTTGACGATGGGTCACTCCTTGGGGAATAACTTGAACCCCGATCCTCGACATGGCTCACGCTTTCCACCCACTTTCATCATCATCATCATCATCATCATCATCTTCTTCTTCTCCTTCTTCAATATCATCATTTTGATTGAAATATGGATTGGAATGTCTCTAAATACCATCTTTATTGAACATATTGACCTCAGGGCTTACTATATGAACTTTCAGGCCATGGCTAGCAGGACTATAAACAGGACAAGCTTCAATCTCCATGACATTTGTTTCCCCAAAATTAGCATCTTCAAAAATAGAGAAAATATCCGGATTTGGGGAATCATAAGTAAATTCCCTCATCTTCCAGTTCGTTCTCCCTCAAATCAAAGTCCCAGATCCGGGCGAGCCTCTTCCATTACCAGTCTATCTATAGCTCCCCCATCTCTCTTTTCTCTATCTCCAGTCAAGCGGCTCCAAGCTGCACCAACCCCCGCCCTCTCCTCACTCAGATCCATTTTTTCTTTATCTCTGTCAATCGTCGATGGCTCCTTCTCATCTCCCAGTTCGCTCTTTTTCCGTCTCTTCATATTCGGTCAACACCACCATCTGCATTCTTTCTTTCAGATCCAGTGAAGACGTACAGTTCCCAAGCTTCTTCATCTCTGGCAATCAACGGCCTTCATTTTCCGTTACTAGCCCAGCAACCCAGCCATGAGTCCTCTCTATTCTTTCTTGCCGCAAACAGCCTCGTTTCCAAGTGAATTGCCAATCCCCAGTATTAATGGTGGTGCTGTTGCGTTTGCCGAAGAAAGCCCCAATTTTGGGGACGACCTGGTAGAGAGAGTAGACTAAGAGTGCACTGAGACTTTTTGATATTTTTCTTTTTTTTTTTGGTAGAAAGTTACCTTATTGCAAAAGTGTGAAAGTAGGGTGACCAAATTGCGATTAAGCCAAAACAGTTTGATTTTGTTCAGAGGGTATTTTAGTCTTTTAAACCATTTCCATCCAACATAACGGACGGAAATGGATTGAGTGACCATATTGAATATCCAAACCAAGTAGAATGACTAAATTGAAAAAAAATATTGCAGAGTCACCATATTGCAAAAAGTGGGAAAGTAGGGTGACCAAATTGCGATTTAAGCCTATTGATATTATAGTTATTTATTGATAAAATTGTGAGTGAGTACATTTTAACAAATTTTTAACCGCTTTAGTTCTCAATACTTTTTTCAAACCGCTGCGATACAATTTTATGTTTCGTGATGAAAATTGTTTTAGCAGTTTGGAAAAAAGAATACGTGTAACTAAACTTGATCAATAAATGAAGCAAATAAATCAAATAAATCAAATAAATCAATATAGGACGATGGCACGACGTCAATTTGAGAATTGATCAATAAATGAAGCAGATAATGTGGAAATGAATTAATATTTATTTATAATTTGTAGGGGTTTGATATATGTACACTACACAACGAAAAGGGGAGAAAACCCAAATATCTTACAAAATAAAACATTTTAAATAAATCAATATATGTTTTAATCGTGCTCCAAAAAGAGTTTAAAATAACAAATTAAAAATGAAGACCTCCTGATAACCAATTAAAATATTATGATCATTCAACCGTGGAGAAAAAAATTAAAACTTTTATTTGTAATTTTTTTAAGGAAACATGGGCGGTACCTTATTAGATTTTATAAATAAAAATAAAATTACAAATTTGAGGGGGACAATCAGTCTTACCATTATAACACAAAACTTTTTCCATTTGTTAAAACACAAAACTTGAGGGTGGTAGATGTAATTTCAACCATTAAAATAACTACAGTACATCTATACAACTACAAAGCCAGTTTTCCAATCCAAAATGTCAGTCTGGACTTCCCCATCATCCACTTATTTAGGCGTCACATCAAAAGTCGTGAATAATTATGACTAAAGAGAATACTACCACCGAGTACCACGTCCTCCTTATCAATATCCTCTCTGGATATTACTACCATTATTCATATAAACTTAAACTTAAACTCTAACACTAATAATTATAAGGGATAATGTACAATTCTAAATAATTATCTTTAAAAATTATATATATATTTTTTATTTTTTTAATTGACTTTAAATAATATTTTTTAATTAATATTTATAAAATAGTTAAATTATTTTTGAATAATATGTCAGATAAAATAAATAAGTATTTAGAAACGAACGAAGTATTACATCAAGAGACAATGTACAATTCTAAATAATTATCTTTAAAAATTTCATATGTTTTTTTCTTTTTTTAATTGACTTTAAATAATTATTTTTAATTAATATTTTTTAAATTTTGTTTTATACATCAGACAAAAAAATAATCGAATATGCTAGTCTAAAAGATAAAGAAAAAAAAGGAGCAGTATGTGAAAAGGTAGGGGGATATATTCGATATTTTATTAAAAAAAGAAAGGGTTTGGGTTTTGAATGAGTGTGTGATTAATTCCAGCGTCAGATTGCTTGCTTATGGTTAATTATATAAATCTTTAATGCGGGCATCGCAAAATTTTTAGAATTTTTTTTTTGTGTGGATACAGTCGCCGGAGCTGTGGTTTTCTCGTTCTCTCTCGATCTAAACCGCGTCCTCTCTCAGCCAAAAAAGTTACCTCATTGATTTTCCAGCTTCTTTCTTTCACACTTGACTCCTTTACTGGTTCGATTTCTTCCGTCACTCATGCTCAATCTCTTTTGTTTTTGTTCTCGCTGTTTTGTTTAGCTTTGAGTTGTTTGAATTTGGGAATTGATTGAAGATCCCAATCTAGCCTGATCAGTTAATTATTTTTTAAATAATATTTATAACGGTCTTGGTACTGTTCGGGTTCCCAGGGATTGCATTTGAAGGTTTTGACAAATTTAGTGTTGGTTACTTTTGGTACATATGTTCGGTTCATCTTCCCTGTTGGGTTCAGGGATGCTTCAACCAGGAAGTATGGTTGGGAGTCTTGCCAGATCGGTTGAGGGAGAAGCTTCAACCGTCACCGCCCTGGAGCAAGGTCGCTGTGAGGAAGGAGGAGATGAACCCGGATTCAGAAAGAGGGCCAGCAATTGTCCCATGGGGCTGAAGATGAAGGGATTCGCAATTGGGAGTCTTGCCAGATCGGTTGAGGGAGAAGCTTTTCAACTGTCACCGCCCCATGGCAGAGATCTCTGGAGAGGATTTCCTCCCTGAATTTTACAATTGCGTTTACTTCCCAAAGATACTCCTCCCATATTTAGAGTTTTCTTTGCAGGCTGCTCATAATCTGATTTTGAGGAAGATGAGGGCGAGCTATGTGTTCTGGAAACTCCTTTATAATCTTCATCGATGAAGCAACGGTTGGCATTCCACAGCCACCTGGCCCTTGCTTCTGCCGAAGCCATTACCTCATCGAGGTCTAAAATATACACAACAGTATGATTAGAATGCCTGGTGAAATAGATTATGTAGTCCAAAATTGAATAATACATGTAGCACATTTGTGTTCCGTGCTGGAAAAGGACTTTATTAATGCAAGTACCATATTCAACAGATAAACGTTAGAGAAGGGAAACCACCATTGAAAAATGAAAGCATAAATGAACAGACATACAACTGTGATGGCAGTAGGGGAAAGAAGAACTTACACAGAGATCAATTGAGAGAGAATCAACCGAATTGAAGAAGAGAGAGGAAGAGGAGGTTGAGATGGTCAGGCAGAACAGAGAGAAACGGATGAGAGATTAAAGGAAGAGAGAGAAAGAGATAGAGAGAGATAAGGATCGTGGAGATAAAAACGGTTGAGATTAGATTTAATCCTGGACGGTGATTGTGTTTAGTAAAAACAAATCTTGGCCGGTAAATAGTTTTTGATATGAGTTAATCTGGCCGGTAAATAGCTTTGTTAAAAACAAATCCTGACCAGTAATTAGCTTTTGATAACCGACCGATCTGTTTTATATAATAGATAAAACGGGTCAAAATGAGTTGTGTTAAAATGGGTAACGGGTTTGACCGGTTTTAACTCGACCCAAATCGATTAGTTAATTTTTTTTGGGTCGAAATGATCATTTCAATCCAAAAAAGTTAACGGGTCAGGTTAGGTCGGGTAATTTTCAAGCCGGGCTGGGTGAGTTAGCGGGTTTTGGGTTGTAATTGGTTCGACATGTAACAAATTATGAGCTGAATGCATGCCATTGGTTTAACCAAAACTAAATCATTTAAGGTCTTGAGCTGAACCGAACCACAATGGTTTGACTCAGTTTCGTGGTTCGGTTTCATGATTTGGTTTCGTGATTTAATTTCATGGCTCGGTCTAAATTTAGAAAGAGTTCTTGTCATTCAAAGTTTAAGTAAACAAAGAAAATATTATAAAAATATGCTAAAGAAAATACTAAAAAATTAAATATAATACAATTATATTCATAAATTTAATTTAAAAAAATTTGCACAAACTTTCAAATTAAAATATTAACATTTTTAATTTTTATCTATATTATAATTTAGCCAGTCTTTCTGAAAAGTTAACTACTGGTCATGATTTATTTTTACCAAACATAGCTACTGGCTAGGATTAAATCTCAATTTCCACAACAGTTAATTCTAGCAACGAGATTTTACAGCCATAATTATTCAAGAATGTAAATAACCGTTATTGCTTTATTGAGATTTTACCGTTATAATTAAAGCATGTACAATAACTAAGATTTAGTATTTTACGGTTTTACTAGACATTTATTGTTTTACCGAGATCTTATCGCATTAATTATCCAGTTTCTTCTCCATGAGTATTGCTAATTATCTCTAATTTATTTTTATTTGTACCATACTCACTTTATACATTGATCATCTCTATACTGATACCATGGCATAGATACGGATACGAAATCTAGTAATCAATAAATTGAATCCAATATATTAAAAATACAATAACGTACATGATATTTAAATTGTTTATGTGTAAATTCAAAAAATTTAAAGGTAAATTCCTAAATATTAATAATATAAGAATACTAAAGTATAAAGGTTAGAAATTCTAAAGAATTTGTTGTTTGACTCGGTGGTTCGGCTTAAAATTGTTTGATTCGGTTCGATTTGACTCGACTTGACATGTTAAGCCACAAACCAAACCAAACTGTTTGACTTCCCAAAATCTCAAACCGAACCAAACAACAGAGCAACCAAAACTAGAGGTGGCAAATGGGCGGGCGTGGGCGGGCCTAAATGGGCGGCGGGCTCAAATGGGCGGGCAAGTAAGTGCCCATTTAATAGTATGGACATATATAGGCGGGCACTAAATGGGCACGGGCGTCCATGGGCGCCCATTTACTCATTAGCATGCACTTATCAAATAAATATAAAAATTACAAAAAAATAAATTTTTTTACAAAAAATTATCAAAAGTTACTAACCATATATATATAATTACAACCACAATAATTGGAAAAGACCGACATATTGCTTGTGCTAAAGCATATTTTTGTAATTAAGACTAACTCCAATGATATTAATATATTTTCTTATTAATTAACTTTTCAAACATGGACGTTTAGGTGGAACAGATGGAGTAGTTAGTATTAGAGTTTTATGTTCTCTTCTCTTGAACACATATGACACTAATAAAAGGAAAATGATAGGGATCTAATAAAATGTAACAAATGAACTAAGAACGGAAGTAGTAGTTTGTGAAGAAAATAACTTTTCTTCGAAATCGCATTTTAATTTTTACTAATAGTTTTATGTATTAGTATGTAAAAATGCATTTTTGTTGTTGTAATCCTCAATTCAATCTTCTATTTTGTGGTTAGATTTTGAATTTCGCTAAAGCTCAATAGACAAACACACGAGTTGAAATATGGGTCCCAATGAGCACAATAATAAGCTAGAAGGGGGGGGGGTTGAATAGCTTATTAACACTTTAAAACTTTTTAAGTAAGTTCCTTGAAAGTTACTTGCAATCTATGAAAAGAATCAAGTAGCGGAAGACCTTCAAGAAAGTTGTTCAGTGTCCGCCGATAAGGACTACCTAGACCTTTTACGATTACTTAAGTTCTCAATGAAATGGATAATATAAACAATGAAACTAAGCAGCTCAAGTAATAGACAGACAAGAGGAAATAACACAAGTATTTTGGGATGGTTCACACTATAATGAGTGCTACGCCCACCACCAAGGCATCAACCTTGGATTTAAATTGTGCACTATGTTTTCCACTTAGATCAATTACAAAGAATATCCCTAATGGATCGTGTACAAAATATTGACTTGTGTTTGTCTAGGGAATTAAATATCTGTAAATACAAGATATTTAATTCGTGTATATAGTTAATGGAAGTTAACAACAAGAAGAATAAAGCAATAAATGTTGATGAGCAGCCTTCTTGTTGTTGACGAGGACTTCTAGATCTGTTAAGGATCTATTGAATGCACCGAAATGAAAGACTTGGAGTTGTGAAGATTCGAGCAATTCTTTAAGTGTTCGATTGATTCTGCATGCTTGTCTCTTGTTCCAGCTTTCAATGGCAATATATATAGCAGTGCATTTCAAAAGAATCCGTTGGAGAGGACGAAGACTTCAACAAATCTATTCATAAATGCATTAAATGCATGGGGTCAATCAAGGATTTTCGCCTTCACCAGATATCTAGAGCAGATAATCATTTCGAGATCTTCAAAAAGGTGGGCGATTTGGTGTCGATCGAGAGATGAAGCAGTAGGGGGACACCGCTTTTCGCTTTCATCGCTCAGACGAAAAGTATTCCTCGCTGAAAGTTGCTTTCGGCGGCTTGACATGTCGGGAATGACTTGGATTAATTCAAATAATATATGGGAATAAGTTTGAATTAATCCAGCCTAGCTTTTCCGGAGAGGACACGTAGAAGCGCATCACCGGACACGAGGTCTACCGATCTTAAGCTTTGAGCGTGTCTTCCTGAAGCCGAGAAGGGTCTTCCGCCGAACCCGAAAAGTCCTACAAAAACTATACAAGGCAAAGTTCTATACACAGTTGCCACGCTAATCGATACGCAGCCGATTAGCCATCAAGTATAAAACTAATGTAATGTACCGATCGATATAAATTTAACATAAGAATCAACAATCTCCTCCTATTTATATCTGGTCATCATTACTACAAATGAGGGTTTTAAAACAAACTATTTAATAGATAATAACATGTCTTAGAAAGTTTTATATATTAAGTAATCGGAAGACATGCCTCTATTAAACAGAATAACACCTCAAATGCAAGGGACTAATCTAAGTGCATACAAGAATAAGAGAGTCAAAGAACAACACACAGATTAGCAAATAGCTTAAATAAATTTAAACCGAATGTTTAAATTCTAATTAGATAAACAATAAAGCAAAGAAGAATTTAAACAATATAATTTTTGAAAAAGCAAGTAATCATCTGTATTTATAAACAAGATGTTTACATTCAACAGAGTTTTCAAAAATAAGATAAATACAAAGGAAAGGGAAGAAAAGATACATAAGCTACCAAGGTCTTTTCCCTTTGCCTTTGTCTCAGCCTCCTTTTCTTCTTTTTCTCGCTCTAGCTCTTCCATTCTTCGTTGGTATTCGCCATCCGCATCGCCGAGGTCCGTGGAACGAGAACGGTAGTCCAGCTTCTTCACGAAGACGGCCGTTCTCTTCCATCAAGATTCTTGTTGATAGATCTCATTTGCTTCTCCTCCGTGATGGCCGATCACGATCACGGTTGGCATTCATAATATCATCGTGAGCGAGTTGCGAGCGAGGTTGTTGAGTTCCATAATGGGAGTACGACCGTGGCCGAGATGGAGGGTGATGGCGTGGAATAACTCGAGAAAATGGAGCCTATGATACGGCAACCTTCATCTCGTTGAGCTTCGATGTTGATCTTGACATCGGTGAAGTCGTGCCGCATCTGCCCAAAACGAGTCCGCACATCCTCTTGAAATTGTCGAAGAGTAGTGGCAGGCCGTTGGCCTTGGCCGCCGCAGGGCTACTTCAGCAGCGTAGATATGCTTGTGAGCTCGCCTAGCCGCCGGTAGATGGCATCTAGTCGACAAAACTTCATCATTGGTCGGCCGATGGGAAGTAGATGCTTGGCCAATGTGAATGGTGCCAGAGGCGTAGTCCGCAGCCCGATGGGTTGGAGAGGGGAGTTCGAGGCGTAAGAGGATGAGTCTTGGGTTGGTATGGTTTTGGTGGAAGAGGATATGGTTATAGGGGAGGGTGGAGGAGGGGTTGGTGGGGAATCAGCCCATATCGTGTCGAATTTTCACCGATGTGGGAGGATTGGGGAATGGGTTCGGTAGAGAACCGTAAAGAAGGGGGTAGAAGAGGGATTTTGGTTTTTGAAGGAAAGGTTGAGGAGGTTGAGAAGGTTGATGAGTAGGGTGAATAGATCCGCTACCGACGAAAGTTCAAGAGGAACTTGGCACAGCAGGTCTAAAGGCCGGTGTGGTTGAAGAAGTTGGTTGGGATTGGGGTGGTGAGGAAGGTGTGGATGGGTCGTGAGTAGTTAAAGGGTGAAGGAGGAGGAGGAGTTGGGGTTCCGGCCGGCTCCTCCCGATTTTGAGGCTCCTCCCGAGGGATAGACTCCTCCGAGGTGGTGAATTCCTCCGAGTAGATGACTCAGAGGAATAGATGAAGGGTTGATAGGTATAGATGAAGGGTTGACAGTAAGGTTTGGGCGAGTTGGTTGGGCAGATGGTATAGATGAAGGGTTGACTGAGTGTCAGATAGGTAGTTGGTTGGTCAGGGGGGGACCGTAGCTCTCCTTTTCTTCCTCGGCCGAATAGAGACTCACCGCTTCATCGGTAGAGGTTGGAGGATCGATCGCCGTGGCTGGTCTTCAAAGGTTTTACGAAGTTTCCTTCGCTTTGGTTTGGGAGTGGGTGAGATGGTGAAGGTGGTTGGGATTGGGTAGGTGGCCGAGGGATGGCTTGGCTTGGGTAGATGGAGGAGAGGAATGGCTAGATTGGCCCGGTGCCTTCTTCTTCTCGGCCTTCCTTCATCTCCTTTCGATCCATTTGGCCTCGCCTCTTCGCTTGGAGGTGCCACTTCCGCCTTGTTTTCTTGGCTTTGCCTCGTCGCTATTTTGGACCTTAGCAGCTTCGCTCATCGCCAGCCTTTGGCCTTTAGATGGAGGTCCGTGGCCACTTGATCGTCAAATTTTGCAGGCCTTTTGTAGGTCCCGCGCCGCTACATGTGCTTCCATATTGAAGCGGTGACCAAGATAGGTGCAGGCTTGGCCACTTTGTCAAGAGAGACCGGCGGTAGACCTTTCTCGCATCCGGCGCTTGTTCTCGTATTCTTCGTATTTACCGAAAAACGAGGCCGTGAGTTGCTTCTCCTTGGCCACGATACAACTCATCTTCTTTCAAAGAAGAGTTGATGTTTGCATCATCCCTCAAAAGGGCATTGATCACCGACGAAGGGCGCTTGCAAGTGGGGTTGTTCTTAGCTTTCTCCACCCACCGCTTTAGCTCGTCGAAAATGATGAGCCCCCGCTGAGACGTAGTCAGAGAAATACAAAGACCGGTCGTTGATTTGTTGGCCAAGAACATGTCATGTGCTCCACTCTTGAATAGAGCCCCTTGTCTAAAAGGTGGCCGGTGCAATAGACGCCAAGAGGGAACAAATTTCGAGCATTTTCCCTTGTGGCTCCCTGAGAGTGTCTACTCCCTCATGGCTTCCTGTGCATGTAAAGCCTCACCATGGTTGCCGAAAGAGCTCCTCCGTAATGCACGCCGATGATGGTGGAAATAGATTTAGCGGTGACAGATGGGACGGCCTCGAATCCACCCACGAAGAGCGCCGTTCATGAGCTCCATTCTTTGATAAAATTCTTCTCGCCAGAAGATATCAGTTTTTGTCGTTGAGGCGTAAGAGGGGCGTAATCCCGCAGGCGCCCATATCCTCGCAAGCTTTGACGCCGGCAGCCTATAGAGTTGATTGATCAAGGTCAATGCACATGCCCTAATGTATAGCTTCGGGTCCAAAGCGACAATAATGTCATGAGAGGCGGATAGATGGGATATCCTCGAAGGTTGATATTTGAACTTGGGAGGAATGACATTTTCGTGGTCAAAAGCCTTCCCACCGTCGCTTTGATTTTGAAGTTCTTGCCCGAAAGAAAAGCAAAATAAAAATTAGGCTTTTCATCTAGACATCTAAACAAGTAGGAATTTCAAAGTTTTCTAAAATAATTGAAATTTTCAAGCAAAAACTTGAAACCCTAGAATGTTTAGAGAAACCACACTCGAGAAATGCATAATGTAAGTTTTCATAAGAATGAACAATGAATAAACAAAAACGATCGTTAGTATTCAAGTTTGTAAGAACAACAATGGCGAATCATCATAAACTCGAAAATGACCGCTTGAATTCCAAAAGGATTTTAGGTTGATAATGAAATGCGTAACAAGACATAGAAAATTACGAGTAGAGTAGAGAGAAGCGTACTCATTGTTGATGATGAGAAGAAGAAACAAGAAGAAGAACTTGAATTTGCGTAAAGTAGTTACTCGTAGAGAGAGAGAGAGAGAAAAGATTTCTGCTCAAAGGGTTTCAAAGTTTGCAAATGACGGTTCAAGGACTATTTAAAGGCGAGAAAATATCGCTTTGAAAAAGCTGAACTTAAGATATTTTCTTAAGTACCAAATTTTGTCCTTGACCCCTTTATTGCTTTAGAAACCTCTTTAGCAAAAAATAGACTAAGTAAGAGTACTAACCTTTAAGTCTTCCTAAAGGAGAACTTACGCCTTCCGATTAGTCTAATACCGGGTCTACCTAAGGTATGAAAGAAACATTAACAAAATTTTAAAATTAAGCAAGAGGATCAATCATACCAAGATTTCTCCTTAAATAAGCAAACCCGGTGGCATCCAAAGGGTTTTGTGAGAATGTTCCGCTAATTGATGCTCGCTTGGAACATATTCCGCATCGATGTTACCTTTTTCCACATGATCTTTGAGAAAATGATAACGAATATCAATGTGCTTTGTCTTTGAATGCATCATCGATTTTTGGAGATCGAGATAGCCGATGTGTTGTCACACATGATTGGGCGCCCTTGATGTTGTAGTCCACTAGTTGTTGCTTCATCCATAGCAGCTTGAGAGCAACAAATGCAAAGAATATATTCTCGCTTCGTGGTTGAGTTTGCCACCGATCCTTGTTTCTTGCAAGACCATGAGACGAAGTCTGCTTCCAAGAAATTGACAAGTCCCACCGGTGCTTCTTCTCGCCACTTTGCAAGTCGCATAATCCGATCCGAGTATCCAACTAGATTGAAGTTGTTGGATTTTGAATACCGATGCCTAGATTTGTTGTTTTTGAAACATATCTCGATGATACGCTTGGCAAAGAAGCAAATGTGACTCCTTTGATCTCGCCTCGAAATCTAGCACAAACACAAACAAAGAAACATAATGTCGTCTACTAGCAAGAAGGTAAAGAAGTGAACCTATGATTCCTCGATACTTGGTCATGTTCTCTTGCTTTCCCTTTTCATCTTTGTCAAGATGGCGCCGGTAGACATTGGAGTTTCAAATCCTTTGGCCGAATCAAGACCAAACTTCTTGATTAGTTCCTTTGCATATTTGGTTTGGCCGATGAAGATTCCGTCTCAAGTCCGTTGTATCTCGCAGCCCTAGAAAATAGGTAAGTTCACCCATCATGCTCATCTCGAACTTGCTTTGCATCGCCTTCTCGAATCTTTTGCACATAAGCTTTGGTTAGTTGATCCAAAGATGATGTCGCCCACATAGATTTGTACCGTAAGAGAATGGCCTTTGTGCTTGAGGATGAATAAAGTAGTGTCGATTCTTCCTCTCACGAATCCTTGTTCAATTAAGAACTTGGATAGAGTTTCATACCAAGCTCTAGGAGCTTGCTTCAGCCGTAGAGAGCTTTCTTGAGTCGGTAGACGTGGTCCAGCTTTGTCCGAGATGACAAATCCTCGAGGTCGCTCCACGATACGCTTGAAGATCACCATTCGTAAAGGCACTCTTAACATCCATCCGATACACTTTGAAGTCCATGAACGAGGCATAAGCTAGAAAGATTCTCGATTGCTTCTAGTCTAGCAACAGAGCAAAAGTTTCATCAAAGTCAATTCCTTCTTCCCCGCTTGTAGCCCCGAGCAACCAATCTAGCTTTGTTTCGTGACATTTCCATCTTCATCTCTTTTATTTCTCGAATACCCACTTGGTGCCGATGACCGGATGATCGCGGTCTTTGAACTAAGCTCCACACCTTACATCTTTCAAACCGGTTCAACTCTTCTTGCATAGCTTCAATCCAGCTTATGATCTTCGATAGCTTCATCAATCTTCTTTGGTTCGAGTTCCGATACAAATGCATAAGCAAACAAAGTTTCTTCTCGAACCTTATTTCTCGCATTTAACTCCTCGAGTTGAGATCACCAATGATTTGAGAAATGGGATGATCTCTTGCTTCAATAACAGCTTGAGGAAGATCACTTCGTGGATTCTTCCCTTAAGAATTCTCGAGTTGGTTGAGAAGGAGATTCACCAAAATCTGTTCAAGAAATAGAGTCTTCAAAACTTTCATTTTCTCGTGAACAAGAAGGATGAGAGATCTCAGAAGGTGCTTGGGGTAAAACAAGAGATGGGTTCGTGGTCAACAGATGAGTTGTTATCGGTATCTAGAGGTCTCATCTACCGTGAAGGGTTACCGTATTCATGGGTTCAGCTGCCGCTTTTCGATAAGGAGTAGAAGTAGATGTTGTATTTGTACTGCCTCATCATTATCGTAATCATTAGCAACGCTCGAGCCATTCTAGGCTCTAACAAGTCATATTCATCAAAAGAAACATGCACGTATTCTAAGATTTTTAAGTTAGATTTATCGAAAATGCGAAATGCTTTTGAATGTTTGGAATACCCTTAAAAATTCCTTCGTCTCGATTTTGCATCAAATTTTCCTCTATACTCTTTTCCATTATAAAGAATAAAACATTTACAAAGATTTTAAGAAATCCAATGTTTGGGATCTTCCTCTCCATATTTCATATGGAGTTTTATTATGAAACTTGTTTACTGTGGATCTATTCTGGGTAAAGCAAGCAAGATTGATCGCTTCGCCTGTAAATACTTCGAAGTTTAGCTTCGCCAAAGATTGTTCTAGCCGCTCAATCGTTGTTCTCGTTTCTTCCGCTCAGCCTACACCATTTTGTTGAGGAGTACCGGCAGAGAAGTTGTGGCCGATCCCATGGTCATCGCAAGATTTTCTACACCATTGTTTTTGAATTCAAGGTCGTTGTCCGATCTTATGTCACAAATGTCTTCAAGCTTTTGAGTTTGAAGTCTTCTAAAAAGTGCAAAGTGACTAGATCATACGTTTCATCTTTAGATGTCATAGTTTCAATCCAAGTGAATCTAGAGTAGTCATCAACTACTACAAGTGTGTACTTGTCTCCCGAAATACCGGCCGTTGTAATAGGTCCAAAGAGATCCATATGCAGTTGAAGAGGTCTGCTTGTTGACAATACAGACTTTCTTTTGAAGGAAGACTTGGAAAGTTTTCCTAGTTGACAAGCTTTACAACTTCGTCATGATCGGCAGACACCGTAGGTAGACCTCGACAAGCCCATTTTTGGAGAGCTTGGAGAGGTGCTTGAAGTTGAGGTGATCGAGACGCTTGTGCCATAGCCACCGTTGTCACGAACATTGTTGGCTACTAGACACGTGTTTGAGAATCTCCCTAGAAGATTTAAGTCCACGACATAGACGCTTTCCTTGTCTATTGCCTGGCCAAGATTGTAGAGCATGATTCACCGCCTTTGATGAGGCACCGGTTTGAATTGAATTGGCATAGAAGTCCTTTGTCGCACTGTGATATGCTCGTAAGATTGTGCTTTAAACCACTTACTAGAGAAACTTTGTTGATGGAGAGACTTCCTCTAGTAATTGAGCCATATCCAATTGTCTTTCCTCTTGCATTGTCTCCGAAAATAACCGTGGGTCCTTTTGCTTCAGCCTATATCAGAAGAAGACTGCTCTCAAATATGTGCCTTGAACCCACCGCCTAGGTACCGATGTCTTTGTTTTCTCGATTCTATAGCCATGAAGCATTCCTCGAAAAGAGTTAAAGCAAAACAAGGTACCCTTTATTTGGGTCCTAAGGATTAGCAACCTTTGCAACCCATACCGCTTGACCTTGAGAGAACTAGGTCTCTCGATCTTGGGTGAACCTTAGCAGCATTCTCGTGCCGATGGCCTAAGCAATGGCAAGAATGACATAAATGGAAAGTCCATAGAGAACTGTTAGAGTCTTCAACCGAAGAGTGCTTATGATTATTCCTTTTCTTGACATCCATTTTTGGTTCATTTTGCTTGTTGACGGTAGACTTAATTGGTTTCTTTCGAATCTTCCTAGGTAGGTTACCAACACTTAGCTTTAGCTTTTCTCGTTGAAAACCTTTTCAGAGGATTCGTAGAATACCTTTAAGTTTACCTTCAACAGTAAAGGAGCTTTGCTGCTTCATAGACAAACTTGATAGTTACCTAGAGGTTTAGTAGGTCTACCGTCCGCCAGACTTTGCCTTGGCATAGTCGTTGCCTGTAGACTTCACTTTCTACCGTTACCTTCTCGTGTTTCTCATTTGAATCATTCATTTTGGCTTTTCCTTTCTCGAGCTTTAGGTAAACGTAAGGGAACACTTGAATAACCAAGGCCTTGTTTCCCTATATTTCCAAATGTCTGCTTAGAGAAAGATATATCATTAGCGCTTCTGAGGATTCACCTTTCTCTTGATCAAGAGATTGTCTGAAGAGACACATCCGAATATCCTATGCCTGCTTTTATCATTGCTAGATTTTTGGCTTGTAAGGATTTCTTCAAATGCATCCTTGAGCTATTCCAGAGTCAATTGTCTTTGCAAGGCAATTTTCTCTAGGTCAAGTCCTTTGATGTGCTCAATGACAAATAATTTTGTCATGAAGAAATTTGTTTTCTTCCTTCGCTTGATACTCTCTTGTTGACAGCCTATTGAGAGTTTGAATCTCACCGCCATCAAAGATTTCTCACCGTAAGTTTCTCACGCTTCTTGGCCGCTTTAACATAGGCTACTCTAAAGGAATTAAATTCTTCAAGCATATCCCGATTATCCTTGAGAAGTTCTTCCTCATCGAAGCTATCACCGTTGGTTTCATTTTTGTCCAAAGGACTTGGTGAAACTACAACTTCATTTTCGAGTCATAGGTAGGACATGAATCATGAGCTATTAAGCATATGTTAGCTTGCTCACAATCCTCTTCCTCCTCTTCTCGAATCGGCCTCAAACCATGAAGCAACCTGTTTGTCTTCTATGTCTTCACCAACATACCCTTTTGTTTTTGAAATTTTCTAAAAGTGGGTTTTCTGTATGCTTCAAATTTTGGCTTAGGACATTTTGAGGCAAAATGACTGTGTGTTTCTACAGCTTATAACACACAAGCTCTTCCTTAGATGAGCTTTCACCAATCTTCCCGAAAGGTTGTTGGTGAGTGTTCTTCCTTCCATATTTTGCAAATTTTTGAAAACGCTTAACAAACATAGCAAATTGTTCATCGATAAAAAATCATTTTCACCGGAAGAAGTAGAAGGTTTGTTTTCAACAATGATTTCTTCTTGGACCATGGTCGGCAAAGACACGCTCGAACTGCTTGTCTTGCTCTAGAGCTTGATTAACTTCAAGTTCATAAACCTTTAAACTTGCGTAGAGACTACGAAGAGTCATCTCGCTTAAGTTCTTAGATTCTTTCATAGCCGTGGTCTTCACATGCCATAAGCTACCTAGAGAGCCTAGAAACCTCATGTTCATTTCCTTTTTGTCATACGCTTTACCAAGAGAAAAGCAACTATTTATTACCTCACCGAATCGATCGTATGCTTGTCTCAAGGTTTCCTTAGGATCCTTTTTGAAAGAATCAAACCGCTGGATGTATGTATATTTTCTCGTTGTCTCTTGTGTCTTGGTCTCCTTCCAAGTATTCTACAAGAGCTTCCCACATCTCTTTCGCAGCTTGTACATCGAATCACTTGCCGGTAGGTGCTTGTGTCTAGAGAGTCGGTGATTATATTGATTGCTTTGTCAAAGTTCTACCAAATTTCTATCGCCCTCCGTCCATTCTCGATTCTTCTTTAGGAACTTCGCAGGTTCCCGCGATGGAGGCTAGAAGATTTGCCTTCATTGGTACATGTTGACCGCAGTGACACATTTCCATAACCCGTTGTCAATAGAGTTCATGAATCTCATTACTTTATCCTTCCATACATCAAAATGACCTTCGTCCAATATTGGGACGTGGTTAGCATTAGATGTAGGCAAAGATATAGTGTGTTTGTGCCATTATGTCGTATCTCTCAAGAGTTTAATCTTGGAAAAACTTGTTTTCAAGAGTAAGGCTCGATACCAATTGTGGGTCCCAATGAGCACAATAATAAGCTAGAAGGGGGTTGAATAGCTTATTAACACTTTAAAACTTTTAAGTAAGTTCCTTGAAAGTTACTTGCAATCTATGAAAAGAATCAAGTAGCGGAAGACCTTCAAGAAAGTTGTTCCGTGTCCGCCGATAAGGACTACCTAGACCTTTTACGATTACTTAAGTTCTCAATGAAATGGATAATATAAACAATGAAACTAAGCAGCTCAAGTAATAGACAGACAAGAGGAAATAACACAAGTATTTTGGGATGGTTCACACTATAATGAGTGCTACGCCCACCACCAAGGCAATAACCTTGATTTAAATTGTGCACTATGTTTTCCACTTAGATCAATTACAAAGAATATCCCTAATGGATCGTGTACAAAATATTGACTTGTGTTTGTCTAGGGAATTAAATATCTCAGAAATACAAGATATTTAATTGCGTGCGTATATAGTTAATGGAAGTTAACAACAAGAAGAATAAAGCAATAAATGTTGATGAGCAGCCTTCTTGTTGTTGACGAGGACTTCTAGATCTGTTAAGGATCTATTGAATGCACCGAGCCGAAAGACTTGGAGTTGTGAAGATTCGAGCAATTCTTTAAGTGTTCGATTGATTCTGCATGCTTGTCTCTTGTTCCAGCCTTCAATGGCGATTTATAGCAGTGCATTTCAAAAGAATCCGTTGGAGAGGACGAAGACTTCAACAAATTTATTCATAAATGCATTAAATGCATGGGGTCACAAGGATTTTCGCCTTCACGTATATCTAGAGCGATAATCATTTCGAGATCTTCAAAAAGGTGGGCGATTTGGTGTCGATCTCGAGAGATGAAGCGTAGAAAGTAGGGGACACCGCTTTTCGCTTTCATCGCTCAGACTAAAAGTATTCCTCGCTGAAAGTTGCTTTCGGCGGCTTGACATGTCGTGGAATGACTTGGATTAATTCAAATAATATATGGGAATAAGTTTGAATTAATCCAGCTAGCTTTTTGCTGGAGAGGACACGTAGAAGCAGATCAGCTGGACACGAGGTCTTCCGATCTTACGCTTTGAGCAGTGTCTTCCGTGAAGCCGAGAAGGGTCTTCCGCCGAACCCGAAAAGTCCTACAAAAACTATACAAGGCAAAGTTCTATACACAGTTGCCACGCTAATCGATACGCAGCCCGATTAGCCACTGAAGTATAAAACTAATGTAATGTACTGATCAGATATAAATTTAACATAAGAATCAACAGGAAACCTGACCAAAAACTGAACAAGCTAACTAAACCACATGTACAAATCTATATGAGAAGGTTCGAGCAAATAAGAATGTCGCATGTTGCACATTGCTCACAAAACCGCTATGAATCCATTTATAGTGCAACAGAGACGAATATTTATAGAGTTATAAAAATTGAACAATTTGGGAGTGATGTTGTGTTTCATTTAAGAGTACAGAGTCATAGAATAACATTCCATGCTTTGCTTTGCAATTTTGGGGTGGGGGTGGCAGTTGGAAGGGCGGGTGTACTATGTGTGTGTGTGTGTGTGTTGTGTGTGTGGTTGGAAGAGTGAGTGTACAATATAAATATATTAATTATGTTAAACGTCATTATTAATCTTAAGTATTTTATAATTATGTATGTAATTGATAAACAAAATTAGAAGAGAAAGTGAATGAGTTTTAGTATGGGTGCCCAAGTGAGCGCCTATTTAGCCCATCATAATGTATCCAAGTGGGCATGCCCATTTGTACCCACTTAAAATTTTGAGTGTGTTCATACCCATTATTTATTGGATGGTCTAGGCGGGCAAATGGGCATAGGCAAAAATTGCCACCTCTACCCAAAACCAAATCAAACCGTATGATTTAATTTAGTTTGGCTCGATTCGATGAGTTGACGACTTGGATTGACACCCTTATAAATAACCTTGGGGTCCTAAAGTAATTGTGTATAAGAAAGAGACTATTAAGGTGCTGGTGATGGGTTAGTGATGATTGGATTGTCACATGTTTCTGTACGTGTAGACATTGTTCCTAGGCGACACGAGGTTGTTGATGGTTGTGTGGGATTTCTGTTAGGGTATGTTTGGTTACATCAATTTCAGGATTTGGAATTGAAATTGGAGCATAGAATTCCAATTTTACTGTTTGGATGCTAAAATAAGAGATGAAAATGGAATTGAATTTTAATTCTTGTAAGCCTAATTCCATAAAATCAATTTTATGTGTAAAGTTAAAAATTACAAAACTAATTCTACATTATCGGGAAAAAAAAACTAGGCTCGCTCGTTCTGGATTCCCTTTCATCTTCCGAAAACCCCCCTCTCTCGAAACCGCATTGAAGAGGCGGAGCAGAATGGAGGCACTATAGCTGGATCTCTTCTTTTCTTATTATTCCAACCTCTCAAACGATAAATTCATTGATTCCATCTCATTATGGCTATCTTGTTTTGCATTTCTCAATATCAATAGATTACGTATTTCGTTTGAGTTCAAGGTGTTGATGGATTTGTTTTTATCTGCTTAACTGTTTATCTGATGATTTACATTTTCAATTTTGAATTTTAGTCCTTGATTTTCTGATTTACTTGTTATGATCGAAGTTCATTAGTTTCCCCTGCTTTGTTGGATATATGTTTATAAATTGATTTTATAAGTCAACTTTCTAGTGTAGTTAACAAATGTCACGGAACTCTTTCGGTTAGCTTGTCTAGTAGTCGTTATCTGCGGGTTCTTCTTGATGTTTTATTATGTTTGGTTCATAGAGTTAGCAAGGGAAGTGATACGAAATGGGGAGGAATTCATGTTCAGTTGGTTAAAAGCTAGTAGATTTGGATACAGGACCAAGGATCGAGTCCTAGCAAGCGCAGTGTGGGGGGTTTCATCCTCTTGTGGGGGTGGCTCCTTGTAGGTACTAGGCACGGGTCCTCCTAGCTTTTTAATCGCTGAGTCACCGTGATTTTTCCTCTCACATTCTCATGGGGCTGGGTTGTGAGGGCTCTCGGGGGAAGAGTTTCCCCTTTTTGGATACGGGTTATGATGGGGAATGAGATGAAAAATGGTATAAAGAGTGAAAATTTAATGTTATAAATCATCTTCTTTGTTTTCCCCATAATACCTAACAACAAATTTAAGCACTTTCATTCATGAATTGTTGTTTCATTTTCCTTATTTCATTAATGAATTTTCTTTGTTAATCTCCTATTTCCTCATGAAATCCATGAATTAGACATTAGATAATTGGACATGTGTTGCATCTTCTTTTTCTAACTTATCTCCCTTTCTGTTCTGTGATACCTTATAGTTCAATATGCTATAGTCTGTGACATAATGCTTTATATATATTAGAGAATAATATATTTATTATTTATTCTTATTTATTTGTAATTATTAGTCAGTGGTAATTACCTTGTATAGTTCTGTCCTTATTATGTTACTTTCCTTGTATAGGTTTCTTGTACCCTACTCCAAGTGTAACCCTAATTGTAACTCTCCCTATAAATAGGTGATTCAATCAACGAAAAGGCTATGCCATTATTCCTAAACTTTATTAGTTTCTATATGGTATTAGAGCTTTGCTCCTAAACCTTCTTCTCCTTCCTTTAGCCGCCGCCCTAACCACCCTTCACCATGGCTAACAGAAATCACTCCCTCATCATTAAAAACCCTCTTGATCCCATACAAACCTTTGACCTCATCAACATCTCCCACCACAACATCACCAAACTTACCTCCACTAACTACATAGCTTGGAAACTCCAAGTTGAGGCCACTCTCATTGGCTATGATCTCTACAAGTTTGTAGACGGATCACACCCCTGCCCGCCTCCCACAGTCCTAACCAAGGATGCTCAATCATCCAAGGACGTTCCCACACCAAACCCTCACTACCAACCTTGGATTCGGCAAGATAAGCTCTTGTTCGGAGCTCTTGTTGGTTTCCTATCTGCTCCCCTGGTTCCGTTGATCCAACAGGCCGCCACTACTTGTGAAGCATGAGACACTTTGGCTCACACCTATGCTCGCCCGACTCACGACCACATCAAGTAGATCAAAGACTACCTCAAGCGGGCATCCAAGGGCTCTCAGTCGGTCTCCGATTACATGCAGTCTGTCAAAAGTTGGGCAGATGAACTCGCGGCTCTAGGCAAACCGCTTGACCACGAGGATCTTATTGACACCATCCTTGGTGGTTTGGATGATGACTATCGCCACATTATGGATGTAGTGGAAGGCCGGGACACTCCCATATCGTTTGATGAGCTCCATGAAAAACTCATCAATCGCGAACTGCTCCTGAAGCAGTCCCAGCCCGTGTCCTTCTCGCATCCTGTCTCCACCAGTGTTGCTACCTCGAGGAACAACAGCTCGAATGCTCGCTCCTCCTCGCAAGCTCGGGCAGCTCCTCCTCAACCTCGGTAACCCTCTCAGCAGTCTTCGGTTTCTGCTCCTCGCCAACAACGACCTTATCTTGGTAAGTGTCAGGGCTGTCGCCAACAGGGACATACAGTTGCTCACTGCCCCAACTTTCAATTGGTTGCCACCACAACTCTGCTCGCTGCCTCCACCTCGGCCAGTAACTACTCAAGGCATCCATGGGCACACCTTGCGACCACAATGGACACAAGGACTCTGGGCTAGCTTCTCGACAGTGGTGTTTCTCACCATGTTACCAACGACCTTGGCAATCTTCATCTTCACTCTAACTATATGGGCATGGATGACATGGTCATTGGTGATGGTACATGCCTTCATATCTCCAAAACTAGTTCTTCTATCTTCCCTACATCTTCACCCACCTTTACTTTACAAAATGTCCTGTTTGTTCCTAGCATGAAACATAATCTCATCTCCATATCTCAATTCTGCATATCTAATAACATGTCTATTTAGTTCTTACCATATTTTTTTCATGTGAAGGATCTACTGACATGGAGCATACTACTGACCGGACAGTCTAAGGATGGTGTGTATGAATGGCCGACCCCAGCTCCCTCTCCTCGCCCCTCTGCTTGTGTTAGCTCCAAAGTCTCCCACCACGATTGCATCATCGCCTTGGTCATCCGTCTACCCCGTCCAAATTTAGATTCTCTTTAGCCTAGGTTTAGCATTAGACACTGATCGTACTCATTGTAATGATTGTCTTTCTAATAAAAGTCATAAACTTCCTTTTCATCAAAATACTAATGTGTCTACTCCCCCTATTCAAACTATTTATACTGATGTTTGGATCTCCCCCCTTCCCTTTATTGATGGGTTTAAATACTATGTGATCTTTGTTGATTACTATACCAATTACATTTGGCTCTACCTACTCAGACTCAAATCGATCTGAGGTCGCCACCATCTTTCCCAAGTTTAAAGCCTTGGTCGAAAACTATTTTAAAACAACCATTGTCACTCTTTACTCAGACAATGGACGCTAGTACATGGGACTAGCCCGGGATTCTGGCTTGGCCACCTACCTGTCCGCCCATGGCATCTCTCACCTCACCTCGCCCCCTCATACCTCGGAATACAATGGATTCTCGGAACATCGCCACCGCCACATTGTCGAAACTGGTCTTTCCCCCCTATCTTGTGCATCTCTTCTGCTACCTTTCTGGTCGTTTGCCTTCCAAACAGTGGCCTACATCATAAATTGGCTACCAACACTCACTCTTGCTCACTCGTCTCCCTACCATAAACTTTTTGCTCTCAGCCAAACTACTCCAAACTTCGTGCCTTTGGTTGTCTTTGCTATCCTTGGCTCCGCCATTACTTCGCTCATAAACTCGCTGCTCGTTCCACTTCGTGTGTCTTCCTTGGTTACTCACTCACTCAGAGTGCCTATCTCTGTTATGATCCGAGCACCACCAAACTGTACATCTCGCGTCATGTTCGTTTTGTCGAGTCTACCTTTCAAATGTCCACCCCGGCCACCCACTCTGCTCGCTTCGATACCTACGCTAGTGTCTCTTGGCTACCTCCTCATAAACTGCTCAGCCACTCATATACACTGTCGGCTGCCAATTTCTCCTAGCACTAATTAGAATGTGGTTGATCTCAGATCGCCCATACACTAGCCTTAACCACCTTCACCACTGCCTGCTACTAGTCCTGTGTTGGCTGCTCAACCCTCCTTGGCACCAAGCTCCTTGCTCGAGGATAGCACTATGCCCACCTGGCCCATGCCCGTTACTAGTCTTGTGTTGGCTGTCTCAGTTCCTGTGCTTGTTGACCCTGGTCATGTTCATGTGCCCATGCCCGTTGACCCTATTCATGTGCCTGCTGCTTTTGAAACTTCATCCATAGTTACTCGCTCTAAAAACAACATCTACAAACCCATCACCAATTTGAGTCTTTTAGCTCAACTGACAGCGGACAGTGAACCATCATGTGTCATTCAAGCTCTAAAGGATGTGAAGTGGTGTCAGGCCATGTCTGAGGAGTTTGACACACTAGCGCGCAATGGAACTTAGGATCTGGTCCCTTCGGCAGATGCTTGCAATATTGCTGGCTGTAAGTGGATCTACCGCATCAAAAGACATGCTGATGGCACTATTGATCGCTACAAAGCTCACCTAGTTGCCAAGGGGTTTCACTAGCACCAGGGGTTGACTATCACGAGACTTTCAGCCCGGTGGTTAAACCGACCACTGTTTGTCTTGTTCTCTCGCTGGCCGTTTGTCAAGGATGAGATCTTCGACAACTGCATGTGAACAATGCCTTTCTTAAAGGTAATCTGTCCGAGGAGGTATTCATGGCCCAACCACTTGGTTTCACAGACAAGGACAAACCTCAACATGTGTGTCGGCTTCACAAGGCTATTTGTGGTCTCAAGCAGACTCCCCGAGCATGGTACAATGAACTGCGTTAGTTTCTCATTGACTCTGGCTTCAAAAACTTGGTAGCCGACACATCACTATTCATCCTTCGTACTGCTGGCAACATCTTCTATCTCCTTGTCTATGTGGATGACATCACCGTCACTGGGAACCATTCCGCTGTAGTTCAGACTTTCATATCCCTGTTCGCTAATTGCTTCTTGTTCAAAGACCTTGGTGATCTTCACTATTTCCTCGGGGTTGAAGTTGTTAAGCTCCCAAGTGGTCTTCTGCTTTCTCAGCACGAGTACATTGTTGATCTCCTTGCTCGTACAGGCATGACCGATGCTCGCCCAGTGACTACGCCCCTAGTTACCTCGCCTACCTTGACTCTTTATATGGGCACTGCTCTTACAGATCCGACATAATTTCGAGCAATGGTCGAGAGTCTCCAATATCTGTCTCATACTCGGCCTGATGTTGCCTTCGCTGTCAACAAACTCTCTCAGTTCATGCATAGGCCGATCACTGAGCACTGGAATGCGGTCAAGCGAGTTCGTCGGTATCTCTGTGGCTCTATAATACGAGCATCCTCCTTTATCGCCAATCTCCTCCTGCTCTCCATGCCTTCACTGATTGCTGACTGGCTAGCAATAAGGATGACAACACATCCACCAGTGCCTACATTGCCTATCTTGGAAGTAACCCGATCTCTTGGAGTTCCAAGAAACAGCGCACTATTGCTCGCTCCTCGACTGAAACTGAATACCGGGCAGTGGCTGCCACTACGGCTGAAGTCAGATGGATTGTATCTCTTATTGGCAAACTCGGTGTAACCTCCTTGACTCAACCGATCATTTACTGTGACAATGTGGGCACCACGAGTCTTTGCTCGAACCCGGTTTTTCATACTCGCATGAAGCATGTGGCCCTGGACTTTCATTTCATCAGACAATAAGTTTAGGATGGGCTTATGCGAGTTTGTTATGTCTCATCGGCCGATCAGTTAGTCGATTCCTTGACCAAGCCTCTTGCTTGCCAGCGGTTTCATCAATTACTTCACAAGATTGGTCTCTCCTCTCGGACGTCCATCTTGCAGGGGCATATTATAGAATAATATATTTATTATTTATTCTTATTTATTTGTAATTATTAGTTAGTGGTAATTGCCTTGTATAGTTATTTCTTTATTATGTTACCTTCCTTGTATATGTTTCTTGTACCGTACTCCAAGTGTAACCCTAATTGTAACTCTCCCTATAAATAGATGATTCAATCAATGGAAAAACTATGCCGTTATTCCTAAACTTTATTAGTTTATACAATCTATTCCTGTGATTTTTTTTAACACATAATAGTTTCTCTGTCATGGCATTGGTTATGGCTGCTTTGATCAAAACTCTTCCCTTTTTATTTGGGTATTGGCAACTAGTTTTACAGATGTTGCATTATTCTTCTAAAATCAAGGTTTTGCTTATATGGTTTCAATGGAATGTGACTGTCTCTGCTGGTTATTGTTCAAGAATACCTGTATGGGAAACTATAGATTATTCTCAAGTAAATTGCTGTATTTTGTATATGGCACATGCCGCACATGGAGAATCGACCTAGTCAATAGGATCTTTATTACTGTATTTTGTATGCTTTGATGGAAAATTTGAAAACTGATCATTAGGAGGTTGTTGGAAGAAAGAAAATGCATTCCATTTCCATCTATTCAAAAAATTGTAGAAATTCAGCAATTTCTAATTCAAGTAATGTGTTTAGAACTCCTTCCTCTTGGCTCTTGTTATGTGATTTTATTTTGTAAATAGAGAAGTCTAAGCATGCCCATTTTGTTTCTGAAAGAAAAGTTGGTGACAAATAATTTTCCCATTAATTTGAAAAGAGCTTGGTTTTTGTATATAGGTTGTTAGTTAGTATGTTTTAGAGGATGTATAATTCTTAACAGTCTCCTCTTCTTCTTGGTTTTCTTTTCTTGGTTTTGTATATGGCACATGCCGCACATCGTATTCTCCAATCTCCAATTTATTAAACGCATTCTAAATTATGGGTTCTTAAAATTTCAGAGTATGACTGGTAGCTTGGTGGATGTTAATGCAATGAAAATGGTGAGAAAAAAAAACGATGAAAAGTGATCGTGGAATATTATGTGGCTACTTCAATTGCAATTTCTATTTGGTGGCATGAATTGCACATGGTGAAGGCTCCTTTCTAAAGATTTGAGTAGTGATAGGGAGTTCTTTTTTAGGAAACTTTACCATAGGACGAATGCAGTTTGTAAAGCACAACTATGGTTTAACAAAGATACTTTCAATCTTTTATGTAAAAAGTTGAGTGAATTGGGAGAGCTTTGTCGAGCAAAACACGTTACTATTGAAGAAACAGTGACAATGTTTTTATATATCCTTGGGCATAGACTAAAGATTCGAGTGGTAGGCTTTAATTTCATGCGCTTCCATGGAGACATTTAATCGTCATTTCAAAACAGTTTTAAAGGCTGTAATCAAATTGCTAAAAGAGTACTTCGTCCAGCCCAATCAGGAACTCAAAGGTTTAAAAGATAAGAAATGGGTATGGCTTGAAAATTGCCTTGGAGCTTTAGATGGGACTTACGTGCCTTTAACAGTATCAGTTGAAGGTATGTGAACGAGTAGTGCTACTTGCCATAACTTTTTAGAAATAGGAAAAAATTTGCACCTTCATTCCTTTCCATATTTTGTTTGGTTGTGAAAGAACGTGATGCCACGAATTCTCGATATGGGACGATGTGATTGTCAATGTTGCAGAGAATGTTGCAACAATAACAATAACAATGAGAACAGAAAGTATATCACAGATATTAGCAGCGGAAGTTTTGATTTCAGATTTTAATCCAAGCAGATTTTAGTAGACAGAAATAACTCAAAACAATCTACAAGCATCAAACTTGTAGATCGAGCCTCAAGGCAACACAATATATATTAAAATCAACACTGTTTTTATGCTTAACAGTTAACAAAAAAAATTCTCACAAGATATAGAATCTTGGAGAACTGAAAAACCCACATAAACCACTAAATCAAACGTGGGAAGAAAGATGGAAGAACTGCTTCCTAAAAACAGAAACTGAAGCAGCAGCAACAGAACTATTCTACGATGATTTGCTGAGGCTAACAATGATGTATTCTCTAAAAATCACACAGCTTATGAAACAATGCACTGCTTCTAAACTACAGCAGAGATGCTCACCGTTTATGGCTTTCGATCTAATCTCTCTTAAGCTCTCGTTCTCCCCAAAGTCAGGAAATCACATCTGCATATATAGGCCACCAACCTGCAAGAACACGGCACAAGAAAACCTTCTCCAACTGGGAAAGATATTAGCACAAGATTCAGAAAGATTATGTTTCCTATTTTGATATCTTTAATAACGAAATTATTTTGCAAAGATTTAGTTACCAAAACTATTACCTAAATCTAACAAAAGTATCCTAACCAAATCCTAACACCTAAAAAATCATTAACAACAATTAAATCCTACTTTGACCAAGAAAGTGAAAACAAGACAAATTAGGCTTTGCCTAATTTACCCTTACAATCACCCCCTTTGTTGAGCATTCTTGGTCAAATCCAAATATGACCTGCAAGAAGTTATTATTAACAAAAACACCCCCTAAAACTAATATTAACAATAATAAGAGAGTATTATTACATGTATCCCAGAATATCCAAATATCACAGAACCAAAGGAAGTAAGTGTTTAGAGATAACAACCAACACATCAATCATCAAATTACACAATATCAGAACCACACAAGAGAAGGTGTAATTGCAGTTTCATCTTTCAGGAGCTTTAGCAGTTTCAGTAGCTGCAGCTTCAGCTTCAACTTGACATCTTGCAGCTTCAGACCCCCCAGGAACCCTTCCAGCTTCATTAGCTTCATCACTACTAACTCTAACTCTTGCATCTTCAGTCTCACCCCCTATTTGACCAGAATGCCGATCGAGCCATGAAGAATAGTGAGCAGCCAAGGAGGTAAGAAAAGATTGGTGTGCAGAAATGTGAGTGAGCTGTGTCTGAATCATCTGCAATTGATCTTTGACAAACGAGACAGAGATGGGAGCAGTAGGAGAAGCAAACAGGATGGATGTTGCACCTGATGTTGCAACAATGGGAGTAACAATGGACGGAACAGCAGGAGAAGCTGTGACTGAAGGGGAAGCAGAAGCATGAGAAGAACTGGGATCAATGAAGGGGGCATCAGTAGCAGAAGGGAGAGGCAAATTTACTATCCTATCTCCTTTTAAGAGTTTGGAAGAAAATTTGAGAGGTTCAAGGATAGGTGAGAGACGAGTAGAAGGAGATGGCTTGTAGCCTTGAGACACCAATATTTTGTATATGAGAGAGGGGAAAATCAGAGACCTTTTGTCTCCTCCTGTTTCAGCCATGGAGGAGACTTTCCTAAACACATACAACCCAAAATCAAATGGACTTTTAGTCCCAAGAAGGTATAGAACTTTAGCATGTTCCTCGGTGATGACATTAGTGTTTTTGGATGGAGACCAATTTGCACAACAAATTTTGTGCAAAAAGGCATACAATGAAGATAGTTGAGAGGTACTAAGAGGAGTACCCTTAGCTGGCCACAGAGAAATTTTGCCACCCGACAATTCACCCACACAAGAATTAAGATCTAAACCTAAATCAAGAATGCCCGAGGAAGGAGTATTAAGAACATAATTTATGATTGTCGGGGAAAACGAGTACCATTTACCTCGAACAAATACCTTCTCAAAACTGGAATCACAAGGATTACAAATCCTTTTCTCAATATTAGCATAAAATTCATGAATTAGTTCCCTAAGATATGGAGCAATAAGAGAGATTGTTTTCACAAGATTTCGATCAGAAAAATAAGCAGTGAGATTGTATGAATCTAACACAGAACCCACAACATTACGTTCATCTATAATGTTCCTAGAGATATTATAGCGACGTGAAGCAGCCTTAGAGATGAATTTAGAGGAAAAGGGAGTACCCAACGGTTGTAATTTTGTGGATGTTGCAACAATGGGTGCAACATTGGAGCGAGCAGAGCTTCTTCTGGTGAAGCGTACCGGAACATCATCAGAATCGTCACTAACGTCAGGGGTGCCCTTCTTCGCATCATAGTTCTGATCAGAACTATCATCAAATTCTGAAGAACTTGGCGGACTAGGCATGGTCGGAGGATGAGCAGAGGAAGAAGGACCAGAGGTAGATGCACAAGCCTCGCCGCAAACTTCATCATCGAAGAACTAAATTCTCGAGCAACTTCATCATCGAACTTGAACTTGCTTCTTGGAGGAGAGGAGTAGAAGAGTCAGAAGGGAATACAACCCTAGGAGACGGGATAGGGTAGTCATCATCCTGAGCAGTCTCTTGTACGCGAGAAGAAGGAGGAGATACTGGTGACAAGGATGGCTCGCGAGCAGGGGGAATTGAGCCGGCTGGAGGAACGAAATCCTCATCATCTGAATCACTGTCAAGATGGACTGATTCTTTGAAGAAACCTGTGCCTACTTTGTTCTTCTTTGCCGCTTGAATGTCGGCAACAGAGGGATCGTCGTAATTTGCCGGAATTCCTCTTTGTCGCTTTGACCGGCGAGTGCTAGGGTTTCCTATAGTGGGAAGGCCGGACAAATCTCCTGGGTTTTCAACATCAATTTCATTTCCTTTTTCACCAGGAAGAATGACCGTGAGAGGTTCAGGAACCGGTTGAAATACAACCATAGCTGTAGAGAAATTTTCAGTGGATGGATTGGGGCTCAATGTTGCTTTCATTGTTGCTGCATTGGATTTTGTCAATTTGGGGCTTTTTGAAGATGAAGCCATTTGAGATGTATCGAAGATGAATTGACTAAGAACACAGGAGAATGGAGACTGGGAATTGAATTTTGGGAGAAGACGGAGACCTGAGAAATTTGCCGGTGAGTTGAGAGGGAAGATTCTGTGAGCAATAAAGTAATTTCCTGCAAGAAGCGTCCACTAAACCTGCCACTAATGCACTTAGTCGTTGGATATTAATGATGGGAGGTGAGAGGTCAAAACCATATAACAGGAACTCAAAATTAAAAAAATCACATGTGAAACAACCTGATAGAATTAAGATATGAGTCTGCTGTTATGAACATGAGAGATATGAGGAGAAATAGATACACAATCTGATTTCAAAAAAACATTTTGAATTGATCAGGTATTTCAGGAATACACAAAGCATACTTAACCAAGATTGAGACCACACAAGATAGTCAAACACAGACAATAAACCCAGTTCTGATCATTAAGAACAAACACAGCAGTTTAGACAGCCACATAAAATAATGACTTTGAGAACAAGAGGCAAAACAGGCATTAATTTTGAAGGACAGAGACTAAGGAGGCTGATATCCTGCATCTATATGACCTACACAGTATGTCTAAAATATGCAAAAGAGAAAATCAAAGGAAAGAATGCAGACACACACAAGTGATATGTCTAGATTATCTGATTGCAGTTCCCAATGTTGCAACAATGGAAATCACATTCACCAAAAATCTGTGATTTTATGTTCAAATTCTCATTTTTCTTTCACCAAATAAACACAATTACTCCCAGAACTATCATAGGTACTTTATTTCCCTATGAAAATAGCTTTACTTTATTTCAAGCTAAAGCACCACTAGGAACCTTTCACACTATTTACCAAGGGAAGCAGCTTAACTTATTGATCAACCCATGGAATTCGAAAATCCATAGTCCCAAAAGAAAGATGCTACAACCTTGTTCATAGGTAGCTCTTTTCCGTTAGGTAGCTTTCACACTTTGTCAATTAAAAGGAGTCAATTTAGTCAAGATCAACCCATGCAAGTCGAGACTTCATAGTACATTGACAAATTGCAGCATCCTAAAAATTTTGAAAGGTAGCTCTTTCCTTTGTGGTATAACAGAAAATTTAACAACAACTTCATTGGGAGAAGGTGAGAAGAATTTGAACAATAGAATCACAATAATCTTGAATGAATCATCACATATGCACAAAGGTACTTAACACAAACAGATTTAATCTAGTGTGCCCCCTAGATAACAATGCAATATGCCTAATTTTTTTTATAGTGAGGGATTACATGGCACACATACCGAGAGATTTCCTAAGATTTATGAATCTCTCAAAATCTAGACTTTTAGTAAAGATATCAGCCAATTGGTTTTCTGTACCAACATGTTCAATGCAGATAATGCCTTGTTCAACTAAGTCTCTTATAAAATGGTATCTTATATCTATGTGCTTTGTTCTTGAGTGTTGAACAGGATTTTTAGCTATGCTTATTGCACTTGTGTTGTCACAATACATGATTAAGATATCACTGTGCAGACCATAATCTTGGATCATTTGTTTCATCCACAAAAGTTGTGTACATCCACTACCAGCAGCTATATACTCAGATTCAGCTGTTGATAGAGCTACACAATTTTGCTTCTTGCTAAACCATGAAATCAGATTATTTCCTAGATAAAAACATCCTCCAGACGTACTTCTCATGTCATCAACACTGCCAGCCCAATCAGCATCACTAAAGCCAACAAGATTGGTGTTCGTACGTTTGGTATACCACAAACCCATGCCAAAGGTCTCACCAACATATCGAATTATTCTTTTTACAGCTTTCAGGTGAGAAACCTTGGGGTTTGCTTGATACCTTGCACACAAACACACACTGTACATGATATCTGGACGGGTGGCAGTTAGATACAACAAACTTCCTATCATACTCCTATACAAGGTAGGGTCAACACTTTCAGATTTTTCATCTCTATTAAGTTTTTCGGATGTACCCATAGGGGTTTTCTTATGTTTTCCATTCTCAAGATTGAATTTCTTCACCAAGTTTAGAGAATACTTGGCTTGAGAAATGAACATCCCTTCATGTGATTGTTTGATCTGAATCCCTAAGAAATAGGTCAATTCCCCTACCATGCTCATTTCAAATGTGGAAGTCATGCAATTCACAAACTCTTTTTCCAAGGATTTGGAGGTGGATCCAAACACAATGTCATCAACATAAATTTGAGCAATCAAAATATGTTTATCTTGTTTTTGAATAAACAGTGTTTTATCCACCTCTCCCCTTTTAAACCCACTTTGTAAAAGGTGATCTGTAAGCCTACCATACCAAGCTCTAGGAGCTTGTTTGAGGCCATACAAAGCCTTTTTCAATTTAAACACATGATTGGGTTTATGGGGGTCCTCAAACCCTTTTGGTTGTTCCACAAAAACTTCTTCCTCAAGAACTCCATTTAAAAATGCACTCTTCACATCCATTTGTTGAAGAGTGATGTCAAGAAAACAAGCAATTGCGAGAAGCAGACGGATAGACTCAATGCGGGCTACAGGCGCAAAGGTTTCATCAAAATCCACCCCCTCAACCTGTGTATACCCTTGAGCTACCAATCTAGCTTTATTTCTTATTATTTCTCCCACTTCATTCGTTTTGTTTTTGAAAATCCATTTAGTTCCAATAACATTTATTGAAGTGGGTCTAGGAACTAGATACCAAACATCATTTTTTGTGAATTGATCTAGTTCCTCTTGCATGGCATTTATCCAACTTTCATCTTTGAGGGCCTCTTGCACATTTTTAGGTTCAACAGTGGAAACAAAACATGAGGCATGTATATCATCAAATTCAAGTGTGGACATGCATGCAAGTTTCTTGTAGTCCACTTTACCTTTCTTCCTTGTTGCCATACCATCCTGTACATTACCTATAACTTGAGTGAGAGGATGGTTTTTCTGGATCTTGCTTGGAATGTCAATTTCTGTTCACCAATCTGATCATTTTCTCGATTTGAATCGGTTCCAAAGAACTTCATCTTCTGCCAGTTCCTTGTTCAATGTTTCTTCCGATGTTGCAACATCGGGAAGCACATTGGGTGAAACATCCTGAATTTTTCCACCGAACCACCTCGCATCTCGCTGAATTGTCTGCTGAACTAATGGATTCGCTTCTATTTCTGGATCAAAATCTCCAAAATCTAAAATTCCTGAAACATCTTCCTCACAAGTTTTGTGACCAAGACCAGTTAGATCATCAAAAACAACGTTCATGGATTCCATAATAGTCTTAGTTCGCAGATTAAAAACTCTATATGCACGACTATTTGTGGAGTATCCCATGAAAACACACTTATCACTCTTAGAGTCAAACTTGGAAAGTTGATCTCTATCATTGAGCAGATAACACACGCAGCCAAACACATGAAAATATTTCAAGGTAGGTTTCTTTCCAAGAAAAATTTCGTAAGGTGTCATTGTGCTACCTGGTCTCAAGAAGACCCTATTTCCAATATGACAAGCAGTGTTTAATGCTTCAGCCCAAAATCTTTTAGCCAAATTTTTTGAATGTAACATCACCCTAGCCATTTCTTGTAATGTCCTGTTCTTTCTCTCCGCCACTCCATTTTGTTGTGGAGTTTTGGGAGCAGAGAATTCATGTGAAATACCATTGGAGGCACAATAATTAGAAAAGGATGCATTTTCATATTCCGTGCCATGATCTGATCTAATCCTAATGAGTTTTAGATCATACAAGTTCATTACACGGGTGTACCAAATTTTGAAAGCCTCAAAAGTTTCAGACTTCTCTCTTAAAAATATCACCCAAGTATATCTAGAGAAGTCATCTACACAAACAAAGGTATACTTTTTCTTACCTAGGCTTTCTACCTCAATGGGACCCATAAGGTCAGTGTGAATCATCTCCAAGCATCTAGAGGTGGAGCATTGTGTTATGGGAAGATGTGAAGCCTTAGTTTGTTTACCTTTTTGACACGATCCACATACCTTTGAATAATTCCTTTCCAAATTTGGTAATCCTTTAACAGCATCATGTTTCACAAGCTCATCGAGCTTACGAAAACTCATGTGACCAAGTTTCTGGTGCCAGAGATCTGTTACATCAAGACTTGCTTTTTGACAGGAATGGGTATTGTTGAACAAGTAACAGTTATCAGACGATCTTAAACCTGTCAGAAGACATTTGTTATTATGATCAAGAACTTCACAAGAATGTTTGTCAAACCTTACCTGAAGATCATCATCACACAACTGACTTATGCTGATCAGGTTTGTCTTAAGACCTTCCACATGGTAAACATTTTTGAGGTTTGGAAGGCCTTCAACGTTCAATGTTCCTTTGCCAACAATTTTCCCTTTGGCACCACCACCATATGTCACTGATCCACCATTAATACTCACATATTCCTTCAAATTCTCAGCTGCACCTGTCATATGTCTAGAACAACCACTGTCAAAATACCAAGATCCAGCAACATGAGATTTTAAAGAAGTGAAAGTAACATTACATTCTTCATCATGTGACATGGTAGCACCAGGGCAGATATCAAAAGGCTCACAATATTTGGCTCTACACTTTTCATCACAAGTTTTGGGAACCCACTTTTGTTTGACTGTTTTGGGTTGGTGTTTTTGAAAAAATTTTGATTTGTCTTTGAATGAGGCTTCCAATGTTGGCGCATTGGTCGCTTCATTGCTTCGCCACGCCAATGACCTTTTGCAAAGAAATCTTGCCTCATTTCATTCTTATACATGGCCTTTTTTAGAAAACAAAAAGGTTGTATGTGACCAGGCTTATGGCAGAAGTGACAAACATAATTTTTTCTTCTTACTCTCGGTTTCTCACAGAAAGCAGTTTCAGAAAAGCTTTCATCGGTCTGTTTGGTACCAGATGTTCCTTCTTTCACAAACACCTTAGGGACAAAACCAATACCTGATCTGGATGTATTACCAGAATTCAGCAGATCATCAACCTTCTGTTTGCTAGAATTCCACTTGGTCATGGTCTCTTTTGCTTGAGCAAGCTGCTCCTTTAACTGCTCAATCTCCACATCCTTTCTACTTAGGACACTTTCCAGCCTTATTATGCATTCTTTTTGATCCTCATTTGCCTTTTTTAGCAGTTCATTTGCCTTACCAAGTAGTGTAACTTGGTGAGCTCTCTTCTCCCAATCTTTGTACAGCTCCTTGTACCCTTCCAGCAGATCTGAATCTGTGTGTTCATCGTCTTCTGCAACTGTGGAATTAAAACAGAAGAAATCGTTCCTGTTTCTGCTCAATGTTTCTCCCAATGTTGCTCCTGATGTTGCAACATCGGGTGACACATTGGCTGAACCAACTGTATTTTCAGAATCAGAATCATAAACAGCATTCAAGGTGATAAGATCACCTGGATCTTCTCCATCACTATCACTCAAGGTTGCTGAAAAATTCAAGCCTTTCTTTCTTAATGTGTTTGCACATTGGTTAGCATAGTGGCCATAACCTTGACATTCTCTACATTGGATAGAATCAATGTTCTTACCATTGTAGGATGACTTTGATGCAAAAGGATTTGTGAAGGGTTTTTCTGGAGTTTGGAAAGAATTTTCTTTGGGTACAAATTTTCCAGAATCGGGTTTGAAATTGTTTTTCGAGCTTGATGATGGAGTTCTATTTTGACTTTTATTTTTCAATTTTTTTTGAATTTAGTAGTCAATAGAGCAATAGATTCTTCTCCAAAATCAGACTCATCAATGTCTTTTTGAATTTCAAGCAAATCACATGAGAGATCAATTGGTGCAGGCATAGCAATATTTTTCACAGTGGGTGTGGAAGATGATGAGACTCCTTTGCCTTTGTGTTTTATTTGATCGTTTAGGTTCAATTCAAAGTTTTGAAGAATTCCAGCCAATCTTTCAAAACTCATCTTGTCAATATCATGTGCTTCTTCAATTGCACATATCTTGACATTGAACCTTTCAGGCAAAGTTCTCATCATCTTGCTGACAAGACGCTCATTAGTAATAGGATCTCCTAAAGCTAGAGCAGAATTGGATAAATCAAGAAGTCTTCCATAATATGTCATTATGTCCTCAGACTCTTGCATCCTAGTGTTTTCAAATTGAGTAGTTAGCATTCTTAGCTTAGAAGAACGAACACTGGCAGGTCCTTCACATAAGGTCTGAAGGGCCTCCCACACATCTTTGGCAGATTCATAATTTGCTATCACCCTAAAAGTATTTGCATCTAAGGCCTTATAAATTGCAGACAAGACTTTCGAGTTAAAAGAAGCAGTGTTCCTATCATCATTGGTCCACTCAGATTCTTTGGTGATCTTGACATCACCATCGAATCTGCTTTGGGAGGACTCCAACCATTTAAAACAGCAAGCCACGCTCTTTCATCAATGGATTTGATGAAGATGCGCATCTTGACTTTCCATATAGAATAATTAGCATTTGTGAGAGTAGGAGGACGAACCACGTTCTCATACTGAGAATCCATCACGTCTTTAAACAGAATCGACTCTTAGTGATATCAAGAGAAGGCTCTGATACCAATTGAAAGAACGTGATGCCACGAATTCTCGATATGGGACGATGTGATTGTCAATGTTGCAGAGAATGTTGCAACAATAACAATAACAATGAGAACAGAAAGTATATCACAGATATTAGCAGCGGAAGTTTTGATTTCAGATTTTAATCCAAGCAGATTTTAGTAGACAGAAATAACTCAAAACAATCTACAAGCATCAAACTTGTAGATCAAGCCTCAAGGCAACACAATATATATTAAAATCAACACTGTTTTTATACTTAACAGTTAACAAAAAAAATTCTCACAAGATATAGAATCTTGGAGAACCGAAAAACCCACATAAACCACTAAATCAAACGTGGGAAGAAAGATGGAAGAACTGCTTCCTAAAAACAGAAACCGAAGCAGCAGCAACAGAACTATTCTGCGATGATTTGCTGAGGCTAACAATGATGTATTCTCTGAAAATCACACAGCTTATGAAACAATGCACTGCTTCTAAACTACAGCAGAGATGCTCACCGTTTATGGCTTTCGATCTAATCTCTCTTAAGCTCTCGTTCTCCCCAAAGTCAGGAAATCACATCTGCATATATAGGCCACCAACCTGCAAGAACACGACACAAGAAAACCTTCTCCAACTAGGAAAGATATTAGCACAAGATTCAGAAAGATTATGTTTCCTATTTTGATATCTTTAATAACGAAATTATTTTGCAAAGATTTAGTTACCAAAAATATTACCTAAATCTAACAAAAGTATCCTAACCAAATCCTAACACCTAAAAAATCATTAACAACAATTAAATCCTACTTTGACCAAGAAAGTGAAAACAAGACAAATTAGGCTTTGCCTAATTTACCCTTACAGGTTGGGTTTGTATGTGAAGGTATGTGAACGAGTAGTGCTACTTGCCATAACTTTTTCTATATTTTCTTGGTCACAGTCAAACATTTTCGACTGCGTGTACGTGTAAGTTGCAACCATTCTTTTTAACTGGATTATACCAGTCAAATAACATAGCTTGCATGTATGAACTACATGCCCTTTCTGAACTAGTTATTACTTATTAGTCTTATGTTGGAATACTATCTTCAAATGATGTTTCTGTTGGTCAAAAACTTTCTTCAAAATATTTGTTCATGTGAAATTCACACTAATCTGACAGACTACACCGCCATTGGTTTCCAACAAAGAAAGATACTATCAAGTGTGAAAATAGTAAGCCAATAATGTTTGTTCTTGTATTATTTGAAAGAGTGAATTAAAGAATAGCAGTTACAACATTCTCTTTTATCGAAGCTCGGTTTGCTATAGTTTACATATCTAGTGATGCTATTAGTGCATCAATACTATGTATTAGTAATGCCAACACATTTAATTTTGCACCTTGCCTTGTCCTTCTATATGTTAATACTTTACTCTAACCTACAATAATCATGACATTATCAAGTTTTTTTTATTGTGTTTGTTCTTGTTTAGGTTCATCCTCCCCATATAGGACAAGAATTGTTATTGACAACTGGGAAGACATTTGTCAATTATTTCCTCAAGACCGTGCTAATGGTGAGGGTGCTCAAACAGCAACAGAAGCAAAATTAGAAATGGAAGTGAACCAAGAGACTTTTGAATTAGAGGAGACCATTGGGACCACCGAGGGAAACGTGAGAAACTTAGAAGATGATGCTATGCATTAACTCGAAGGGGAAAGTAGACAAGGCAAGTCTAATGCCTCATCATCATCTATTTCTCACCCCAAAAAACGGAAGCATAGTGGTACCCAAGCATTATACGATGTACTCTCTCGTATAACGGAATCTCTTGTCCGCTTTATGAACTCTGATACTCGATCCTAAAGCTACAAAACAAATGGTGTTGGACGAGTTGTCTAAAGTGGAAGACTTGAATTAGACCATGCTTTTGAAAGCAGTTGATCTATTCATGAATGATCAAAAGAAATTTGAGACATTGGCTGGCTTTCCAAATGAGTTGAAGGCACAATATGTTTTGATGCAACTTCATCGTGTGTAATGGTCTTTGTTAGTTTATTAGAATTGTGGTTCTTTATTTTCATGGGTGGCTAAACTTGTTAATCGTAGTAACGTTATTGGTTGGTTAAACTTGTTGATGTTAGTAACTTTAGTTGTTGGGAGAATAGTTTAATATTAAACTGTGTTAGTTTTTTTTATATTTTGTACTAGTTAGGTACACGTGCCTTGCACGTGTTTTTAATGATTTTTGCGAAATGTTTTACCTTTATTTTTTTTGTTTATTTTTATATACGAAAAAACTATATATATTTTTGAAAATTATCCGTTATGAAATTTTAATGTATATTTTTCACCAGAAATAATAAATATTTATATATTTATATAAATGTAAATATATAGCTACATACATATATATGTGTGTGTATTTTTCATATGAATTAAATTAATCATAAACAACTAAAGTGAGATTTGGTAAAAACTTTGATGAGATATTTGCTTTTTTGGCCTAATTTTTATGGGGCCAAAATACGATTCGCTCATGGAAGTATTTACTTAAATCTCACGTTGCCATCACCTGTAAATTACGAGTCTCATTTTCATACACAATTTTTCTATTCATCCCACTTTGCCCCCTCACGTCCATGAAAGTTTATAATATTAATGGAAAATGACACATTGTATGTGACTTGAGGATTATTTTGGTCATTTTCCTTGAGTGCAAAGTTGGATTTAGTTATAATTATATCATTTAGTTAACCATTTGATATTTAAGATATGTTTGTAATAAAAATTAATGAATAATTGTTTCAATAATCAGAAAAATAATTAAAAAATTAGCATAATTAATTTTAAAGTAAATAAAATATCCCAAAAATAAAAATAAAAATTTATTTAAGGAAAAATTAGACCGTTAGTCCCTGAACTTTAAGAAAGTCCATTAGGGACTGTATAACGCAAATGCACGCCACACACCAAAGAATACAAATTTTAGACACCGATAGTCTCTAACCCTAAATCTGTTAGTTGAAGTGCCATAAAGTCAGAAAAATATGGGTTGTTTGTAACATCATAGAAACAAGGGGGTCATACGAAAATTGCAAACAATTACAATCCAATATTGGAAGAAGAATATGTCACCAACTAGGGGTGTAAGTGGTTCGGTTTGGTTTGATTTATGCCAAAACCACAAACCGAACCGCCTGCCAGTAGTTCCAAAAATCTCAAACCGAACTGAATCGAGTAAGACTTAGAACCGAATCGAACCGAACCACTCGATTTTGTTTGGTTTGGTTCGGTTTTGTGGTTTATATAAATTATTTTTAATGAAATTAACTAACATTAAAAATAACAATAAAAATAAGATTTTAATTTGGAATTAATATCAAAATTAGGAAATAACCTACTAACAACAAATTATCATAAATAAAACAATACAAATTCTAAAATAAACACAAATAATGGAAAAATAATAGTTTTCCAACAATAAAGATTTTGTTTGGTTTAGTATGCGTCTATATATATAAATAAATAAATAAATATATATATATATAATAAATCAAAAGTTCAAAATAATTAATAAATGTAATATAATATATATTATATAATAAATAAATAAAAATGTATCAGTTGGTTTGGTTCGATACAAAAAACCGTGAACCAAACCGAACCGCGTGGTTTGCCAATTTTTAAAACCGAAACCGAACCGTCTTCGACCAAAACCGAACCAAACCGACTGGTTTGGTTTGGTTTGGTTCGGTTCCGTGGTTCTGATTTACATCCCTATCACCAACAAGCAAACTAACCCTTCTTTAAAGGTTAAAAAGAAATACGTAATTAGTGATAACTTTTGTCCCATATTGAAAAGATGAGAAACACTTTAAATGTTTAAAAGATATGTACAACAAAATAAGAGGGAAAACCTACATTTCCTGGAATATATATATATATATATATATATATATATATATATATATATATATATATATACACTTGGACACCCGGGGCATCTTGGAGATTTAGTATTAATGTTAAATCCGAAATTAACTTATTTATTTTTTAACATTATTCAATGGTGAGTGATTTTTTAAATTTATGGTTATTTTGGTAATTATTCATGGAATTAATTAGCAAATATTTACTTGTCTATCCTTAAATAAATGGTGGATGGTTTATTAGATGAAAAGTTAATTTTGTCCATACATTAATTTCTAAGAGACAACTCACACTTTTATAGTAAAAAAGATAGATAGATAGAGATAATATTGACATTTTTGACCTTATTCAATGATGTGTGATTTATTAAATTTAGGGTTCATTTTTGTAATTATTCATGTAATTGATTAGCTCATAACAAATTTACTTATTTGACCTTATTCAATGGTGTGATTTATTAAATTTAGAGTTATTTTTTTACAAACATTATCATTTATTATGATAAATTTACTTGTTTGTCCTTAAATAAACGGTGGATGATTTATTAGATGAAATGTTAATTTTATCCATACATTAATTTCTAAGAGACAACTCACAATTTTATAGTAGAAATAGATAGATAGATAGATAGAGATAGAATTTACTAATTTGACATTATCATTTATTATGATAATTTTTTTGTTATTATTCATAGAATTGATTAGCAAATAATATATTATTTATTTGACCTTATTCAACGGGGAGTGATTTATTAAACATTATTTTTGAATAAATATTATTTTTTATCATGATAAATTTACTTGTTTGTCCTTAAATAAATGGTGGATGATTTATTAGATGAAATGTTAATTTTGTCCATACATTAATTTTTAAGAGACAACTCACAATTTTATAGTAGAAATAGATAGATAGATAGAGATAAAATTTACTAATTTGACATTATCATTTATGATAATTTTTTTTATTATTCATGGAATTGATTATCAAAAAAATAGATTATTTATTTGACCTTATTCAATGGGGAGTGATTTATTAAATATTATTTTTGTACAAATATTATTTTTTATCATGATAAATTTACTTGTTTGTCCTTAAATAAATAGTGGATGATTTATTAGATGAAATGTTAATATTGTTCATACATTAATTTCTAAGAGATAACTCACATTTTTATAGTAAATAAAATAAATTTACTTGTTTGTCCTTAAATAAATGGTGGATGATTTATTAGATGAAATGTTAATTTTGTCCATACATTAATTTCTAAAAGACAACTCACACTTTTATAGTAAAGAAGATTATGAAAGTTAAAACTTATTTGGTTATAATATTTTTTATTATTATTTGGAACATAGCATTTTTATTTGGTTTTATATTGAAATATGTTAATTTTTTGTATTTTATGCTCTATAGTAGGGAATATAAGAGGAAACACATATAACTGGCAAATCAATTTCCGTAAAACTACATGAGTATCCAAACAATAGAATTGAAATTATAAATTAAATCAATTCTAATGGAATTCCATAGATTTGCCAAACAACATAATTGAAGCTCTATGGAATTTGAATATGTTGAAATCTAATTCCATAAAATAGTAATTGATTTGTTTGGCCTACCATTTTGAGTAAGTTGGAAATCAAACTTCTTTCCAGTTCAATGCTTGGAACTGAGGAACATATGAAAAACTTATGTTTGCTATCGAATTGAATAGTTGCATTATAGGATCAGGGGGAAGGGTACCAGTGTCAAGAACCTTAGGCGAAAACATAGCCAAAAGAATGATCTGATTAAGATACGTAGAACGATACTAGACTCACGTTTCCATTCCAGTTCTCCTATGTGATGTCAATATACTGATGGTCTGAGTTTACATCACTATTGGGCATCTGAAATCAAGGAACAAATTGAATCTCCAATGGTGTTAAGGGGAAAGATCAGTACAAGTTCTTTTCGGATAGTCATACAGCTGGGCACCTTAAGTCTTTGTTCAAACCAATAAACTTAGAAGCCTTAAATCAAGCAAGCAATGAAGAAACCAAAACTGAAAGTGACAAAAAATGTTGTCAAAATTGTAGTTACTTCTATTGATAGTTTTTCGTATATATCAGGAACATATATATTCACTACGAGAATTCTTGAGGGAATAATTGCTATACAAAATTGTCTTTTCCTAAACTAAAGTCGGTTTTCTAACTCACAACCCCCTTAATCGAGAAGTGAGATCAATGAATAAGTCCTCTCTACAGGGGATGGTTAGACCACCCATTGGATGGTCAAACCCAAATTCCTCTTCAGCTTGACCAAGAAGTTCTTGGAATGAAGGTTGGTTCAAGATTGATACTGGAACCACAAATCTCCTTTTTTCTTGCTCTCCAACATACACCACAAGATAGCCCTTTGGTACATCTGAGGCTGTCGAAGCTGCATGATTTGCTGTCATTGAAAACTGTCGGAGGATTTTTTTTGCTGGGATGATGCGAGGCATACGAATGGCCATACTTCTAGGAGGGAATTTCCTGATGATCAAATGTGGAAGAGAAAAGATCTCAGAAGGAAGCTTAGTAAAATTGGCTATGATATTGTAAGCTATGGATGTGTTTGCTCTAAAACTAAATGTATGGTGGTATATATAGAAGTAATGGGAAAGCAGATGATCCTTCAAAATGTAAGATTTGACTGGTGAGAAACTGATGAGGCATTGATGGTAAGTGAAAGACAATAGCACATGGTCTTGAGTGCCAATTAATCAGCAAACAATATGTTATCAGCTAAAAGCATATAAATGTGATTAACATTGTTCATAACCCTACAAAGATGGTAGTTAGGAGCACTGAGCTGACAAAAATTGAAATTAGAGGAGCCACCATCAAGATACATTATTAACATGAGCTCAACCTAAAACACATATCACATGGTGATGCCTCACAAACGGACACAGGTGTCGTCTAAAGCCAAATCCTTCAATAGATTATTGTGTATTTATGTTGACGATTATAACTTACATATTAGGGCCAATTTCAGGTCTTTATAGGAGTAGGGTAGTGATGTGCAGGCCACTTGGCATATTCTTTGGGAACAAGAGTATTTGTTTTGCTGTTATAGGTTTGTTATGTCCCTGGTCAAATTTACACCAAAGCCAATCTGCCATTGTCATGACACATCTTCCTTGGGGATAGGATGTCTATATATATTTTGTTGTGCACAGCAGTTGACTTTGCAAACAAATTAATATAATATAACAAGATCGATCACAAAGATGAGAGAAAGATTGGGGCCAACGGACTATCGAAATTTTATTAGAGCCAACGTTAAAAACGTTATAGGGATACAACTACATATATTGATATAGTAAAAACCCTAAAACCCTTAAATAAGGAAACCGGACAAAACTGCCATACGGGACAAGGCGGGTCGCCGAACATCGAAACGAAATGACTGGTGTTTCTTGTTCTGTTTTTCCGAGCCTTGGATTTGGAAGACCAAATTAAGTAATGTGGAATTCAGATTTTTTTTTGCAATTCCAATTTCAAAGCTGGAATTGAGTGGCCAATTCTATAGTATTTGAAATTCAGACTCCAAAATGGTACCATCTTTGTAAAGGGATAAATCTCAAAGGGCTTTAGAGCGGGAACTGTTGAGTACTATAATTTGCACGGAATTGTTTTTGTAGTGAGGCTGATTGTCTAAGTTTACATCAATATTGCAAGAAACAACGTGATGTTCGTTGGGTTAGTCATACTGGGCACCTTAGTGTTTTTGTTCAAACCCATAAAATTAGAAGCCTTGTATCAAGTGAGCTGTGATGGCAAAGAAGCCAAAAAGGAAAGCTACAGAGAATGTTGTAGAGATTGCAGTAACTTTTGTTAATAAATTTGTAATATAAGGTACATATATTCACTCCCAGAGTTCGTTTTGGGGGAATAATTGCTATACAAAATTGTCTCTGTCTTAACTATGTCAACTTTCTAACTAGCTCTCACAACCCCCTCAATCGAGAAGCGAGATCAATGAACAAGTCCTCCCTACATGGAATGGTTAGACCACCCATTGGATGGTCAAATCCAAATTCTTCTTCAGACTGACCCAGAAGTTCTTGGAATGACGGTTGGTTCAAGATTGATACTGGGACTATAAATCTCTTTTTTTCTGCTCTCCGACATACACCACTAGATAGCCCTTTGGTACATCTGAGGCAGTTGAAGCTGCCATTGAAAACTGTCGAAGGATTTTCTTCGCTGGGATGATGTGTGGCATATGAATGGCCATGTTTTAAAGATGGAATGTGGAAGAGAAGATTTCAGAAGGAAGTCTAGAGAATTTGGCTGTGATATCCTAAGCTGTGGTTGTGTTGGCTCTAAAACTAAATGTATGGTGGTATATAAAGAAGTAATGTGTATGTGAAATGTAAGATTGAGTGAGGAAGGGAGCTGTTGGATGATGGCCAAGTAGGAGACAATAGCACATGGTCTTGTTTGTCAACTAATCATACGATCATTGTGAAGGAATATATATCAATCCCCACCCATTAAGGCCGACGTAGAGTAGAAGGGGTAAAAATAGAAGAGATGAAGACACGACCCACAAGTAGCTAGGTAGATGTCATGCAATGAAATAAAAATCTTCATGATATTGTTCCATTGGGCTTAATGTGATTGCCATTGATCAAAACCCACAAAGTTGGTAGTAATTGAAGCCAAGTTGTTGTAGGAACATTAAATGTATCTGAGCTGCCATTAGTCTACAATTATGTAACAATGATATCTACCCAAAAAGCCAAGCCCACCCTTTAAATGATCATATCATAAATCTCAGCATAACTTTTGTTTATGTATAATGGACATGACTCTTTAATTATGTGAGTCCCCACTAAGTTTATATCCTTTTTGTAAATTCATCGAACACTTTATGGGCAAACAAAAAATCAGCAATGAGATAACAGAAAAACCACAAAACCCATACGCCGTTTCAGGCAGAAACATGGGATTGAATCAATTTTGTAGAAAAATCAGAATCTTGAATACTAACCAGGGCAATGGCTGGGGCAAGTGGAAAGATCACGAAGGGGATGTGATCGTTGTCGATGGGATTCGGGGTACGAGCATCTCGACACTTCTTCAAAATCTTTTTGAGCTTCTTGAAACCAGCACCGAGTAATTGTTTTTTATCTTGTTCTTGCATGTATTCCCCATTCTTCATGCAGAAGCAGAACTTCTTTTTTCGTAATATATGCCAATTAATTAATCAGCCTTTTTCTTGATTAAACCCTAATCTCTTGTCTTGTGAATTTGATTCCAATTAGGTGTTCATCACCATTCAGCCATACACTTTCACTGTCTCTCTCGCGATTTGTTTTTATACGCTGAAGAAGGTGACCAAAGTTAATAAAGGATAACTTTGGAAATGAATAAAATTGGAAGAAGGGTATGTTTGAAAATTCGAAAAATTACGCAAGTTAATTTTTTAAAGTCGACTATTGTAAGTTAATCATCCAAAAATAGGATTGTATGGAACGGAGGGAGTGATATTTTAGGGGTTTTAGCCACCGTTTGGTAGTCAAGGTCAGATAAGATTAATAAGCTGAATTTACATATGTTTGGTATCAAATAGGCGGTTTGAACTAATAATTCATGTTATCAGGATAAAACCCTTATTCACTCAATAATTATATCAAATGAGAGTGTGATATTATTAGAGTCCTTGCTAAAAAAAACAAGGGATTAACATTCTTAATTCCAAAACTACCTTCGATATATTGAATCAGGAGTAATAGTGAGTACGTTAATAATATCAGATTAATAATACTGCTTATACTTACACGACTAATTATTTAGAAAATGGAAATTTCATCTGCAGACCACGTATAATGTTGTTTGTTTGAAAAAGTTGATAGTATTAGGACATGCTCAATGTTGGTTATTCCTTATGCTGATTCTTAGCTGAGTTCCACTGCCACCTACACATTTTAAAAATTCATGCTCTAAGAATTTATCTTCTCATTGCTACTAATTCATCCCTTAATTCTTAATTGAGTCCCACTACCAAATCATCCAATTTATTTACACAACTTTTTTATTTTAATACTTTGTAAATTAATTAATTCGTTTATAATTTTAATTGTAATATTAAATAGTACAAATAAATTTTAAAACAAATACTCCCTCCGTCCCTAAATTATCGTCCTCCTTTCCTTTTTCGTCCGTCCCAAAATAATTGTCCACTTTGAAACTTACCTTTTTAGAATATCATTTTTACAACTTTATCCTTACTTTTTCACCTTACTTTAATTATGAGCCACATACACATGGACTTTAAAGGAAACTACACTTTAAACCAATATAAATAATCAAATCAATTGTTTTTTCTTAATCTGTGCGCCGGGTCAACCAGGACAATAATTTAGGGATGGAGGGAGTATATTAATTTTAAAAATTACATTAAAACACCAATAAACGGGGAAAATGGGTAAAAAATGAACTGACAAAAAAATAATCGTTGAAAAACGATAAAAAATAGAAATGTTTTTTCTTTTTTAAAAAATTGCATAAAAAATGGGTACAAAACCATGGAGAGAAAAAATTAAAAAAGAAAAGGAATCTTCAATGTAGAAAGCAATGTGGGCTGATCTCCATTGGGGGTGTCACGCGCTTTTTGGATATTGAAGCGTACTTACCTTTCTTTGCCAAGTGTGTGTCACATACTCTCTCTGGCTTGATTGAGGGAAATTTTTCTTACAAAATTTTCAGAATCCTTATATAAGGATTTTTGACCATCAGTTCTTATAAGAATTGTTTCACAATGGGGGAGTGATTCTTCCTTATAAGAATCAGCTTCATAATGCCCCCAATGAGGATGCCCTTATGTTAACAATAAATCTTAAAGGATTAATTTGATCCGAATCAATGGGAATAGTATGGTAATGTTCACAACAATAAAAAAAGTTTTTTACCTAAATATTATGCAAACATCTTTAAGCCACTTGACTTTGAGAAATACTAAAGGATAAATATGGCAATTTGGTAAAATTAGGTTACACATAGGATTTATACATTTTTGAAATAAAAAAAAATACTCTTCAATGCAACCGTGTATATTGGTTGTAGATATAACGTGTCAATTGATTTTTTCACATTATTGATAATGATATTAAATTTTCACATTCTAGTTCAGAATGTGAATATATTATAGTCAACATTTTTATTTTTAAAAACTCTTCCTATTTGTTGTTTAATTTTATTTTTATTTTAATTTTCTTATCAAATTTCATTTTAATAGTGGAATGCACATCAAATAAGATGAATTTGCATTTGCATTAAAGATGTCTCTTTTAATTGAATGTGAGAGCGCACATCACCAATGCTAATCTGAATGTAAAAGAAGTAAGACGTCACATAGGATTTATACCGCTTTTGAAAGAAAAAAAAATTATTCAATGCAAATGTGAATGAGGGGTGTGGATAGTTTGTCAACTAAATTTGTTCATATTGTGAATAATAAAGTCAATTTTTTACATCTTACTTGAGAGTGTGTATACATTCTAGTCGGCATTTAAAAAAAAACACTTTCAATTGGTTGTTTCTTTTTATTTTTTATTTTTGTCAAATTTCATTTTAGTAGTGGGATGCATACCACACAAGATCAAATCAACATTTGCTTTGGAAAGGTCAATTTCAATTGAATGTGAATGAAAAGAGAAATATTGTCACATATGTTAATTATTCACGACCATGTAAGATAAAATCAACATTTGTTATATATGATTGAGGGTGTTAATTATACACGGCCATATAAGATGAAATCAACGGTTGCATTTGTGATAATGAAGAGAGAAAATTTGTCTCGTGCGAGTATTAATATTCACAGTCACATGTAATCAAATCCACGGTTATATTAATGATCCTCTAACTGGGTCTATTTTATATAATTTTACTACCCTTTAATTAACAAAACCACATTGGGTGGAATTAATACTCAAAAATTACTTTTGCAGAATCATAACCTTCATAAAAGAAAAGGTAAGAAACTTGCTTTTACCCCTTTTTTGGAAAAAAATATTTAGCCCTTCCTTTTTAAACGGAGGCAGTATTATACTTAGAACTGTTAAAATGGGTTGGGCCCGTTGGGTTGGCCCGCTCCGCCACTTAAAAAAGGTGGATTGGGTTGGAAAAATATGAACTCATTAGGAGGTGGGTCAAACGGGTTGAGCCCGCAACGAATTGTGGGTTGCGTTAGTCATACTAAGCACCTAAGTCTCTTTGTTCAAACTCAATATTGCGAGAAACAAGTGTATAAGCTTTAAGAATTAAGTTAATGTGGGTAATAGAAACAAAGTTGAATGGGGGTCGATGTGTGTTTAGCACACAACATTCACTTTTTACAAACTCAAATTCAATTTTTTTGAATTTTCAAACTTTCAAATTGAATCTGAAACCCATATGGTTATTTGAAAATTTGATGATTAGGAAATCTCACAACGATGTATTTCATCTAATCCACTACTATCATCCCAAAAATTACTATCACCACAACCTCTAACACCATCATCCATGCGGTCGTAAGCACCGCCATCACCATCACCAAGAAACACACTCACCTCGCCTTATTAAAATAGAAACATAGAATCTCTTTAGCTTCTGATTAGTTGGACTTCTTTCTCGAACGTCTCTCATTTCTTACCTCATATACACTTTCGGTGTCAAATTACTAAGTAAGGAGAGAATCTAATTTAGGATGGAGCTACTTGAAGGATGTTGATTGGTGACAATTTCTTTCAATTAAAAGAGAGTTGTGGTAGAAGAAAAGAAAGTTGATAGCCAGAGGAGGGGAATAGAGAGATTGTCACACGTAACTACTCCGGGTTTTATGAAGAGGAACAAGCAAGTTAAGACCAAAAGAGGTTAGAAGTTTGGAACCCTATTATGAGAAGGAGTAAAATATTTTAAACCTAGTTATTTGTGGTCACTAACAGTGGTTTGTTTGTAATATTTATAGGTTAGAAGCAATATGATAGTTTTTAAGGTTGCTTGTAGTAGCCTGAAAATTCAAAGAAGTAAACTGTAGATTTTGGCTTTCTTTTGTAACAAAACGCACAAATTCATCAATTGGTTCTTCATTTTCTTCATCTTATTGACATTATGACACATTTTCTTAACCCACTTCTCTTAGCTTATTCATGGATAATAGCTAAAGACGCTACATATTTTTGCTTAATATCTTGATACTCACTAACAAATCTATTATTATAGTAACATTTTTTCATTTACTTCTATAATGTCTTTACTGAGTAAAACCATATTATTTAAGATTGTAATATCATATTATTTTTTAGTAAGGGTATTTTTGTTATTTTAGAAAATATTGGACGACATTTGTAACGATAATGGTAGGAGGGGAAAACTGATAAGAAAGTAAAAATACAAGACGAAATAAATAGAATTCAAAACTGTAGGACCTAACTTTAAAACATGTACAAGTCAAGGGATGAAATTATTATTTGATTATTAATGGAATTAATTAGTCCCTGATAAATTTACTTGTTTGACCTTAATTAATGGTAGATAATTTATTATATTTGAGGCTATTTTTGTCCAAACATTATTTGTTGTCATGGTAAATTTACTTGTTTTGTCCTCAATTAAATGGTGGGTGGTTTATTTGATGAAAGGTTATTTTTGTCCATCTATTAAATTGTAAGAAACAAGCTTGACTTTTATAGTAAGAGAGATAGTAAGGGAGAGTAGAGAGATTTACTCAAATAACACTATTAGCCTAGAAATCAATTTTTTTAAATCTTATTTCTTTGTTTAATTTCTTACTCATTTATTTAATGTCGTATTCCACATAAATCACCACTTTCATGCTTAAAATAACCCCCACTACTACCAGCATCCCTGCAAATGCCGCCACAGCTATCACTACCACCAAGAAACGTGTCCACCTTGCCTTGCTAAAATGGAAAAATAACATATCTTTAGCTTCCGTTAAGTGGAACTACTTTCTTCAAACGATTTTCCTATCGATTCTAACTTAATCTCTTCTCTAACAAAACGCACAGATTTGTCAAATAAGTTCTCTATTTTTCTTTATCTTCTTGACATTATATCACCTTTCCTTAACACGTTTCTCTTAGCTTATTCATACGCAATTACTAAGCACGCTATAGATTTGCTTAATATATCGATTCTCACCAACCAATGTATTATTATAGTTACAATTTTTCATATATCCCTAATAATGCCATTCCCAACATATGATGTCTCGCTTTCCGACATGTTTTTTCTATTTGTCCTCTCCCGTCTATGGGCATTAAAAATAGTGATGGAAAATCGTGTACATGAGGATTATTTTGGTCATTTTGCTTCTGGCTCAAAGTGGGATTTGTTATAATTTCATCATTTAGTTTGCCATTTAATATTTAAAATATTTTTTTAATTAAAAAATAATTATTTAAATAATCTAAAATTAGTTATACTTTGTCTGATATTTAAATCCAACGTTACAAAATGCATTACTCCAAAAAATGAAATTTAAAATTTATTTTTTAGCCCTCACTTTCTTTCGTCAACCCCATCATTTATAAACTCACCACCACCACTAACACATCAAATTTTACCATTAGTCCAAAATTTAATTTTTGATTTGATTTAATTTCCTTTTCAATTTCTTACTCTTTTCTTGAAGTAACCAATTTGGAAAACCACAATGATAGACACCACCACCACAACCTAAATTTCACTTTTTACAAACTCAAATTTTACCAATTTTTGAATTTTCCAAAATTTAATTTTTTTGATTTGATTTTATTTCTGAAACCCATTTTCTAATTTCTTACTCTTTTCTTGAAAACCAATTTGGATGATTAGGAAATCCCACAACGATCATTTCATCTAATCCACTACTATCTTCCCCAAAATTACTATCACCACAACCTCTAACACCATCATCTATGATAGACACGCCACCACCACAACCTTAAATTTCACCATTTTACAAACTCAAATCACATCAATTTTTTTGAATTTTCAAACTTTCAAATTGAAACATAGAATCTCACAACGATTAGTCGATTTGAAAATTTGATGATTAGGAAATCTCACAACGATGTATTTCATCTAATCCACTACTATCTTCCCAAAAATTACTATCACCACAACCTCTAACACCATCATCTATGCGGTCGTAAGCACCGCCATCACCATCACCAAGAAACGCATTCACATCGCCTTATTAAAATAGAAACATAGAATCTCTTTAGCTTCTGATTAGTCGAACTTCTTTCTCGAACGTCTCTCATTTCTTATCTCCTATACACTTTCGATGTCAAATTACTAAGTAAGGAGAGAATCTAATTTAGGATGGAGCTACTTAAAAGGATGTTGATTGGTGACAATTTCTTTCAATTAAAGGAGAGTTGTGGTAGAAGAAAAGAAAGTTGATAGCCAGGGGAGGGGAATAGAGAGATTCTCACACGTAACTACTCCGGGTTCTATGAAGAGGAGCAAGCAAGTTAAGACCAAAAGAGGTTAGAAGTTTGGAACCCTGTTATGGGAAGGAGTAAAATATTTTAAACCTAGTTATTTGTGGTTACTAACAGTGGTTTGTTTGTAATATTTATAGGTTAGAAGCAGTATGATAGTTTTTAAGGTTGCTTGTAGTAGCCTGAAAATTCAAAGAAGTAAACTGTAGATTTTGGCTTTCTTTTGTAACAAAACGCACAAATTCATCAATTGGTTCTTCATTTTCTTCATCTTATTGACATTATGACACATTTTCTTAACCCACTTCTCTTAGCTTATTCATGTATAATAGCTAAAGACGCTACATATTTTTGCTTAATATCTTGATACTCACTAACAAATCTATTATTATAGTAACATTTTTTCATTTACTTCTATAATGTCTTTACTGAGTAAAACCATATTATTTAAGAATGTAATATCATATTATTTTTTAGTAAGTGTATTTTTGTTATTTTAGAAAATATTGGACGACATTTGTAACGATAATGGTAGGAGGGGAAAACTGATAAGAAAGTAAAAATACAAGACGAAATAAATAGAATTCAAAACTGTAGGACATAACTTTAAAACATGTACAAGTCAAGGGATGAAATTATTATTTGATTATTAATGGAATTAATTAGTCCCTGATAAATTTACTTGTTTGACCTTAATTAATGGTAGATGATTTATTATATTTGAGGCTATTTTTGTCCAAACATTATTTGTTGTCATGGTAAATTTACTTGTTTTGTCCTTAATTAAATGGTGGGTGGTTTATTTGGTGAAGAGTTATTTTTGTCCATCTATTAAATTGTAAGAAACAAGCTTGATTTTTATAGTAAGAGAGATACTTCTATAATGTCTTTATTGAGTAAAACCATATTATTTAAGAATGTAATATCATATTATTTTTTAGTTTCAAATAAATTTTTAGGTTCTCTAGAGTAAGTATTTTTGTTATTTTAGAAAATATTGGACCACATTTGTATAATGGTAGGAGGATAAGAAAAAATTAAATAAATAGAATTCAAAACTGTAAGACCTAACTTTAAAACATGTACAAGTCAAGGGATGAAATTATTATTTGATTATTAATGGAATTAATTAGTCCCTGATAAATTTACTTCTTTGACCTTAATTAATGGTAGATGATTTATTATATTTGAGGCTATTTTTGTCCAAACATTATTTGTTGTCATGGTAAATTTACTTGCTTTTTTCCTTAATTAAATGGTGGGTGGTTTATTTGGTGAAGGGTTATTTTTGTCCATCTATTAAATTGTAAGAAATAAGCTTGACTTTTATAGTAAGAGAGATAAGAGAGATTTACTCAAATAACACTATTAGCCTAGAAATCAATTTTTTTAAATCTTATTTCGTTGTTTAATTTCTTACTCATTTATTTAATGTCGTATTCCACATAAATCACCACTTTCATGCTTAAAATCGCCCCCACCATTACCAGCATCCCTGCAAATGCCGCTACAGCTATCACCACCACCAAGAAAAGTGTCCACCTTGCCTTGCTAAAATGGAAAAATAACATATCTTTAGCTTCCGTTAAGTGGAACTACTTTCTTCAAACGACTTTCCTATCGATTCTAACTTAATCTATTCTCTAACAAAACACACAGATTTGTCAACTAAGTTCTCTATTTTTCTTTATCTTCTTGACATTATATCACCTTTCCTTCACACGTTTCTCTTAGCTTATTCATATGCAATTACTAAGCACGCTATAGATTTGCTTAATATCTCGATTCTCACCAACCAATATATTATTATAGTTACAATTTTTCATATACCTCTAATAATGTCATTCCCAACATATGATGTCTCACTTTCCGACATGTTTTTTTCTATTTATCCTCTCCCGTCTATGGGCATTAAAAATAGTGATGGAAAATCGTGTACATGAGGATTATTTTGGTCATTTTGCTTGTGGCTCAAAGTGAGATTTGTTATAATTTCATCATTTAGTTTGCCATTTAATATTTAAAATATTTTTTTAATTAAAAAATAATTATATAAATAATCTAAAATTAGTTATACTTTGTCTGATATTTAAATCCAACATTAAAAAATGCATTACTCCAAAAAATAAAATTTGAAATTTATTTTTTAGCCCTCACTTTCTTTCGTCAACCCTATCATTTATAGACTCACCACCGCCACCACTAACACATCAAATTTTACCATTAGTCCAAAATTTAATTTTTTGATTTGATTTTATTTCCTTTTCTAATTTCTTACTCTTTCCTTCGAAGTAACCAATTTGGAAAACCCATCAATGATAGACACGCCACCACCACCACCTTAAATTTTACTTTTTACAAACTCAAATTCAATTTTTTTTGAATTTTTAAACTTTCAAATTGAATCTGAAACCCATATATATGGTTATTTGAAAATTTGATGATTAGGAAATCTCACAACGATGTATTTCATCTAATCCACTACTGTCATCCCTAAAATTACTATCACCACAACCTCTAACACCATCATCCATGTGGTCGTAAGCACCGCTATCATCATCACCAAGAAACGCATTCACCTCGCCTTATTAAAATAGAAACATAGAATCTCTTTAGCTTCTGATTAGTCGGACTTCTTTCTCGAACGTCTCTCGATCATTTCTTACCTCCTATACACTTTCGGTGTCAAATTACTAAGTATGGAGAGAATCTAATTTAGGATGCAGCTACTTGAAAGGATGTTGATTGGTGACAATTTCTTTCAATTAAAGGAGAGTTGTGGTAGAAGAAAAGAAAGTTGATAGCCAGGGGAGGGGAATAGAGAGATTCTCACACGTAACTACTCCGGGTTCTATGAAGAGGAGCAAGCAAGTTAAGACCAAAAGAGGTTAGAAGTTTGGAACCCTGTTATGGGAAGGAGTAAAATATTTTAAACCTAGTTATTTGTGGTTACTAACAGTGGTTTGTTTGTAATATTTATAAGTTAGAAATAATATGATAGTTTTTAAGGTTGCTTGTAGTAGTCTGAAAATTCAAAGAAGTAAACTGTAGATTTTGGCTTTCTTTTGTAACAAAACGCAAAAATTCATCAATTGGTTCTTCATTTTCTTCATCTTATTGACATTATGACACATTTTCTTAACTCACTTCTCTTAGCTTATTCATGGATAATAGCTAAAGACGCTACATATTTTTGCTTAATATCTTGATACCCACTAACAAATCTATTATTATAGTAACATTTTTTCATTTACTTTTATAATGTCTTTACTGAGTAAAACCATATTATTTAATAATGTAATATCATATTATTTTTTAGTTTCAAATAAAATTTTAGTCTCTCGACTGAGTAAGGGTATTTTTGTTATTTTAGAAAATATTTGACGACATTTGTAACGATAATGGTAGGAGGGGGAAACTGATAAGAAAGGAAAAATATAAGACGAAATAAATAGAATTCAAAACTGTAGGACCTAACTTTAAAACATGTACAAGTCAAGGGATGAAATCATTATTTGATTATTAATGGAATTAATTAGTCCCTGATAAATTTACTTGTTTGACCTTAATTAATGGTAGATGATTTATTATATTTGAGGCTATTTTTGTCCAAACATTATTTGTTGTCATGGTAAATTTACTTGTTTTGTCCTTAATTAAATGGTGGGTGATTTATTTGGTGAAGGGTTATTTTTGTCCATCTATTAAATTGTAAGAAACAAGCTTGACTTTTATAGTTAGAATTCAAAACTGTAGGACCTAACTTTAAAACATGTACAAGTCAAGGGATGAAATCATTATTTGATTATTAATGGAATTAATTAGTCCCTGATAAATTTACTTGTTTGACCTTAATTAATGGTAGATGATTTATTATATTTGAGGCTATTTTTGTCCCAACATTATTTGTTGTCATGGTAAATTTACTTGTTTTGTCCTTAATTAAATGGTGGGTGATTTATTTGGTGAAGGGTTATTTTTGTCCATCTATTAAATTGTAAGAAACAAGCTTGACTTTTATAGTAAGAGAGAAAGAGAGATATAATATAATATAATAATATAATATAATATATATATATATATATATATATATATATATATATATATATATATATTATGTGGTTTTATATTGAAATATGTTAATTTTTTGTATTTTATGCTCTATAGTAAGGAATATAAGAGGAAACACATATAAGTGGCAAATCAATTTCGGTAAAACTATATGAGTATCCAAACAATAGAATTGAAATTATAAATTAAATCAATTCTAATGGAATTCCATAGATTAGCCAAACAACATAATTGAAGCTCTATGGAATTTGAATATGTTGAAATCTAATTCCATAAAATAGTAATTGATTTGTTTGGCCTACCATTTTGAGTAAGTTGGAAATCAAACTTCTTTCCAGTTCAATGCTTGGAACTGAGGAACATATGGAAAATTTATGTTTGCTATTGAATAGTTGCATTATAGGATCAGGGGGAAGGGTACCAGTGTCAAGAACCTTAGGCGAAAACATAGCCAAAAGAATGATCTGATTAAGATACGTAGAACGGTATTAGACTCACCTTTCCATTCCAGTTCTCCTATGTGATGTCAAACAGTATAATTGCGTGACGTGGTAATATACTGATGGTCTGAGTTTACATCAATATTGGGCATCTGAAATCTAGGAACAAATTGAATCTCCAATGGTGTTAAGGGGAAAGATCAGTACAAGTTCTTTTCGGATAGTTATACTGGGCACCTTAAATCTTTGTTCGAACCAATAAACATAGAAGCCTTAAATCAAGCAAACAATGAAGAAACCAAAACTGAAAGTGACAAAAAATGTTGTCAAAATTGTAGTTACTTCTATTGATAGTTTTTTGTATATTTCAGGAACATATATATTCACTACGAGAATTCTTGAGGGAATAATTGCTATACAAAATTGTCTTTGCCTAAACTAAATTCGGTTTTGTAACTCACAACCCCCTTAATCGAGAAGTGAGATCAATGAATAAGTCTTCTCTACAGGGGATGGTTAGACAACCCATTGGATGGTCAAACCCAAATTCCTCTTCAGCTTGACCAAGAAGTTCTTGGAATGAAGGTTGGTTCAAGATTGATACTGGAACCACAAATCTCCTTTTTTCTTGCTCTCCGACATACACCACAAGATAGCCCTTTGGTACATCTGAGGCTGTTGAAGCTGCATGATTTGGTGTCATTGAAAACTGTCGGAGGATTTTTTTTGCTGGGATGATGCAAGGCATACGAATGGCCATTCTTCTAGGATGGAATTTCCTGATGATCAAATGTGGAAGAGAAAAGATCTCAGAAGGAAGCTTAGTAAAATTGGCTATGGTATTGTAAGCTATGGATGCGTTTGCTCTAAAACTAAATGTATGGTGGTATATATAGAAGTAATGGGAAAGCAGATGATCCTTCAAAATGTAAGATTTGACTGGTGAGAGACTGATGAGGCATTGATGGTAAATGAAAGACAAGAGCACATGGTCTTGAGTGTCAATTAATCAGCAAACAATATGTTATCAGCTAAAAGCATATAAATGTGATTAACATTGTTCATAACCCTACAAAGATGGTAGTTAGGAGCACTGAGCTGACAAAAATTGAGCCACCATCAAGATACATTATTAACATGAGCTCAACCTAAAACACATATCACATGGTGATGCCTCACAAACGGACACAGGTGTCGTCTAAAGCCAAATCCTTCAATAGATTATTGTGTATTTATGTTGACGATAATAACTTACATATTAGGGCCAATTTCAGGTCTTTATAGGAGTAGGGTAGAGATGTGCAGGCCACTTAGCATATTCTTTGGGAACAATAGTATTTGTTTTGCTGTTATAGGTTTGTTATGTCCCTGGTCAAATTTACACCAAAGCCAATCTGCCATTGTCATGACACATCTTCCTTGGGGATAGGATGTCTATATATATTTTGTTGTGCACAGTAGTTGACTTTGCAAACAAGTTAATAGAGTATAACAAGATCGATCACAAAGATGAGAGAAAGATTGGGGCCAACGGAGTATCGAAATTTTATTAGAGCCAACGTTAAAAACGTTTTAGGAATACAACTATATATATGGATACAATAAAAAACCCTAAAATCCTTAAATAAGGAAACCGTACAAAACTGTCATACGGGACAAGGTGGTCGCCTAACATCGAAACAAAATGACTGGTGCTTCTTGTTCTGTTTTTCTGAGCCCTGGATTTGGAATTGGAAGACCAAATTAAGTAATGTGGAATTCAGTTTTTTTTTTTTTTTGATCTGGAATGTGGAATTCAGACCAAATTAAAGATGGAATGTGGAAGAGAAGATTTCAGAAGGAAGTCTAGAGAATTTGGCTGTGATATCCTAAGCTGTGGTTGTGTTGGCTCTAAAACTAAATGTATGGTGGTATATAAAGAAGTAATGTGTATGTGAAATGTAAGATTGAGTGGGGAAGCGAGCTGTTGGATGATGGTCAAGTAGGAGACAATAACTTAGGGTTTTAAACCGGATATCAATTGGGCTTATCCAAATTTTTTGATCGACGCCTCAAAAAGAAAAAAAATTGCGGATCGGTTCACTTTTTAAAATTTTTAATCCTGAAGTACACATTTTTTATTTTCAATCAGTAAAAGATACTTTGCTGACAAAATGACTACGATACCCTTAATGAACCGTACACGTGCTACGGAGGTCATTATTTTTGCATCGCGATTCATCAATTTTATCGCATTATTTTATGCACTACAGTTCAATAGTGTAACTGCAAGTCTATTTTTGAACTGCGATTCATCAATTTTTATTGAATTAATTTTGCACCACGATTCAATAGTGTAACTGTTAGTCTATTTTTGTACCGCAATTCATCAATTTTAGTGCATTAATTTTTGCACCGCAGTTTAATAGTATAACTGTTAGTCTATTTTTGTACTTGCGATTCATCAATTTTAGTGCATTAATTTTTGCATCGCAGTTTAATAGTATAACTGTTAGTCTATTTTTGTACTGCGATTCATCAATTTTAGTGCATTAATTTTTGCACTGCGGTTCAATAGTATAATTGCTAGTCTATTTTTGAATCGCGATCCATCAATTTTAGTGCATTAATTTTTGCACCGCGGTTCAATAGTGTAATTGCTAGTCTATTTTTGAACTGCGATTCATCAATTTTAGTGTATTATTTTTTGAACCACGATACAAAATCATAAAGAACCAGACCAGGTCCTACACCTGCTTCTTCTATCTCCTCCATCGTAAACCTTCTTCTTCCTCCTCTTTCTCCGTCTTCGTCCCAACTGAAAAATTCTTCAACCTAGGACAGATCCATCATATAGTTTGATATTTCATGAATCAAAAAACTCGTTAACCTTTCGGGGACGTTGCCCCCGAACCCCCACGAAGGGGCGCTGCCCCCTTGACCCCCGTGACCTGATCGTGCAGGTCGATCCCCGTTTCGTTGCGAACAATTGTGATTTTTGAATTTAAAGTGTACCGACAACCCAAATTTTTTGAGCGACGCCAACTTTTTTTACCAACACCCCAAAACTTTTGAGCGATGTCCAACATTTTTTTATCGACGCATACATTGGAACAATGACTTTGTGTGCGTGTCTTTCCTTCATTAAGGATATTTTCATCGTAAAAAAAATACACTGTAATGATTTAAAAAAATAATAATAAACTTTTGCGGTTATAATTTCATCACATGGTACCGACCCGTTATCCCCCAATATCAAAAAGGTAGCTCTTACCCTCAATTCAAATAATCCCTCCAATGGCTCCAAGACTTACCCTTTCCTATTTAAAGCCTTGGATGACCATTTGATGAAATCGTTGTAACATTCAATTTCTCAAGAAAACATACATACTTCCAAGAGAGAATAAAAAGCTTCAGCTATAAAAACGTTTATTTAGAGTCTTTGATGCTCATTCTTAGTTTCTAGTATTATTTGGTTTCTTCAATCATTGTTCTGTTATCCCTCCCAACTACTACATCTTTGAGGGCTCGTTAATTATACCAACATGAGTTTGGCTTGTTCTTCCAAAAAAAAAAAAACAAAAAAAACACTGATCTTATACATTAGTGATTAATTAGGATCTTATTAATACATTAGTGCTTTTCAAAATCCATATTTAAGCAACTTGGTAGTGGACGTATGAATTTTATATCACGAGCCACTTAGTGCTCGTTTGTTGCAGCTTATTTGGAGTGACTTTTGGCTTTTGACTTTTGAAAAGCCATATTTAGAGTGTTTGTTTCAGCTTATAAGCCAAAAGCCAATAAGTGAGGTATAACACCCTTTATGCATGGAAAAGCCAAAGCCAAAAAGCCAAAATTTTGAGCTTTTTTGGTTTTTTTTTTTTAAGATGAAGACAACTATTTATTAATAAATATTTGATCATCCACATTTCATCCTTTTATGGAATATACATAAAAATATGAATACTAATTTTGAAGTTTTTTTTTTAACAAAAAAATATAACAACTCATAAACAGCTTTTCAACATCTGTAACAAACAGTCTATCATGCAATCAGCCACAAGCCATTCAGCCATCAACTTAAGCTATCAGCCATAAGTCATAACCCTTCAGCAACAACAAACGAGCCCTTAATATTCCGTCTCCTTTATCAATTTAAACTTTCTTGACATATATTCAAAGATTAGTTTGTAGTAAGTTGTGTCAACAAATTTTCTTCAAATTGGTATACTCTTTCCATCGCGGCCTTTTATTAAAAATAATTTTTAATAATAAAGAAGAGTTTTAAAAAAGGCTATTCACCCCGTCGCCAATTGGACCAACAAAGAAAGTGTACTCATCAACTCAAAGTTCCTAGAGGATTTGAATATGAAATATGTATAAAGGAATCCGCAAAAGCTGTTCAAATAGGACTAATGCTGACATGAAATATGCATAAAGGAATCAACATGCACTATAATCTTAAACAAACTAGAAAAAGAAATAGAGGAGAAATGGGAGCTCTTCATTCGTTCATGTTGGCCTAACAACTTCTCTATGATGTTTGTGGGAAACATTGAGGGAATGTGTGCGTGATATGAATATTGTTCAAGTCAATAGGCTACACACTACTACTAAATATTAATATCATTCATATACTTTTGGGTCGATTTGTGGTAGGTCTGAATGACCCAAGGTGTTGCATGCTTAATCGATTAATGTGTGGGTTACATGTAGCTGACCCGGCTCTCGGGTTCGGGTCGTTACAAATGGTATCAAAACAAGTATCGTCCGAAAATGTGGAAACAAAGTGTTGTGTGAGCCAAAGTGTCACACTGCTAAAGGTGGGAGCCACCTATTGATCTCCATACAAATCACCTCTTGAATCTTGCATCGCATGGGGAACAGTTTGGCCTTGATGAGGACGTCAATGATTTATGTGGAGTAGATTGTAATACCCTAATAGGCTTGTGTTTGATTTATAAGGTGGTCGGACACTACTATTGTTGATGTGAATCCTAAAGCTTGGACTTCACAAATCTGTTTCAGTTTTATAACCAGCCCTTGGCCTGAACAAATCGTCCCACCAAACAGCCCTCTAACCGATTACAAGCCCTCCCAAGATCTACTCAACTAATATTTAATCCATTCGAAATAAACACCAAAAACCCCCAGCAATTCATGACCGAAAGCAAGTATGAAAACCTGCCCGAACTAACAACTATTTCACAACTAAAAAGATCTATCTAAACAGCAACTAACTCCCAAACAATCTACCTTATTCCACACCCAATAATAACAGCGATTAGTTAGTTGAAAACCCTCACAGCCCCTCGAATCCTTCCACCCGAATCTGTCCACTAACCCGATCGGATTGCTGCCCCAACCGTCTTCCAACAGCCGTGTTCTTGAAGTCTTCTTCTCCTCACAAACGGACCTGCTATTAAGACTATGTGGCTACCACGCACAAGATATAAAATAAAAGAAGAAGAATAGAGTAGGGATAGGTCGGCCTCACCGGACAAGCTTCACTTACTTGTCGTAAAGAATGCCGATTGATTCAATCAACAATGCTTCACTCACCTTGTTGGATGAATCGGGAAAAGAACAACCGTTCCTTTTTCAAAGTTTCTTTCAACCGAAAATCTGCCCATCTTATTCATTAAGATCGCCTTATAAAGGCTTTACAAAAACCCTAATGCTATTATGAAAAGACTTCTAAACTTGCAAGCCAAGAAACCCTATTCTAGGAATTAAAACAAAAAGGAAACTACTAACATTTAAGGAAATAAATAAAGTTCTAAACTAAGGCAGATTCTACTACTAGAATTACTTATAATTCCTTTCATGGAGGGCGGCCCAAGCCCCATGCAAATTCGTTATCCCCTCCTTGTGTGCGGCTCCAAGTCAGCCCTATCCTAGCCGTGCCACCCTTCCAAGTGCCAACTAGGTCCAGCCCGATAATCCTGTCCCATTTGCGAGCCTTGTGACTTTTTACTTCTTCAATCCGGCTACCTTCAACTCCGCCCAAACCTAGTTCCATCTTAGTAAACTTCCTTTTCTGGATCAGCCCTTTGTTGTTAGAAGTACACTTCCCTGCACCCGCATCATACCCCCTTTCTTCAAAAAGGATTGACCACAATCCTTGGTTTTTCTTCTCTTGGGACTGTTCGAGCACTTCAGGAACGTTTATCTTACCAGCGAGCTGCAAAAATCCCCCTCGTTCACGGTCTTGACTCACATCTTCCTTGGGAATCCCTTCTTTCTTGAATTGCTTCCCCATGACCAGCTCGAATCCCAACATCCTGGCCTTCCTTCTTGCTTCTTCCATTAGTTGGTCTACCTGTTTCTTTGTTTTAGGACAGCTTCCCTTGGACTGCTCGTTCAACCCCATCGCCTTAAATAAAATTCCCAAAAATCCCTTCCAAAGCTGGGTCTCCTCTTTCCCAAGGATCATGTAGCTCCCAAACCCGAATCCGTGGCCCTCAAAGCTGAAAGTTTCGGTCAGCTTGTTGCCATCTTTTTCCTCTTCACAACCCATGATTTTCTGTTGATCCTCCTTTTTGCATGTGCGATCAGCCCCTTGTACTCCCATAAGTTCCATTTCTGCGAACAAATTCTTCTTGACAGAGACATTTATACCCGTTCCTTGTGGTGGAGTTGGAGAAGGCTTGATTCGGAATTTCTTGTTGTCCTTGGTTATCGTGTACGTATTTTCTCGTCCATCATGTATCACCCAACGGTCAAATTGCCATGGACGACCCAACAGCAAATGACATACGTCCATTGGCACCACGTCACACAGTATTTCATCCACATAATTTCCCATGGAGAAGGTGATCAACGCTTGTTTATCCACCTTAACTACAGAACGGTTATCAAGCCAATGTAGTTTATAAGGATGAGGGTGGGCGATAGTAGGTACCTTTAGTTTATCAACAAGGGTGGTTGAGACAGTGTTGGTACAACTTCCCCCATCGACTACCAACGTGCACACCCGATCTTGCACCAAACACTTAGCATGGAAGATTTGTTCTCGAGCCACTTCCCCGGTGGAAACATGCTCGGCATGAAGGGACCTACTAAGGACGAGGCTTGTGCCATGCTCATCCTCGCAATCTTCTATCTCCTCGTTCTCCGTCTTGTCTTCCTTAGTTGCTTTAGAAAGACTGTCTTCGATTTCTTGGATTTCCAACATAGTTAAAACCCTTTTTGTAGAGCACTCTGACTGATAATGGCCGTACCCTTGGCACTTGAAACACTTCACTGCATCTTTATTTCTCACAGCCCTCCTAGTCTCAACTTCGCTGCCTTTGTCCACTACCCTTGTCGAAGTCTCTCCTACCTTCATGTTGGAAGTGTTGGTCGGGTTCAAGGTAGTTGGCGTGGTGCCGACTTGGCCACCGATGACTTAGACCCGCTTTTTCTTCTTCGCTTGTCTTTCACACTTCACGGCTAACTTGCTCATCTCTTCAAACGTATAGTAGAGAAGTTCAACCATGTTTGCCACTTCGGATCCAATCCACTCATGAATCTCGTTCTTTTGTTCCACCTTCTTGAATATCACAAAGGATGGAAAGTCTCTCAAACTCCTCGATGTATTCACCCACACTAGTTTCTCCCCGCTGAGAAGATGAAGTCTTTGTGAAATTGTCTCAGACGTAAGTACTGGTAGGAACCTACGGCCCAAGTACTTCTTCGCTTGTCCCAAGACTCGATCTTGTCCTTGCCTTCACGCCGTCTCTGTGACTTCGATTTTCATACCGCATCAAGCATACTTGTGAATTTGAGGACTGCCACTTTGAACTTTTTTGTCGCCAATTCCTTATAGTCGAACACCCGTTCGTCGCTTTGAATCCATTCAAGATACTTCTCGTGTTCATGGTTCCTTCACTCTCGGAATGTCTAGCTTCAATCCTCGGTCATCGTCATCTCGTTCCTCCTAGGCCGAACCCTAGCCCTTTCTCCTTCATCATCATCGGATGGCGGGTTTGCCCGATTCACCTGCATTGCTTGCATCCCTAAACGGAGAGTCTCTACCATGCGCTGCAATTCCCGATTTCTCGATCCTCGCGTATGTTGTGTCAGGCTCATAATTGCCTTGTTTGGGCTCCATCTCCTTGATTGGCCATGAATGCTTCGCGAACAAGGTTTCACGAAGAACCGGCTCTGATACCACTTGATGTGAATCCTAAAGCTTGGACTTCACAAATCTGTTTCAGTTTTATAACCAGCCCTTGGCCTGAACAAATCGTCCCACCAAACACCCTCTAACCGACAAGCCCTCCCAAGATCTACTCAACTAATATTTAATCCATTCGAAATAAACACCAAAAACCCCCAGCAATTCATGACCGAAAGCAAGTATGAAAACCTGCCCGAACTAACAACTATTTCACAACTAAAAAGATCTATCTAAACAGCAACTAACTCCCAAACAATCTACCTTATTCCACACCCAATAATAACAGCGATTAGTTAGTTGAAAACCCTCACCTCGAATCCTTCCACCCGAATACGTCCACTAACCCGATCGATTGCCGCCCAACCGTCTTCCAACAGTGTTCTTGAAGTCTTCTTCTCCTCACAAACGGACACGCTATTAAGACTATGTGGCTACCACGCACAAGATATAAAAATAAAAGAAGAAGAATAGAGTAGGGATAGGTCGGCCTCACCGGACAAGCTTCACTTACTTGTCGTAAAGAATGCCGATTGATTCAATCAACAATGCGTCACTCACCTTGTTGGATGAATCGGGAAAAGAACAACCGTTCCTTTTTCAAAGTTTCTTTCAACCGAAAATCTGCCCATCTTATTCATTAAGATCGCCTTATAAAGGCTTTACAAAAACCCTAATGCTATTATGAAAAGACTTCTAAACTTGCAAGCCAAGAAACCCTATTCTAGGAATTAAAACAAAAAGGAAACTACTAACATTTAAGGAAATAAATAAAGTTCTAAACTAAGGCAGATTCTACTACTAGAATTACTTATAATTCCTTTCATGGAGGGCGGCCCAAGCCCCATGCAAATTCGTTATCCCTTCCTTGTGTGCGGCTCCAAGTCAGCCCTATCCTAGCCGTGCCACCCTTCCAAGTGCCAACTAGGTCCAAATTTCGATAATCTGTCCCATTTATGCGAGCCTTGTGACTTTTTACTTCTTCAATCTGGCTACCTTCAACTCCGCCCAAACCTAGTTCCATCTTAGTAAACTTCCTTTTCTGGATCAGCCCTTTGTTGTTAGAAGTACACTTCCCTGCACCCGCATCAATTGTGCACAAATATAATCCATATACTTTTTGTTCAACTTGTGCTAGATCTGGAGACCCATGGTGCTTTGTGCTTAGCATGCCAATGCGTGGGCTACGCATATCAGACTGGACTCTCAAGCTCGAGGCGTTACAAAGATAAAATAATAATAGGGGGGATGAGGTATTATTTAGGGGAAAATTATAGTCGATCAACTTTTTGAAGTTTCTAGCCTCTCCACACCAGTGTTTTTTTTTTCAACCGAAAGGACCACTTTTAAACGCAAAAAGACTGCAATACCCTCAATGAGCAAGAATCGCGCAACGAATAAAACGAGATGTATCGATGTTCACATATTTATATATCGCGGTGCAAAACTATCAACAGTCAGAAAATTATGTGAACCACGGTATATAAATATGTGAACCGCAGTACAACATTATTTGAACCACGATATATAAATGAACAGAATATCAACAGCCACCATCAAAAGAAGCAAACTACTCAACACGTATATCCATAACAAAAAATTAATGACAACAACCCTTCCTCTTCCTTATTTCGTCTTTAAATATCTAATGTCATTCCTTCTCAAGCTTATCTACTGTTATTTCGTCTCACTCCATATGATTTATTTAAAATTTCATCTGTTGTTTATCATCAAGTTTCTTCTCAAGCTTTATGATTCTCAGATTCATACAAATATTATATCAAAAAGGCTTCCACTTCTTCCTTTATCTTGAACTTGAAGATAAAGTTTGAGAAACAACTTGATGATAAATAACCACATAGAGTTGATCTATGAAGATTTCTCACCGACTTTGATCTCTTATAGACTTCGATCTCTCTATGTAGCCTTTTTATCTGGGGCATGCCCAGACTTCATAAATTTTCGATGTATTTTAATGTATTTTGATATATTTTATGCTCTATAGTAGGGAATATAAGAGGAAACACATATAAGTAGCAAATCAATTTCCGTAAAACTACATGAATATCCAAACAATAGAATTGAAATTATAAATTAAATCAATTCTAATGGAATTCCATAGATTAGCCAAACAACATAATTGAACCTCTATGAAATTTGAATATGTTGAAATCGAATTCCATAAAATAGTAATTGATTTGTTTGGCCTACCATTTTGAGTAAGTTGGAAATCAAACTTCTTTCCAGTTCAATGCTTGGAACTGAGGAACATAAGGAAAATTTATGGTTGCTATTGAATAGTTGCATTATAGGATCAGGGGGAAGGGTTCCAGTGTTAAGAACCTTAGGCGAAAACATAGCCAAAAGAATGATCTGATTAAGATTGTAGAACGATACTAGACTCACGTTTCCATTCCAGTTCTCCTATGTGATATCAAACAGTATAATTGCGTGACGTGGTAATATACTGATGGTCTGAGTTTACATCAATATTGGGCATCTGAAATCAAGGAACAAATTGAATCTCCAATGGTGTTAAGGGGAAAGATCAGTTCAAGTTTTTTTCGGATAGTCATACTGGGCACCTTAAATCTTTGTTCGAACCAATAAACATATAGAAGCCTTAAATCAAGCAAGCAATGAAGAAACCAAAACTGAAAGTGACAAAAAATGTTGTCAAAATTGTAATTACTTCTATTGATATTTGTTTTGTATATATCAGGAACATATATATTCACTACGAGAATTCTTGAGGGAATAATTGCTATACAAAATTGTCTTTGCCTAAACTAAAGTCAGTTTTCTAACTCACAACCCCCTTAATCGAGAAGTGAGATCAATGAATAAGTCCTCTCTACAGGGGATGGTTAGACCACCCATTGGATGGTCAAACCCAAATTCCTCTTCAGCTTGACCAAGAAGTTCTTGAAATGAAGGTTGGTTAAGATTGATACTGGAACCACAAATCTCCTCTTTTCTTGCTCTCCAACATACACCACAAGATAGCCCTTTGGTACATCTGAGGCTGTTGAAGCTGCATGATTTGGTGTCATTGAAAACTGTCGGAGGATTTTTTTTGCTGGGATGATGCGAGGCATACGAATGGCCATACTTCTAGGAGGGAATTTCCTGATGATCAAATGTGGAAGAGAAAAGATCTCAGAAGGAAGCTTAGTAAAATTGGCTATGATATTGTAAGCTATGGATGTGTTTGCTCTAAAACTAAATGTATGGTGGTATATATAGAAGTAATGGGAAAGCAGATGATTCTTCAAAATGTAAGATTTGACTGGTGAGAGACTGATGAGGCATTGATGGTAAGTGAAAGACAATAGCACATGGTCTTGAGTGCCAATTAATCAGCAAACAATATGTTATCAGCTAAAAGCATATAAATGTGATTAACATTGTTCATAACCCTACAAAGATGGTAGTTAGGAGCACTGTGACAAAAATTGAAATTAGAGGAGCCACCATCAAGATACATTATTAACATGAGCTCAACCTAAAACACATATCACATGGTGATGCCTTACAAACGGACACAGGTGTCGTCTAAAGCCAAATCCTTCAATAGATTATTGTGTATTTATGTTGACGATTATAACTTACATATTAGGGCCAATTTCAGGTCTTTATAGGAGTAGGGTAGAGATGTGCAGGCCACTTAGCATATTCTTTGGGAACAATAGTATTTGTTTAGCTGTTATAGGTTTGTTATGTCCCTGGTCAAATTTACACCAAAGCCAATCTGCCATTGTCATGACACATCTTCCTTGGGGATAGGATGTCTATATATATTTTGTTGTGCACAGCAGTTGACTTTGCAAACAAATAAATAGAGTATAACAAGATCGATCACAAAGATGAGAGAAAGATTGGGGCCAACGGACTATCGAAATTTTATTAGAGCCAACATTAAAAACGTTATAGGGATACAACTATATATATTGATATAATAAAAACCCTAAAACCCTTAAATAAGGAAACCAGACAAAACTGCCATACGGGACAAGGCGGGTCGCCGAACATCGAAACGAAATGACTGGTGCTTCTTGTTCTGTTTTTCCGAGCCTTGGATTTAGAAGACCAAATTAAGTAATGTGGAATTCAGATTTTTTTTTTTCAATTCCAATTTCAAAGCTGGAATTGAGTGGCCAATTCTACAGTATTTGAAATTCAGACTCCAAAATGGTACCATCTTTGTAAAGGGATAAATCTCAAAGGGCTTTAGAGCGGGAACTGTTGAGTACTATAATTTACACGGAATTGTTTTTGTAGTGAGGCTGATTGTCTAAGTTTACATCAATATTGCAAGAAACAACGTGATGTTCGTTGGGTTAGTCATACTGGGCACCTTAGTGTTTTTGTTCAAACCCATAAAATTAGAAGCCTTGTATCAAGTGAGCTGTGATGGCAAAGAAGCCAAAAAGGAAAGCGACAGAGAATGTTGTAGAAATTGCAGTAACTTTTGTTAATAAATTTGTAATATAAGGTACATATATTCACTCCCAGAGTTTGTTTTGGGGGAATAATTGCTATACAAAATTGTCTCTGTCTTAACTATGTCAACTTTCTAACTAGCTCACAACCCCCTCAATCGAGAAGTGAGATCAATGAACAAGTCCTCCCTACATGAAATGGTTAGACCACCCATTGGATGGTCAAACCCAAATTCTTCTTCAGACTGACCCAGAAGTTCTTGGAATGACGGCTGGTTCAAGATTGATACTGGGACTATAAATCTCTTTTTTTTCTGCTCTCCGACATACACCACTAGATAGCCCTTTGGTACATCTGAGGCAGTTGAAGCTGCCATTGAAAACTGTCAAAGGATTTTCTTCGCTGGGATGATGTGTGGCATACGAATGGCCATTTTTTAAAGATGGAATGTGGAAGAGAAGATTTCAGAAGGAAGTCTAGAGAATTTGGCTGTGATATCCTAAGCTGTGGTTGTGTTGGCTCTAAAACTAAATGTATGGTGGTATATAAAGAAGTAATGTGTATGTGAAATGTAAGTTTGAGTGAGGAAGGGAGCTGTTGGATGATGGCCAAGTAGGAGACAATAGCACATGGTCTTGTTTGTCAACTAATCATACGATCATTGTGAAGAACTATATAAATCCCCACCCATTAAGGCCGACGTAGAGTAGAAGGGGTAAAAATAGAAGAGATGAAGACACGACCCACAAGTAGCTAGGTAGATGTCATGCAATGGAATAAAAATCTTCATGATATTGTTCCATTGGGCTTAATGTGATTGCCATTGATCAAAACCCACAAAGTTGGTAGTAATGGAAGCCAAGTTGTTGTAGGAACATTAAGTGTATCTGAGCTGCCATTAGTCTACAATTATGTAACAATGATATCTACCCAAAAAGCCAAGCCCACCCTTTAAATGATCATATCATAAATCTCAGCATAACTTTTGTTTATGTATAATGGACATGCCTCTTTAATAATGTGAGTCCCCACTAAGTTTATATCCTTTTTGTAAATTCATCGAACACTTTATGGGCAAACAAAAAATCAGCAATGAGATAACAGAAAAACCACAAAACCCATACGCCGTTTCAGGCAGAAACATGGGATTGAATCAATTTTGTAGAAAAATCAGAATCTTGAATACTAACCAGGGCAATGGCTGGGGCAAGTGGAAAGATCACGAAGGGGATGTGATCGTTGTCGATGGGATTCAGGGTACGAGCATCTCGACACTTCTTCAAAATCTTTTTGAGCTTCTTGAAACCAGCACCGAGTAATTGTTTTTTATCTTGTTCTTGCATGTATTCCCCATTCTTCATGCAGAAGCAGAACTTCTTTTTTCGTAATATGCCAATTAATTAATCAGCCTATTTCTTGATTAAACCCTAATCTCTTGTCTTGTGAATTTGATTCCAATTAGGTGTTCATCACTATTCAGCCATACACTTTCACTGTCTCTCTCTCTCTCGCGATTTGTTTTTATACGCTGAAGAAGGTGACCAAAGTTAATAAAGGATAACTTTGGAAATGAATAAAATTGAAAGAAGGGTATGTTTGAAAATTCGAAAAATTATGCAAGTTAATTTTTTTTGGGCAATGATAGGGCCACTCTCATTTTGCACCAAAATATGAGTACTCTATGATGTGGTATACTCTTATTGGTTGGACATTTTGTGGGTCTCAAACTTAATAAGAGTATTCATTATTATTAAAAATAAGAGTGGCCCATTCTATTTTTAAAATCCAACTATTGTAAGTTAATCATCCAAAAATAGGATTCTATGGAACGGAGGGAGTGATATTTTAGGCTTTTTAGCCACCGATTGGTAGTCAGAAATGTCAGATAAGATTAATAAGCCGAATTTACATATATTTGGTACCAAATAGGCGGTTTGAACTAATAATTTATGTTATCAGGATAAAACCCTTATTTACTCGCTAATTATATCAAAGGAGGGCGTGGTATTATTAGAGTCCTTGCTAAAAAAAACAAGGGATTAATATTTTTAATTCCAAAATTACCCACGATATATTGTTTCAGGAGTAATAGTGAGTACGTTAATAATGTCAGATCAATAATACTACTTATACCTACACGATTAATTAAGGAAACGGAAATTTCATCACGTATAATGTTGTTTGTTACAAAAAGTTGATATATGGTAATAGACTAATAGTATGGTTAAAGGATCAATGTAGGGGTGACAAAATGAGTGTTATGGATAAATGGATAATAGGTCATTATCCATGAATAACCATGAATAATAACTTATTATACATTTATCCATAACACCTATTTTATCACCCTAAATAATTGGAAATAGAATGGTAATGTTCGCAACAATAAAAAAGTGTTTTACCTAAATATTTGGCAAACATCTTTAAGCAACTTGACTTTGAGAAATACTAAAGGATAAATATGGCAATTTGGTAAAATTAAGTGACACATAGGATTTATACCTTTTTGAAATAAAAAATACTTTTCAATGCAACCGTACATAGTGGTTGTAGATATAACGTGTCAATTAATTTTTTTACATTATTGATAAGAATGTTAATTTTTCACATTCTAGTTCAAAATGTGAATATATTATAGTCAACATTTTTCTTTTTAAAAACTCTTCCTATTTGTTGTTTAATTTTATTTTTTATTTTAATTTTCTTATCAAATTTCATTTTAATAGTGGAATGCACATCAAATAAGATGAATTTACATTTGCATTGAAGATTTGTCTTTTAATTGAATGTGAGAGCGCACATCACCAATGCTAATCTGAATGCAAAAGAAGTTATAGATGTTACATAGGATTTATACCACTTTTGAAAGAAAAAAAAATCTATTCAATGCAAATGTGGATGAGGGGTATGGATAGTTTGTCAACCAAATTTGTTCACATTGTGAATAATAATGTCAATTTTTTACATCTTACTTGAGAGTGTGTATATATCCTAGTCGGCAATTTTTTTTTAAAAAAACTCTTTCAATTGGTTGTTCCTTTTTTTTTTGTCAAATTTCATTTTAGTGGTGGGATGCATGGCACACAAGATCAAATCAACATTTACTTTTGAAAGGTCCATTTCAATTGAATGTGAATGAAAAGAGAAAAAAATGTCACATATGATTGATGGTATTAATTATTCACGACCATGTAAGATGAAATCAACATTTGCTACATGTGATTAAGGGTGTTAATTATCCACGGTCATATAAGATGAAATCAACGGTTGCATTTGTGATGTTCTTAATGAAGAGAGAAAATTTGTCACGTGAGAGTATTAATACTCACAGTTACATATAATCAAATCAACGGCTATATTAATGATCCTCTAATTGGGTCTATTTTATATAATTTTACTACCTTTTAATTAACAAAACCACGTTGGGTGGAATTAATACTCAAAAATTACTTTTGCAGAATCAGAAGCAACGTCAAACCATCCTTCATCCTTCATAAAAGAAAAGGTAAGAAACTTGTGGATGTGCCCGACCCAAGTCGAGTTACGAGCAGAGCACGAACTAACATCATGTGCCAGTCATGGGCATAATTAGTATAAGACCTACCAGCCTAGCGGACAAAACAACCAATGTATCGAGCAATGAGCAGAGCAACTCCCATCTAAACCTGGCCGGGCACAGGCCTTGCCTGCCCGACTAGGGGCCATGTCCGGGGACCACACTCACACTTGGCTAAGAATCGAATTCATCCTGTCCAAACCCGGTCGAGCACTGGCCTTGCTTGCCCGATCAGGGGCCAAGCCCGGGATCTACACTTACCTCAAATCAGTCAAGACCAGGTAGTCGGGCAGAGTCTTGCTCGCCCGGACACGCATCGAGCAGGAAACTCTAGAAACTTGCTCCCCAAGACAAGTCAAAGGTTTCCGTACTCGAGCAGGACACTTGCCTTATCTGCTTCTACATTCACGCGGCCAGCCGTCTATCATACCTACAATTTAGGGATTCCATCCTTAATTGGCTGGGTATCTATGGAAACTGAATCCCATCTAGATTTTGGGTCAGGAGGGGCCTATAAATACCCATCCATAAACCACAAACAAGGTACATACTCTTTCTTGAGCCTAGAACCTCTGTCAAATTCTCTTTTGATTCTCATACACGATACTTACTCTCATGCCGAAGTGGTTTCGCGAGACCAAACTTTGCACTTCCACTAAGGTGTTTTCGTGCTCTTAATCAGGTTCATGGAAGTAGATCAAGCCTAGACATCCAACTCATCACACGGACGGCCCAAACTGCATTTTTGTCACATCACTTGCTTTTACCCCTTTTTTGGAAAAAAATATTCAGCCCTTCCTTTTTAAATGGAGGCAGTGTTATACGGCCCCTTTTATGTCGGATCAAATTGATCAATTAAAATTTATTGTTTTCATTACTGATAAAAATCAAGTGGAGAATATAGAAAATTACTAATGATTAATGAATTCAATTAATTTGAGCCAAAATATGTTAAGGATAAATAGGTTTTTTAAAAATGGTTTAGGAAGCAGTAAATGCTTTTGATCATCAATTTAAGCCATTTAACTCAACTCTAATGGAAAAAAAATATCAAAACCATCACAAAGATTTTCCTCCCAAAGATCTTCTTTTTCTTTGCTTTCTTTCTTTCTTTCTTATATATATATATATTTTTTTCTTTTTTCTTTTTTTCGAAGGGCATATGCATTTTTGAATTTTCACATCCTTTTCATTTTTTTTTCTTTTCAATACAAGAAATCATTGAGGCTATTTTTGAACTGCATCAACCTCCATGTAGACAACATTTCCAACTCAATCCTACTCCCCCATAGGGTAGCCCAAAGTGTATAACCTTTAAGAGTTAAATTAATGTCGGTAATAGAAACGAAGTTGAATGGGGGTCGATGTGTGTTTAGCACACATTATTCTTTTTAAATTAAGCTAAAAAAGGAACACTAGGAATTAATATAGAATAGAGATGGTGAGATAAAGACTCAAAACAATTAATCCAAAGATGGCCTAAATCATATGATGGGTATGGAATCGAAATTTTTTTAGTGAGTCAATTTATATCAATATTGCGAGAAACAACGTGGATCTAGTTGGGTTAGTCATACAGGGCACCTAAGTCTCTTTGTTCAAACTCAATATTACGAGAAACAAGTGTATAAGCTTTAAGAGTTAAGTTAATGTGGGTAATAGAAACAAAGTTGAATGGGGGCCGATGTGTGTTTAGCGCACGTCATTCTTTTTAAATTAAGCTCAAAAGGGGACACTAGGGATTAATATAAAATAGGAATGGTGAGATAAAGACTTAAAACAATCCAATTAAAGATGGCCTAAATTATATGATGGGTATGTAATCTAAATTTTTGTAGTGAGGCTGATTGTCAGTTTACATCACTATTGCAAGAAACAATGTGGATCTAGTTGGGTTAGTCATAGTGAGCACCTAAGTCTCTTTGTTCAAACTCAATATTGTGAGAAACAACTGTTTAAGCTTTAAGAGTTAAGTTAATGTGGGTTATAGAAACAAAGTTGAATGGGGGTCGATGTATGTTTAGCACACAACATTCTTTTTAAATTAAGCTCAAAAGGTGACACTGAAGATTAATATAGAATAGGGATGGTGAGATAAAGACTTAAAACAATCCAAAGATGGCCTAAATCATATGATGGGTATGGAATCCAATTTTTTGTAGTGAGGCTGATTGTCATTTTACATCAATATTGCGAGAAAAAACATGGATCTAGTTGGGTTAATCATACTGGGCACCTAAGTCTCTTTGTTCAAACTCATAAAATTAGAAACCAAGAGCGAAATCGATAGAGAATGTTGTAGAAATTGTAGCAACCTGGATTAATAATTTTGTTATACAAGGAACATATATTTACCCCAGAGTTCTTCTTGGGGGAATACTTGCAATACAAAATTGTTTTTACCTAGACTATATCAGCTTTCTAACTAGCTCACAACCTAAGAGAAAGAATTGCTTCAGCGGATTCTCGGTGGCCTTGGACAAGTGTACAAGGAATTTCTCATTTCCACAACTTCGGCAAGTATTCGTCAAACCATCTCTCCTGATGATCTCTCAGAGTTGTTACTTAAAGAAGAGACTTGCAACGAAAGTTCTCATTATCTCAACATCAAAGCGTCACTCTTGTAGTTGAAAAACCCAACATGTCGATTGAGAGCGAAAATTCAAACACTTAAGCGAACTACACTGCAAATAGAGGTAACAGAAGTGGAAACCGAGGTTGAGGCAGAAATCATGGAGGTGGCAATAGGTCAGGTCGTGGTGGTCACTCAAACCGTGGTGGAGGAAATTGGAAAAATAATGGCAATTGGTCGTGGAATAATAACTCATCTGGAACAAATCAAGGTCATGGGTGCGGTCAAGGCAGAGGAAGAGGGCCATCGCAGTAACAAGGCAATGGTTTTGGAAGAGGTATACTACCCACTCGTTTTTAGAATTTTCTACAATCTGATGTCACTTGCCAATTGTGTTTCAAAGGTGGTCATAGTGCTCAAACATGTCATCAACGATTCATTGCAACTTACATAAAATAGGCAGAACCGTACATTCTTGATTCTGGAGTAACAAATCATATGACATCTGATCCCTCGAATTTTTATGATTACTCTCCATACTCAGGTAATGATAAAGTTGTTTTTGGAAATGGGTCTAAGCTTCGCATATCGCATATTGTTACATCTTCTGTTCTCTCTAATAACTATTCTTTTAGCCTTAATAATGTCTTGTATGTTCCTCGATTACACAAACCACTTTTATCTATCAGTCAATTTTCTAAAGATAATAACTACTTCTTTGAACTTGACTCGTGTGGTTTTCGTGTTAAGGACAATCAGACACGAGAGACTCTTATTTATGGCAGTAATTCTGGTAGCTTATACAAGCTTTCTTTCAATTCTGAGTCAAAAGAAAGTCCCCTTGATCTTCTTGGTGAACGTTCAAATCAATCGGTTTGGCACGCTCGTCTAGGTCATCTTTCCAATAAAGTGTTTCAAGTTTTAAATGAACAAGCTAGTCTACCGGTTAGTGGTCAAATAAGTGATATACACAAGTGTCATGTATGCGCTTTGGGAAAATCTAGTAAACTCCCTTTTTCTATTCGTACGTTTAATGAATTAAATCCTCTTGATATGCTTCATTTAGACGTATGGGGTCCTTCCCCTCTTAAATCTATTCATGGTTAACGTTTTTATCTATCTATCTATTGTTGATGATTATTCTCGGTTTGTATGGTTTTTTCCATTGTTGCACAAATCAAATGTTACAAGTGTGTTTGATAACTTAAAAACACAAATTGAAAATCAATTATCTCGACGTATATCTACCGTGTACATTGTTAAAATTGTTCAAACAGATGGGGGGGGGGAGATTCATTGGTTGTATGTTTACTTTTTCCTTTTTGTCCACTTTTGGTATCAAACATCAACTCACGTGCCCATACACGTCTCAACAAAATGGCGTTGTAGAGCGTAAGCACCGTCATATAGTTGAAAGTTGAAACCGATTTGTGTCACATGTCGAAATATAATGTTCCTTATCAATTTTGATAAGAGGTTTTTAACACTGCTGTTTATCTCATAAGTTGTCTCCCGATGCATTAAAACAAATTCATCTCTCCATATCAAAAAGTACTGTGAAGAAAACCAGATTATCAGTTTCTTAAAGTTTTTGGGTGCTCTTGTATTCCTCACATTCGTCATTATAACACTCATAAGCTTATGCCCAAATCCTTACATTGTATTTTTCTTGGATATGATACTTGTTGTAAAGGTTACAAGCGGATGGATTTAGTCAGTGGTCGGGTCTATATATCAAGGCATGTGGTGATCGATGAAACTCATTTTCCTCTTCAGCAGTCCAACACGGATACAGAGTACAATTTGCACACTCCGTTGGCTTCTCAACTACTATCTTCAGCAGTTCATGAGCCATTTTCAGTGTATACTCCTCATGTGGTCTCCATCGAACAGCCCAGTAAAATGCATCTTTGGACTGAACCTTCTACTCCTGCACACCATCACACTGTTCCTAGCACTATTCATGTTTGTGGTCACTTCCCGCAAGCAGGTACACCAAGCACCACATGAAGGTGACCAAATTTTCAGTCCTCTCTAGTCCCGATTAACTTATCTCCCAGTGTTGCTACGCCTGTTGTGTCCTCACCCATCACCAATAACTCACCTACAAGTTATGCATGAGCTCAGTCCACCCCGGACACCTTCCCTCCACTTCGTTATCAAAATGTTGTAGAGTTAATGCAGAATACATCTACATATTCTTTCCATCACGCCTTTGCTGCTATTAGAGATCCTCTCACCTATGAGCCTCCTACTTTTAAATAGGCCTCTCAGATACTACATTTGCATCAAGCCACGACGACAGAGGAATTTTTTGTGCTACATAAAAATCAAACTTGGCAACTTGTCCTGTTTGATCCAAGAATGAATATTGTTGGATGTAGATGGATTTTTAAGGTCAAGTGAAATACCGATGGGTCTATTGAGCGCTACAAGGCTCGGTTGGTTGCTCAGGGTTTTAGTCAACAAGCCAATCTAGATTTTGATGAAACGTTTAGTCCCGTGGTCAAGCCATCTTCTATTCACACTATGCTTGCGGTTGCTCACTCTCGTCACTGGGATATTAAGCAATTGGATGTTCGGATGTCAGCATCTATCCATGTATGAAAACTCGACAAAGCCTTATATGGCCTTAAGTAGTCTTTGCGTGCATGGTACCATCAACTTCATGAGTTCTTGCTTGGTAATAGTTTCTTCAATAGTCGCTCTGATTCTTCTTTATTTATTCGACACTCTGGCTCATCCACGAAAATTATTCTTGTCTACATGGACGACATTAATCATCACTGGCTCTTCATCTTTGGACATTACTACGGTTATTAATGTGATTTGTGCTACGCCTGATAGATGTAAATTAGGGGACTTGAGTTTCTTCTTGGGTATCGAAGTCAAGTGCAAGGGTAATACTCTTCATTTATCTTAATATCGGTATGCACTGGATCTGCTCGATCATTTCCATATGGCTAATTGCAAACTAACTTCGACACCCACTACTCCTGTAGCACCCGGGAATTTCATTGTTTATAATATGATATTTATGTGTTAATCACTAATTGATTAGTGTTAAACTTGTAGTGTTAGCATGTTAGTCAAATAGTGTTTTGACTTGGGTTTTCAGTTCTAATTAGAACTTTGTTATATCGTGAGTTTGATGGATGCGATAACACCTTTGGAGTCCAATCGTGTTGTTGATGTGTTTTGTATTGCAACTCTGAGTATTTTCTCTTCGGAGAGTCCGTTGTTGCTTGCGATGGTTCGAGTGGGTGTTATTCGTGGTGGAAGTTCAAGATAGGACTGTAAGACCCCGAACCTTCGTATATTTGACTTTCTCGTTTTCCGTGTCATTTAACCGTAACCTTGCTTACTTGACTTGAGGTAAGAATCTTGATTTGTATAGGTAGGCTATCTAGAAGTCAATACCTTAGTTTCATATGTTCCATAGACTTTAACTAGTTAAAGTTACTAGTCACAAACTGACGATGTTCGTTACTTGACTCGGTTGAGAGTTTTCTCACGTAGTTCTTTCATGTGACCTCGGTTGTACTCTTAGTCATTCCTTCATTTGTATTGAGGGTTGTTTGATCCTCATAAGGCCATAGTACATAAGTTTTATGCTTGTTTGAGTTGCATTCACCCAACCGGTGCATCACTTTCAGTCCTAGACCCATTTGGCTTCGTTTTTGACTTAAACCATCATTCCAACTCGACAACCGAACATCCTGGGAGATGTTCGGCCAGCCAAACCGAAATCCTTGGGAAGTGTTTGGACATGGCAACCGAACAAGGGGTGAAAAGTTTGGCCCAGACAACCGAACAGAGCTCCCGACATCAGCTTTGTGCTGGTTTGATTTATGACGTGAAACTTCTATTCTACCATTATTTAACCCTTGCCCCTTCACTCATTTGAGGGTATGTTAGTCCTTAAACACCCTTATAACCCCTAACACTCCTCCCCTCTCTTCATTAGTGACTATCTTCAGCCAAGAACGGAGAAGAGAGAGTGTGTGCGATAGAGTGTGAGATTAGTGCATGTTCTGGCGATTCCCGGAGTTCCGGACATCCGTTTGACGAGCCGAGACCACCATCACGAAGCCCTCGCTGAGTAGATCATTCTCCATGGGTTTTTTTCCTCTTCCTAGTTGTTTGTGGCTCGATAAAGGTACCTTACCGAAACCCTAGTTTCTCCCTCTAACTCAATGTTGATGTTAGGTTGCTAAAGGCTTGTTCCTTGTGATTTGTCATGGTAATACATGTCGAAATGGTATGTTTTTAATGGATATCAATATATGATAGTTAGGGTTTGAACCCAAATGATTATGATTGGGTATATCGGAATAGTTGTGGTTTAAGATTGATTGTGGTTGGTTATAGAAACTCGGATAAATTGTGAATCCCGAATTTAGGCCTTGACCTAGAATTTGAGACTTTGTAATTTGACCCAAATGGAGTCAATTAATTATAGAAATTATTATTTGAGTCCTAGGGTAAATTCCTATGACTACTTGTGTTCATTGAATCTAAATCACGAAATCTTGAGGTTTGATCGGGTGAGACTGAATTAGTGTTAAGGTTGTATTGTGGCTTAGGACTCTATTGGAGGTCCTTGTTGATATTAAGTACTATATTATCGCTAGTCTTTGGATTGGGTATGTTTGGGTCGCAAATGCGTGACTCGAATGAAAGACACTTGAATTGGTTGATTATGAATTAGGACTATTGATACTTGTCGGACTTCACAAAGTCCCTAGACTTTTAAGAATGTATTTATTCCTGTATGAAACCTAAAGAAATGAGATTGTTGTTGTTGGAATACCGACTCACTAGAGTTTCCTTGTGAATGTTTTGGGAAACCCAAGATAATGAATGTGAGAACTATTCTATGAGATAATTTGGATTGGGACTGCCTTTAGTACTCTATACATGGAGTCTACTTGTTAAAGTTGTTAGGCTAACTAAGTTGTTATCTAAGACTCGCCGTCATGGTTTGACCTTACAAATTGCCTTCCCTCTTGTGTTGCTTAAGTCTTTGATTATTACGGACTTTTGGGTTATAGAATAAAATGCTATTCTAGGAAGAGTTTAGTGAATGGCTTCTTGATCCCCGACTAACGGAGTTTTCTTGGATAGCACGTGATGGGTTGATGGTTGAGTTATGACTTAACTTGGTTTCATAATTCAATATGGAATACTATGTATATTTGATATTATGACTAAAAACATGATTTTCTACCTTGTTAAGAATTGATTCTTCTACATGCTTCTATAATATGATTTATGAGCATATTGAATGTACTTGCCTTCATGTCTGATCTGTGCTATAGTTATTGATTTGCGTTGAACTTGGATTCTACTACTAAGTGGAATTATGAATTGAAATTGAACTAAGCTTGATTTGACAATTATCAACTTACGCTTCCCTTATGTACTTGACTTAGTGACTTTGCACTAAGGTTCCTAAATGGAACAAAAACCTAGCTATTGCCTTAACGAGAACATAGAAAAGAGTCTTGGAATACATATAGTGTTCAAACTCTATTTGATTGGAATTATAGAAATGACTCGATGGAGTCGATACTAGTGAGCTAATGAACAATACCGGCTCAATGATCAATCCCTACGACGTTTGAGACTTGTTTATCTAAGATACAAGTTTTGATATTCTTGATTGGATTCATGTTCCTGATTGATTGTTAATGGTAGAGTATTATTATATGCCTACTTGATTGGACGAGTTCGCTCTTGTCGAGCTCGCTCCCTACTTGAGTTATTGAGTGAGTAAACATCTACTTGACTTGGTTGAGTTTGCTACTTTCGAGCTCAATCCTTACTTGATTTATTATGTGAGTAAATATCTACTTGTTGGACGGGTTCGCTCTTGTCGAGCTCGCTCCTTATGTGTGATTTCGTGTGGCAAGTAAACATCTACTTGACATACCATTAGTCCAGCTGGCATATGTGAATTGAAATCGTAGGTAAAAGACGCATCGCCGTCACAAATTGTGAGATTTGTGATAGTGATGGGTCGCGGCACCTAAATGTACACACACCCTTCACTATTGATCACAGTGAGGAAGAGTACCTTGTCATAACCAAAAGGCGCTTGGAACAATACTATCGTGGTCCATGTATCAATCACGTGCATGTGACAAATTCACTCGAGATAACGCTTGTATTGTAGGATCTACGTTGCGGCAGCGGCTCTATAATATATCCTCCTGTTATGTGATTTATTTCAAGCACTTATGTGACAACAAGGTGTTTATTGATACATGAGAACGAAAGTGACCATGTATATCTTGATTGCGCAGTATTGAAATATTTGGTGTGTTTATGTGTATCGTACATACTTATACTTGATAATCCAATGAAAGAAAACTGGATTTTTATATATAAAGTTATGCATGCTACCACCTAATCATTCTATGGGAGACTTGGGATATTTATGTTTAGACATACGTCCATGTTTATACGATGATTATTGTGAATTGCCTCCTGACTTGCTTGATTGTTTGTGGACAGGGGATTCACCCTGGTTGATGTTGGTAGTCTGGTAAAGGAATCGTTTCTGTTCAGTACAGCTCGATTTACTGGATCTTCGTCGTTGTAGCATGATATCATTTTCACTTATGGAAATATTTCATTTACGTTATATTGTTAATAGTAGCGTACTGGGTCATTATGACTCATCCCGTACATTATTTTCTAGTTGCAATTTCGGTAGCCGCGTTGAGGTCGAGTAGATCGTAACTGTAGCAGATCGCAGCTGATCGATAGCTCGAGCTTAGTTCGTGTTTGTAGCAGCCGACTTTCCCGAGTAGCAGCTTGCGGAGTCTTGTCTCTATTTTTCATCGTCATTATATGATGTACATTTCTATTCTTGTGAGGTCGACATTTTGTAAAGTTATTTAAACTTTACAGTTGGGTAGAATACTTGTGTATTTGTATTGTTTCCTCCTTGGGCCGACGCGTTGTGTCGTGCCTTGTTCTTGGATCTAGTATTTATTTCAGTTATCTCCCGGGCACGCAGTAGCTTTGGGGCTTTTCTTTATTCTAGTTGTTATTGTTGTTGGTTAACCCCGGTATGCTTTAGCCGTGGGTAATTGTTATATCAGGTTAATTCTATGTTTAAACGTCGGCCTAGGGTGCCGATGGTTTGTTCAGCGTCTGCAATGTTGCGGCACACGAGTTTTGTTTTCCCCTTTGGAGAGATTTATGTATCTCTTTGTTTCTTGACTTCGTTTTCGAGCTTAATAGCTTGAGACTTCTTTTCCCTATCGCTTCCGCATATCTGATTTTTATAAACCCGTATTTTTGTACGACTACACTACCTTTATTTGAGCTCGTTAGCTCAACTGTTCGACTCGCACACTGTCTAGCAAGTGCTTGTCCTCTTCTTGACTTGTCCTAGCGGCACGTTCTTGGGATTCTGTGCTGGAATTTGGGTCGGATCGTCACAAGGACTTTGGTTACGTTAGTTATTATTATCATTGGAATAGAAAATATTTATTTTCGACTAGGTTGACCTGAAGTGTATCGTACGTTACATGTTTTTTATATTGTTAAAATATATTTTTATTATAAGCATGCTAATTAATAATAATTATTAGTATTTAATTGGGTCTAGTTGGTGATTAATTAATTGGTTTGACTTTTGAGCCACCAATAAAATTTCCACCTCAAAATGACTAACCATTTATTGGATAGTTTAAGCTTCACCAAGTGATCATTCACTTGGATTTCAGTTGGAGTCTAAGTCTCCAAGTCAACAATTAAGTTTCTTTTATTTTCTTTATTTAACTTGGGCAGTTGGTGGGTCAGCCACCATTTCCTTATTTAATGATGGCAAAACACACAAATGGGCCACAATTTACTCTCTCGTTTTTAATTTCGACTCCGCAGGGGTGTTCTACATATTGAGGGATACATTTCTACGTGAATATTACGTGTTTTTACCGACATTTTTCGGAAAGCGTAAATTATTGTCCCCTTCCCTTTGTATGTAAGATTGACATACATGTACTGTGGGCTACCCCCACGTGATTTGTTTTGAATTCAGAGTAAAAATACTCTCGTTATGATTTCTTGAATATGTGAATTGTTATTTATATTTAAATGTTTAGGGATTATTATTTGGGTCAAATTATTTATCGATGAGATTGTGTTGGGATGAATCTTTCTAATCGAAGTGATGCCCGAAATTTATAAATAATAAATAAATTACTCAACGGAGTCAATTTAGGCATAATAAAATATTATGAGTGTTGTATTGGATTCCTACGATATTGGAAATTATTTTGGGTTAGACGTTTTATATGAAATATCATATATGTGTGTTAATTGTGTTAAAGGAAATAAATGTTTCCGTGTTATTTTCAAGCAAATAAACATGCTTGTATGTGCATCGAGCCCCTGTACTTGGGACTCGATGGTTGTGTTTAATTACAAGTAAACAAATACTTTGCATTGCATGAAGTCCATCTGGCATATGTGGATTCCCTGGCATCCAGGTGGCAGAAGTAGTTACAAGAGTCAAATCTCATAAATCCTTTGGGTCGTAATTACCGTGTCCCTCGTTATTCGCCGTAACGTGGAAGAGCTTGGTTAGAGAAATTCGCATAACCAATTAGGGTCTAGACTCTTGGGTAAAACTCCGGGTAATAAGAGTCCTGGTTAAATCCCAAGGTCAGTGTTTTCTGGATACTATTGGGTTCAGATATGGCTTTGGTTTTCAGTTCTAGATACTATCAAATTCAGAAAGTATATTATGTGTATCGCAACAGAAACACATCTTCAATGTTCTTCTGTATTTCTGATGCAGTTATATATGTGTACTACTTCAGCAGCATAACTATAGTATTTATATCATGACAAGTCAAAAGCTCTCGTGCAGATTCAGTTCAGATACAGATCAGATTGAGATACTGATTTATATCCTGACTATATACTTATATTATGTTGAGTCAATGTGCATTATAACATGATCAATGTGAATTGTGTGAAATTATATGAATTGTTATACTTGGTGTATTGTGTGTGGTGCATTGGTTATATGTGAATAGCAATATGCCATATAGATCACGTAGTAACTTACTGAGTTTATCACTCACCCCGTTTCTTTTGTTTTTCTTAGATCCCAGCCAGGCAGGAAGTACACGGTGAGGTCGACGAGATTTGTTAGATGTCGACAGTCTTTGGTATGCAACACTTCAAGAGGTTGTATTTTTGTTTTGTGAATATAGGGGTTTGTAGGAGAGTTATATAAACTCTTCCTTGGGTTTGTGTTTAGTGTTTTATTATTCTTTTGTTGCCAACGTGTAACGCCATGCTTGTATATGATACTGTAGTGTTGGTTGGCTTTAGAGCCTTGTGTTAGTCCGAGCAATGGCTCGTTGACTTTGTTATTTTGTTTTCTCGGTCTTTTTAGAGCCGTGGTGTTTCTATTATCATACCATGAATTATTGTGTTTTAATCAAGTTTTTGTTTAGCCCACTTTTAGAAGGGGCTTTGCTCGTGTTTTATCTTGTGTGTGAGTTGTTTAGGCGCTTGACCCGAGGCTTGTATAGAGATTGGGGGTCGGGTCCCTACAGTTGGTATCAAAGCTATAGGTTAGCTATCGGCAAGGATAGGGTCCTCGGCCTAGTTGGGTTTAGTATGGGTTTGGTATGATTCCCGAGTTATTACGTCGAGTGTTTGTGTGTATGTATAAGAATGGGTATTCGGAGTGCATCTGGTGGTATTGAGGGAGCCGAGAGTTATGACCACATGCATAATTGGTGTTATGAATAGGTAAAGAATCATCCATTAATTTGACGAGAATATTTTAGTTGTTTACAGAGATGGGCAAACTGGGCAATGCAGGGAATGTACAGATAATACGGGTTCATGCACACTATTAGAAATTCTTGTACCACATCTAAAGCTTTGGGATATACCGATGAAGACAAAGTCAGATTTACTATGTTTGAGTTTTAAGAGCAACCGAGCACAGGAGATAGGAGACATGTATTGGCTAACAGGGAGCATAATAGAGTACTACAAACTTGGGCGGATCTTTTGAATGAGTTCAAAGTACAGTACACATTGAAGTCAGTTCAAAGTAAACGGGAATCTCAGTTTATTGCATCGGAGCATGACAACATGACATCAATGCAATATTTGGCCAAGTTCACAGAATTGGAAAGATATTGTGCCTACTCCGTTCTAGATAAGGAGCATAGATTGTAGAATAATATAGATGTGAGGAAACGTTCGCTCTTGACTAGTAGGAAGAACTCTCTGAGTACGAGAGGTGTAAGGGTAAAATAGGGACATCCTATTTTATAAATTGTTTATTAATTGTTGTGCAATTTCTTGGTCCAAAAGCAATGATAAGTAGTTACCATATTTAATACTTCTTAAAAGCCCTCAAGAGTCTTTGTTTAAATTTGACAAAATCTTTGGTAAGATCTTTGTTTTAAATAAGGAAACTAATTTTGGAAACTAAATCTTTTACGACCTAATCTTGTGTTTCCTTGGAGAATTTGGTTTCTTTATTGTTTTAGAATTCACAGCCCGAGTATATATACAAGAGCAGTTCGTGCAGGAGAAATACATCTCAAGAGACTTAGAGAGATATTCTGCATATAGAGAAAGTTGAGAGCTTGCTTGGAGTATTCCTTGCAACTGTGAATGCAGTAACATTAGGAACTACATTGGTTGTTTAGTTGTTTGTTTTCCTAGTTGATAGGAAACTTATTTTTTAATCCTACGTTTGCTTTAGTGTGTTTTTGTGGGTTTCATCTACAGACTTGATTGTCTTGTTAGAGGTTTTGGTATTTGGTTAGTTTTCACTATTTTCGTTGTAAGACTCATAATCATTTTAGTGAAATCCTTTTTGGCCGTAAAGTTGGATCTACAAGATAACTTGTAGATCATTTGATATATTTTTGTGTTTTATTACTGCTTTATTAGAATAAAGTCTTCCACTTTTTATTTGATAGTTTATTCCGTGGAATCCTAGCAACTATTGCACTTTCAATTGGTATCAGAGCCTTTTAGTGACATCACTAAGAGAAGATTCTGGTTATAACAATGATGGATTCTCAATATGAGAATGTTGTTCGTCCTCATACCTTGACGAATGTTAATTACTCAATTTGGAAAGTCAAGATGCGTATTTTAGATTGTATTGCAGCAAGAGTTTCCGCTGGTAGTGATTCAGTAGTGGTTCGTGCTGATAATTCTCCTACTAGTGTTTCGCGTGGTGAAGCTCACAATGTTGCTGCATCCGAAGCTGCATCAGACATAAGTTGGGATGACTCTCTCTGCTTTAATTCTTCCATAACTGATGATAATACATAGGGGTGTAAGTGGTTCGGTTTGGTTTGGTTTATGCCAAAACCACAAACTGAACCCTCTCATAGTGGTTCAAAAAATCTCAAACCGAACCGAACCGAGTAAGACTTGGAACCGAACCGAACCGAACCACTTGGTTTGGTTCGGTTTTGTGGTTTATATAAATTATTTTTAAGGAAAGTAACCAACATTGAAAATAACAATAAAAATAAAATTTTGATTGGGATTAATGTCAAAATTAGGAAATAAGCTACTAACAACAAATTATCATAAATAAAACAATACAAATTCCAAACTAAACACAAATAATGGAAAAATAATAGTTCTCTAACAATCAAGATTTTGTTTGGTTTAGTATCCGTCTCTCTCTCTCTCTCTCTATATATATATATATATATATATATATATATATATATATATATATATATATATATATATATATATGTAATAAATCAAAGGTTCAAAATAGTTAATATATGTAATATAATATATATTTTATAATAAAAAAATAAAAATAAATAGCGTGGTTTTGTTCGGTTCGGTTTGGTTTGGTTCGATACCAAAAACTGTGAACCGAACCGAACCGCGTGGTTTTCCAATTTCTGAAACCGAAACTGAACCGGCTTCGACCAAAACCGAACCAAACCGACTAGTTTGGTTTGGTTCGGTTCGGTTTCGTGGTTCGGTGGTTTTGATTTACACCCCTAATAATACAAGTACTCCAGAGTCAGAATGCCAAGAAAAATTTGAACTAATGGAAGCTTACAAGGAACTATACAATGATTGGGAGGAAAGAGAGCTTTCTAAGTCAAGGTTATTGTAAGAACAAATGAAGAACTCAAGACGGAGAATGAAAATCAAAAGGAGTGCATTGAAAGGTTAGAATGTTTGCTCTCAAAGAAGGATGTTGAGTTAGAATCCTTGAAAGGTGAGCTTGACAAAGCCAATGAAACTGTGGCTAAGTGGAATTCAGGTACACTCAAACTTGATGAGATGTTGAAGGTTGGTTAGAATGGAAAATCTGGGCTTGGGTTCAAGCCAAAATCCTTTGTCAAGGAAAGTGAAGAAACCTCATCATCTTCTTTTGAACCAAAACAACCCTCACATACCTTTCAAAACACCAACTTCTTTGAAAAAACCTAGATCTACGAAAAGAAATTTTTTGTGCCACTACTATCACAAACCTGGACACATTCAGCCTTTCAGCTATCAGAAAAAGGCAGACTACACTGAAGAAGTTAGACAAGCCTACCTGAACCGCAACCAGATGCAGCACCGAATGCAGTAACATCAGAAGCTGCATCAGCCAAACAAGTTCAGAAGAGCTTGGGTTCCTAAAGGAAGTCACATATATGCTGGTGTTCCTAAGAAAGAACCTTTTGATATCTGTCCAAGGGCTCCATTATCTGATTTAGAATTTTGCAATGTAACCTTCACTTCCTTGAAATCTCACATGCTGGATCTAGGTACTTTAAGAGTGGTTGTTCATAACATATGACTGGTTCTATTGAGAACTTGGAGGATTATGTGAACATTAATTGAGGATTCGTGACTTATGGAAGTGGTGCTAAAGGCAAGATTGTTGGAAAAGGCACACTGAATGTAAATGGTTTACCTAAGCTAAAAAATGTCTATCATGTTGAAAGGCTGAAAACCAATCTCATAAGCATAAGTCAGCTTTGTGATGATGATCTTCATGTACGTTTTGATAAAAATTCTTGTGAAGTGTTTGATAAAACTAACAAATATTTATTGATTGGCACAAGATCTTCAGACAATTGCTATTTGTACAACAATGTGCAAACTTGTCATAAGGCAAGCATTGATGTCACTGAATTATGATATCAAAAGTTGGGACATATGAGCTATCGTATGCTACATGAGCTTGTGAAGCATGGGGCTATGAAAGGTCTGCCTAGTTTGAACATAAATTCTACAAAGGTTTGTGGACCATGCCAAAAGGGTAAGCAAACCAAGGCATCCCATCCTGCCATTCAGCATTGCTCCACATCTCGTTGCCTTGAGATGATTCACACAGATCTCATGGGTCCTATTGAGGTAGAAAGTCTTGGTAAGAAAATATATACTTTTGTGTGTGTTGATGACTTTTCTAGATACACTTGGGTTGTTTTCTTAAGAGAAAAATCTGACACTTTTAAGGTTTTTAAAGCTTGGTCTGCCTGTGTTATGAACTTTTATGGTTTAAAGCTCATTAGAATTAGATCAGATCATGACACGAAATATAAAAATTCCTCCTTTTCAAACTATTGTGATAATTATGGAATAACATATGAGTTTTCTTCTCCAAAACCTCCACAACAAAATGGAGTGGCTGAGAGAAAGAATCGTACATTGAAAGAAATGGCAAGGGTAATGTTAAATTCAAAAAAATTGTCAAAACGATTTTAGGCAAAAGCCTTAAATACAGCTTGCCACATTGGCAATAAAGTTTACTTGAGGTCAGGTAGCACCATGACTCCCTATGAAATTTTGCTAGGAAAGAAACCTACTTTGAAATACTTTCATGTCTTTGGGTGTGTTTGTTACTTGGTGAATGATAGGGATCACTTGTCCAAATTTGATTCAAGGAGTGACAAGTGTATATTTTTGGGGTACACAACTAGTCGTGCATACACGGTATTTAATCTTAGAACTAAGACTATCAAGGAATCCATGAATGTTGGGTTTGATGATCTAATAGACCTTGGCCACAAAAGTGTTGATGATGATGTTTTAGGTTTGCTTGATTATGGTGATCTTGACACTACTCCACAAGTTATAGAACCTGCACAAGGAGGACAGTCAGACATTGTTACAGACTCACAGAGATCAGAAGCTGAAAGTTAAGATAACTCTGGAAATTTGGATGTAGCTTTTGATGCAACTGCATCAGAAGATGCATTGGTCAGACCTGCTGGTGACTGATAGATCCCAGGATGTTCCCAGTAGATTACAGAAGGACCATCCAATCTCATAATTTATATGTAATGTTCATGATGGTATGTCTACAAGGAGGAAAAGTAAGATTGATTATAAAAAAAATAGTTTGTCTCTCTTTTCTTAATTGTGAAAATTTTCATGCTTCCTATTTTGTGTCTCGGATTGAACTTAAAACTGTGTGTGAAGCTTTGAAAGATGAATGTTGCATCAATGCTTTGTAAGAAGAGCTTGATCAGTTTTCAAAAAAATGATGTTTGAATTCTTGTGCATAGACCCACCTCCGTGAATGTTATTGGAACAAAATGGATTTTCAAAAACAAATCGAATGAGGTGAGAGAGATAATTAGAAATAAGGCAAGACTTGTGGCTCAAGGGTACACACAAGGTGGATTTGGATGAAACTTTTTCACATGTAGCCCGTATTGAGTCCATACGTCTTTTGCTTGCTATTGCATGTTTTCTAGACATTACTCTTTAACAAATGGATGTGAAGAGTGCCTTTTTAAATGGTATTTTCGAAGAAAAAGTTTTTGTTGAACAACCTAGACGATTTGACGACCCCCATAAACCAAACCAGGTTTTCAAATTGGAAAAGGCCCTGAATGGTCTTAAACAAGCCTTTAGAGCTTGGTATGAGAGACTTACAAACCATATTTTAAAAAGTGGTTTCAAAATGGTTGAAGTGGACAAAACATTGTTTATTCAAAGAAAAGACAAACACATTTTGATTACACAAATCTATGTTGATGACATTGTTTTTGGGTCTACTTCTAAATCTTTGGAAAAAGAGTTTGTGCATTTCATGACATCCTTTGATGACATTATGTTTGGGTCTACTATGGTATTATGTTTGAGAAGCAGAGTGTGGGGCTTTCAGTCGTAGAGTATGTTGATTCTGACTATGAAGGCGATAATGACCGTAGGAGATTGACCACAGGTTATGTGTTTACCCTAGCAGGTAGACCTATATGTTGGAGAGCTATGCTTTAGGCCATTATTGCATTGTCTATGACTGAGATGGAATACATGGCTGCTGTTGAGGCTGCAAAGGAAGCCCTATGGCTTAGGGGCTTAGTCAAGGAATTAGGTGTTCAGTAAGGTGGAGTTTTGTTGCATTGTGACAGTCGAAGTGCAATCTTGATGAGGCCCAAGTCACCAAGGAACCCAATGATGAGGCCCGAGACACCAAAGACCCTCGAACAATGCATGGACAATGACAAGGGCTCGGGCTAGGAAAATTCAAAATGAAGTCCTCAATTTATCCCGTGAGACATTTGACGTGGAAGCCCAAATTATGGCACGCAAAGGAGGAGTCAAAGCGGGTCAAGGAAAATGGGTGAACACTTTAATATTTGCGGATGAAGGAGGAAGCAACGGGCTGAATTTGGGCGCCCCAAACAAGGCTTAAGGCAGCAAGGAAGGAAGGATCTAGAAGACTTCTAGAAGGCTGATGACTCACCCTAATTGCTAGCTAAATGCCGCCCTAGTGTAGGACAAACAAAGGGAATATTCCCCACTTATGCTGCCTAGTCATAGATCTTATCTATTATTAGCTAGTTTGTTAGATCTTATCCCATAGTTGGTTAAATCTTATCATTTTGTAGCCAATGGCAGCCTTTTGCTCCTAGATATATATAGGGATGTCCTATCTTTTGTAGATCAGATTTTTATGAATGAAATTTATGAGAGTTTTCTTTCCAACCTTGAGTATTCAAGACTATTGAGCGATCGGGGGTTACCCGAGTACTCACGAACCTATCAATCGTCCCTCCATAACGATTGTGTCGTTCTTCACTATCCTTTGATTGCCGGTTTCACATACGAAGGTTAAGGGCTGAATACCCGTTGATTGTCGTGGTGCGTGAACCCGAGGTCGAGGTTCCACTTCCATCCATCGCCCACTGCTTTTTCACTTTGATTGCTGCATTTTTATGAGTTTTTCCCCAAGAAGGCTCATATCATTTGGTATCAGAGCGAGGTTCGGCTTCCACGACTATCTTTTTTATTTAATCGTTCTTGTGTTTTCCTTCATTATACTTGTTTCGGCCTGCCTACTTTCTTTTGTTTGCTTCGGCCTAGAGTCTTAAAACTCTAAGGCTGTTTTGCTTTCTTGTTTGACATCTTCAAATCCAAGAAAAGAACAAAAAGAAATACATATCTCTAATCGATATCTTTGTGCTATCCTTCTTTCTTGTCTATTTCGGCCTAAGCATCTTATACTCTAAAGGTTGTTTGACTTTTCCGTTGGATCCAGTAAGTATAACGGCTGGAAACTCTAATTGCACCCTTCAAGCATCCCGAATAGGATGTGGTGCTAATCGAGCCACAACGCCACGCATCGGATCTGCTTTGCTTTTCTTATTCTATCTTCAAGGCTGAATATTGTTGTTTTCATTTCCGTTTGATATAGTAAAAACCCAAGTGTGGCTGTTTACATCTTATTGTTTTATCTTCAAACCCCAAGTAATAGCGGCTGTTGTGTTCATCTAATACCTCAAAAAAACCAAGTGTTTGAGGTTGTTTGTGGCTGTTTTGCTTTCGTTTTCCGTCTTCAAATCCCAAGTGTTTATTTCTTCTTTCTTCTAAAAACTCATTTCCGTTTGATAGTTTGTGAGTTACTTGTGGCTGCTTCCTTTTACTCATAGTCTTTTGCTTTAAGGTTGAGAAGTTGAGTGGAAAAAGGCAAGAGAGGGTTGAGATCAAAAGAGGGAAAAAGCCGAATTAAGAGTGCATACACGAGGGGAGTGATCATATTTGAGTGAAACACGTAAGGGAGAGCTGTGAGGAATTTCTATATATATATTGTTAATTTTTGTGCGATTTGGAATGTCTGAGGAAAGTGGTATTGGTGATGGGGTGATGTTACTGGGAACAAACTGCTCATGGAGGCCTTGATGTCCAAGATCGAAGGGATGTTGAGGGCCCATAACGAGGAGATTTTTGAAAGAATTGGTAGGTTGGAGAGTGCCCAAAAACAAAAGAGTAAAGTGGAGGGTACTAGTAGGGATGAAGTTGAAAGAGGTGAGCCACCCTGAGGTATGAGGAGGACCATTTTGGGGGTCGGGATGAATGGGATGATTATGAATCAATTTGGTAGGAGGAATCAATATAGGAGAGATATGATAGAGAGATGATAGGAGGATGGCAATCGCGAGGACCATAATCTCAATGGGATTAAAATGAAGATTCCCGCCTTCATGGGAAAGGAGGACCCGGAATTGTACCTTGAGTGGGAAATGAAAATTGAACGAATTTTTGGTTTTCACAACTACTCCGAAATTAAGAAAGTAAAGTTGGCAGCCATTGAGTTCACCGAATATGCTTCGGTTTGGTGGGACAAACTTAGGAGGGAGAGAGAGAGGTATAGGGATCCACCAATTGAGACGTGGGAGGAGATGAAGAGGGTCATGAGGTTGAGGTTTATTCCACCACATTATATTCGGGACCTTCACCATAAATTGCAAACATTAAGACAAGGCACCAAGAGTGTAGAGGAGTTCTACAAAGAGCTTGAAATGGCTCTACTTAGGGCTGATGTGAGGGAGACTTCGGAGCAAACCATGGCTAGATTCCTTACCGGGTTGAATAGAGAAATCTTTAAGGTGGTTGATCTTCAAGAGTATGGCAACATGACGGAGTTGTTGCAAAAGGCCCTTAAAGTGGAAAGACAAGTGAAGGCGACAAAAATTACTCACTTACAAGAACCCCGTGGAAGGCTAGTGTGGCAGGTCAAAGAAGTGACAAGTTTGACAAGGGTTTTGCCAAGACCAAAATTGAGGCACCCAAGACTACCGCTCCCATTCCAACCAAAGGTGAAGTTTCTCAACCCAAAACTAAGTTGGTAAAATGCTTTAAATGTCATGGGTTTGGGCACTATGCCAATGAATGTGGTAACAAGAAGGTTATGGTGATGTTGGATAGTGGTGAGTATGTTCCTCTAGAGGAGGAAGAAGAGGAAGAGGGAGTTGAGGAAGATGAATATAGTGAGGATGAGGAAGGTGCCGAGGGAGATTGTTTAGTGACTCGAAGGGTTTTGAGTGCTCAATTGAAGGAGGAGGAAGAAAGTCAAAGGGAAAATCTATTTCACACTAGGTGTAGGGTGAATGACCAAATTTGTGGGGTAATAATAGATGGGGGAAGTTGTGCAAATGTAGTGAGTGTGAACTTGGTGAAGAAATTGGGATTGACCATGCTACCCCATCCTAAACCCTATCGCTTGCAATGGTTGAATGAGCAAGGAGAGTTGAAGGTGAACAAACAAGTACTCTTGAAATTCAAAATAGGGAAGTATGAGGATGAGCTTATGTGTGATGTGGTGCCGATGCAAGCCACCCATATCCTTCTTGGGAGGCCTTGGCAATTTGATAGGCGTGTGGTTCATAACGGGTACACTAACAAGTACACGTTTGACTTTGACAACAAACACATTGCACTTGCACCTTTGACTCCAAAACAAGTGTTTCAAGATCAATTGACTTTGCAAAGAGAGAATTCGGCAAGTAAGGAAAAGAACATAGAGAATGCCGAGAAAAAAGAGAGTATGAGGGAAAACAAGAGAGAGGGGCCGGCTAAAAATGTGAGTGAAAAAAGAGTGATAGCCGGGCAAAAGGAGAGTGAGTTGATCGAGGGGCCGGTTAAAAAAATGAGTGACAAAAGAGTGATAACCGGGCAAAAGGAGAGTGAGTTGATTGAAAATATCTCAAAAGAAAAGAGTGTGAGAGAAAAGAGGAGTTTGATAGCCAAAGTGAGTGAGGTAAAAAGAGCGATGCTACTTGAGAGGCCCATGGTCATTCTCATGTTTCGAGAGGCACTTGTGAATACTAACAATGATTTAATTGCTTCTTTGCCTAGTCCTTTGTCTTCTTATTCAGAATTTGCCGATGTGTTTCCCAAGGAGATTCCAAGTGGCCGCCACCAATTCGGGAATTGAGCACCAAATCGACTTTGTTCCCGGGGCTTCCATCCCAAATAGGCCAGCCTATAGATGCAATCCCGAAGAGACCAAGGAACTTCAAAGACAAATTGAAGGATTGTTGGAAAAGGGTCAAGTTAGGGAGAGCATGAGCCCTTGTGCGGTGCCGGTTCTTTTGGTACCCAAAAAGGATGGATCATGGCGGATGTGCACGGACTGCCGAGTAATCAACAACATAACGGTAAAATATCGTTATCCCATTCCTAGACTAGATGACATGTTGGATGAATTGCATGGTTCCAAATTTTTCACAAAACTTGATTTGACACAAGGATATCATCAAATCCGAATGAGGGAAGGAGATGAGTGGAAAACTGCTTTTAAAACAAAACATGGTTTGTATGAGTGGTTGGTGATGCCTTTTGGGCTAACTAATGCACCGAGTACATTTATGCGTTTAATGAACCATGTTTTGAGGGAATTCATTGGAAAATTCGTCGTTGTTTATTTTGATGACATTTTGATTTTTAGCAAAACTTTGGATGAACATGTAGTACACTTGAAATATGTTTTAGGTGTCTTACGTGATGCAAAGTTATATGCTAATCTTGATAAATGCACTTTTGGTACGGATAGACTTGTTTTCCTTGGTTTTGTTGTAAGTTCACAGGGCATCCAGGTGGATGAAGAGAAAGTGCGAGCGATTCAAGAATGGAAGAGCCCTACAACTGTGGGAGAAGTGCGAAGTTTCCACGGCCTCGCTAGCTTTTATAGGAGGTTTGTGAAGGACTTCGCCCATTGCAGCCCGTTGACCGAAGTCATTAAGAAGCATGTGGGATTCCAGTGGGGGGAAGCTCAAGAGAAGGCATTTCTGACCTTGAAGGAGCGGTTGACCAATGCACCTTTATTGGTCCTTCCATGTTTTGACAAAACCTTTGAGATAGAGTGTGATGCGTCGGGGATCGGGATTGGAGTTGTGCTCATGCAAGAAGGGCGTCCGTTAGCCTATTTTAGTGAAAAGTTGAGCGGAGCCACATTGAACTACCCCACCTACGACAAGGAACTCTATGCATTGGTTCGGGCATTGGAAACGTGGCAGCACTATTTGTGGCCCAAGGAGTTCGTCATTCACATGGACCATGAATCTTTGAAGCACTTGAAGAGTCAACAAAAGTTGAACCGTCGACATGCCCGTTGGGTTGAGTTCATTGAAACATTTCCCTATGTCATCCGGTACAAACAAAGTAAGGAGAATGTGGTAGCCGATGCCCTTTCTCGGAGGTATGTGTTGCTTTCCAATTTAGATGCAAGAATTTTAGGATTCGAGCACATTAAGCAATTATACCATGATGATGCTGATTTTGGTAAGGATTATGTGGGTTGTGAAAAGATTGCATGTGAGAAATTTTATCGGGTAGATGATTTTCTTTTTCGTGAAAACAAACTTTGCATACCCGCTTGTTCCATGAGAGAATTGCTTGTGAGGGAAGCCCATGGTGGGGGCTTGATGGGACACTTTGGTGTGGCCAAGACCTTGTCGGTCTTGCAAGAGCACTTCTTTTGGCCACACATGAGGAGAGACGTTGAGAGGATTTGTGCTAAGTGCCTAACTTGTTTGAAGGCTAAGTCTAAGGTCCACCCACATGGACTTTACATGCCTTTGCCTATCCCTAGTCACCCTTGGACGGACATATCTATGGATTTTGTCTTAGGATTGCCCAGGACTAAGTTTGGTAGAGACTCCATTTTTGTTGTTGTCGATAGGTTTTCGAAAATGGCACATTTTATTCCTTGTCACAAGACCGACGATGCTTCCCATGTCGCGACTTTGTTCTTTCGCGAAATAGTTAGGCTTCATGGAATGCCTAGAACTATAGTGTCGGATAGGGATGTCAAGTTTTTGAGTTACTTTTGGAAGACTTTGTGGGGTAAATTGGGCACAAAATTGTTGTTTTCCACCACGTGTCACCCACAAACGGATGGACAAACGGAGGTAGTCAATAGAACCCTATCAACACTTTTGAGGTCTATACTGTCCAAAAACATCAAGGCTTGGGAGGAGTGTTTACCACACATTGAATTTGCATATAATCGTAGTTTACATTCAGCAACTCAATTTTCTCCGTTTGAATTGGTTTATGGTTTTAATCCTCTAACACCTTTGGATTTATCTCCGTTGCCTGCTTCTGAGTTTGTTAATGTAGATGGCGAAAATAAGGCTGAATTTGTGAAGAAATTACATGAGAAGGCAAGGCTCAATGTTGAGCGAAGGACCGAGCAATATGTGCGACAAGCCAACAAGGGTCGCAAGCATGTAACCTTTGAACCGGGGGATTGGGTATGGCTGCACATGCGCAAAGAGAGGTTTCCGGAACAAAGGAAGTCCAAATTGATGCCAAGGGGCGACGGCCCGTTTCAAGTCCTTGCAAGGGTCAACGATAATGCATACAAATTGGACCTTCCCGGTGAGTATAAAGTCAATGCTACTTTTAATGTTGCTGATTTAAGTCCTTATGATGTAGGTGACAATTTGAGGACAAATCGCTTCCAAGAGAGAGGGGATGATGAGGCCCAAGTCACCAAGGAACCCAATGATGAGGCCCGAGACACCAAAGACCCTCCAACAATGCATGGACCAATGACAAGGGCTCGGGCTAGGAAAATTCAAAATGAAGTCCTCAATTTATCCCGTGAGACATTTGACGTGGAAGCCCAAATTATGGCATGCAAAGGAGGAGTCAAAGCGGGTCAAGGAAAATGGGTGAACACTTTAATATTTGCGGATGAAGGAGGAAGCAACGGGCTGAATTTGGGCGCCCCAAACAAGGCTTAAGGCAGCAAGGAAGGAAGGATCTAGAAGACTTCTAGAAGGCTGATGACTCACCCTAATTGCTAGCTAAATGCCGCCCTAGTGTAGGACAAACAAAGGGAATATTCCCCACTTATGCTGCCTAGTCATAGATCTTATCTATTATTAGCTAGTTTGTTAGATCTTATCCCATAGTTGGTTAAATCTTATCATTTTGTAGCCAATGGCAGCCTTTTGCTCCTAGATATATATAGGGATGTCCTATCTTTTGTAGATCAGATTTTTATGAATGAAATTTATGAGAGTTTTCTTTCCAACCTTGAGTATTCAAGACTATTGAGCGATCGGGGGTTACCCGAGTACTCACGAACCTATCAATCGTCCCTCCATAACGATTGTGTCGTTCTTCACTATCCTTTGATTGCCGGTTTCGTCATACGAAGGTTAAGGGCTGAATACCCGTTGATTGTCGTGTGCGTGAACCCGAGGTCGAGGTTCCACTTCCATCCATCGCTGCCCAGCTCGTTTTTCACTTTGATTGCTGCATTTTTATGAGTTTTTCCCCAAGAAGGCTCATATCAAATCTACTTAGTGAAGAATCATATTTATCACTCAAGGATGAAACACATCGATGTGAGGCTTCACAAGATTCATGAGTTGATTGATAATAGGGATATTCTACTTGAGAAGATCCACACCATGGAAAATGCTGCAGACATGTTGACAAAGCCAGTTGTAATTGACAAGTTCGAGCATTGTTTGGATTTGTTGCACATCACTAGTTGTTAGAGATGTGGGAGGTCAAGTTCTACAAGGTACCCAAGATGGTTTCGAGTTCGTGTTCTATGTCTTCTAAGGGGTTGGGTGAATACTTGCCAAGGTGGAGATTGTTGAGAATGAGATGACTCGATTACCCAGGCAACAGGCCAGTCATGATTCCTTCGGACTGAGATACTGGAAACAAGGCGGCCGCTTAGTGTCATGGATTAGGCGTCCGCCTACTCGTTGTTGGTTTTCAGCCCGCTACTGAAATTTAAGCGGTCGCCTAGTCCCGTTTTTTCAGTTTTACTGCTTTGTCCGGTTTTACTTGTTTTAAGAGTTTTAAGGTTTCTATTGTATCCATATAAATAGTTGTATCCCTAAAACGTTTTGAAGGTCGACTCTAATAAAATTTTGACAGTCCGTTGGCCCCAATCTCTCTCTGTTCTTTATTATTGATCTTGTTACTCTGTTAATTTGTTTGCAATGTGGTCCTCTGTGCACAATAATTTTTGTGCCGTGATTAATATATTTGTATCGCGGTTATAAATATTTAATGCTGGTTCTTTATATTTAAATAACAAAAAAAAACATGAGTGCCGCGATTCACGTGCTATCAATCTCTTCAGCGTTTATTAAATGTAACGTAGTTATTTCTCTCTAAAAAGTGATATTTTTTCTGGTTAAAAATAAAAACAACGGACTGGAGCGATTAAAATCATAGAAAAGAGGACCGGTTCGTAATTTTTCATATTATTTATTCGCAGGTAAGGGACTTATCCAAGTACGGATAGTTTTATCCGGCACATAAAATTCATACCAAACATTAATAAAATAATGTTATTGGTCTATTTATCCGTCTACCAAACGAACCCTCAGTACATTATAACAAATTTATGAGCTCGCTATAGTTAAAAGCATTTATTAGGTTACCCATGTAGTCTGGTGAGTGATTAAGGATTAATTTTCTGATGAATCTTAAATTCATCCAAATTAAGACCACGTATGTAATCTCTATTAATTTGTGTTTTGATCTATAAAAAACCTAAATTGAAGTGATCTAATTAAATTATAAGTAGGCTTAAGGGTGTATTTACCATGGAAATTGAATGCGTAGAGACAAATCAGTAATTTTGAATTAATTGATGGGTGGAAATGGAAATAACAAAAGTTGGCAACCAGTGTCAAACGATGCGAAGAAAGTGTAGCAAAAATTTATGAAAGACACTCGTACTGGTATTTTATTTAAGATGTATCCCTTTGACCCGACGCACCGTGTATTGGTTGTTTGAGTTTTGAAAGAGTAAAATTTTGTCTTATGATTTAAGATCTGTAAAACGATTTTATAGACTGGAGACTAACTCAAAAGGTATATTACACTTTTGCAGATTTTCAACAATTTTAGTACGCGATATTTTTTTCAAACCGTTACAATGCAATTATATGCATCGCGATGCAAATCGATGCAATGCTATAACGATTTTCAACCATTTTTGTATTGTGATGCCCAAAATTAAGCTGAGATTTTTGACAGTGCATTGCGATGCCCAAATTTAGGTATGAGATTTTTGCATCACGATTCAATTGTGTCTTGACATGCCCAATTTTTGTACTGTGATGCCCAAATTTTGGGCTAATTTCAATTGTGAATTTGCGATGCCCAGATTTTGGGCGGGGGCCTTTGTGCGCGTGTCATTAATTCATTGTATCTTCGACATTTTACCCCAAAAAGTGTTCTTTACCGGTTGAATAAAAAGAAAGTGAACTGAATATGTTATAATTTCTTCAAAAGGGACTGACCTGATTATCACCCTTATTTTTATTATGGGTGATAACCGAGCAGGTACCTTTTAGAAATATTATAACCTCTCTAGTCCAATTTCTTTTTATTCAACCGGTAAAATACATTTTTTTGGGTAAAATGTTCGAAGATACCCTTACTGAATAAAAGACATGCACACAAAGTCCCTACCTAAAATTGGGCCTCGCAATACAAAATGTGGGCCTGGGCATCACAATGCAAAAGTTGGGCGTCACAAAGTCAAAACTATGCATCGTTGTGACTAAGTTAAATGTTAGAAATGCACTAATTCTCTGTCCTCAATAATGTCTTTGAACCTTTCTCTCGCTCTCTCTCTCTCTAGGTCTTTGACATTCACCGTTTCTCTCTCCTCATTTCTTTCTCGTCATTAATGTCTATGTACCTTTCTCTCTCTCTCTCTCTCTACTTGCCTTTCTACCTTCTTTCCTGCTTCTGCATCCTTTCCTCTTCCATCAAATACCTAAGTAGTTAGATTGGATAGTGAACTATCTGTTCATCCTTTATCGAGTAAGCTACTCCTTTCCCCCACTCCCTCTAAGATCTATTATCTATCTAAGCCCTTTGGTGTTGTGACTTGCTAAATCACAGAAGAGATGAATGATTCTATAGTGGGGAAATCGGTAAACTAAGATTGAAGCACACATTCTATATCTTGCTTTTCCAACCCCAACTGCTCGTGCCAATCATGGCTAGCTAATACTTTTCACCTTCCTCTGATGCGCGAAAATATCCACATCGACACATCCGATGCCCACATCAAAACATTCGACGCCCACATCGAAATATCTGATGTCCTCGTCGTAAGTTTCGACGCTCGCATATAGCTGTGAAAGACTGACTAATACGAAAATGGAGGTAGAGATAGGAGGAGCAATTCTAGCTTTGGGGACGACTCCAACAGCTTCTCCTTTAACATATCCAAATAGCAAGGCGTTAATGGTAAATGGTGAAAAACTGCTGCAATGGATTAAAAAAAAAGGTTAATGGTGAATGGTGAATAAAAAGGAGAAGACATTAACGTCCTTTAACATATCCAAATAGATGGACGATAGCTTTGTGTCTTATTACTTATTTGTTTATATTAATATTGTTTCGTTTTCTGAGTTTCAAGCTTGAATATCCTCATCTTTACTCTTCCTTCAAGAGCAGGTTTAGTTAATGGTGATAGTTGCTCGTCCACTTTCCTGAGTCTATAGGTTTTGTTCAGTGGACACAGGAGAGAGAAGACGATGACTTAATGGGCATTTTAGGAAGAAATTAACAAAAATAGACTTATGCGATTGAGAAAAAAATCGGGTAATAGAACGTTTACAATTTTCAAAAAGGGGACCGGCCAACAATGATTCCTTTTATTATTTGGAATAATTACAAGCCGGTACATTTTTTTAAACATGTTTTCAAATAAATCCAGCTACTTTTTGGACATATCTTTTAGATACAATTTTGGAGGAAAAATACGTCACTGCCCTTTAATAGAATTCGGTTCCCCTCTCTCCCGTCTCTCCTCGTCTTCGTCAACCTCAACCACCATTCCCCTCTAACTTCTGTAACCCCAATGAGTTCAGAACAGGATAGATCAGAACGTATGAAGAAATAATGGAAGAATGAAGGTTTGAAATAAAGCTCACAGTCACTCTCACTCCCATTCCGGCTCTCACCTCCAGTTCCACTCCGACTCCGACAACACCGATTCAGAAGCTCGTTTGATGCCCAGCGACAAAACGGTTGGAGGCGGCGATGATGCCTTCAACACATTTTTCAAATAGTGTAAGCACGTTCCCGTCTTTGTCTTTGTAGACTTGGAGCCAAGCTTATTGATGAGGTCCGAACTGGAACCTACCGCCAACTATTCCACCGAACAACTCATTAGCGCAAAGAGGATGCAACCAACAACTTTGCCGAGGACATTACACAAGTAAACATAATTCCACTCGCATCTATCTTTGAATTTCATTCTGTTTAATCGACTTAACTCTTTGACGCAATTCATCGAACAGTTGGCAAAGAGATTGTGGACTTGTGCCTTGACCGCATCAGGAAGCTTGCTGACAACTGCACTGGACTCCAAGGGTTTCTGGTTTTTATGCTCGTTTCATCTAGCAGAGCTCTTTGAGCGTCCATGGCGAAGATTAGGAGAAGCAGGAGGAAAAAGCAAGGTTGAAAGGAATTTGGTTGATTGGAAGTGGAGAATTGTATATTTGGTTTACCTCACTCGATGTAGGGATGACAAAAAGGATAGATCAGAACAGGAAAGGGGAGTCTAGAGCTAAATACGTGAACTGATTTGATCAGAGTTTTTGGCATCAGCAACAACGGTGGGCATCAGCATTTTGGCATCAGCAACAATTGTAGGCATCAGCATTTCACCTGATGCCAAGATTTGGCATCAGCATTTCACCTGATGTCAAGATTCGGCATCAGCATTTTTGGTATCAACAATATTTTTGGCATCAGAGTTTTGGCATCAGAGTTTTGGCATCAGAGTTCTGATGCCTGGAATTAATTATGCTGATGCCTGGAATTAATCATCCTGATGCCAAGACTTGGCATCAGAGTTTTCATTAATGGCATTTTTGTCATTTGGCAAGCAATTTGTAGTTATATGAAATGTCCAAAAAAATGATGGTCCTAGATGAAAAGATGTTTTCAAAATTGTACCCACTTGAAATTCCCCCTTATTATTTCTTTATAAAAAATACAGAAGCCCAATCGCAAACTAATCTCCATAACCCATTTTCAAATCATTTATAAACAATAACCAAAGCCCAACTTATTTTCATAATCTTTCATATTTAGCCATCCACTTGTATTGTAAACATATTGGTTGTGATTAAATATTTCAATAAATCTTCACAGATCAATTTAATCTGGCTCAATAGGGGCATTTTGGTAATATTAAAAAATATTTTTAACTAAACTACCATTTCCCATGAATCAAAAAATTCATTTGGAGAAAATGGAAAGTTACCAACAATTTATTCATTTTTAAACAATTTACGAATTCAATCTTTCTTATTATTATATTTTCAATGTGCTTTGGTGAAACCAATTTTTACTTATTTAGCATATAATAAATTCTTCTATTAATTTTTCATTTTAAATGTACTTTTCTAAATGGTTTAAAAATCTAAATTAATACCGATAATTCAATAATTAAACAATCACTAATTAAATATAGTGGGTGGCACTATTTAAATAGCATAACCCATTTTGGACTTCAATTTTGTAAAAAAAATAATACATTAAATTTTAATTTTTTTAAAAATGCACATATTACAAAAGAACGTTAATTTTTCAATGTTTTTATCTGCTTACAAAAACTATTTTCTTTCTCAAAAATGTTTAAAAATGAGTAGTGTTAAATGAATCAAATTGTTCCAGATAAAAAACATTTAATGTTCCGTAAATCATTTGAAAAAGACATATTACTTAATTTTTGAGATTGATTAGAATTGGCATGGATTAGGATTAATTAATATCTCAATTTGGTGCCAAACTATATAAAAGATAAATATATATTTTTGAAATAGTTGAGGTAACATTAAATACTTTTGATCCATTTTACACTATATTTTTTGATCAGTTTACACTACATGTTTTTTATTATAATAAACTCCAGGGAGATGTTATTTTCACTACAATTTTTTCTTATCCACTACATCCTTAACTAGTTTTTTTGATTATAATAAATATATGTTTGGACAAAACTACCCCTTAAGTACTTGCATGTTTTAAATTGACTAATCAAGTTACTTTTCTAATTACCTTTTAACATTATTTCTTAGTCAAACATCAATGAAAAATATTGTTATTTTAATATATGTTTTTTACTTTTTAATGACTTTATTAATTAATCTTATGACTAAATTTATAAAGTATAATAAAAAAAATCATAGGGAACTTTGAAAAAATATGTCTTCTTTGCTTATGGAAAAAAAAAACTAAAAGTAAAATTTGAAGGATATAATTGTAAAAAATTGATCCAATGGTAAAATCATAGTATGACATAGTATTGTAAAATTTTAAATCTTTTGCCTACCCTTAAAATTGATTCAAAATTTGGTTTTTGAGTTGATTAAAACCAATATTTGGATTAATACCTGCCATATTACTATTGTTATTGAATTGATATTTTAAAATGATATTTTTAAAACTAAATTAAATTATTTTTGTTTGATAATAAAATATCCAATTTTTTCTAAAATTTTGGTAGAAAATGCATTAATTGTATTATTTTTATGATAATAGAATATACGACTTGTATGATTAGAAGAATTGACTAACTATATTTATTTAAAAAAAAGTGAATAAGTACCTTATTTGTTGAGAATGAAAATATAAAAATAAAAGTAGAATAATTATGTTTTTTATTGATGTGTGAACAAATTTTTTTTATAAGATAATAGGAAAGTAATTTGAGTAGTCAACTTAAAATATGTAAGAAATTAAGGAGTAATTTTGTCCAAACATGTTATTATTTAATATAATAATTAAAGATGTAGTGGATAACCTAAAATTGAAGTGAAAATAACCTCTCCCTAAACTCTAATGCCATGAATATTTGTGGATTCTTCGAATGAAACAAATAGTCTTTAATTACTTTTTCTTTTACTTTGATTATCAAAATCAAACTAAAATATTTATAATTTAATACACAATCTCCACAAGATTTCCTAACTAAATCAAAATCTCTAAGAGTAGGTCTCCTGTAACACGGTCATACGGATCTTAAATCGTAAGGCGGAGTCATATTCTCTCACATTTCAACCCATCAACATAGGATAAGTCGGGTAAGAAAGATCCGTTTTAAAAAAAATATCCGTAAAACCGTCCTACCTAAGCTTTTATCAATCCCTAATAAAAAGCATCTTTTCAAATAAATAAAAATCAATCTATAAATGCCCATATCGAGCAAAGAAAACTACTTCGAAACACCCATATTGATTTCTACAACTTTCTCTCTACATTCCTTATGATGTCGAAGCTTTCATCGTCAACCACATTCTACTGTTTCTTCATTCTCCTAGCCCTTTTTACAGGTACATTTTCTTTTTCTTTTTTTTTTTAAATTTATTTATTAAAATGTTTGTCTACACTCATTTATTTCCTCTATCTCCCTCAAAAGAAGAGAATTAAATATATATTTTTGCCCAGTTTATCCAATTTTTGAATAGTTATTTGATGAGGATTTAATTATTTGTCAAAGTTTATTAAACGGGTTAATTAGATAAAAGAGTAAATTGTTTTACTTCTCTATTTCTATAGTGTATTAAGAATATGCAAAAATTTGGGTAAGACTGTTTTACCGATATATTTTATAAAACTCACCGTGTATAGTGTTACTGCAGGACTATTGTTAAGAAAATTTGGCGTATCTAGTAAATGGAGATTATCAATAAGATCAACATTTCATTTCCCCTTCATAGCACAAAATCAATTAGAATATAATAGTGGTTTTAATTTGTGCCGATACTCATTTATCCATCCAGACCACTTCATTGTATAAGCATTAAAAATCTCCAATGAGAGTAAATGGATAGTGTCCATTAAAGTTTTATTTCATGTATGGGCGGAGGGTTGGTGATTGAGTGAGTTGAATCGGGTATGGGTTGAGTAATGGGTCGAGACCCATTATAACCTAAAATTTATTGGATTGAAATACGTTTGGTCGGGTTGGGATGTGTCGAAATGTGTAATGGGTCAGAACGGGTCAACCCGTTTCGATCCATAATTTTCCATAAGAAAAACTCACATTTATATAGCAAAAAAATAACGGATCGAAATGGGAAACGGAGTCGATCCACTTTAACCTGACCCAAATCGAACATTTTTTTTTTTTGGTCAAAATGGGTAATTCATTTCGATCCAAAAAAAATAACGGGTCATGTCGAGTAATTTTTAAGTCGGGTTAGGTGGGTTAGCGGATTTTGAGTTGTAATTACAAGACCTATATGAGCCTAAATGAGAAAAAGCTTTGAAATTTTATATATATATATATATATATATATATATATATATATATATATATATATATATATATATATATATATATATATATATATATATATTATTATTTTTTTAATTCTCTGCACTTTTCGTACTCCAAAATATGAGTAATGGATTTCTTTCATTTTATGTCCTTTGTTTTCTCTTTAGTCAAAGCTTAGTAGTCATGTTTATTTATTAAAGTTTTTTGAAATGTAATTAGTCAAGTTTGATTCATTGTCCCTTTTTTTTTATAACAATATAATTTGTCATTTTATGTGTTAGGGCTATGTTATTCACTTATTTTGATATTTTATGTGCTCCACTTTGAGTTTTAAAAATGAACCAAAAGACGACACTATGTACAAAATTAAATTCTCATTAAGTAGCATTACTCATTTTTTTTTATATTGTGCAATATATATTTTTCCCTTGAAATGAGCCGTTCCTTTGGAATTTGGATTGTAGATAGAGTTGCTCTTTTATTTTCTTAATTTTGCACTCAAACATTAAAATATGTAATACTTTCTCCGTAAATGTTCCTGACGACTTTTGGTGTACATATTTTCTACAATTTTTGATAATATACCCCTTAATCTAATCCTATTAATTAGGGAAGTTAAATAATTAATATGAAAGAGAGAGAAAGAGAGTGTGTTGGGTGCATAATTAATAGGAGAGAGAGAGAGAGAGAGAGAGAATATAACGAATTATCGTCATGACACATTTTATAGCTCACCTTTTATTACATCCCTTAATCCATACAACTAGAAATATTTATCTGGTACATAGAGAGTATATTTTGATAGAATGATAGTCATTTGAAATATACCCACAACTAGTAAGAATTTTATTTTTTTTACGAAGAAAATTATAGTAATATTTTAGGGAATATAGGGATTATAATTTTATCTTTACTTGTTGGAAATTGGTTGAAAAAATTGGCGACGACCAATCTTTGGCCAATCGTTGACCTAAGTTCTATTTATTGGAATTAAAAGCAAGTTACAAATTATTGATATAGGTTTCGAGTATATACGTTTAGTGTATTTATTTGCTCAAAACTAATTTCGGGTAAATTAGAAATTAATGCAAAAGGTAAGAAACTTGTCATTATAGTTGAAGAACAAATGAGTTTTTGGAAAGCCATATCCCAAATTGTGAAATTAAAGTGTAAGAGAGAACTTTATTAATGGATGCACTTTATGCGAAAATAATCATGTGTTCTAAGGTGCATCGTAGTGGTGTCACATGCGGGCTATCACAAAGCAACTGCGAGGATGGTGTGAATGAGCCCGCACGCACAGGTTGTATTGGGCCCTTTTGAGGTGCACTTCGCACGTACGCATCAATCGCTAGGAGCTGAGGAGCCTTCAAATTTTGTCAAGCTCGGTCAGGTTGATGGTTCAGCTGGTGGTTCAAACCATGGTGTATGTGGTCTAGGCAGTAGCAGTATGTAGAACTGAAGAGGTTTGGTCTGTGGCTAACCCAAAGCAACTACGAGAATGGTGTGAAGCTCCATCTGAGCCCGCACGTGCAGGTCGCATTGGGTGCTTTAGAGGCACACTTCGCACATATGCATTGTCGTTATGAGCATAGGAGCCTTAAAGTTTTGTCAATCTCGATCAGGTTGATGGTTCGGTTGGTTATTCGAACCATGGCATATGTGGTCTAGGCAATAGCGTTGCGGCTAAAGAAGCTTGATCTGGCGGGTTCGGGTCCAATGGTCAGCCTACGTGCGAACGGGTGTGTAAGACCGAGCTTTGAAGCAATGCGTGCGAGCCTACAACAGAACCGACAGTTGTAGCAGTTATGACATGTTCTGATCCAGTGCTTCGTGTGCTAGTGCAACTATTCCCTCACCCTTGACCAGCCATGATCCTGCGGCTGCCTTGTCATATGAACGTTCTCCAAAAGACACCCCTACCTCTTCTACATTTATAAATAGGATCCCATTCAATCCATTTCATTTCATTCCATTACAATTGCATCTAAGTCTCTTGCATTGTAGTGTCTCTCTCTAATTCTCATTAAGAAAGTCTGGGGTATCCTACTAGTTCCCCAAAAACTTTCAATCCTTTTGCATCGATTATAAGTTAGAAAGTCGTTGTATCTTGGGGACGATTGTCGTAGACCGTAAGCACTATATGCGAGGCAATTTCGTCTTGTGAAGAAATAGTCAAACTCTTGCCTCGAATTTACCGAATTATTTACGTATTATTTTAGTATTGAATTTTATTGCCATTTTTTCATTACACCACATTTATTCCATCAATCGCAAGACAAAATTTACGTGTAATTAGAAGATGGCTTCAGAAAATGTTATACCGTCCGTTACGATGACACTAATTGCTACGCCAATTCATGCCGCTCCTGTTCATGCGACACTTATGCCTATTCATGCTCTGGTTCATGCAGAAAAAAAAGGGATAAATTCAAGGGCAGTGATTTTGAAAGGTGGCAACAAAAGATGTTGTTTTACCTCACTACCCTCAGCTTGGCTCGATTCCTTAAGAAATTGCCACCAACGGTTGACGCCGATGATGATGATCAACTGAATAAGATTGTGTTAAGCATAAAGCCACAGTGACTACCTCTAGTGCAATTACACCCTAAACGGTTGGAAGATTCTTTCTACAACTTATACTACCAAATCAAAACCGTCACGGAATTGTGGGAATCACCAGAGAAAAAGTACAAGACCGAGGATGTTGACACAAAGAAATTCATTGTCGGCAAGTTCCTGGACTACAAAATGGTGGATTCCAAAATGTTTCACAACCAAGTACGAGAGTTGCAACCGATCATACACAACATTATTGCCGAAGGTATGTAACTAGGAGAATCTTTCCAAGTAGCTGTTATAATTGAGAAGCTACCTCCTCTGTGGAAAGATTTTAAGAACTACCTCAAGCACAAGAAGAAATAAATGGGGCTTGAGCACTTGATCATAAGAATAAGGATTGAGGGAGATAACCAAAAATCCAAAGTCAAGCTCAACAAGACCTAGATAGAGGCAAAAGTGAACTTGATTGAACCAATGAGTACAAAGCGCAAGTATACTAGTTAGAAGCAGTCGAAGTAGAAAGCGAAGAGAATTAATGGCGATTATTACAACTGCGGCAAGACCAGACATATGGCCAAGCATTATAGATTGCCCAAGAAAGTCAGTGAAAATCAGGATCACATGATCAAGGATAGATCAGTATCACTGTATATGACAGTGTAACACCATCAGCCATAGTGTTTGAAGCCAATATAGAAAAGTTGGCTGATAACCCTAGAGAGTCGTGGGTGGACACTAATGTTATGCGCCATATTTGCTATGACAAAGTGATGTTCTCCTCCTACACGCTGATATGAAGAAGGAAATTGTTTATAGGAAACTCAGCAACTTCTAACATTATGGGGTTAGGGAAGGTTGTACTAAAAATGACCTTCGATAAAGAGCTTACGCTTGTGGATGTGCTATATGTCCCAGACATTCGCAAGAATCTAGTGTCCTTCTCCCTGTTGAACAAAGCCATCTACTGAACAAGGGTGGTCAATTTCTAGGAAAGGGTTACTTTGGTAAAGGGCTCTTTAAAATGAATGTAATGATTGTGCATTGCAACTTCGATGATAATAATAAAGTAATTACTTCTTATTTGGTTAAGTGTTCTAATTTATGGCATGATAAATTAGGACATGCAAATCTAAACTCACTACAAAGATTAGTGAATTTAGATTTATCGGTTAAAATGGAATTTAATATACAAAATAAATGTGAAATTTGTGTAGAGGCAAAAATGACAAAAACACATTTCAAATCGGGGGAAAGAAGTAAAACACCTTTAGAGTTAATGAATAGAGAGATATGTGATTTAAAACTTGTGTAACCTAGAGGTGTAAAAAAGTACTTTATATGATTTATCGATGATTACACAAGATACTGTTTCGTATTTATCTTGAAATGCAAAGATGGAGCCTTAGATGCTTTCAAAGCTTATAAGAATGACGTAGAGAATCAATTTAACTTGAAAGTTAAAAGGATTCGAAGTGATAGAGGTGGAGAGTATGTAGCTCCGTTTGAAGATATTTGCTTTGAATATGGCATAATTCATCAAACGACAGCTCCATACACACCTCAATCAAATGGTGTTGTAGAAAGGAAAAACATAACTTTTAAAGAGATGATGAATATTGTCTTACTTAGTTCTGGCCTAGCAAAAATAGAAGTACCTAAACATAAACAGGTTAAAATAGGACCCAAGACAGTCGACCCCATCTTGATTGGATATGTACATAACAATATCGATTTATTGTGCACAAGTCGAAAATTCCTATATGAATAAAGGAATGACAATAGAATCAAGGAATGATGTATTCTTTGAAAATATCTTTCCTTGCAAAGAAATGAAAGAAGTATGTTCTAATTAAAAAAACTTATGAAACTGCAAACGGTACATTTCAAGACGATAAGGAACCAAAATGCATTCGAAGGACAAAAGTGGCTACATCTTTTGGTCATGATTTTCTAACTAATTTCATAAGCATTGTCCACTCCAAATGCCCCTTACTAGAAAGAAGCTATCAATAGTGAAATTGAGTATATTATACAAAATCATACTTAAGAGATAGTTGAACTCCCTCCAGGATACAAACTGTTAGGTTGCAAATGGATCCTAAAAAGGAAATATAAAGTAGATGGATCTATTGATAAGTACAAAGCCCGGCTAGTAGCCAAAGTGTTTAAACAAAAGAGGATATATGATTTCTTGGATACATATTTTCCTGTCGCGAGGATCACATCTATTTGTGTTCTCATTGATATCGCAACATTGTATAACCTTGAGATACATCAAATGGATGTGAAAACCGCCTTCTTGAACGAAGAATTAGAAGAGGAAATGTATATGGAACAACCTAAAGGCTTCATTGCACCTAGGCAAGAACACAAGGTGTGCAAACTTATCAATTTATTACATAGTCTTAAACAAGCACCCAAGCAATGGTATGAGAAGTTTGACCTGACAATGTTGTCAAATGAATTTAAAATCAATGAGTGTGACAAATGTGTATACATTAAGGGCACACCCGATGATTACGTGATCGTTTGTCTATATGTAGACGCCATGCTGATCGTGGGAAGAAATCATGATCTAATCATGCATACAAAGAAAATGTTGAAGAAAACTTTGACATGACAGATTTGGGTCAAGCAGATGGCATACTATGGATAAAGATCTCTAGAACATAAGAGGGAATGGTCTTGTCACGATATCGAGAGTGTAATCAAGAAATTCGATGCTTTTGATCTACCTCCGGCTAAGACACCGATAAACTTAAGTCTACATTTACCCAAAAATAGAGAAGACCCATTATCACAGTTAAAGTATGCACAAAATATTGGTAATTTGATGTACCTAACAAGTTGTACTCATCTTGACATAGCTTACTCGATAAGCAAGGTCAGTAGATTCACAAGTAATCCAAGTAACGATCATTGGAAAAAAATACTCATGTACTTAAAACACACTTTAAGTCATGGGATACACTATACCATCTATATTAGAAGGATACTGTGATGCAAATTGGATATCAGACACAAAAGACTCCAAGTCCACTAGTGGATACGTGTTTACCATGGGTGGAGGAGAAAAATCTTAGAAATCCTCTAAACAAACTTGCATAGCTCGATCCAAGATGGAATTAGAGCTTATTGTAAACGTGGGTTATGGATCTAACCTTCATAACTTTACATTAATACCCCCAATAAATTAGATAATTTGTTTCCAGTCCTTTTACTTCTTAATACTTTGGCACCTTGAAAGTGTGATTTCTAGCTTCCTCCCATTGTACAACTTGTAATGCACTTCTAGTTGACAGCTCGTCAATGGGATCGATAGGTCAACCATATTCAATTATCGATACTTAGCACACAAGTTCATACAAATAATTTTTCCCAAAATGAAACTCTTGCAAAAAATGAGATTTAAATTCTGTTAACTTTGATGACTTTACATCAATAAAGTTACTTCAATGAATCATTGAAATTTTCTCAATGAGAAAACAAAGATTCTTAAAAACTAAGGAAAGATTGTCTTATGAGTATTTTACGTTTAACGAATCCCCTTGATCCAGCCTACAGTGTGTTGGTGGGTTGAGCTGTGAGAGAGAGAGGTTCCGTTTTATGAATTAGGATCCGTAAAACGGTTATACAGAAAACTTACTCGTAAAGATTTAGTTACCTTTCAAAGAGACTTATCTTTCAATTAAGAGAGACTCATTCTTGATTTTCTTTTAGTTTGGGCCTTAGTATTATATGAGTTTTAAAATAGGGGAAATTCGGGCCGGTACATTATGACATATTTTCAACCGATTTAGTCTCAGATTTTTTTTTCCAAACTGCTAAAAAACAAATCGCAATGCATGAAATTGCACTATAGTTGCTTAAAAAATATCGAGAACTAAAGCGGTCAAAAATAAATCAAAGTGTACCAACCCGTACTTTTCTCTTTTAAAATGAGATGTGAGTTTTAGTTATAACAGAGATAAAAACTTTAGTATAAGTGACTAGTTATTCTAGGTGTTATAATTTATATATATTAGGCTATTAAGGGAGATTATGAGACCCTATTTTGGTTCAAAATATTGGGGGTCTAGGCGATCGCCTAGTGGGTCTAGGCTCATGGCTGGCCACACAAGATCCAACACATAAATTTTCTCCTATAACAAAACTCTTGCAGAAAATGAGATTTATGTTTTGTTACCTTTCATGACTTTACATCAATAAAATTACTTCATTAAATCAATGAAACATTCTTAATGAAAAAAGCCAAGATCTACATTATCTCATACAATGGAATGTACTAATTGAAAATTAACATTGTTTCTTGTTTACGAGGATGTAGTTGAGATGCTAATGACACCAATGGTGGTGGATGGGAAAGACTGTTTCGAGGCTTATGCATGGGTGGATCCAATAACATGCCCTAACCATAACGTATCGTTAAATTGTTGGGTGGAGTGTCAAAGTCGGCATGGACCAGCAGCGCGTGGAGTTTGCGCCAATACAGCTGCATTTCCTGAAACCGCTTATTGTGGTTGCTTATATGCTTGTTAGAGATATGCAGTGCTCCAACGTTGAACTTTTTCAGGGTTTATTAGCTCTTATCAATCATGAAATATTAATAAAATACTTATTGTGCTTGATATGCATACACACACACACACACACACACACATATATATATATATATATATATATATATATATATATATGTATATATATGTATGTATATTGTATGTATATATATGTATGTATATATATGTATGTATATATATGTATGTATATATATGTATATACAGTCCAATTTAAGGACATTAATGATTCTCTAATTTGCCCCCCCCCCAAATAAAATAACTTCTGCTAAATGTGCCCTTGGAGTCTTTGAATGAAGCAATGCATTCACAAATAACACGTGGCCACACTGCTCACATTTTCTTCACTTCAGCATAACTTTGAGTCCTTCCCTTTAACAAGTCTATGCTCGTGCGCGATCTCTGTATCATTTTGCCTTCAAATTAGCACTTAAGTCCAACTTTTCTTTCATAAGTCTCCAATGCACCTATAATCATCAAACACATAAAACATCATTAAAAGCGTAGAATTTACCCAAAAAATTAGCACAAAATCAACTAAGAATATAGCTCTTAATTACTCTTATCGGTCACTTTGGCATTTCCAAAAGATACATTCTTGTCGGCAACTGGTCATATAGATTGCATTTGTACATGCATAGCCTAGCTAGTCTAAGACTAAACCAAATTCCTAAACGTGTTGCTACGTTAACTAGCATGCAAAGCCTTCAGCAACTCATAGAACTTGGCAACCCTGAAAAAAAGTCCATCGTGATGTGCTGCCACTTCCATTTCAGAATATCCAATGGTTTTAACAAACCTACGGGTCTCTGGTGCTTGAATTTTAATTGCTGACAAGCCAAACACTTTGATACATATTCCGCAATTTCCCTTTTCATGTTGCTCCACCAAAATTGCTTCTTCAAATCCCTATACATCTTGGTACTTCTCGGATGGATAGTATACTTGTCACGACCTGGCCCGGACCCCAACACGAGATTTTGAGGTTTTGTCGTAAAATCAACCTAATAAATGGTCAAGCACCTGCTAAGCACAATGATACCATTCAAACAAGCGAACTAAAATAAGTTCTAACAAGAATGTAAAGCCGTAATGGCAATATCGAACAACAAAACAAATATGCGAAAGCGTATAATAAAGTGGAGGCCCGAGCTATCGTGCTCAGAACTACTAAAGACAACACGAGACACAATTATCTCTCGATAAAATTCTACAACACACGTACTGCAACAATGTGCACGAACAACAAACCATCCATAGCAAAAGGCTGGAACAACCACAAGTCATCGACGAACTACTACCAAAACCCAGCTAATCAACAAACATATCGACGGCTAAATCATGTTAGAGAAACAACCAACTAAACAACATGAGCTAAAGTGTGATTGGGACACGAACTGAAATAAAACTACTAAAATAAATTCAACGACTCGATAATACTTGTCGGCCCAAATTTTGTCTCTTTCTCTCCACTAGCCCTTAGTGCAGGTTGCTGGTGTATCTTTGATGTTATAATTTTTTAGTTGTTGACAAGATAAGTTATAACTATTGGATAGAATATCAACCAAAGAAAGTATAGAATGAGAGATAAAAAGATTATGTAAAAAGATGAATACCTCTTCAAATGTTGGCTGTGAAGTGAAAAATGAATTCTGTCCAACAAAGTCCATTGGTTAATTTTGAGAATTAAAATATGACCTAAACTTATGTAATATAGAAGTAAAACTCAAAACAAAAAGTAATAAGGAATTGAGATTTATATGCCAACAACATCACTAACTGAAAATGGTTAAATTACCTGATGGGATTGCAATGTTTGTCCAACTTGTGATACTTGAGTGGAATGTTCATTTTGTTTATCAAGACTAGAAATGCATCCTAGATCACCGAACGGTTGCGATACATTCTACTTTGGTTTCTTCTTTTTTGTTGCCTTCTCAAGTGCACTTACTTTTCTCTTACTAGATTTACATTTAGCTTTTGGTTTGTTTTTTATTCCTTCTATTTTTTTCACGCGATTATTTTGAATGCCTTCAATGGAATCGAATACATCAGGTTCAAACTGCAACATTTCAGGAGTAGCCTTCTTATCTTTTTCTTCTGTGCAAGAATCAACTTGCTCCAACAACTTTATAAGACCATGCTTCACTATTTCATAACCTCTTTTAGATTCTGAAGCCTTAGTAGCTAATTGGGTAGACAAGGAACACAAGTCTTTGTAGTGTATTCCCATAATTGCCTTTGGGTCCACTTCAGATGTAGTCTCACACGTAGCTACTCGACTCCCCTTCTTAGCTTCTTTTGTCCACCTCTTTAATATATATTTATCAAGAATCTTCACGATATTTCTTGTGGAAAACACTTTTAAAGCATGTGAGCAAAGAAAACCAGGAAACTCAAATTTCTTACAACTACAAGAAATAGTGCCTTCCAATAAGTCATAAGAAACTCTATAAGAAAACATTTTTTTGTATGGGGTGATTTCATATGTTGCAATTGTCCCAACCTCACCACAATCTTTCATACTGCTATCATAAGATTTAACCAACTCTCGTTGAAATGATTTGAGCACCTCTGGCGTGTATACTGTAGATGCATCTTTCATAATTTCAACTACAAATGATACCGATGGTGTAGTTTGATTTGCTTTAAAATCAAATCGAGACTCTTCGTAGCGGCACTCACTAAGCAATCTTTGAAAATGCTCCAAAAAGTGAAGTAAATCATGTTTGTAGGATTATTTTAATAAATCTCTGCAGGGTGCCGCCCCTGTTTCCCAAAAAAAAAACATGTTTGTAGGAAACATATCTCTTTAAAACACTATTCATGCTTTCGCTACGTTGAGTAGTTGCCATATCTGCACAAAAGGTCTCTCACCCATAAACTAATGCCCACTTCTCCGTTTTAGTAAACATTCTCATGAGCCATTCATTGTCATGGAGACAATATTTATCAAGCATCTCATTCCATGCGGCTAAAAAGTCATTTTCATCTTCATAGTCATATATGCAACTACTGAAGTCTTTAGTGAATTCTTTGAACCTTGAAAATACACCGCTAAGATGAATAGCTGCATTTTGATAAACATGCCAATTGCACAAATTGTGATATGTTTCAGGCCATTAAGAAGCCAATGCACTTACCATTGCAGTGTCTTGATCCATAAGTATTGTTTTTGGCCTTTTCCCTGACATGGCTTTTGCAAAAGTGTTAAACAACCACTTGAAAGTGGCAATAGTTTCATCATATAGTAATGTTGCTCCAAAAATAATGGTTTGCTTGTGATGGTTTACACCAACAAATAGTCCAAAAGGTCTACCATCTTTATTTGTTCTATAAGTTGTATCAAAGCAAACAACATCACCAAAATGAGCAAATTCTAACATCATTTTTGCATCGGCCCAAAAAATATTAGTTATCATATCATCTTTATCTACCTGTATTCCATAAAAAAAAATTGGGATCCTCTGATTTCATATTTTGTAAATACTCTAACACACCACCGATGTCCCCGCTCCTCATCTGGTTAGTTCGCATGGTTCGCAAGTAATTTTTGTAATCTTCAGGAATGAATCCGAAATTCTCGCGTCCACCACTTTGTCTAGCCATGAATTCAAAGAGTTGCTTTAGGAGCTATACCAGAACTTTCTATCATATTTGATTCTGCTGCTTGAGCAAGAGATATCTTCCTATGAGATCTGTGTAAATGAGACTTGCTTGGAGTTGTAAAGGAGTGATTGTGTTCGGCCACAAACTCAACAACTTTATAGCTCCTACTTAGTCGATAACTTACTTTCATCATTGCTAAGAAGAAACATCTTGTTTCGGAGCGAATGTTTTTTATGGTGGCATCTCGTTTGTCTTTTCCCCTTTTTCCCTCGCGCGAACAACAAAATGTCCTATCCAGTACCTTATTAGTGAATTTGTCCTGATGGAATTTACTCCATCGACTCCCAAAACCCACTTTCTTCGCATATGCATTGTAAAATTGATAAGCTTCCTCCTCATATTTGAACTCCATGCCAACTTTAGGAATATCTGTTTTGCAAATTATGGAGTGAATTTGGTATGTATTGTTGATTTCAAAAACATTTGTCGAACCAAATACGTAGTCATTGTTGCCCTCATTCTCTACATTATGATTGATATCTGATGTGTTTACTATAGCTTCAAAATCCAATCTACGACTTATAGGTAGTTCTAATCCATCCATAACCTTTAGAAGTAAACAAAATTTATCATAATCATTCACAATTAAAAGGAAGATAGTTCAAGTCATTGCCCTTAAACGTCGAACTTAAGAATGTTAGTACGAGTCTATTGGAGTTATTTTGTTCAACTGTTGCTCTACATGTTAAATATGTGCCTACAAGCAAGTTCAACTACATGCACTTTCTTCATGCCAATACGGACTAAATAATTGAGCAGTAAGTCATAGTTACCATCGTGACAGAGAGAATAACTGGCAGCAGTAAGAATGGATGCAAGATCAGATTTGATGGAGGAAATAAGCAGAAATGATATCTTTTAAGTTGAATTTAAGTTGCTTAGCTTAATTTGCTTCTCATGCACAATTAACCCAAGAGTATTTGGAAAACTATATATATATCAAATGGAAACTAGAAAAAGAAAATGGGAGTTGCAGGAACTTTGGAGTACTTGTGTGAGATAATGAGCACTAGCAAGAAAAAAGGGAAACAAAGGAAGCAAATGAATATGGTATCACTCAAAATCAGGATGGACTGTAAAGGATATAAGCTTAAGGTGAAGAATGTTGTTTCTTCCCTTGAAGGTAATACTAATACTCCTAGCTAGTATATAATTGATTATTTTACAATATAATTAAGGACTAGCTATAGTTGTGAGTATTAATTAATTGGTGCAGGGGTGAAAAGAGTGGAAGGTGGACTTGAAGCAGTAGAAGGCAACTGTGACAGGGTATGTGGATGCAAAGAAAGGGCAGCAGCAAACTTTCTTGTGCATTGCAATTTATTTTTATCTTCAAGTTGACCCCAGAAAAGATTGGCAAGGAGACGCTCAATAGATTGACTAGCAGTGACTATCTTACATTCTAAAGTTGACCAGCATGATACATAAAACATTGCAATGAGCACAAGATTTTGCAGGAACATTGAAATTATTGTTAAAATTGCAAATTTAAGTTGAAACTATATATAAAAAGAAAGAATTAGGAATAAACTGTAAACAAAGAAAGAATACCAATAGGTTACTTTCTCTTGGACAAAATATCAAATACATGGATGACCAAATATCTGAAACTTCAAATCTCTATATCTTTAATTTTTATAAGTTCAATTCTGTAAGGAGACTCATATACTCTCATAATGATATATCAACACGAAATTAAGGAATACTACTGAGCTACCCGGCCCAATAGGCCCAAGTCATCAGCCATGTGCCCGGCACATTTCTTTTTAACTACGAGCAACGCATGTAAGTTAAAAGGTCCAAGTCATTGAGAAATAGATAGCAACCAATAATATATCGCGAGATGGGGTTAAATCTCCAGCAGGTAAAGGCACAGCGAGCTGAGGGCTCAACCAGCGGTCAATAGCGTGCAGCGAGCATGATTTGTCATGCTCGTTTGTCAAAGCAATTATGAGTATAGTCAGTTACTCCCGGGAAATTCTCTATCATTACCACGATTTTGCCGTTGTAATGAATGGGACAGTTAATGAGACAGTTAATATGCCCGCCATTTAAGCCATGGGGCTACAGTTATATAAACCCCTCAAAATGAATAAGGGAGGTACGTGATTTCTAATTAGTAGCCTTTACTCTGCCAAATTGTTGACTGAGTGAATTGTTGTGCTAATTCTTACGCCGGAGGGCCTTTACAGGGAGTGCCCCTACCTAGTTCACGTTTCCTTTCATTGATTTGCAGAGTAAGGCCTTGAAGATTGTGGATACATTGAAAGCCAGATATCCAATTAGCAAAGCCCTGTGCGTCTAGCCTAATTTTGGATGCATCAGTTGGTTCCGTTGCCGGAAAACGGTAGCGTTCTTCGTGAACTGAAATTCTGTTCTTGTTCAGTTTGAGTTATGGCAGAGAACGACGTTAATGGTGTCAATGGTAGCAATTAGGAGGACATGCATGCAACTCCCAGTCTTAATCAACTGGCTGGAAATAACCCGCCTCCTCATGATGCGCGCCATCAGCTTAATCAACGACGTGGTGTGGATTCCTTAGCTACGAGCGCAGTAGCCGCCGTTGGGTTAGCCAACGAGTTCCGGGAGGAAGCTCTTCGTCAAAGGGCTATATATTTGGGGCAGATGCATCAGCTGAACCTGCAGTTGATAGCCATGGGTAAGCCACCTCTACCCATTGAGTTGGAGCCCCTGACTGTTCTGCCAGCACCGAGCCAGGCACCAAGTGGGTCAAGGACTAGGGGGAATCAGTTAAATCCAGTACTCATCCCTTCACAGTAGCGAGAACGGGAATGAAGGTGATGTAACCAGCAGGAAGGCCGAGCTAGTCATCGGGTTATACCAAGTGTGCATTCTCGATTAGGACCCCGAATGGGTGATGATTCGACACAATCTCGCCATAAACGTAGATCGCCTTCCCCCCGACGGTCGCATCAACATCGTCCTCGTTCCCCGTCACCTCGACGGTCACATGCTCGCAGCCACCGATCTCCGTCTCCCAGGAATGCGCGTGCTCGCCGTCATAGGTCGCCTTCTCCTAGACGTTCTCAAGTTCGCCTGTCGTATCATTCAAGAGAAAGGAGGGATGAGCAACAATCTAATGCACAAAGGAATTTGGTGGCTGATGAGCCCGTAGCGCAGCTCGCTGGGGTAGCCTAGGCACAGGTGGCGCAGGCCGTGGGTGTGGCTCAAGCTCTAGGGGCTATGGGTCCCCCACAGGCCCCTCCTGTGCCCGTTGCACAGCTTCAACCCGTGGGTGGTTTGCCTCCAACCATTAACATGCAGGGCTTTGAAGACTTGAAATGTCGTATGGAAGCATGGGAGCAGGGCAAAGCCCTTGATGGAAATTTTATGGGTACTTCAGCCAGCCCTCTGGCTCTTTGGATTGAGAATGCACCACCTGCACAAGGACTTATCTTCCCAAATATTAAGGAATATACGGGGAAGACCAAGGCAAGAGATTGGTTGATGTCGTTTGAGTCCCAGATCATCCTTGTAACATCAAACGAGGCACAGAAAATTCGAGCTTTTGTGGGAGCCTTGCAAGGAAAGGCATTGGCATGGATGGGAGCCCTTCCACGAAGGTCGATCAACAACTGGGCTGATTTGCGAGCAAAGTTCTTAGCGGATTTTGGAACCTCAGGCACACTAGGAAAGACAAGGGCTGACTTGTCTAAGGTTAAGCCAGGAGTTCACGAGTCAACCACTAGCTATTTGGAGCGGTTCACCAAAGTACTGGAGCAGGTCCCCGGGTTGACCGAGCAGGAAGTGACCTTGTGCATTGAAACGAGTCTGCTCGAGGGAGAAGGTGGATTGAGGTCGGAATTAAGCATGCGCGAGCCGAAGACGCATGCATAGATGTTAATGCGGGCTCAGAAGTGGTGTGCGGGGGAGACCGTGAAGAAAGAGAAGAAGAAGGAGAGCACGGAAGCTGGGGGAATCCCAAAGGTAATGGCCAGAACACAGGTGGTGGTTACAATAAAGGTAAGTCGAGATATGATCGACCACGAGAATTTTTAAGGGAGGCTGATCTTACCCCGCTCAATACATTGCGCGAGAATATTATGTATGAGATTCGGGATGAGCTTCCTCGCCCACCTCGAATGAATCCTGAGACAGCAGATACCAGAGATTGGTCAAAGAGATGTGCTTATCATGATGATTATGGGCACACGACAGAGGAATGTTGGCCGTTGAAAAAGGCCATTCAGAAGCTGATCAATGAAGGTCGGTTGGACCGGTTCAAAAGGGATGGTGGAAATAGGGGGAATGTTCCCCGAAGAGATGCACCCCCGATTAGAGGGGTAATAAATGTTATAATGGATGAGGAGCCGACTCCAACTCAGCTCGGCAAGCAGATCTATTCCTTGTCAAAAGTGGTGGATCGTCCTACTACTTTGCAGGCTGGAGAGGAAACTATTCAGTTTACTCGCAGCGAACTGGCGAGCAATGTGGGAGGGGAACAGTCCTTAACTGTCTCTGCTCTAGTGGATGGTTGGGTTGTTCATAGAATCTTGGTGGACACGGGAGCCTGCAGGGACGTGATGTACTATTCATGTTTTCAAGGTTTGGAGTTAAGTGATGACCGTCTTAAGCCTTATGCGGGAACGTTGGAGGGCTTCACTAATCATAAAGTACCTGTGAAGGGTACGGTCGAGCTGGAAGTCTTCATTGGTGAAGGAAGCCGTACCCGAGTTGAGAAAATCACTTTTATGGTGATTGATTTAAAGTCTCCTTACAACGTCATCTTGGGGGTTCCGAGCATGACCAAATTTCAAATGGTTGCGTCTATTCCCGACCAGCGCGCTAAATTTTATACCGATCAAGGAGTGGGGGTACTAAGGAGTCAGCCCCGGGTAGGGCTTGAGTATGTGCGCGACAGTCAAAGGAAGAAGCAAAAGTTGACCTTGGAGGATGGCGAACAAAAATTCACCATTAGCACCAAGGAAACATCTAATGTGACTGTGGGACCATCAACAATTGCTATGGTTGATGAAGGTGAGCAGGTCCTTGACTCTGGATTAGTACTAGTTGCAGAGGATGGCGAGAAGGACACTTGTCCCTTGCCGACGTTGGAGTCGGGCGGGGGGAGGTCGAACAGGATGACGATGCGAGCCTGGTTACAGATGAAGTTTGCAAGGAAATTGATGGTCCTTTGCCGACATTGGGGTCGGGGGGAGAAGCCGAACAGGCAGTAGACATGGATGTAGATCAGCTTGGTCCGGTTGAGACTCAGGCTGAGGAAGAGGAGAAGGTGGAGTGCGATACACTCCAAATGCGGGATGAGCCAGAATTTACAGCTTAGGACGAGCTTGAGGAGGTGGTTGTCAATGCTGCTTATCCCGAGCAAAAGATAAAATTCGGAAAGGCACTTTCAGCTGAAGCTCGGGCAAGTTTGATCAAACAGCTTCAGGACAGTTTGGATGTTTTTGCATGGAGACCGGAGGATATGCAAGGCGTGAGCGAGGCTGTGGCTCTGCATTGTCTCAGCGTGGATCCAGCTTTTAGGCCAATTCAGCAGTGACCTAGAGTCTATTCTGCCGAAAAGGATCAAGCTATTAAGGAAGAGGTTGAGAAGCTGCTCAGCGCGGACATCATTGAAGAAATACATTATCCAACTTGGTTGGCTAATGTTGTTATGGTCAAGAAGTCTAAAGGCAAGTGGAGAATGTGCGTTGACTTCACCGACTTGAATAAAGCTTGTCCGAAGGATTGCTACCCCTTACCTCGCATTGACAAGCTCATGGATGCTATAGCTGGCTTCGAGTTTTTGAGTTTCATTGATGCATATTCTGGGTATCACCAAGTCAGGATGAACGAGCAGGACAAGGCCTTGACAAATTTCCGAGCAGCAAGAGGGTTGTATTGCTATAAAATGATTCCATTTGGTTTGAAGAATGCATGAGCTACGTATCAAAGGATGGTGAATAAAGTCTTCAGTTCGCAAATTGGTAGAAATGTGGAGGCCTACATTGATGACATGGTGGTGAAAAGCAAAAGGCACGAGCATACAGTTAACTTGGGAGAAACCTTTGCCAACCTGAGAAAGAATAACATGAAGCTTAACCCGAGCAAGTGTGTGTTCGGGGTGAAAGCGGGCAAGTTTCTGGGGTTCATGGTAACTGAAAGGGGCATAGAGGCCAATCCAGAAAAAAGTAAGGCACTGGTCACTATGAAGCTTCCTCGGTGTATCAAGGATGTTCAGAAGCTCAATGGTAGAGTGATAGCCCTTGGTCGGTTTATTTCTAAGTCAGCTGAAAGATGTTTGCCGTTTTTCAAGGTTCTGTGTGGAAATAAGGGGTTCGAGTGGACAGCTGAATGTCAGAAGGCTTTTGAGCAGCTAGTGGAATATCTGGGACGCCCTCCTCTATTGAGCAGCTGTAGACACCCCAATTTCGTACCCCTGGTATATGACTGACATAAAATATCAAGAACTGTTAAAACTTAACGAATGTCAAGTTGCAGGAGTCAAAAATGCGAAAGGAAAAGCAGGATGCGCGAAACAGTGAACTGCAGGGGGGAAAGTGACAAATTTTGAAACTCCAAAAGGAGCATGGTGCCGCCAAAAGCACCCATGGTGCCGCACCAAGCATTGCCTTGGCCGCACCATGGGTTTTGCTGTTCATCTCTCTCACATTGAAATTGTACAATTCCTGAAGCGCAAGGTACAAGCGGCTGATGCACAAAGAACAAATCAACAAATTCCCACCGCGTCCTCAGCTCTAACTATAAATAGAGGACCCCGGCCTCTCATTCCAGTTGCTCATTTTACGCGATAGAAAAATCGCAGCGAAGCTCTGCTTCTGCGATTCCTCCGATATCAATAGTACGAGAGGTGCGAGATAGGTGAGTGGAAGCCCCTATAATCTCCAAACCCCGTCCAAACTCTGCCAAATCAAAAACCCATAGGTTATAAGTGATCCCTAGCCTAGTTGTTAGGTATCCACCTCACATCCCCAGTCCAAAAATCCCAAAGTAAGCCGTTACTCTGCCCGAGTAACGAGCTAAAAAAGTCAAAAAACAAGTCTAGGTTCCGCCCAACTAAAAAGGCCAAAACCTACCCAAATAAAGTTGTCACTCTGCCCGAGTTGATAAGCCCAAACCTCAAAACATCAATCAAATCAAACAGTCATCCTGCCCAGTTCAATTCAAAACAAAAAGACTCCTCTCCTCGGGACGAGCGAAGACACCGCCGCCTAAAAGGTAATACCTTTAAGAGCGTATTTTATTTTATTTGTATTTTTTCCTTTTATTTATTTTTCAAAAATTGTTATTTAAATCCGGCGCAATGTAGTCAATATAAGCCGTTGTGCTGCCCGGATTAGATTAGGAAATATTATGTAAAAGAGCCGTTATAATGGCCAAATATTCTTAAATATGTTTGTAATTATTGGAAGGAGACGGCTGCGAGTCCGTAAATAATGTAGCCACGAATGTATCTATTTAAATTTCCCTTGTCAAAATAAGACCTTATTTATTTGCTAGATTAATATAACAATGAGCATACTTCAGCCAAAAACGTTTTGAGACCGAAAGGGCGAGTTGGGTGCGTAGCACCTTCCCAACTCGTAACTTAGCCTCCGAACCCGCTTAAAATCTCGGTTTTCTTTTTTCTGGTTTTCCTTTATTTTTGCCTTAAAATAAAGGTGGCGACTCTAAAACTTTCGATCCAAGTGGGGCCTCGCAACACTCTCTTTGCACTTTCCCTGTCTCCCTAAAAAGGGAGATACGGAATGGAGGGGTGATGCATTCCCATATCCCGGTATCCCCTAAACAAGGGATAACTTGATGCGGAAACCCATAGCTCCCATAGCTGCTCGATTGGGCCATAAGGCTATTTTAATAAATCCATAAGTGGGGGCGTCGCAATATCTTTTCTTGCACTTCTCTATTCTCCCTGAAAGATAAAAGGGGAGAATGAGAATGGAGAGGTAATGCATTCCCATATCCTGTTATCCCCGAAATAAGGGATAACCTAACATGAGGAAACCTTTAGTTCCCATTTTGGATACAAAATCCACTCAAGGCAACAGAGGCACATTCCAACGTGCTAATATAGACAGCACTCCTCTCGAACTTTGGATTTCGTCTTCCCCTAAACAAGGGAGGGTGGAATGAGAGCAGTGGTGTCCCGCATCCGCACGTACGCGCACCCCTATCCAAGGGCGTGCGGGGCGCGGGTCGCACCCCGGAAACCTCACAGCAGCCCGGTTTTTGGTGAGACTTTGTTTGTGTATTTAGCGGCCACAGAGCAGGCTGTAGCCGCTGTGTTAATTAGGAAAGAATGTAATGTGCAAAAACCTGTTTATTATGTTTCAAAGACCTTCACTGCAGTGGAGGGACGATATTTTAATGCAGAAAAATTGGCTTACTCGCTTGTTGTTGCTGCTCGGAAACTTCGAGCTTACTTTTCTGCACATTCAATCATTGTGTACACGGACACGCCTCTCAGGAAAATTTTGCACAAGCCTGATTCTTCTGGTCGTTTACTCACCTGGTCTATTGAGTTAACTGAGTTTGATATTGATTATCAACCTCGACGAGCAATTAAGGCGCAAGCTTTGGCAGACTTTGTGGCTGAGACTAGTTTTACTGATTCATGCGAGAAGGAGGTTTCTGCCAAGAAAGTATCAATGAGTACATCAATTTCAAAGCCCCGGCCAGAGTATTGCTGGGAATTGCACGTGGATGGTTCGGCTAGCAAGTTTGGAAGTGGAGCAGGCTTGGTGCTGGTCCCGCCCAAGCAGGATGTGGAGTTCGAAAAGGCATTGCATTTCAAATTTCCAGCATCCAATAACCAGGCAGAGTATGAAGCCTTGATCGCAGGGCTCGAGCTCGCGCAAGGTGTAGGAGTTCGAGAGGTGATTGTTTACTGTGATTCACAATTGGTCGTGAATCAAGTAAGGGGCGACTACGCTGGTCATCATCCAGTGTTAATTCGTTATTGTGCAATGGTAAAGGAAATTTTGTAGGACTTTGATTATTGGGAATTGGTGCGAATTGCTCGCGAAGATAATATGCGTGCAGATTATTTATCCAAGATGGGCGAAGATGAAATTCAATCTCTTCATTTGGGAGTTATGATTGAATATATGGAGGTTCTAGTAATAGAAAAGGAGGTGATCATGGACATCGAGCCTACTGCAAAGTGTTGGATAGATGACTTGACAGCTTATATCGAGCAGGGGACTTTGCCTGAGGACAAGACGGAAGCTCGAACTATTCAGAAGTGGGCATGCCGATACGTCATTTTGGATAAGATACTCTATCGAAGATCGTATACTAGACCCCTGCTTAGGTGTGTACGACCAGAGATGACCGAGGGCATTTTAGGAGAAATTCACGAACGAAAATGTGGAGGCATCTGCCAAAGGTCTTTGGCAGAAAAAGTCTTAGCTGCTGGTTTCTATTGGATTACTTTGAAGCGAGATGCAGAAATGTATGTTCGGCGTTGTGATAAGTGCCAACGTTATGCTGACATACTTCGCTTACCCTCTACCGAGCAGACCCCTGTGGTAGCGTCCTGGCCATTTGACATGTGGGGTATAGACCTTATTGGCCCTTTCCCTTTGGCATGTTCGAAGTTCAAGTATGCGGTGGTCACTGTGGATTATTTTACTAAGTGGGTGGAGGCTAAGCCTTTGGCAACCATTAGCGAGGTCAATGTGATTGACTTCATTCATGAACATATATGGTGTCGTTTTGGAGTTCCGCGAGCAATAGTATCCGACCATAGGACTAAATTTTCGGAAAAATTGACAAAGGCATATGAGCAGATGCGTGTAAAGCATTGGCAGTCCTCGGTGGCGTATCCCCAGGGTAATGGGCAAGCCGAGGCCGCTAACAAACAAGTCCTGCATGTCCTTAAGCGAAATCTTGAAGATAAGGCAGGAAGATGGGTGGATGAGTTACCTTAAGCCTTGTGGGTGGTCAGAACGACAGTTAGAGGTCCTACTGGGGAAACCGTTTTTTCTATGGCTTATGGGTCTGAGGTAATGGCACTAGTGGAGATGTATCTGCCCAATCATAGGGTATCTTACTATAATGTTCAATCCAACAATGTTGCTCGGGCAACCGATCTTGACCTGTTGGAAGAAAAGCGGCTGGAATCCAAAATGAGAATGGCAAATTATAAACAACGAGCAAAGGCCCATCACGATAAAAGGGTTCGTGGTCGGTCATTTGCTGTGTGGGGAGTGGGTTTTCCGTAAAATTGAGGCAATAGGCCATCGAGCAGAGTGGGGGAAACTTTCTCCCAATTGGGAAGGTCCCTTTCAGATAGTTCGAGTGGTTAAGGAATGAACTTACATGTTGCAAACAGAGGATGGCATTGAATTGAAGCATCCATGGCATGTAGATCATTTGAAAAAATATTATCGATGATTAATAGCGTTCAGAATGTTGGTCCCTGCTTCTGTCTTAAAAGCTGAGGTGAAATGAATGAGCATATGTTATTTTCGCTTATGGTATTAAAATTTAGAGCTCAATGGTACTTGTAGCGGGCATGGTACCTTCATTGTTTCTTTGCCCGGTGTAAATGTTTTGAGTGAATTGATTTTATCTCGATTATTCTCTCTCATGAGCATAAGTTTTTTCTGCTCGTGAAAAAGAGTTGGGGTTCGAGTTAGCTGTTTTGGTTGTACTCATTATTCGAGCATCTTTTTTCTCGTGAAAAGAGTTGGGGTTCGAGTTAGCTGTTTTGGTTGTCCTTGATTATTCTCTTTTTCACGAGCATAAGTTATCTTTGCTCATGAGAAGGAATTGGTGTTCGAACTGGTCGATTTATAATGGAAGTAGTTGAAATATAAATAAGAATGCAAATAGACAAAGTATGGGCATTCATAAGAAACATCAGAAGCAGGAAGTGTTTAGATACTGCAAGCACAGAGAAATTTAAGTTGTTTTTAAATTGTTCTTCAGAAACCATAACCACGGCACGCAAGGGAAAACTTCGGCGGTAGTGGGTTGAACGGTGCTCAGAATGGTCGGGTAGGATCGCCATTTCATTTGTAGTCGGGTCTTCAATCACGATTACTTCTCCATCATCTTCAACAGCTTGAGCGGTGTCGGCAGCAATGGCTTCGTTTTCTTAAGTTTTTCCCATCCATATTTGGGTCATGAGCTCGGTGACAGTGGTCTCCGCAGTCGGGGGAGGGGTCCAGGCAGCTAATCCTTTCTGGGAATCTAGCTCGGCCAAGGAGGCATGGCCCGGGCGAGCGGAAGGGCAGAATGGGGTATTGGTTCCCCATTTGGCGAGCTGGTTTGGTTGAATTTCAAGGCCACTACAAGCTAGCTGCCTCAGGACATGATTTACTCCCTGCAAGAAAAATGGATAGGCTTCCTCCTCAACAGCAGCCAGAAAACCATCAGAGTTCTTGTAATCAGTGACGATCGCTTCTCTTTGTTGCTCGGTAGCCTGGGATAGCTCGGCCCTCAGTTGTTTTTCATTTTCAGCAGCCTCCTTCTTCACTTTCTCCACCATTCGTCGCCTTGAGGTCCTTCCTCACTTTGGTTATGTTATTGAGGGCAGTCTCCTCAGATTTTTTGGAGAAAGTCAAGTGAGCTTCGAGGATCTTCTTCTCCTCTTCCAACTTGGAAAGTTCAGTGACTTTGGAGGTCAAGTTTTCCTCACTCTCTTTAAGCTCGCCTCTGAGAGAGTTGACCTGCTCTTCTAGTGTGTTCTTCTATGAGCATAACGAGCTGGAGGATTTTAGGTTGTTAATCAGACGATCATAGAGGAGTTCGGTTTTGCTGGCCATCTGAAATAAAAGAAAGAAAAATGAGAAGTGAATAATAATGAGTTCAGTTTTGCTTTTGATGATGGTAAGAAAATTATTTACCTCAATCATGCACATTCCAATCTCACCAATTAGGACGGAGCTAGGGAGCTCGGTGCTTCTCCTTCGGATGCCAGTATGGCGAAGTCTCTCACCATTCCTAGCCCGACAATAGCAGCGTGCCCTCCTCGCCTGTTGGTATTCAAGTTGACCAAATCAGGAACACTGGCCACTTCTGCTATAAGTTTGGCTGTGAGCTCGCAGGTTTCAGGCATTTCAAAATTTTCCCTCTGCCATATGGGAGCTCGAGAGCTTGAGGCCTCAGCTGGCTCACTTTGGTCAGTCCTTGATCGTGTTCTTCTCTCAGTTGGGGAAACTGGGGCAGGCAGTTTTTTTTGTTATTGGGGAGGGGTAACTGGAGCAGGAATTATTACGACAGCTTGTGTTGGGGTGGCAATCGTTGCTCGGTTTGTCTCGGGTGCTCGGTTAGACCCTCGAACGGTAGTTGTGGCAGGAACAATAGGGAGACGAGCAGGTTGCTGCCGGCCATCTGGGTGTTTCTCCCTATGGCTCCTCTACTCATGGCTTGGAGAAAGCGCTGAGAATCTTCCAGTTGCCTCATATCTGCAAGGTGAATTATAAAAAGATGTTAGAAGTTGTGATTGAAACAGAAAATAATAAGGACGTGGAGAATAAATTTGTGCAGACCAGAAACAGAGAAAGCAGGGGTGTAGTTTCTTCCGCCTTGCTCGCAGTCCGGACATTCACTAGGAAATTTTCCTTCGTGGCAATTGCCCCAATACGGGTGTGGTGCTTCAACTTCCAAGACAATTCGGGGTTCGTGACCTTCAACAGGCCAGCTTATTACTCCTGCTTGTCGTAGTAAGGCGGGGTCAGAGGTTAGGGCTACCCAATCCTGCTCGTTCTTACCTTCTTTCACACCGAGCAGCTTTCTAAAAGTTTTGGCGGGCAGTGGTTCTCCTGTTCGGAAGGCATTTTTATCGTACTTGGCCACAGCTAGATTTTCCAAGTATGGAGCGAAAGGCCAACCTACTATAGACTCAATGAGTAGGGCTTTTGAATCCCATGAGTCAACTTTGTTAGGACTGTCGGATAATAGTTTGAAGTAGTTTGGGTTGGAGCGGCCAGTAATGCGCCCACTTTTCTTGTCCATAGAAAAGAGGAAAAATTTCCTAAAGAGAGCCATGATGGGCTCGAAGCTATGTAGTCTACACGCAACAATATATGCGATCAGGAATCTAACGGTGGTGAGGGTTAGATCGCAAGGCAAGGCATTGTTTGTCAGAAGGAATTCAGCAAAAAAGGGGTCTAAGGGGAGTCTTAGGCCGACTAATTAAGAAAAAATCAAAATAAAAGACTATACGGTCTCCCTAGAAATTGTACCCAGTTTCTTCGATGTCGGTCAAAGGCCCTAACTCAGTAATATTAGGGATCCATACCCAATGAATAAAACCAACCGGAGACATCATCCTCGGAGGTCAGGTCATCCCATTTAATTAAAGGGGTGTCGGTGGAAGCGATTTGTTTGCCTTTGAGTGAACTTTGGTTTTGTTCATCTCGCGGCCTGCTCTAGCTGGGGAGGTTATCTGTTTCCTGCTCGGTTATGATTTCTCTGGGAATTCGGGGACGTCTTTGGCGAACTAGGGGAATTTCCTCTTGTTCGGTTTCATCAGAGCTCGAGGATCCTGTGTCTGGACTCTCTTCATTCTCTTGGGGGGGGGGGCTCCATGGTCGTAAGCGCGTCCTTCGATTTCAGACTGGGTTTCGTCACTAGATGACATCCTACAGGAATCGAGGAATATAAGTTAAACCCTGCTCGGGGGGACAGGCAAAAGCAATTAAGCAGGAACCCATGGCGGGCAAGGGTTTATCCTAAAACCGGTGAACGGGGCATCGGCCAAAATACTCCTCGATTCCTATCGTGGAAATTGGGTAAGTTTGTATAGTGCCTAAGGTTGCGATATGTTTGAAGTGGGAAACTAGAAAGACGTAGAGGAAGGTGAAAAGAAAATTGGGAGCCCTAGTTTCAGACGAGACGGTTAAAATGGATATACATATCCAGAAAACATCATGAACCCTAAGCATGGGGTTTTAACAGATCAAAATTGAAGATACAGAAGGGAAGAAGAAAATATTGAGGATCCGAGAAAATACCTGTTGATTTCGAATGAGTCGGTGAAGATTCTGAAAGTTCTGGAAAGGGATTGTGGAATCTGATGCAGATGGCGTCGGGAGTTTTGAAGATCTCTGTTGCAAGCTTGAGAGCAGAGAGGGAAATGATTGTCGGAGTTTTTGATTTCTCACAAAGATTGAAAACGGTAAAATTTCAAAATGAGGGGGAATCCATGTTTTTATATCGGTTGGAAACCGTCATTTGAGAGGACTCTCATCATTACGACTCAAAAGTCGAGGCAGCATTTAATGCTCTATGGGGAAATGAACCCATGTAAGTACACAGGCGGCGTATGGCGGCTAGTTTTCCCAAAAACCCTTTTGGTTGGCGTCCACTCTTAACTTTGATCGTGGGCAACTCGATGTATTCATGAAAAGTTGCATTTTAGAGAGTGACTTGGCTGGGAGATTCAAAGTTCTCCTCGCTCCGAGCATAAATACTCGGTAAACAAGGAGTAGGGGGCTACTGAGCTGCCCGGTCCAATAGGCCCAAGTCATCAGCCACGTGCCCGACACATTTCTTCTTAACTACGAGTAACACATGTAAGTTAAAAGGTCCAAGTCATTGAGAAATAGATAGCAACCAATGATATATCACGAGATGGGGTTAAATCTCCAGCAGGTAAAGGCATAGCGAGCTGGGGGCTCAACCAACGGTCAATAGCGTGCAGCGAGCATGGTTTGTCATGCTCGTTTGTTAAAGCAATTATGAGTATAGTCAGTTACTCCCGGGAAATTCTCTATCATTACCACGATTTTGCCGTTGTAATGAATGGGACAGTTACCAACGAGCTCTAGCTCAACTGGTACTGCTCACTTCTCTTAACGGAGAGGTTGGGTGTTCGAGTCTCACTAGAGACACCCTGGACTTTACAACTCTCAGTAGAGAGGTCGGATGTTCAAGCCTCTTCAGAGGCATCGTTGTTGTTAAAGCCTTATCCAAAGGCCTCATTTAGCTACTCACTTATCTTAACGGAGAGGTTGAGTATTCAAGCCCTACCAGAGGCACCCTGGGACTTAACTACTCTCAACCGAGAGGTCGGGTGTTCAAAACCTCACCAGAGGCACCATTTGTTCGAGCCACACCAAAGACATCATATATATAATTGTAGCCTTTCAAGGCATTAAAAAATAATATAAAAAAATAAGGGTTGGGGTACGGTCTATGTCCCCTCCAACCTTTAAAAAACAAAAACAAAAAAAAATGAATGGGACAGTTAATGAGACAGTTAATATGCCCGCCATTTAAGCCATGAACATTAATGGGCAGTTATGAGCGGTTTCTATCCGGCTACAGCTATATAAACCCCTTAAAATGAAGAAGGGAGGTACGTGATTTCTAATTACTAGCCTTTACTCTGCCAAATTGTTGACTGAGTGAATTGTTGTGCTAATTCTTACGCCGGAGGGCCTTTGCAGGGAGTGCCCCTGCCTAGTTCACGTTTCCTTTCATTGATTTGCAGAGTAAGGCCTTGAAGATTGTGGATACATTGAAAGCCAGATATCCAATTAGCAAAGCCCAGTGCGTCTAGCCTAATTTTGGACGCATCAACTACAAACATGATTGTTAAATGGAAAAAAAAAACTTACCTGAAACAAGGTGAAAAATGATTCCACAGTTGGCGAAGAGATCGACGAGGTAGCTTCGCAGCAGTCTGTCGTTGGTTTTCTTTTGCCGCCGTTGATTCTCTTTTGCCGTATTTTTTTGCCCCGTCTGTTTCTGTTTACATAATTTGATCGTGAAACCTATTTTTCTTTTTGAAATCCGTTAACTAACGGGGTTTAAAAAAATACGCCACATGGCCTAGTCTTATTAGTGGCACATACAGGGGTAAATAAGCGTGGTACAGGAGATCTGGATTCGAAATATTCCACTTTGATTTGGGTTAGACACCCCGTTAATTGTGCTCTAACCAAATCTTAAATGAATCTTAACTTACAACAATGAATCATCCAAAAATCAAATTAAATCAAATTAAATCAAATCAAATTAGATTTGGTTTTGATTTTTATTAATTAATGATACAAATAAAAATCAAGTCATACAACCATTTTTTAATTTTTATTTCCTTTTTGACATTTTAACAATTCAAAAAATGTTTTAATTTTTTTTTATTTTTTCATATAAAGTTGTATATATTAATTTTATCTATAAATAGAAACTTTGTTTGTTTCATTTGGATACCAAATCGATTTTCAAGATAAAGATCATGAGATATTTTAAAAGTATTGGAGTTTGTGTCATTGTTGAATGAATTTTTTGGTTTTGAATCAAATGAGTATCAAAGAAATTATTTTATTGGTTTTTTAATGAGTTATATTTGATTTAAGTGTATTGTTAACCATGTTGTAAGCAATCAAAGAGTCACACCATTTTTCAACAACCATAGCTCGAGGATCATGTTAATTAATCAGTTTGACTCTACTCAATTAAGACCTCGTTTGGTGCAGCGTTTTGAAAATGTAGTATTTTCAAAATGTAATTTTTTCTTGTAAAGACGTTTGGAAAACTATTTCAAAACATTATTTTTTTTTTCATAAATAAAATAGTTGTAAATGCAACATAGTTTAAAAAACACTCCAAATTGGAGAGTTTTAAGACACCATACATTTTTAAAACCATGTCTTTTAAAACATTGCATTGAAACACTTTTAAAAAGAAAACGCTACATTTTTTCTCAACTTTTTAGTCAAAACGCTTCACCAAACAAGTAATAAACCCTTTACTCACTGCCAATGCCAAGCAAACAACAATAGTATAACATCAAGGGGGAGAGCGAACCCTCCTTGCGGTTAATGACTTAACGGAATATCATATGCAAATCAAAAACCCAATCTCCACCTCCAACAAAGAATCATAGAAAAATCAAATCTAAATCTTATTTGATTTGATTTGATTTGATTTATATCAATTTAAGGTACAAATCAAAAGCAAATCATATAACCACTTTTTGATTTTTATCTCTTTTTTGATATTTTAGCAATTCAAAAAATGTTTTTCTTTTTTTATTTTTTCATAAAAAAAATTACACATTTTTATCTATAAATAAAGACTTGGTTTGCTTCATTTGGACACCAAACCGATTTTCAATATAAAGATGGTGGGTATTTAAAAGTATTGGAGTTTATGCTACTGTTGAAAGAGTTTTTTTATTTTAAATCAAATGAGTATCAAATAAATTATTTTATTAGTTATTAATGATTATATTTGATTTAATGTTTGATTTGAATATATTGTTAGCTGCAACACCACGTGCTTTCCTACCAGCATAAAAAACCTTAGAAGTTCCTCCTTAGACCACTTACAACAAGGGTGCTGGAGAGATTCTTTGGGATTTTTCTAAGCAACAAATATTCTTGGAAGATAAGCAAAAAGGGAATTGGGGAGCGCCATCACAAATTTTTTAAAGGCGAAACGACAGTGCTTTGTAAAAAAAACCGTCAATACACGATTGTTTTAGTAAAAATAAAAAATAAAAATTGATGCGTACTGCTCCATTGCCCCTTCCTTCCACTTGCCTTTCCACATGTCATTATGGTAGTGGATCAAAATTTCTTTTTCACCATTGCTTTCTTAATCAATTTTCAGTTATTAAAAAAAAGAATTTTTTTTCCCTTGAATTAAAGTATGCATTTTTACTTATAAATAGAGATTTGGTTTATTTCATTTGGATATCAAAAAAAATTTCTATGTTTTTTTTCAAATTTCTAACCATTTGGATATAAAAATATTAAATTAATTGATATAAATATAGTGTAGTATGTAAAAGTGCTGGAATTTATGCATTATTGAAATGATATTTGTGTTAAAAAGCTTAATAATATTTTTGTAATTAATAAAATTTAAATTATGGAGCTTAAGCTCCCCAAGTTAGAGTGTTTTGTTGTACATGCCCTTAGAGCACATACAATGACTAAATCATTGGGTAGCTCATGGTTGCAAATTAGGAAACAAGTGATTTGAGTAGCTAGGCTGGCATGCTCCGGCAGCCAAGGGGAGCATGCCATCAAAACGACATCTCCAACAAAATCAAACTACACGACATGACAAAAAAATGGCTCTTTCCTGCGGTAGGTAGCTGCAGGGCGAGAATGAGAGGTACCCTCTTTAAGTAGTCAATAGTCACGACCTTTCCACGTGACCCATTTTTGGGGATTTGTAAGATTTTTTTTCTTTTTACTCTATTTATAGTCTTTTTTTCACCTCAAAAATTATTATTTTTTAATTTTTATTAAAAAAATCTGTACATTTTTATTTATAAATAGAGATTTGGTTTGATAAATTTGGATATCAACTAGATTCTCAACATTTTTTTGAATTTTCTATCATTTTCTTTCTCTTCCTCCCAAAATTTGATATTTTCAAGTTATTTCAATGTTTTTTTAAAGTATATTTTTATTTAGTACTCCATCCGTCCCTAAATTATCGTCCTCCTTTCCTTTTTCGTCCGTCCCAAAATAATTGTCCACTTTGAAACTTACCTTTTTAGAACATCACTTTTACCACTTTACCCTTACTTTTTCACTCTATTTTAATTATGGGCCACATATACATGGACATTAAAGGAAACTACACATTAAACCAATATAAATAATCAAGTCAATTACTTTTTCTTAAATTATGCGCCGGGTCAAGCAGGACGATTATTTAGGGACAGAGGGAGTAGTAAATTATTAATATTAATATTATATAATTATAATTTAGCTATTAATATAATATATAAAGATATAATTAATATAATTGAGATAAATATGGTGGTTATGGCATAGTGTACAAAGGAATTCTTCCCGACGACGAACGCATAGTTGCAATAAAGAAATCTAGGCTAATGGATGATAGCCAAATCGATCAGTTTATCAATGAGGTGGTCATTCTAATAACTGAAGACTTTATTCTAATAAAACAGTAATAAGATAGAAATATACCAAATAATCTATAAGTAATATTTGTAGATCCAGTCTTATGGCAAAAAAAGATTTCACTAAAAAGATTATGAGTTTTACAAAAAAATAATGAAAATCAACAAAATACCAAAACCTCTAACAAGATTATGAAGCCTGTAGAGGAAACCCATAAAAACACAATAAAACAAGTGTGAGATCAAAAAATAAGTTCTATCAACTAGAAAAACAAACAATTAAAAGAACCAATGCAGTTTCTGATGTTACTGCATTCATAGCTGCACCGAATTCTCAAAACAATGCTCTCAGCTTTTCCCTCTATGCTGATATTCTCTCTCAATGTGTATCTTCACTACTTGTATATATACTTGAACTAGAGTCCTACATAAACAAGAAAACCAAAAACTCCAAGAAACATATAATTTAGGAAATAAAATGATTACTTTCCAAAAATTATTTCCTCATTAAAACCAAAGATCGATATATCTTACCAAATATATTGTCAATTTAAATATGACCTTTTGAGAACTTTTAAAAATATTTAATTATGTTAACACTTTATCATTACTTTAAGACAAAAAAAAAACACAACAAATAAATAATAAAATAAGATATCCTTATTTTACCCTTACAAAGTCAAATAATGGCACAAATAGCACTACCTTGTCCACCAGAAAAAAACTTGTGCCATTATTTATGTTTGGCACATCTAGGCAGTTGTTTGGCCGGCTAATTAACAAATAGTTGATCCAATGGCACAAATTAATTGTGAATAAAGCTTGTAATTGTCTCTGTATGTTAGCAATTTGTCAAAGTCAAAGAATTAAGGAATACGCAGATGGACCCACAGCTTAAGATGAAACCAAATCATAATCAGCAAAAGAATTAACATAAATAAAAGTCAAAGTCTTCTCCCACTTCTCCTATCAAATTCCAACCTCACCGCACAGTTTTAGATCATATTACAAACTGCACATGCATACATACATGCGCACACACACATACATACATGTATGTATGTATGTATTGAGTGTGTGTTTAGTGTTTACTGTACACATGTATCTATCTATCTATATATATATATGGCTCATACATAGGTGTACTCCCTTGATTATTTGCTACCCTTACTGTGTATTTGTTGATTCAAGAACATGGAAGCAACAAAGCTTCTTGTTTATCTCTCCTTCCATTTTCTCTTGCTTCCATTCTCATTGGCACAATCAACCAATAGCACCGTCATCAATGGCACTGTCATTGTTGCCAAGCCCGGTTGCCAAAGTCAATGCGGAAATCTAACGGTTCCATTCCCATTTGGGATCGGACCCGGAACTGGTTGTTCCATAGATCCTTTGTTTGACATAATATGCAATACTTCTTTTAATCCTCCAAAGGCCATCATGGCTGGAAATCTTTATTCCTGGAATGGAAATCTTAGCACAGTTGAGGTGGTCGATATAACTGATACTCACGTACGAATCCGGAACAAGATTGCCACTAGATGCTACAACCAAACCGGTGGTGAGACCCACTCAGAGCTGGCAGGGTTTCTTTTTGATGGATCCTATTTCACCTTATCGGAGTTGAATACATTCAAAGTCCTTGGCTGTGATGAATTTGCTTTCATATCGCCCGTGGCTCAGCTAGAAATGCGAAATTTTACTAGTGGCTGTGTGTCTGTGTGTTCTAACAGTGAGGACATTCTTGATGGCTATTGTACTGGTATTGGTTGTTGCCAAACAGTTATACCAAAAGGTTTACAAACTTTTCTCATTACTTTAAGCACCTTGAATAGCCACCGAAGGATTTGGTCATTTGATAAGTGTGGATATGCATTTCTTGGGGAGCAAGAAAGGTTTACTTTTCAGGGTGATTCTGATCTTTCTGATTCAAGTAATTTCGTAAATAGGACACTCGATAGTGTTCCTATTGTGCTTGACTGGATAATTGGAACTCAAAATTGCAGCGAGTATATAAATACTAGCAATTATTATTGCCAGGAAAATAGCATATGTGTAGATTCTGATGGTGGTCGTGGAGGGTATCGTTGCAGTTGCAATAAAGGTTATCAAGGCAACCCGTATCTAATTCCTGGATGCCACGGTAAGTCTTAGTTGTTTTGACTTTGTCAATCATTATTGGTCGCCTGCATGCTTCTATATATAGTTTTTTTTTTGATTTAGTGATAATTTGTGATCGTTAATCATAATTGTTGCCTGCATTTTTCTCTAGACATTGATGAGTGTGCAGATCCGAACAACAACCCATGTCTTGGGATTTGCACGAATACACCTGGGAGTTATAACTGTTCTTGTCCGCAAGGGTACACTGGAGACGGCTTAAAAGATGGACGTGGTTGCATGTCAAAGAATTCGAAGTTCCCAGTAGCCAAGTTCTCTCTAGGTGATTCTTAGAAATTAGCTTGCTCTTTTTCTTTAGCTTCCACATATATTTCTCCTGGAAAGGATAGAAACTATAGCCTGATTCTTGACATAAATTTTAGTGTAAATACAGTCCGTACTCTTTACAATATAATTTGTGCACCAATTCAAGAAGCAAATTAAAACTGGGTCATTTCAGAGCAATCACTACGTTCATATCCTAATGTGTTTTCATATTTTAATGCAGGAATGAGTTTCGGATTCTTATCTTTACTCATTGGAATAACTTGGTTGTATTTTAGTAGCAATAGAAGGAAAGTTCTCAGACTAAGAGAGAAATTCTTTCTTAAAAATGGTGGTATGTTGCTCAAGCAACATATCACTTCAACCGATGGCGGCAGCAGTGTTAAGCAATCTACAAAGATATTCACAATGGAAGAGCTAAAGAAAGCAACCAACAATTATGCTGACGATAGAATCCTTGGTCGTGGTGGTTATGGCATAGTGTACAAAGGAATTCTTCCCGACGAACGCATAGTTGCAATAAAGAAATCTAGGCTAATGGATGATAGCCAAATCGAGCAGTTTATCAATGAGGTGGTTATTCTAACTCAAATTAACCATCGAAATGTGGTAAAACTCTTGGGATGCTGTCTGGAGAGTGAAGTCCCATTACTTGTTTATGAATGTGTTTCTAATGGCACTCTTTTTGAACACATACATAACAACAGTGGGATGAGCTGGTTATCGTGGGAGAATCGTTTAAGGATAGCTGCTGAATCTGCTGGTGCACTTGCTTATCTTCATTCCGCAGCTTCCAAGCCAATCATTCATAGAGATGTCAAATCAGCTAACATACTATTAGATGAGCACCACACCACAAAAATTTCTGATTTCGGGGCTTCAAGGCTTGTGCCCATAGATCAAACTCAAGTGACTACAATGGTTCAAGGGACAATAGGGTATTTGGATCCTGAATACTTCCACACAAGCCAGTTAACAGATAAGAGCGATGTTTATAGCTTTGGAGTTGTACTTGCAGAACTCATAACGGGGAGGAAACCGCTATGCATGGAGAGAACCCAAGAAGAAAGAAATCTTGCAACGTATTTCCTTATTTCCATGAAAGAAGACCGTTTGTTTCAGATACTCGAGCCTCAAGTGATGAGAGAGGGAACTCTAGAGCAGTTACAAGCCATCGGTGCCCTTATAAAGAGATGTCTTAACATGCAAGGTGAAGAAAGGCCTACAATGAAAGAAGTGGCCATAGAACTAGAGAGCTTGAGGAAATTCACCCAACATCCATGGGATAATAATCAACATGGCCATGAAGAGGCTGTGAGCTTAATGGGTGATCAGATCAGGGAAGAGTCAGACCTATACAGTGTTTCAATAAACCCGTATGCTAGTAGTGCCGACATGTCGGGTCAGTATAGCTTAGACGGTCGTATGATTTTCCCTGCCAACAGCCCCCGCTGATCGACTATATCTCTCTTTAAGCACAGTAGTTGAAGCACTTTCGAATTCGCAGTCCAGGGCCCATGCATGTACTTAATTTGTGTAATTTGGATTTGTATTTCCTTTGCTTTGGTTTTCCCTCATCCATTTCTATTAATTCCTTGAAGCAATTTTTTTTGGGATGAATGATTCTTAAACAAGAGAGCAACATCATGCATGTGTGTTGCTCTTTAATTAGTTGTACTCTCAACATATTTTCTTTAACCTGGACTAATGAGTTTTGTTGTTGCTGAAACCTAGGGCGGACAATTACAAGTCATTACTCATTAACCCACCAAATCCACCTTGTTAACATTTTTTTGGTCGAAACGGGTCAGACCCGGTACCTGTTTTGTCACATACATTTTTATACTATAATTTCATGTTTTGTGGGAAAAAAGTTGGGTTAAGTCGAGGTGACCCGGAACTCGTTTTTTGTTTCAATCTGAACTGATTCAACCCACAGTTGGCATTTTGGTTGCAACGAGTGTCGACCCGTTCCTCCCGCCACACATTCCTACCCAGCTCAAACCCAACCCAATTGTCAGGATCTATTGAAACCTAACAGACAGCAGTATGATTCAATGACCGCTTGAAGAAGACCAAAAAATCATGGCAAAAATTTAACAAAAACTGGAATCTTCTTTCCAAATTCTTTGATCTATTTCATCAATAGCAGCATGAATATGATTGATATATGCTCAAAAGTCTTTCAAATAAAGACAAGCCAAAGTCAACTCCAAATCATTCTAAAGTTGCTTGCATGTACTTTTTATCGAAATTAAATACTTAGTCAAACAAAATTTGCTAGTTTTTTCCTTCTACATCTTGTGTAGTTGGTGAATGACAGCTTCTTCTTCTAATAAAGTCAACTAACAACGCATATAGATCACAATATTAGGTTAAACCGTTAAAGTCTACATCACCATATATATATTATCACCCACCACCCTTCACCACATCAGCCTATATATGCATTATTCCCCATGGATATCTTAATCAATTCCCTGTCAATATAAATCAAGGTTTTAAAAATACTTATACGGTCGCTAAGTGGCACATTAGTGTTTAGTACTTAAGAGATTAGTCAGGGTGTAATCGAGCTAGGCGGCGCCTAGAATTAAGGCATAATTACCATTTTTTTAAATAATTTACATCAAAGATCAAACACATTGAATATAAATTTAATTTTTTTTTATATTTGTCATTTTATCAAACACTTGTCTATATTTGTAAAACAAACAAAAATATACAAACATATCATTAATCTCAATTCTCAATAACCTCAAAACAATAAACCAGCCAATTTAGAACTAAAAACAAAAAATATATTACTCCAGTTTGCCCTCCATTACCTCCCTCTCTACCTCACTATTACCACTCCCCCTTCCTTCTCCAGTTCGCCCCCTTTCTTCTTCGGTCACCGCATGTTACAAAATCAAAGATACAAAAATAAATTAAGGTCGGCGAGGTTTGGTGTAGACACCGACTTGGTCGATTAGGCGGCGACTAAGAAAGTCGCGGTGGTAGAGAGGGGCCTAACGCCTAGGCGGGGCCTAAGCGAAGCTAGGCGGGGAGTTTTAGAACACTGATATAAATACTCCATCTGTTTCGGGTTAAGAGTTCTCGTTTAAAAATCAAACTTTTTTTTTAAATGACATTTTTAGTAGTTAATTAGTAATAGTAATATTAAAACAACACTATTATGTCTTAATTTTTAAAAATGAAATATTTAGTGAAACATTTGAAAATAAAATAGTTGAGGGAGTAGTACGTATGAATAACTCATTCTTTTGTGTTTTTTTTTTGACATTGTCTGAGTAAGACAATTACTCTTGTAAATTATTGTTTTATTTGATATTTTTTAGTAAAATAAATTGTTTTTTAAATAAAAATTTGAAGTAAATATTTTTACTTATTTTTTTTCAAAATCATAAAACACCTAACTTTTCATTTATGAAAAAACAAACTCATTTAGACTCGAAACATATAGTACAAATAATTAAATGGTAATTAGCTATACGTGGTTACATTTATGTAGATATCTACTGTAACAACCGAGGTTTTAGTATATTTAATTATCTTATAATTGTCCACTTTGATGCATGTTATAATTGACTGAGCAATATTTTGTTGACTTTTCTTAATTCTATTATACTAAATAATATAAATATTAATATTAACATTATAATAAATTTAATTAAGATACGTTGACTATTTTATAGTATTAAAATGTTGTATTGACCGAAATGCTATAATTGTAATAACAAAATTATTAACATTTGAGAATTAATGTTATATTAATTGGTAAATATTTTGACTAGTCAATGGTTTGTTTTACATTAAAATATTACATTTACTAACTAACAATAACATTATATATTTTATTATGCCTTAATAGTTTGCTGGAAGTCTAACATGTTAATTTATATATTTCATATCAATTTCCTTCATTCCTTTGCCTTAATAGTTTGCTGGAAGTCTAACATGTTAATTTATAGTTTGCTTGCTCATCCCGTTGGTTCATTCGGCCCATAATTAGCTTGAGCGATACAGAGAACGCAAGAACGAGAGATACACCGAGGGTTTTTTATATAATTCTCAATTAAAGCTTAATTTTTAAATCTAACATCGGAAAAGCTTATGATTTAGCTCGTTGATTATTTTAAAGTTATTTTGGCGTAATTTAATCGGACGAATTTCTACCTTTTTGGTAAGGAACTACTTGTTTCTGTATATTCATTGTTGCATGGTCAATAGCCTATCTATCATGGTTAATATTCGTTATACGTGGAATTAATTTGTTACTTGTTCTTAATTTGTGATTAATTGTTTATATTGTTGGTTATTTGATAATAATCTGTGCTTTTGAATATATTTATAAATTGTGATTGTGACTGAGTTGAGATTAACAAGCTTATGTGAAATACGTGAATTGTCAATGTTAAGTGGTTGACGAGTTTACTTTATACCTCGTCATATTTGTTGCAGTGTTGAATAGTCAATAAAGAAATAATCTTTGTGCCAAATACTTGGAACATCTGGTGGTGTTTGTTATGTGATAATAATCTTTTAAGAAAGACTACGGCGACCCCGGACTTCACATGGGATGAAGGGCAGTGTGAGTCAAGTGTGGAGTTTTATGTGACCCAATCCTTCGCTAATGGCCATAGCGGAGGTAATAATCTTTAGTGGCACGACTGCTGAGGTTATAGGAACTTGGCCTCGTGTTGACTTGGTACCCGAGTTGTTAATAATCTAATACTCTTGAAAGTGATTTAATGATGAGAACTACAACAGCAATGAGTTATAAGGTCGGAAGTGGATGATTTGAGATGTATCTCAATATTATATCCTTAATTGTGTATTTATACATTTATGAGATAGTTTATTGTTTAAATGTTAAATAACATGCTATAAACTCTCAATATGAACTATCATCATGACATGCTTAATATGTTGCATCCATTCATATCGTGCATAAGTATAGTGGAACCTTATTGAGTTAAATCTTATTGTTTGTTTATTTGTTTTCCTTAGATCGCAGCCAGGCGAGGAAGTGATCGTGAGCTGTTTAGGAGTGCCGGAGACCAGGTGGTTATTATTTTGGGTAGTTGTGGGTCTTTTCGACCTTCCTTTGTACAAAACTCTCAACTGTTGTAACCTTCTTTCGGTGGAAGGATTGGATGTCTTCCTGTTCTGTAGAGTTTGGTTGGAGTTTGTATAACTCTGGATAGTACTTTCTTTTGGTTTGTTGTATATAGTAGTGCAGTCTGATTGCTGTTGCTCTTCTAGCTGTTGTTTGTTTTGTTTTGTTTTTTGTTTTTTGTTTTTTTTTGTTTACAGGTGGTTTAGTATTAATAGCAAACCCATCATGCCCGATTTTAGACTCCAGTTTGGGGGTTTGATTTTCGGGCGTGACATCTACTACCTCTTTATGTGCATGTTATGCTCCAAAAAGGGAAACTCTTCCCCCGAGAGCCCCCACACCCCAGCCCCATGAGAATGTGAGAGGGAAAATCACGATGACTCGACGATTAAATAGCTAGGAAGATCCGTGCCTAGTATCTACAAGGAACCACCATCACAAGAGGATAAAACTTCCGCACTGTGGTTGCTAGGACTCGATCCTATGCACAATATATCTTTATGTGCATGTTATGTATGTATGGACATGTGACACACATGTGCTTATGCCACAGTTTTATAAAATAGGCCATCTAACGGCAAAGTCTTTGTGTTCCTTCACAAACATGCAAAGAAACATTCATTTCCTTTTCATCTTGCTTTGTCTAAGTGGGCTGGCATCCACAACCACAGCCGGCGCCACCAACAGCACTATCATTAAAGCAACCACCATAACCAAACCCGGCTGCCAACGCCAATGCTAAAACTTGGCAGTGCCATACCCTTTTCGCATTGGAATAGGATTAGCCTGTTCAATTGAGCCATGGTTTGATATCAACTGCAACACTTCCTTCAACCCTCCCAGAGCCTTCATAGGCAAACTTCAAGTTTATGACATTTCAGATACCCAAGTCAGAGTTAGCAACTCTGTTGCCATGGGATGTTATAACCGATTAAGAAACATGACCCAAGAGACATTGTCATGGACGAGTCTTGGGTCGACTTCTCCATACACACGTTCTCCGAGCTGAACAAGTTCACCCTCGTTGGGTGTGATGATTTCGCATTGATATTTGGGAATGAACAGTGAAATTTCACGAGTGGTTGTTATAAGTTATTAATCTTAAATCCTAAATCTTGAAGTCCATAATAATCACAATAGTATACAAAATACTCTTAATTAAAATACCTGATGATGACATGTTGTTTTAGTGATTTGCTCTTGATCTGAAATCTACAGTATAATAGAGAAGTAGAGACGTAATATGGTTTCTCCCTTTTGGTCTAAAACTCTAATGAGTTGATTTAACGTGATAGATTGATATGATAGGTATTACATCTCTTTTATAGGCAAAGGGAAGACCAATTCCTATTAGGGTTTTAATCTCAACCGTCCATCAAAGTAGAGTTTATTTAGGAAACTTACCCCTTTTACAGACCAAATTTATTGTAACTTAGTAATTCCAAATCAATCGTGATTCTCACTTATTGACCAAATTTGTTCCTCCATTATGATGCAGGGTCAATTGGGTTTTAGGTAAGGATGGAGAAAACAAAGTAAATTTGTAAAAACCATCCACAAGAATTCCAGAACCAAATTTAATAGAATATTTATATAAATTGAAACTTCTAATACCCAAATCAAACATAAATCCTTGTAAATCAAGTTTTGAAACTGAAATTATAAGTTGCAGGAAATAGATGGAACATAAAGAGTTTGAAATAAATCTAAATAATATCTTTTTGCAAGAACAAGACGATACGTTCCAATAGCTTCGATAGGAGCTTTATTGTCGTTTCCCACAAATAAAAAGTTTTCTGTTGGGTTTATAATTTGGGTTGTAAGGTATCACTGTATCAAATTAGAAACATGAATATTAGCACATGTATCAAACCACCATGTATTTGAAGACACATTAGAGAAGTTACATTTTGAAAAACTTATGAATCATAAAGGATTACCTTTACCTTTACTTTCAAACCAGGTACGACGTTTCTCACAATCTTTTTGGAAATATCTAGATTTCTTGCAGAAACGACAAACTTCTTCTTTCTTTGTCTTGACTTGAGGGGGTTGGACGTTATTATTCATTTTGGGTGGTGCTCTTTTCTGACCTTTTCCAGCATTTTTCTCAAATTTATGATTCGCTCCTTGAATTGTGAGGTGCACAACATTAACATATAGTTGAGTTAACATTGCTTCCTCTTGAACTAGCATGTTAGTTAGTTCATTCACTGTCCACTTTTCCTTAATGGAATTATAGTTCACTTGAAAAAGGACATATTGCGGAGAAAGAGAATTTAGGATAAACTGGACAAGAAAATTCTCATCCACTTTAATTCCTAAATTCTGAAGCTTAGCTGCAAGATTTTACATCTCAATAATATGATTGTGCATTGACCGTGCACCATTAAACTTCATAGTATTGAGTTTTGACATTAATTTCCCTGTAAGGGACATATCTGCAGTCTTAAAGCGTTCTGCAACGGATTCCATGAATTCCCTAGCCACTTTCGTTTCAGGAAGAGAGGTCTTGAGGTTTGCAGCTATCGTCATTCGCATTAACACATAAGGCTCAATTTGTTACTCTTTTCCCACAATTTATGGAGATTCTATCCTCTTTGGTACTTTTTGCAGTTAATGCAGAAGATTTTTCAGTTTGGGGTGCAAGATCAAGATCAAGAACATCCAAAGTGAATTCAACATTCTCACGTCATGCATTCTGAGAAGTTGGTACCATTAAGGGAGGGTACAGATAAAGCATCCGAGCACAAGTTAACGAGAACATGAGCTGAAAAGTAATAGAGATATACAAAGAATTAAAAAATTATCTAAATATGCACAAAGAAAATTCTCCTGTGGGTAGAACCTTCACTAAAATAATTATGAGTTATAATTCTAATTTAATCACGTGTACAAGAACAAGATAAATATCTGGGGATATTTTTCTTTTCTTTAACACATTAATTTTAATGTTGTTCAAACATGTAGATCAGAATCACATGTGGATGATTACTATTCTAATATGTATGTACAAAGTAAAAGACTCATCAATAAATATTAACATTAAATAATATCAATTTAATTATCAATTATCAATTTGGTGATAATTAGACTTTATACATATCAAAACAGTTAGTGCGGAATAAACATAATTAATTTCTCTTAAAATAATATAAAATTCATAAAATTTTGAAAAAAAAATTAGAAGGCCAAAATAGGATTGTGTTGTAATCAGCTTCATTGTCAATTCATGTAATTTCAAACCCCACGCCTTCAGGAGCAACTGAAGCAAATATACAAGTCTAATAATGCATCGTCTGTTTCATATCTCGTATTTTCATCCAACATAGAAACCATCATTATCTATTATTACTAAACTCATTATTAGTGTTATTTAAATAGTAAACAAAAACGATCCATGCATGTGCTCCTAATGAATCAAAGAGAGAAAAAATAATTGTTTAATCTATTATTCATATAATACGTTTTCAAATCTCGGTCCGATTAAACTCGTCATCCCATTATACTACTGCCACTTCACCAGTATTATTTCAACTTTAAAAATAGAAACAAAAATTTCATTCCTTGATCAAATAAGCCAATAAAACAATAAGCAACGATTTAGATGGTTGCCAGCGTGAACAATTTAGGAGTCTGATCGAAATGGATTAATTATACGGCTTAAGATTTTAATCAATAAAAAAGTAATATTCTTTTTAATGGATAATCACGAATTTGTAACCGTGTTCTATACCAACTATAAGTTATTAATCTTAAACCATAAATCTTAAACTCCTTGATAATCATAATAGTATACAAAATACTCTTAATTAAAATACCTGATGAATACATGTTGCTTTTATTGATTTTCTCTTGATCCGAAATCTACTGTATAATAGAAAAGTAGAGACGGAATATGATTTCTCCCTTTTAGCCTAAAACCCTAATGAGTTGATTTAACGTGATAGATTAATATGATGGATAATACATTTCTTTTATAGGTAAAGGGAAGACCAATTCTTATTAGAGTTTTAATCTTAGCCGTCCATCAATGTAGAGTTTATTTAGGAAACTTACAACTTTTACATACCAAATTTATTGTAATTTAGTACTCCCTCCGTTCCATAATATAAGTTGTTTTGGGAGAGTTTTTTTGTTCCAAAATAGATGTCACTTTGCAATTTCCAATGAACTTTTTTTCCTTTTTTTCATTTTTTTTCCAATTTTACTCATATTTATTGACTCTATAACTTGTGTTTGACTCTTTGGGTAAGAGTATCAAAAGACAACTCATTAATGTTTGAAATAAAGTAAATAATGGTGGTTTAGTCTTTATAATATGTTTCGTTGGTCTGTGTAAAAAACTCCAAAACGACTTATATTTTGGAATGGAGGAGTAATTCCAAATCAACCGTGATTCTCACTTATTGATTATATAAAGAATGTTTTAACCTACAAGAAATATATTTTACGGTTGTGTGTCCCTATGTTCGAAACATGAGGACTTGCTAGATGGGTTTTGTTGAGGAATTGATTGTTGTCAAACATCCATACCCAAGGGTACTCTAAAGTACTACTCCATTCAAAAGAGAAGCTTGGCAAACCACACAAATATATGGTCATTTGATCCTTGTGGCTATGCCTTTGTTGGTGATCAAGAGAGCTTTATCTTCCGTGGTGAATAAGATTTTTCTGACCCGAGTTTCTTGAATCGAACCATGGCTAATGTGCACATAGTGGTAGACTGGGTGGTTGGGAACTTGACCTGTTCCGAGGCCCTACAGACTAATGTTTTAGCATGTCAATCAAACTAATGTTTTAGAACTAGCTATTTAATATCATTTCAAGGTTCAACATAATACAAAATTAATTAATAGCTCAATACTATATTAACAAATTACAAATTTACAATATATAATTCAATAATTCTAAATTGATAATATTTATTATTAGTTTTTATAAAAAGACTTAAAATGACATTATTTTGGGTCAAAATATCTATAATACAATATAACTCATAATCGCACATGTGTTGAAGTGCACCAAAATATCAGGCACAAACAAGTAACCCAAAAGTGTACTCCGAAATTATACTTAGAAGATTGGGCCAAGCCCGTACCCGGAAGAAGGGCCCAAGCCCAATCACATACTAAAACCCAGTATGGAAAGACCACATTTCTATAAATAGCAGGAAACTTCTTATGAAAAGGTCAATGACTATTTTCCCCTCTAAAAAACAGAACAAGAGCTCTTTTTCATCTCTCCCTATTGTCGGGTTTATACACATTCATAAATACTCTATTTTATTGATTATTGAGGATACACACAACAAATACTGATTATCACACCTGAGGGTTTGTGGGGACACCCCCACCCACTCACGGTGCTTTATTTTGCAGATAAAAACATGCCAGATATCCTACCGCGACAACCACCGTCGGACCACGACTCCGGCGTCCCCGACGTTACATCACCTTCAGCACCCCGGACACGACACGACAAGATCACCACATTTTTGGTGTGATCAGTTTGGTTCCGTTGCCGGGAATCGCCTCATTTTGTTCAGCTCTACTCATGGACTCCGTCGGCCATGACGGAGTTCCGTTCAAAGGGTGCCAGAACCACCAAGAACAACAAATGCGGACACTTCCCGTGCGGTGTGGGGAAAGGAGAAAAGCTCGAAGAAGAGAATAACGCCAACAATGGGTACGTACTGAACTGACGAACGGGGAGACACCAAAATAGCCGTCATCCGAGCTCCAACGCACCATTCTTCGCCGTCACAAAGTTGTTGGAAACTTATCGCCTTCGTCACGCGACGACGCATTACTCTTTAAGCAGAAATGCTCTTTACCGGAGTATGAACAGAAAAGCAAAACCAACAACAACTAGGTCTTGAGGAGGCAAGCTCACTGCCGTAAAAATCACAGCCAACGGAGCTGTCATGCTCCCCCACACGCCGCCAGAGATGGCTGAGTACTCCCTCGTTTTATCACCGCAATCGGAGCAGCCACGCATTCTCACGGCCGCCTAAAGCCGCTGGAACATCACCTTCGCTTCACTCTCCGGCCATACACCCACGAGAGACTTACACGCCTGTTGCCAAATGTGGCTTGCGTGTGAAATCATCATTTCCTATCAGGTTTATTCTTTCCATGCATACTGCCAACATTTGCCTTCAAACTGGACAAATTATTGAGACACGCAATAGACCCATCATCAATTTTAAAACAATAGTCTGGCATGCATACTTTATTGACTTGTAGACTATGACCATTACTTATGGAGTAAGAGAAAATTTTTAAAGCACACGATATACACCTCATATTTCATATTCTTTTATCAATAAGCATGTTAAAATAATATATTGTTAATAAGATAAAAAAGAAAAGGATGTTGACCAATTGATGATAAATAAATACATAAAGCTGAAATTATTTTCCGAACCAAAATTATTTACCGAACCGAAATTATTTACCGAACTGAAATCATTTGTCGAATTGAAATTATATGCCGAGCCGAAATCATATGCCGAGCCGAAATTATTTACCGAACTGAAATCATTTGTCGAATTGAAATTATATGCCGAGCCGAAATCATATGCCGAGCCGAAATTATATGCCGAACTGAAATTATTTGACGAGCTGAAATTCTTTAACGAGCTGAAATTATATGCGGAGCAATAACATAACTTAATTGATTAGATTAAATATATATTACCTCGTCGGGTATGATTTATTATACACAATTATTTGACAATAGCATGCTTTAGCGCTCCCCGTAGCAAGTAAAAATATTTTCTTATAAATTTGACAACATTACTTTGATTAAATGTACACGGGTTCGTTAGCCTCATCAATTTAAATATTATATTATTTAACTTTTGTCGGCATAGTGTGACAATTAAATGTGATTCAAGTGCCCCTACTTATGAGAAACATAAACATTCAAATTGAAACTGATATGTGCCGAGTTTACATGATATTAAAATTATGTGCCGAGATAAAATTATGAGCAGAGCTAAAATTATGAACGCTGATGTGGCAAAATGCACAGCTTGGGCCGTCCTTTAGATGGGTAGGATATCTGGGCTTGTAATCGTCCTCCTTGAGCCTGTTAAGATCACAAGAACACCTGAGTAGAAATGCAAGGCAAGGCCTCGCGAAACCCCTCCGGCGTGAGAGTAAGTATCGAGTGATTGTCAAAGGGTAAATTGACAGAGTAACGAGGCTCAAGAAAGTGTGTGTACCTTGTTGATGATTATGGAGAGGTATTTATAGGCCCTCAAGGTGATTGAATCCGTCTAGGATTCAGTTTCCATAATTGCCGAGATAATCAAGGAGGAAATCCCTTAATTCTAGGCGAAACAGGCGGTTGACCGCGAAGTTACAGGAGTTTATAAGGCAAGTATTCTGCCTAAACAGGGAAACCTTTGACTTGCCTTGGAAAGCAAGCTACCAGCGTCTCATGTTTGATGTGTGCTCGGGCGAGCAGGGCTCTGTCCGGCTATTCTGTTTGTATTGATCCCTGAACTTGTCAGTCTGAAGATCGGCCCCTGGTCGGGCAGGCAAGGCCGGTGCCCGACCCGGCAAAGTAAGTCTGATTCCTTTGCTAAGCATGTATGAGTCCCGATCATGGTCCCTGGTCGGACAGGCAAGGCCTTTGCCCGCCCAGGTTTGAGTGAGTGTTATGCTGCTCGGTGCTCGCTGGGCCGTGGGCCCCAGAGGTATTGTGCTCGTGATTGGCACGTGATGCTAACTCGTGCCTTGCTCGTGACCCGGCTTGGGCCGGGTATATCAGTGGCCCCTAGCTTCCTGTCTGGCGAGCATTCATGCTCGGAGCGGGGAGCGTATTCCTTTTATGATGTTCGCTCGGGCTTCATCACTTGTGAATTTTCAAGAAGACAAAGAATCCATCGGGGAAAAGTTGAAGCGTATTAAGGAAGCCTCTTGTTGAAGGCGTGCCAGGCGCGTGGTTGGAAAAGGCGCGTGGGCCGCCAGAAGTTGGGGCGGCAGGACAGGGCACGGACCACGAAGCGGCGCATTTAATGCGACGTGCCCTTGGTGATGATGGGCCGCCCATTTAGAGGCCGTTTCGGGCTTCGAGCCTTTTTCCCCCCGAAAATTTTCAGAGATCGGCCTATAAAAGGCAGCCTCTCCTTCCTTTCTTCTCTTTTATCGCCTTTGAGATTTGCAAACCGCTAGAGAGAGAATTTTCTGCAGAGCTTCCATTGCCATTGTTGCTGTGCTTTTCTTCAGACTTAGGCGGAGCCTCTTCCTTGCTTCCGGTACCCATTCCCTGGTCAGCGCTTGCAGCATTCACATCAGCCCTGATTACTTGAAGATCTACCGTTCCAGAAATAACAGTAAGCTCTCGCCCCCTTTCGCTTGTGTTCTTGATGTTTTCTGGTTTTCTTTCCTTCATCTCTGTATGGTTTTTGTTAGGGTTTTAGTGAGAAAAACTGCCCTTAGGTAGAGATCGAGGAGTAGAAACCATAATCCTGCTCGCTAGGCGAATAGAATCCCTCTGGCTGACCCACACTTAGGATTTTTCTTTCTTTTTTTTTTTTGATAGTTACCCGGACAGAGCTCTGATAGCCATTTTCCTCGATCTCTTTGTAGATGTCGGATGTGTCCGAGAATGACCGTGAAGCTTTCAGCTATGGTGGGAGGAACGACTCGCTTAGCAGCGAAAAGTCTCCTTCGATTAGCGTTGAGTGCGACGAGGAGTCGATCTCGTGGCCGGCCAACACCGAAAGCGGGCCGGATCCCGTGGTCGACATATTCGATTCTTCCAGCGAGGAAGATTCCGGCGAGGCGAGTGTGACCGGTGGCTTAGTTGTCGGGCAAGGCCACGAGCAACAAGCAGCCTGTGAGGGGGATACTGCCGGGCGAGTAATGGTTGAGCGAATAGATTTAGCCGGAGAGGCTTCAGAGGCCGATGAGGCAGACAATTTGCCGCTTGCCCGGCGTTTCAAAAAGACTGCCGCCTCGTGGAAGTGGCCCCTGAAGGGGTGGATAGCCAAGATAGAATTCCCATTGCCCGCTTCCTGACCAGGGTAGGTGGACTTCCAGTAGTGGTTCCCGTTGAGGAGAGGATCGAGGAGGAAGAAGAAGAGGAGGAGGAGCCCGACTGGTATATTAACGCTGATGAAAGCCGCTATGCCGCGCACTGGGCTACCTTGGATACGGCGGACAAAGTGACCGCATGGCTCACATCCCTTGGGGTTGACTCAACACGGCGAATAAGATGGACGTGTCGCGATCGAAGCTTTCCGTGTGAGCACGGAATGAAGTCTTATTTTTTGCCGACTTTTTCCGAGTTGGATTGCGTCTTCCCCTGGAGCCTTTTCTGGTTGATTTTTTGCTCGAGGCCAAAGCGGTTCCCTGTGACTTGATGCTAAATACTGTCCGGGCTATTACCGCTTTCACAAGCTACTTGATCCGAGCCGACATGTACTTACTCCGAAGTTGTTTGTCTTTGCCCCGAGCACGTGGGAGGATCTGAGTGAGAGCCAACTCTAATTTTTTGAGGTCAAGCCCAAGTTCCTGAAGGTAGATTCTGGGATAGGAGGGTCTTGTTCATAGAATCTCGAGTTGAGTTGGCTGGCCGCTTATGCCCACCGCCTCCGACGAAGTCAAAATCCCTGGCTTCAAACAAGACTTCACTGGGAAATCGTCTGCTTGGTCAATAAAAACGCCGGGGTGATAGAAGAGAACGAGAAGCGCTGGCCGCCAATTTCTTCTTGATTGGAAGGAGCTGGTTTGTAACCCGCGCAACTTGTGCTTGGCCGGTGTGATGAGGGCAGAGATCCCTGATGTAGAACCCCTTTTAATCCACGTGCCCGAGAGACCACACCCCTATTGGGGCGACTGCCACGGTAACATGTTTAAGGGGGAATGTGTTGAGTGCCAACGCTGGGCCCCAAGGAGACCGCCGGCCGCCTTTATGAGGATCATGATGGTTGTTCTTCGCGATTTTCTCACTGCTTTTACCTTAGCCGTGTCTTGCTCGTAGCATTAGTTATTGACCCTCAAGCTTGCTTTTCCTTGCTTCGTGGATGAAGAATGTGGCTCGCCAAGGCGAGGAGACTACAAGCCGGCCAATGAAAGCAAATGATTTGAAAGTTAACGATCTGTAGCTCGCCTAAGGTGCCTTTTGGTCCCCCCAAGAAAGCACCGGCTTGGGCAAGGCCGCAAGCCCGGCTAGAAGGCGCCGTGCCTAAAGTCGCCATCCCCCACGCAAGGAGGCCGCATTTAAAAGAGGCCGTAGTGGCTATTGAAGATACCATCGGGCCAGCGCCAACATCTCGTGGTGCCTCCTCCCAAAGACCCCAAGGGAAGGGAAAAGGAAGAAGAGCCTTTCCTCCTCCGCTCGCTGATGTTCGCCACCGGGCTTGAGTCCTCGATCCTCCTTTTCCTGCTCGCCTGGCCACTGCTCTGTCCTGGCCCCTGCTTGGGCCAAGAACCTGAGGCAAGCTGGTTCAAGATGCCCTCCACTACCGCCGCCTCGGGTGAAAGAAATTTCTGGTGATGCCCCATTATTGGGAGGCATCGACCTCTATGCTCGCGGAAGCCCGGGCGGCCTGGTAGGAAAGGGTATAATCGAGAGGGCGCTGCATGATGATCTTGCCCGGGATCGAGATACGGCCGGCCACGTCCTAGTTGGGAACGTGGGACTTTGCTTGAGCGAGGTAAAGTTTTTGAATTAGATTTATCCCTTCCTTTGCTCGTTTCATGTGTCTGATTATCTTTCCTCTGTTCGCAGATTGCTTCCACCTGTACCAATCTTTACGATAGGTACAACGAAGAGAAAACAGCTCGCAAGAAAGCAGAGGCTGACAGTATGGCCCATGAGGGCCTGGCGAAAGAGAAGGTTGAGCAGTGGCTCGCCTCGGCCGATGAACTGAAACCCAAACCGCGGCCAAGAAAAAGGAAGCCGAACTGTTCGAGCGTAACCTGAAGTTGGTCGCCCAGAATGGAGACTTAACTGCTGCCAAGAAAGAATTGGTCGGCCAGGTGAAGAAGAACCAGGCCGAGCCGAGAAGGCTCAAACCGACTTGGCCGCGCCGAGAGGGATCGCCTACAAGTGGAGAGAGACGCTACCAAGATGCAGCCGCCAAAGATGGGAATCATGTGGAGGATCTGCCCGAGATTGAAGGACGCCGAGCAAAGGATTATAAGAAATCCATAGCCTTCGAGGACGACTTCAAATTAACCGCTGCTTTTGACGAGGCTGTGAGCGATGCTATAGTGCCCTATTTTGCACATGGCGTCAATCACGTCCTTAGACAGCTCGCTGGCCGTGGGGTGATCGACATGAAGACCATGGCTGAATGGGCCGTTTCCGACGTCTACTCCGAGGAGGCGCGCCAGTTCCACCACTTGGTCCCCTATACCCACGACGAGCTGGAATCTTTGGCGAAGGCCGACCAGGAAAATGGCCGCCAACCTTGGGATCCGCCTACTCCCCCGGCTGAGAATGTGTGCTCTCTGATCGACGCCTTGGAGGGCGAGAAAGCTGCCCGGTTGGTCGCAGAGGAGGAGGCCAGGGAAGCTGAGCAAGAGGCTGCTCGAAAGGCTCTGAATTTTCACTACACCGATCAGTATCGGGCTTCAGCACAAGCTCTTCCTCTACCCGAGCAGATACCTCCACCCCCTCTAGAGCAGATTCCTCCACCCTCCGCAGCCGCTTGACCCACTTTAGATTATGTCTATTTTCCTCGCCGCGCCAATATTTTTGACCTTTGTTTATGTAACTCCCAATCTGACTACAATATAATTCACTTTCTGACGCATTCCTCTTACACTTGCTTTCGATTCAACTGTTTGTTTGCTCGATAACTGTTTTCTCACTTGCACCTTTTTCCTCATTTGTTAATACAAGTGCCGGTGCTCCCTAAAATATATCGAGCAAAAATGTATGAATAAATTTAACAAAAATGGATGATTATTAAAATAACAAGGATGATTATTAAAATAACTAACAAAGCAATCTTATTATTTAAATTGAGATGTTACCCGAACAAATGCCGAGCAGAATGCTTGATCCGCCAAGGCTTAGAGCGAGTGAGCTTCCGTAAGATCGCTAAGCGGGCATGGCCCAACTCAATCAATCAACCAACAACGCAGGCCTTGCTCGATATGGGTAGTTCAAGCGGTGGGTAGTTCCGGTATATCTTCCGGTATTGAGATATACTAGTGTTGCTCGGTCACCGTAGGAACCCGAGGTAGTTAATCGCTATCTTGCAGAATGGACTCGAGCCCGAGGCGAGCATCCTAGTACGTGAACCCTGCATGGCCGCACCTCACCCACGAGGATGAATTCACGTATACTAGGGTTTTAGAATTTTTGACCGGCACCTCGCCGGGGCGAAGCGTAATCTAGTCAAACAAGTACGAACAATTGCAGAATAACAGTTCACTAATAACTTTGAAAATTCTGAACTGGTAAATATGACAACAACTTGCCTTTTATTGATAAATGACCGATGACCCTCAACAGGACTGAGGTCTTGCCCTTTTGTTTCCTCGACCTAGGGATAATATTTTTTGAGGTGATCTGCATGCCAAGGATACTTCAGGTCTTTTCCTTCTGGAGTCTGGAGTGTGTAAGTGCCCTCCCTTATTATTCCAGTAACTCGGAAAGGACCCTCCCAATTAGGAGACAGCTTCCCCCACTCTGCCCGATGACCGGTTACTTCAATTTTTCTGAGTACTAGATCCCCAACAGAGAAGGCTCTGCCTCGAACTCTTTTATCATGGTGAGCTTTTGCCCTCTGTTTGTAGTTGACCATTCTGAGTCGTGCATCCAAATTCCTCCTTTCTTCCAAAGAGTCTAAGTCTATGGCCCTGCAAGTTGATTGTTTTGCTCGTCAGAATGTGAGACCCTAGCTTGGCAAGGCCATTTCCACCGGATCATAGCCTCCGACCCGTAGGTAAGTGCGAACGGAGTTTCCTGCTGGTCCCCGAACAAGGGTTCTAACCGCCCACGAGCCGATTGTAATTCTTCTGCCCACTTTCCCGCTCGCCCTTCTAAATTCCGCTTAAGAGCGTGCAAAACTTGTTTGTTTGCAGCCTCTGCTTGGCCGTTGCCTTGAGGGTAAGCAACGGACGATTGCCAGTGCTTCACGCCCAAGCGAGCACATTCTGCTGTGAACTTGTCCGAGAACTGAGTCCCATGGTCTGATATGATTGCTCGAGGGAGGCCGAACCTGCACCATACCTGGTCGTATACAAACTTGATGATATTCGCCTCCGAAATTTTGGCCAAAGGCTTTGCCTCAATCCATTTCGTGAAGTAATCTATGGTGACTACAACGTATTTATACTTGTATTGTGCCAGCGGGAATGGGCCGATCAGATCGATTCCCCACATGTCGAAGGGCCAGGCCGCAACGACTCGGGTTTGCATAGTGGATGGAAGCCTTGGTATGTCCGCTGCATCTCGGCACTTGTCACATTCACGAGCATACTTTTCCGCCCTTTCGAAGGGTAATCCAAGAGTATCCCCGTCGCAGACCCTTCGCTCGCTAGAGCTCTTGTGCCCGGGTGGCCGCCACATTCCCCCTCATGTACCTCATACAAAACACCCTCGGTTAGCTCTGGGGGTACGCAGCGAAGCATAGGTCTGACCTTAGATCGCTTGTATAAGATTCCCCCAACTACCGAGTACCGACAGGCTTGGCTTCGGACTGTTGTGGCCTTGACCTTGTCTCGGCGTAACTCCCCGCCGATGTAATCCTTATAGTCATCAATCCAACTTCGGCCGGCTCGATGTCCATAATTATAGGTCTATCGATGGCGGAGTTTCCATGTGCTCGATCATTACTGAGGGATTTAGCAAAGCCAGATTCTCCTCCGCAATTTTGGATAAGTAGTCTGCTCGCATATTGTCTGCTCGGTCAATCCTGATCATTTCCCAAAACTTGAAATTTTTCAAGATTTCCTTGACTAGCTCGCAAGATTTCTAACTGTGGTAGGGTGATGTACCATATATTCCCCCGACTTGGTTCACGACTAGCCGTGAATCCGAGTACACCGTGACCGCCTCTACACCCATATCCGCTCGAGCCCTCATTGCTTCATATTCGCAACATTGTTGGAGGCGTGAAATTTGAAACCGAGAGCTAGCTCAAACTCGTGATTTCATCTGAGCTACGAGAAGGATGCCGCCTCCGCCCCGACTTTGCTCGCCGCCCCATCCACATAAAGATCCCAACAAGAGGGCTCTGGTTGTGGCAATTGTTTTTGCTCTGCTCGCCGCTTGGTCTCGTGATCCTCGTGCCGGGTGAAGCTTGTTTCAACCAAAAGTCGGCCAATGCTTGTGCTTTGATTGCTCGCCTCGGCAAGTAGTCTATGTGGAACTCGTGAGCTCGACGACCGCTGAGCAATCCGCCTCGATGTATCAGTTTGTGCAGACTTTGCGCAGTTGGTGTTGGTGCATCTGTATACTATGATTATATGTGCGTAAAAATAAGCCCTTAATTTTCTGCGCCTATGACAAGCGAGTAGGCTAATTTTTCAACATTAAAATAACGACCCTCAACAGACGAGGGCCTTAGATACATAGTACATGTGTTTTTGGATATCTAGTTCCTCCCTAAGCCACGGCCTCGGTCCGTGGTCGCTAGATACACAAATAAAGGCTCACCGGCATGGCTGAGGAGAGGTGGTTTGCCAAGATATTCCCCGAGCCGCCGAGGGCCTTGGCACGCATTCCACTCAAAACCCTTGTTGCCGCTAACCTTGAAGAAAGGGAGGCATTTTTCACCGATCGAGAATGAAGCGCTTAAGGCAATGACTCGCCGCTTAACCGCCGGATGTGCTTGATGCAAGGTCGCTCCATGTCGAGCAGTGGCTTGTATTTTCTCCTGTTAGCCTCTATGCCACGCTGGTTGACCATGAATCCTTAAACTTCCCCGCCGGACCTCGGCGCATTTACTCTGTTCACCATGTTGTGCTTGGCAGTTGGCAAATGTCTCGCCAAGTCAAGAGTATGGTCGCCCTTGGTTTTAATGACCATGTCATCTATGTAAGCCTCCATATTTCGCCTATTTGAGAGCCAAACACCTTATTGACCATGCGCCGGTAAGTGGCTCCTCGTGATTTTTCACCGGGGCATCATTTTGTAGTAATAGAGGCCGCCCGCCCGAAGGTTTTCGCCTTTATCCCGCTGCTCATCTTGACTGGTGGTAACCCGAGTACGCTGCCCAGAAACGAGCATCTCGAACCCGGCTATAGAGTCGACAAGCACATCAATGCGGGGCAGTGGATAACAGTATTTCGGGCAGGCTTTGTTTAGGCTGGTGAAGTCCACGCACATGCGCCATTTGTCATTTGCCTTTTTGACCATCACCACATTAGCTAGCCGTCTGCAATCGGATCTCCTCAATGATGTCCGCTTTAGAGTTTCTTCGACCTGCTGATCGCCACATTCTTCTCAAAGTAGTACTTTCGCCGTTGACAGCCGGAAGGTAGGGTCGACATTGAGGTCGTGGCGGCAATGCTTTCACCGATGCCCTCATGTCCTCCACCGCCCACGCGAACACATCCAAAGCATTCTTCAACTCAATCAATCCCGCCTCGAAGCCTCGTGAGGCATGGCCTTCCCGATTTTAATTTTTTGCTCGGGTATGCCGGATTGATAATGACTTCTTCCAGCTCACCCTCAGGTTGAATATCAGGCTCGTCCCGAACTTGCAAAGTGTCCAACTCAATGTCCTGTGACTTGGGCGCTCTCGCGCCTAGAAGGACTGGGCCGAGCCCGCTCGGAAATCTCTACTGGAGTTTGCTCAGGAGGCTCTATAGCCATGGGCTCGGCCGCTTCATGAGTCTCCCCGAGCTCGATATTGTTGATGGGAGTGGACGCTGGGGTAGGCTCAGCGGAAACCGTTGCAGCCCGATCGGGAAGGTCCACAATCGGTTTAGGATCGTGATCCGATCGATCGGGAATGTCCACAATCGCTTCGTTTTTCTTCGAGTTTCCTGACATACTCCCACATTGCTCGAGGTTTGCTGTTGATGATCTAAGGTGTTGCGTGTTCAGTAGACCAGTGTGTGGGCTACGCGTAGCGGACCGGGCTTTTGGGCTCGGGGTGTTACACTATTAACGCAGTTATGTTAAAAGCTTTCATTTGGACGAAAATTTATTTTTCTTTTCATTTATAACAATGATGATAAGAATTGTACACTATTATTTTTATTATTACTATTACTATTGTTGTTGTTATTATTATTATTATTACTATTATTATTATTATTTTATAACAATAATACTATCATTATTATCAAGCATTCACGTGTAACTATTTGTTTCTCAACCATTACCTATTAATAATAGGTATTAATAATTAGTATAATAATGAGATATTAATCTCTTCTATTAATCTCTTAAAATTTACAACCAACTTTATTTTCAACCAATGTAGGATACAACTCTTCCATTGATAATAAAAATACTAGATTTTTAATTTAATGAATTTTGAAATCAAAATCAATTTATAACCAATATGAAATACATCTCTACTAATATTATCAATAGAAGAGATGTATCTTACATTGATTATAAATTGATGTTAGTTTTGAAAGTATTTTGATAAAAGATTTCTACTGTTATCACCATAGAAGAAGATATGTATCTTACATTGTTTAGAAGGAGATGTTAGTTATAAAAGTCTTATATTAAAGACTTCTACTCTTATTATCAATAAAAGATAAGTATCTCACATTGTTTAAAAAGAAATATTGGCTTAAAAAGTTTTTAGATTAAAAACTTTTTATTACAAATAGAATAGATGCATGTATCTCACATTGGTTACAAAATATTCTAATATTATTATCAATAAAAGAGATGTATCTCACATTGATTAGAAATTAATGTTGGTTTAAAAATACTATTATTACCAATAGAATAGATGTATCTTACATTTGTTAGAGGATAATGTTGGTTTTCAAAGTCTTTAGATATAAGACTTCTACCATTATTACCAATAGAAGATGTGTATCTCGCATTGGTTAGAAAGTGATGTTAATTATAATTTAGATAAAAAAAACTTTTACTATTATTACTAATAAAAGAGATATCCTACATTGGTTAAAAAATGATGTTGGTTTTAAAAGTCTTTATATAAAAGACTTCTACTTTTATCATCAATATAAGAGAAAAAATGTATCTCACATTATTTAGAAAGAGATGTTGGTTATAATTTTTTTAAAATAAAAGACTTATATACTATTATTACCAAATGAGGAGATATATCTCACATTGGTTAGAGAGTGATGCTGGTTTTAAAAGTCTATCATTGTTACCAATAAAAGAGAAGTATTTCACATTGGTTTGAAAAATGATATTGGTTTAAAAAGTTTTTAGATGATGTATCTTGTATTGGTTACAAAGAGATGTATCTCACATTATTTAGAAATGAGTATTGGTTATAAAAGTCATTAGATAAGGACATTTTTATGTTATTACCAATAGCAAAGATGTATCACACATTGTTTAAAAAGATATGATTGTTAAAATTCTTTAGATAAAAAAACTATTATTATTACTAATAGAAAATATGTATACTAGATGGTTAGAAAGTGATGTTGATTTTAAAAATCTTTAGATAAAAGACTTAAACTTTCATTATCAATATAAATAGAAAATAAATATCTCACATTATTTAAAAATGAATAATGATTTTAAATGTTTTTAACAAAAAGACTTCTACTATTATTATCAAGTTAGATATTAGTTTTAAAAGTCTTTAGATCAAAGATTTTTTTAATTATTTTTATTTTTATTGTTATTATTATTATTATTATTATTATTATTATTATTATTATTATTATTATTATTATTATTATTATTGAGCTGCCTGGCCCAGAAAGCCCAAGCACTGGTCACATGTCCAGCACGCCGTCACCAATGTCATGAGATAATCACATGCAAACATCATGGTCCGAGCTCAACTCATAGCAGGATGGATCTCCGCCACCTAGTCATATCAAGCAAGCGACCTCACAGATGCAGGGCCAAGAGTGTAATGAGCAGGGACAGATCTTTGATCGCTCAGTCATAACGAGAAAGCAACCCCCTGTCTGCCGTCTGGGGGCCAAGAGTGTAGCGAGCAGGGACAGATCTCTGGCCGCTTAGTCATACCAAGCAAGCAGCCTCCTGCCTGCCGTCTGGGGGCCAAGAGTGTAGCGAGCAAGGACAGATCTTTGGCCGCTCAGTCATAACGAGCAAGCAGCCTCCTGTCTACCGTCTAGGGGCCAAGTGTATAGTAAGCATGGACAGATCTCTGGCCACTCAATCATACCAAGCAAGCAGCCTCATGTCTGCCGTCTGGGGACCAAGAGTGTAGCGTGTAGGGACATATCTCTAGCTGCCCAGTCATATCAAGCAAGCAGCCTCCTACCTGTCGTCTAGGGGCCAATAGTGTAACGAGTAGGCTGATGTCTCAGCGAGCGTAGCCATGAGCGAATCACGTGCATCCATCATAACTCGAGTTCAACCCAGACGCGAGCTAACAGGGAAGGATCCCTGGTCACCTAGACATAATGAGCAGACAGCTCCCTGTCATGATGTTTGGGGGCCAAGTGTGTAGCGAGCATGCAATCTACTGAGCGAGCACGCTCATCCCTTTCAATTACTTGGTAACAGTCGTCTTGAATATGGGGAGTTAATGCCGGGAAACTCGTCCCCATGTTCCGGACGTGGCCCTGCACGTGGGCACCTTTCAAGCCCCTGCTTTCAATGTTCAGCTTTCAGCCTTGAAGGCTGACCCTATATAAACCTTCCTTCTTCTGAAGGAAGGGGAGGCTCATTTTTATAGGCTGAAACTCTGCCAAAATATATACGCACTTGCTGGTTTTCTGATTATCACACCGGGGTGTTTTTGCAGAGAAAGCCCCTGCCCAGTTTACGTTTGTTTTGGAAGCTCTTTGATAGGTTTGGGCCTCAAGACAAGGATAGATTGAAAGCCAGATATTCAGATATTCAAAGCCTAGTGTAACCGAACATTTTCGAATACATCAATTATTATTGTTGTTGCTGTTGTTGCTGTTGTTGTTGTTGTTGTTCACTTGATTTTTGGTTTATTTTCCTTGGTCTTTGTTTTTCATTTGATTTGATTTTTGTTTGGTTTGTGCATCTCGGTCGAGAACGAGTCTTAATAATGTTGAGTTTGGTTTATATGATTAATGGGTGGTTATACGGTGTAGTTGTTCTGGGTTTGTTTTGAAACCAAATTTTGAGTTGTGTTTTCATATATTATAAACAGTGAGTTTTCCATTTTAAAATCAAATGCTAAAGTGGGTTTCTCAATCGATCTCATTTTTGAAGTTTTGTGCTTCAAAATCAAATTGAGTTAGATGGGTAAAGTTAATAGGAACTGAAAGTTTGGTGGGAAATTAGAAAACAATATTAATATGTATATATATATAAACTCAACAGAACATGGGACGCTAACTTTGAGAAGAAGATGAAACAAAGTTACAATGTACTCATGGACTTTAAAACCTTTATTATTGTTGTTTCTAATTTTCAGAAAAATACCACAGCTTGTAAATTTGTCAAAATAGGTTTTATCAGTTAAAAAGTTAACGTAGGCAGCTACTAGGTTATTTCCCGTTACAAAAACTAATCAATTTTTTACAGAATGTTATGATTGGAAAAAAAAAAGAAAAAAGAGTTAGGTTGAGGTTTTATATGAAAAACAAACATGATTCAAAACGAAAAAAATTAAATAGCTAATGATTTTTTATACTATTAACCCTTTTTAATTTTTTTTTTATTTTGCAATTATCTCCGATATAAAATAGCGACATGTTTAGCTAACAAACAGAAGCTGAATAACTTTTTTACAGATTTTAATTACGAAGATGCTAAAGATGTTAATGATTACTGTCCACCTACTTCATCTAATATGAATTCCAAATTATGAATTTTTAAATTTTTTAAAGAATGAAGACAAACAAGGCTAATTGTAAGATAATCATAGCATCGAGATTTCTTAAAATTCTCGGGGTAGTATAGTAAATCCAGATTTTCAGGCTTTGTGTTGAAATGATTCTTGTCCGGCTAAACACCGATTTTGAAATTCCAGTCTCCACCAAGTCCCCTCCTTTTCTCTTTATCAACAGTCGAAATCGATTCTCACCTTCTTACCCAAATTACATCCCTTCAACGACTAGATTCGATTTCTAAGAACGATGTACGAACCCCAGCACTTGCTTAATTTGCAGGACAGTGGAGGTTATGGTGGAGATGCTAATTCATGGCTTTCCGGCGACGATCACCCATCGTCGGCGACACACCGTCGAAATATTTCTTCTTTATCCAACGCCACTACTGCAACTGCCAGCAACTTCGACTCCGACCTCTTCAAGGATCTCGTCGGGATGGTCCCTCTTGTTCAGTCCTTAATTGTATATTCCCCCCCCCCACTATCTTTACATGCATTTATCTAAATCCATATTTGCTTAGATTTTCTTGGATTTTGTTCTTAGATTAGTCTAATTATAAACTTAATGGAGCATTTGTTACTTATTTACTTCTGTTATGGGGGTGCGGTTGGTTTATATATATTTGGTGATTTCTGTGTATGTGTTTTTGTAGGATCGGAATACGAATAGTTCGTTTACTCGTCGTGGGTCTATGATCTACACAAAGACACCCTCAAGAGAATTTCTCGCTAGAAAGGTATCTCTTTTATTTTTGGATTTTTTTTGGGTGCATTCACAACTATTTCATATAATTTTGCTTACATGTTCAAATTATGCTGAAAATACAAATTTTATTTGCTTGGAGTTGGTGCTTGTTTGGTGGAGCGTTTTGGCCAAAAATGCAGTGTTTTTTCTTTTAAAGTGTTTTAATGCAACGATTTAAAACGTTGCATTTTAAAAATGTGGAGTGTTTTAAAAATATGTTGCGTTTACAACTACTTTGTTTATGAAACTAGCATTTTGAAATAGTTTCCCAAACGTGTTTACAAGAAAAAAACTGCGTTTTGAAAACACTGCGTTTGAAAAACGCTGCACCAAACGAGGCTTTGTTTGTTTTGTTTATTTTGTTTATTTTGTTTGACCAGTATCACATTTTGGGATTATAGGAGGGATGCAGTACTGCTATACTCCTTCATAGATTTGTTTGACATGATATAAAAGTCGTTACTTTACTACATTTTTCCCTTTTTAATTCTAAAAGTAGTAAATGTAATCTATTGGGTAGCTAATGCAACTGAACTAGCATGACATAATGCACTGTACATTGACTTCACTAATTATGCACTGAGTTCTCCACGTCATGTGCCCACTGCCCACAAACCAAATACTCCCCCTGCTCCACTCAATAGTCTTATTTTAAAGTCGAACCATCCTAAGGATGTAGATGATTAAGTTTAAGTTTAATGTAGCAAGTTTGTCAGCTTAATGTCACATACGGATTATAGTAGGATTTAAAGAACGTTGAAAATAGAAAGAAAAAAAATTGATAAGTACGTCCAAAATAGAAAATAAGATTCTATGGGCGATATGGAAGGAGTGAAAATGAAGCTATGCACCTTGGGCACTTATGCATCATATTGAGATTGGAATAGCAACAGTTACAATAGTTGCATATGAGTAAGCTTCATCGCTGTATGGGTTAACTCAGTACAATATTTCTCCTCCCCTATCACATCACTTATATCTAGCATTGATGTTGTAGATTGAAACTTTTGACTCCTGTAATCCCATAAGTTTTTAAATAGGATTAAAATGAGGGGATACTCACTTGTGTAGAGTTTGTGTGAAAATGAAACGCAATCACATATGTTTTGAACTGTTTGAAAAAGATTCCAGAGTCTGCAAGGAATGAATCTAAGACTATTATGGTGAAAATTGTATCCAATAAACCTATCTATTGTGGAACTTATGACTTATGAGAACATTTCTGATTATTCAATGTTTTGCAATCTTAGTTGTGTGAGACTAGTTGTTAGGGACTTAAGGATCTCGATTCACAAGATCACTGTATCAATCTTTGCTACAATCATCCAATGTCTCTTTGATGATTAGTAGATTGATAGTTATATGATTTGAAATAATTCAAATCTTTAACCACTTCCTGTTTAGATGAAAGTAGTACAAGTGTTGGAAGATTGAAGAAGCGCCAAGATCAGGGATTGCATTGTATGCATATAGGAATTAGAGTTATGAACTATATAGAGGAAAAATATCACAAAAACTCATAATCTGTTGCTGAAACATCAAAAATTTAACACATGCAGTACCTCTCTTATTAGAAGAGTAGATGGAGTAAACAAAATTATTGGGATATAGTAATAAATTTTTGGTTCGGTAGGAGTAACACTATGGTCTTCTGGAACACAAATTAATCTTCAAAGTAATAATATTAGCCCTGGAAATCTACTTATCAAAAATAATAATATTAGCCCTGGAAATCAATTTTTTATTATGAGGTCCACCATTGGAAGTGTTGCTAAGTTTTCTAAAACTTCAGAGGGGCCTCTTTCTCTGGTTAGTCGAATTTGATTCGGAGAGTGACATTTCAAGGTTAAAATTTGCCGCTTAACTTAGTTAAGTCTCATATGAATCTCACCTTTTCCAATTCATGGACCTAGAGTGAGTGTGAAAATTGTTTTTGTTGCAGGCAGCAGAGAAAGGAAGGAATGCAGCTCAATCTATCCCCACGAAAAAACGCAGGGAACTTGGAGACAAGGACCAAGGCCGGAACACTGGCTTTGACCAAGATGATGGTGCTGATGGCATCCCAATGTTTTCCTCAAGTGCACTGCAAACGGAAAAGGATAGAGAAGAGTTGATTGCATTGCGGGAACAAGTGAAGGATCTAGAAAGAAAACTATCAGAGAAAGATGAAATCCTGAAGTCGGTGTATGGCACTTTTGATGAATTGAAAAGTCAGACTTCAGAAAGGGAAAACGTACTAAAGTCAACACAAATACAACTCTCTGATGCAAAGGTATGCGCCTTGTGCCTTTGTTTTGTGGACCTCCTCAGTTTCATCCTCCCATATCAGATTTTTGATCCTTTGGACCCATTTGGTACATAATGAGCTTTTAGCTATTTACTCAGAATCATGAAGAACAAATTTCATAGATTTTACAGTAATTTTTATTTCAATGCATCTGGAAAAAAAATCATCTGCTGAATTAGCTATTTGTTTAGATTTTTGGTGCTAATTCATGTGCAAGTGCATTTGTTAGTCTGTAATTTAAAGCTTTTCAAAGCTGAATGTTAAATTGATGTCAGAGTGATCGTCTCATTCATAAGAATGCAATTTTAAGAGCATCAATAATTTTATTGCAAGTTTTATGTTTATTTTTATATACATTGGACCCATCAAATGGACCCCTTGGGGCTTCGTCAACGGAATTACGGAACTGGGCAAAGCTGGGAGAAAGTAGCCTGTGTGAATTGAATCTATGACCTCTGGAATAGATTATATGTTTCCTTTATGAATTCAACGTTGCATAAATTAATTAATAAAGTTACCAATTGAAAAGTTTGTTTGAAAAGAAGTAATGTTCCATGTGATAGGCTTTCAACTTACTGTTTTACAAACTCTTTGCTATCATGTGGTTACATTAGGATTCTCCCCCCCCCCTCCCCCCTGTGTGAATGTGAACATTGCATTAGTGTTAATCGCTTTCCTATTCCACCAGATTAAGCTTGCAGACAAACAAGCAGCTCTGGAGAAGTTACAGTGGGAAGCAGTGACGTCCAACAAAAAAGTGGAGAAGCTTCAGGAAGATCTAAATACCATGCAAGGAGAGATTTCATCATTCATGCTGTTATTTGAAGGCTTGTCAAATAATGATTACGCTCTTGCTGGTGAAGAATATGATGTCACTCCATATGCAAGCCATCTTCCAGATATAGTAAGTTAGTAGCGACTTGCTATCTCCATCTTTTCTTACTTTTCCGTTTCGCTTTATTTGAAAACTAAATACCGCCTCAAGAGGTAATTTTTTGAAGACCACTTTATCCGCTTTCAGCTGTCTATGACACATACTCTGTACTTGTTTGTTAGTTTGCTGCTGGTGTCGGACTAGAATTAGACCCAAAATCCTTGCAAAAAGTTGGAATTTGGTTGGACACTCCTGAGAGCATTGAAAAGTTTGTGTTTCTTAGTAAAGTTTGAATTCAAGAAGCTGCTAGGCATAATCTAACCCTTTCTTAATTTTGCGTGGCCACAGGCTCAATATCTGGAATTGATGAATTTAATGGAAAATTAGAAAAAAAAAATAGCCTTATACTCGTCTATTTTGGTATAATAGGCCTTGAAGCAGTTAAGGCTGCAAGTATATTCTCAACTTGAATGAACAATTTATCAACTGTTGATAGTTTATTGATCTGAATAGTTGTACTGGCTTGAGGGTTGCTGCCATGGCGGTATCATGCTGGCATGCTGCCATCATCATCTTGGCATTGGTGCTTCTTACTATCTACTAAGTGGGAGGGATTGGTCTCTTGGTCTCTTGGTCTCGTGGTCTCGTGGTCTCGTGGTCTCGTGGTCTCGTGGTCTCGTGGTCTCTGTCCACACTTTAAGACTCTTCCTATCATTTCTCACCCTCTCTCCACCCACGATAGTATCATCCTATTTCTTCTCACATGTTAATATGTTATCCAACTACACCTAACATTCACACGGTAAAACAAATAAAATAACCCTTGCAATAACTAACCTTATCTTTAAAATTTAACAAAACCAAATTAACATCGTTAATAAGAAAGATATTTCAAAATTGAAAATTTCTGTGTGTGCCTGAGTATGCTTGTGTGTCATTACCACATTTACTAAAAGCACAGCTATTACATGTTTCCAACTTTGGCTTCCTTTTGTTCATATATCCCTGTTGGCATGCTGGTGTTGTGTTTTGTTATCCTCATTCGCATTGGTGCTTCTTACAATGTGGCATTAATTTCTGAGTGTATCTTTGTTTTCTATTAAATACTACAACCAACCCTTATCATCTTACTTTAATTCTCACACACACACGTGTGCAACTTCCTGATTCTATTTGCTTCAAACTAGTCAATTTGTTTAAGTACAACACTAAGGCCCTGTTTGGTCATATTACTCGTTGTTTTTGATACTTTGCATTTTGGTTATACTTTGGCAAAGAACAAAATGGAGGTAATGTATGAGGTTTGGAGGCATTTTCACTTTGGTATAGATAACAATTTTTATAAACAAATTTCAGTGCTTGCCATTGCCAATAGTTATGCTAATTATAATTAAATCAATTCCCAAATGATAATGATTCAACATGCTATGTGCGAAACATTTGAGTATTATAGCCCAAAAATTGGCAGTGATAACCAATATTTATGGTGTCCGGCTGAGGCTAGCTGGACCGAGTAAATGGAGTGTCAACTTGTCAGACCAAAAACAAATCAAAAATGGGCTAAGAATAGATGAATGATAGGAGCAGCCGAATGGATCCCAAATGTGATTCTGACATCTAGATTATGTTTTCTGGTTTGTGACAAATAACGGCTGTACTTGATCATTAGGATTTGGATGAGATGGATATGCTGAAAATTGAGGATGCAAGAGAAGCTTATTTGGCTGCTGTTGCTGCTGCAAAAGAGAAACAAGATGAAGAGTCTATTGCTGGGGCTGCGCATGCAAGGCTTCATCTTCTATCATTTGTTACTAGAACTAACTAGTATGAATTGTGATTTGTGAGCGCCTACAAAAGGGAGCTGCCACAAATGTGATTATCATAGCTGTTGCTCATATAGGTCTAGGTCGAAACAAGAGATGTTTGGATCTGAAAATGAAACGGGCCACTGTATCAGTTGTGCTTTTGATGTTCAAATTTAATGATATTTGAGTTTTACTGATTCTGTTTATACTCGAAGAAAATATAAGCTCGGATCCCTAGCAATAGCACTATGCTTTGCCGGTTAATACTCCCCTCATTCCTCTTAAAGAGTTTATGTTTGAAAAATCTAATTAGTAACATTAAACCTAGTCATAATTACAAAAATGTTTTAGTATAACATGTTAATATCAAATTTGGAGGGTAAAGTTAAAATGTTATGTAGTTGATAAACATAATTTTTTGGAAGTGAATTTTTCAAATGAAACATCCTAAAATAGTATGGTGGACTTTTTTGGTCTAGAATGGAGGGAATATGTTTTATTAAAAAAATAAAATTTTAAAATAATATGATGGATTCTTTTGCTTAGAATGGGGAAATATGTTTTATTGCAAGTATAAAATGTTCGGCTAGCATTAGCAATCTACAATTTTCTGTTACATACTACGTAGCCATTCCTTAGATACAGAAAATAAATATTCAAATCATTATTTTCATAATGCGAAAAACAAAAGTAAATAATTATCAGAAGCCAAATTATTTTTATTTTTTGTTTCCCAAAGGTGTTCTAGGCTTGAAAGCTCAAGAGCCGAATTGGGTAGAACCACAAATGACTATCGAAGTTCTCCCAACAAATATTTAATACAGTTACGTTTTCATAGGCCTCGAAGGCTCGAAGTCTTTGCACCTATGTACTTGTTAGTACTTAGTATGAAGCCATACATGTAGCACCACTGTAGATTTAAAACTTTTATACAATACCAAAAATAAAGAATAAATAGATTTTGGTAGGGCAATTAAACATTATTCCTATCAGAACCAAATGGCTATCAGCTATAACGCTGCCAAAAGGAATAGAAAAATACGTGCGGTGAAGGTGGATCGAACACCTGACCTTCAGATCTTCAGTCTGACGCTCTCCCAACTGAGCTATCCCCGCTGCTCTGTCTGAACTGGGAACTTTATTAATTAATACTTTGTATATGAGTGTATGAAACTTTTAAAGTTTTTAAGTATTAAAATGAGTCTTTTTTCTATTTAGTTACTACACAAGTCACTAACATCTTTATCCTACTACTAACCTTTAATATTATTTGTAATGGTTTGAAATAGCCTAAAAGTTAACACGCCTTCATTTTTTTCAAAAAAATTAATACTAAAACTTAAAAGGAACACTAAATTTGAATGAAGATTATTTTTGAAAACAAGAAAATTAGTGAGTTTCTATATTCCATTCTCCTTGTAATCGATGCATCATCATCTAAATTCATAGCATATTTTGTGTTTGACAATTTTTCATTGCTTTTGGAAGTAATATTTGCATGAACTACTAAAGGAAGTTTTGTTTGAGTTTGGTATTTCATTTCTAGTCATTAAACAAGTGTAAAAAATTACGATTGACAAAAAACAATCTATTATATAAAATATGAACGTCAATCACCCAATCTCACAATCTCTCAAAGTGTATCAAATCTTTCACAATCGATCCCCAGAGTTAATAGATAGTTATCTAAGAAAAAAACACATTGTTTCTACCTTCTTCCATGTCCTAGGGTTATGGATCACGATTTGATATATTCTGCCCAAGTCAAAATTAACGAAATCCAAATTAGAAAAACGAAAGTTGAAACCCTTAGAACCATCAAATGTACCACCAAAACTCAACACTAGCATATGCTCCCTCAATCCCACATAATTTCACTTTGATTTTTTAAGTCAACTTGACTATACTTTGACCATAGATTTACTTATAATTGCGACATTCTAAAAAAATATGATTTAGAATGAAGATGGAGTATATAGTAACTACCCAAGTCTCCCTTAATTTTCCAACTACAAAAGGTTGATTTAAGCATATCATTGAGCGTTGGCCTTTCTTTTCATCTTCTATACTTGCAGCTGCTTGCAATTTTGATGATTCTTTGTTTGGTCAGTGAAAGAATGTAGGACACATGAGGCTATTTCTTACATTATATTCTAGCTAGCCATACGGCAAATTAGTCATAAGAGAGCCGCGTATAAATTAAAGTAAATACAGTATTTCTCCATAATCTAAATCATAGTTATACAAATCACATTCCTCCCCAAATGTATAAAAGTTATAGTACAATGTATGGAAAGAAGTCATACGGGTATTGAACCCCTTGTATTGCCACTAGTACTATCAGTCAACATAGTGGCTTCAATTGTCAATAATTCAAAAATAAAAATAAAACTCAACTGTGTGTGTGTTGTATGTGTTTCATAGTGATCATAGCAAAGAGAGACAGACAGGCAGCAGCGAGAATTGAATAATGTAGCTGCAGCTCCTCAGAATCTACAGCAGTGAATGCGCATATTCCTGGACTTTGGTTCTTCTGGTCTTGGCATTTGCACGGGACTTCCAATCCATTCCCCTTGCATTCTGCATATAAATTAACCAGATGTTTCAAAAAATATTAAATATGCATATCTAGTGTTAACTTAATTTGTATCATCATCTATAAGATTTTCAACGTTTTTATGAATATTATGAAGAAAAATAATACTGACATTGGGAAGGCAAAAGAACTAGTACTGGCAGCATCTGATTGATTAGAGTCGCTTGATGCAGTCGATATCTCTTTGCCTTCTTCCTCCTCCCCAGTCTCAGTTATCTCTTTGATTTCATCAAAATGGATCCCTGTTTTGATGTGCACAGGCTCCTTCGCATTACCCTATACATGCAGTATCAAAAACACTTACTACTTTATATATGTATATATGTATATGCTCATACATGTACCTATAACTTATGCTTGATGATCGAGATTCCAGACAATGGCTGAGATAAATACAGACTTTTGATAGCATATATAGACACAAGTGAACAACAGCTAAATCAAATGAGCGTTAGCTAGGAGTCTAGGACCTTGTTATTACCATGCACATAGGCAAATGAAAATGGTCGTCACAATTAACGAGATTCGGAACTCCAATAAATGCCTACAGACTACAGTAGTACTAGTACACACATATCAAAATACAATTAACACTCTCAAGTCTCACCTTTCCATTAGAGTCTTTGTCATGTCTTGCTGATTCATCCTCTAATTTAAGTAGCTGCTATACACTCCAAGAGGAAAAATTAAGACAATAATAATTATGCTACTTTTATAAAAACTAAATCAAAAAAATTAAAGAATTAACTTAAAAGAAAAAAGAAGAATTAGTAATCCAATTGATCAAACCTGCAGATTGGCACGCTCGGATGAGCTAGCAATGGAAGTACTAGTCCCAACATGTCCGGAGACGTCCGATTTTTTATCCTGTAAAACATGAACCTCACCATCATCTCTAAAGCAGAAAACTATGTAGTCGTCATCCGTAAAAGATGGCCAACTTGAGGATGACTCTCCATTTTCCTTCTTTTTCGCTAAACTTTTACTTGATGATGATGATTCTACTTCTTTCTTGGGTTTCTGGTTAGTCTCAACCTTTCGGTTCACAACCACTGGTTCTCTAGGATCTAGAGTTGTTGTTGAAGGATTGTTTGTTTCACTTTCCTCCTCTATCAAGAACAAAAATTCATTCAACAAATCTAAAATAAAATAATCTCAACTTTTTATCAAATCTTGAAATTAATTAATAAATTACTTAAAGGAGGCAAAGGAAATGCCGTTGAGTTACCTAGAGGAAGCTTGCATGCATAAAAGCAAGAGACCCAATCCTTGACTCGCCATCTCACCAGCTTTGTCACTGTGTATGGTGGTGTGCTCATTCTAGCCTGTGAGTGTGTGTGTGTGTGTGAGAGAGAGAGAGAGGGAGAGGGAGGGAGTTTGGTAGTTTTGAATCTGAAAAAGAAAAACAAAAAATGAAAATGGGGGAGATGGGTCGGTTATAAATTATGGTACATGGTATGTGAGTAAAATGTGGAGATATACAAGGGAACTGAAGTTTAATGCTTTATATTACATTACATTAATATAATACACATTACAAAAATTCAAATACGGATGACATTAATCACACGTATATAAAGAAATATGATAAAGACTATAAATTTAGAAAATATAGACCTCTTTTTTTCTGTATAATCTAAATACCACAATCTAGTTTTGGAAATCTAATAAGGTTAGATTGTACTAGATTACATTTACAGCACCAATATTCAATATACCAGGTACATGGAATTGTGGTTGTGGGAATGCAAAATGGATTTCCATCAGTTTTAATGCTCTTCTTTTCTTTTTCTTTTGTGATATACCCGTCCGTTTCAGGCAAAAAGTTCTCAGTTTGAAAGTCAATCTTTTTTATGAAAATGACATTTTTAGTAGCTCATTTGTGATGAAATAATATTTTTATGCTTTAATTTTTAAAAATAGACTCTTTAAGTGAAACATTCTAAAATGAAACAGAGAACCCTCTGTCCGTAACAGATGGAGGGGTAATATTAATGCATTTCAATTGATTTTGTCTTCTCCATAGTAATTTAGTTTACTAGTTAAACACTTTGGGATAGATTGTTATAACAACTTTGAACTTGCTATGTTGAGGTGTTTTGATGCAAGGGAATTCTTTATGATACATTCTTTAAAATGTATTACACCACTTCCCTAAAAAAAAAAAGTTTAAATCTTTTCTTTTTAGGTCGTTCCAAAAAAATATTCACTTTTTAAAACTTTTCTTTTTTTAAAATTACTTTTATTATAGTTTCACATAGGTATACTTTAAAGAATACATATTACCTTGGTATTTAATAATTTATAATAAACAAGACATTTTTAGGAATGGAGATAGTATTGTGTTTGATACTAATTCTAGAAAATAGTGGCCCATAACCCTTTTTTATTTTTATTTTTATTTTTGTTAGAAGTAGCAACCTACTTTGATTGTAAATCTAGTCTGAGAGGTAAAACAGGTGTTGGTTTTGTTCTGCAGAAACCACTTCATTGGTAGAGTTGTCTTTTGGGTTGTACCCGTGATTTTCTTTCTTTCAAGAAGACAAGAATCAAGAGTAATCAATCGGCTGTAATACTGTCTATTACAGTACAATTTTGAAATTTGAAACATGAAGAAAAAAAATAGGAAAAATGATAAACCGGTAAACTATTTTCCCCTTGTATAATAACCAGGAATTCGACTTTAAAAATATACCCTGATTGTAATGATTGAGATATCCTTGTAAGCTTATTAACAGAATGTAGAAGATACACCAATTGGCCATCAACGGGGCGTATTATTGTATGAATACAGAATATCAAAAGAAGTCAGCCGGCTTGCCAATCTTTATGTTCTGCTCTCCTAGGAAACTCGTGATAGCATTTTTTTGCCAACTCTTGAAGCTCCTGCAGTGTCGAGTGTAATCATGCTCACGTTAATAATGCAGTAACAGTTTACAAAATAAACAACATGCTCATAATCATAAAGATGAAGCAGTATCCTCTTAATTTAATCAAATGAAGTTGTTCCCATTATTAAACAGAGCTTCCTACACTTGTTTTCCCCCACCTGCATAATCTTGTTTTCGCCCACCTGCATAATGTAGGCAAAGGCCTCCCTTGAATACTTCTGTCGCATAAGCTAGAATTTTATACTATCCTTATAAGAATCTTAATTTAACAATGTATTTGATTTATCAGACATAGATTCACCCCATTTAAACAAGTGAAACTGTCTTTTTATGAGGATAACGAAATGGAGCACGTGCTGACACTACCCACTTTTCTTGCATTAAAGACTATCGAATAAAAGAAACATGCGTTACATGCGTATCATACTTAATGAAGCATTCTTTGATCTAGAAGCACGATTCACTCCATGTAGCCATGTAGGCATATGAAATATATTGCATGATATGCGTGGATACTAGCATTTACGTGTCCAATACTTCCTGAACATGAACAGTCATTAGTTCAAAAACCAACACCAATTAATGAAAAATAGTTTTGAAATTTTATTTACAAATCAAATACTTATGGTTATGGGCGTTTCGGATTTGGTTAGATTTTTGCAGTATATATATCTTAGGTTGTTCTAGGTGCTCATATTTTAATGAATAGTCATTATTTTTCTGTTTGTGACTTTCAGAATTTGATTAATATATATAAAGAGCACTAATAATATGGGCATAGAAAACCAGTAAACATAATGAAGCTCTGTGAACTCATATACACAAACTATTCTTTGAACATAAAATATGTATACAATTCTATAGAAATAAATATCCTTCGTCCCCATTCTAAGCGTTGTTCTTTCCCTATTTGAATATTCCCTAATTATTACCCTACTGATACAACTTTCCTAGTCTGCCCTCAATATAGCTAACTAGAAATTTCGTAAGCAACTTTTAGAAATTTATTTATCATATTATTTACAAGCATTCAATGTCCTTTTCAAACTGAGTTGGAATTACAGAGAAGGATTCTTAACGTAGATGGAGTCACATATGTTTTCATTTTCTGGGTTAACACAGCAGTATGATTGCTTGTTTGTCCCCTGAAGAAACTTTGGCTCCAATGAGACATGTAAGGTTAAACTATAAAAAGGTGAAAAACTAAGTGAACTCTGTCTACTTACTATCCTATTCCTTATAAGCTTGGCTATTTGTATTTGAACTCTCCCGATTGCAAAGCTTTTGAAGATTATAACTAGGAGTTGGATTCAAGCATTCGCTTTATTTATTTCGCTCTTCTGAAGTTCGATTATCTCCATGAAGATTAAATCAAACAGGGCACAATTAATACTTCATTAGCTAGATAAATTTCCAACAGAAATAACAATAGAAAATGACTCACTTCTGATCAAGATGAGCCAGAACATCTCCCCCTGGGAAAGCAGCTTTAGTAGTCTCAAATGCTACTTTGATAGCATCCCTCCATGTTCCAGCCACTACCGCATTTGCCTGAGCATTAGATCGAGTAGGATCTTCCATTGGCAATGAATATCCAGAAAGCAGGTGGCCAACCCAAACATCATCCTTCCTGTAAGTATTTTTTGATGAAACCTAAAGGTCAGAGATCAACTTTATCATTGAACTTCTGTTCAGAACAATAGAATGACCAGGTGATCTGGACTTTGAACCGAGGCTCAAGTCTAAAGGGTTGCAAAAGAACTATTGTCAACAGAAATGAGAAAATAGATTAATGCATCTTCAAGAGTGACCATGACCATACATGGGCTTTCAAACTGAAAACAGAAAATGCATCATTTAAACTGATATTCTAAGAACCATTCTACAATTACAAATTCAATACTCATGAATCATCTAAAGATCAAGTTGAGTGCAAAAACAAGGACTTGAAGAAGCTTAACAATGAGGTTTTTCTACTGAAACCTGATTTCAGTTATTGGAAAAGGACTTTCGTAAAACAAGTAGACTACAAAATAAATATAAAAGAGTACAAAAAAAGGTAATTTGTACCTAAACTTCAGTTTTGATGGCTTGAATAAAAGGATATGATTCGCACTTATGGCCATTTCCTTTATATGTTTCGTCAATAGAATCAGCTTGAACAACTATGATTGTAATTTGTTTCTTGTTTAGGAATCCCACTTTCTTAATGTCATCTAAACAACCAAATATATATAAAAAAATAAAAAATAAAAGGTAACCAAAAGAGCACCAGGATGCTGGCATAATAGTTACTTACAGAACAACGTCCATATGCCTAGGTACATAATGTCCACCACCAAGCCCTAGAAGGATTTTGCTTTTTCCATTATGTCTGCATCATTGGGAGTATAAGTGACATCAAAAAAGAGTTGCAACATCACAAAAGGAAAATCATACCTTTCAGGAAAGGATAACCAATGAAAATAAAGGTTGAAAGGATAACCAATGAAAATAAAGGTTTTCTTCTTTGGTATAAGCTATAGTAAAGCTTGAAAACTGAAAAATAGTAAGGTACCAAAACTACCAAGAAAAATTTAACAGCACCCGTAAAAGAGTAAACACTATTACAATTTACAAGTTCATAGCTCTTCTCTTCCATTAAGGTCTAACTCAAGAAAATCTCTGAAAGAAAATTCACAAGCTCAGCTACAATGACCTATACCTGTTCCAGTCTCCCACAGGAATTCCTCCTCCAAGCCCCAATCCTTCCCAAATTAACTTCAAACCAACCAAAAAGTGAAATACAAGTAAATCAGTAACTGAGAAATGAAATTTCTAATGAGTTTAAACAATCAAATAAAAATATATAAGTAGTGTTCCTCATACCATGCTGTCCTTAATTTTTTTTTAAGCAGGATATCCTATGACTCAGTGATCACTATCTAAAAAGATTTCTAAGAGTTGAAAAAGTGTACATATTCAATGTTTGAAGAAACTTTAGAAGCCTTAATTAATGCATAAAGTACTAAAGCCTGAATCAAGTATGTGTGTTGTTAATCGGAACTATGTGTTTTCAGCTTCAACTCACTCATGATATCATTAACAACAGTGAATATATGTGCATGGGGGTCGGAATGGGTGTGGGTATGTCCACATATGTGTACAACTCAAGTCAACTCAACAATTGAGATGATTTGGACAAATATAACGTAGACCAATTAAAAATGATAATATCAATATCAACAACAATACTAGAGGTAGGAGATCACCAAATCTAACATGGACAGTGATAAGAAAAAAGGATACGCGTGAGTGTGGTTAATCAGAAAATGTTACTTTAGACAGAACTGAGTGACGGAAAAGGATGCATGTAGCACTAGCACTTAAAATGATTTATAAATGAATCTGACTAATAATATATTATGTTTTATACTATAATTGGGAGGATAAACCATAAAAACATGTGACTTGATGTCCATAAGTGGAAATCAAACATAGTAATTCAACATTGCTTACAAACATAACATAATGGTCCCTTAGAAGATGTAAAGATCGATTAAAACTTGAAATAGACCTTATTATGGAGTTAAGAATTAGGATAAGCCCCATCAAATTAATATAAAAGAAATAAAAGGGAAGAACCCACAAAGTTGAAACCAGTGTTATGATAAGAGAAAGATATTCTTCTGTAAACTAATCAATGCTCACTAAAAGTTACCCAACTAAAGCAATAACTTGAGCAGCATCCTGCCTCTTCCAGTACTCTTCTGTGCTGCCTAAAATAAAAGAAGAAGATTTTAACAATGCTTTAGGCCAAGAAAATGTCCATACAAGCAATATACAAAAACTTTTAACTTCTGTCATTGGTTGCTAAAAAGATGGCATATCAAGAATAGTTGTGTACATTTTATTTTTATTTTGGTAGAAAAAGTTTGGCGGAGAAGCCTAATCTCCCCAGCCGAGCAGAACCACAAGGGCAATAAAGCTCTCCTACCAAGTTTTAACGCAGCTGCGTTCCCAAAGCTCAAATAGTTATGTGCATAACGACACACTGTAACTTATATAATCATGTATCAGGCAGATTTCAGGCTGTTCTAAATGATAAATTGAGCATGATATGATTGATATAGAAGGTTACCAATTTCTACAAACATTGTGGGTGAATTGATTTCAGGTCCGTGATGAGTAGCTTCCAATGTAACCTACACCGAGGAAAATAGTAAATAACCCACTAGGTTTATGCTTTATCCAGTAAGCCATATTGATGTGAAGATGAAAAGGAAAGAGATATGTATGCATATAAATTGAAATTAGAAAGGAAAATCATGTTAGGGGAAAGTAAGATCAATCACTTATAAGGATATTGTGCATGTTAAAAACTGTACAAAAGATTAGACATATTTTGTGGAAACAGCACTAGGACCATGTAATGCAATAAGCAATTAATATGGAAAGACTCAACTCAGCTCAGGCAGACCCTGACGAAGATAAACGTCGGCAGTAATTTTTAGGAACTTGCTGGTTACTTACAGTTTCAACCCATAACTGCCATTTACTTGTACTTTGTTTCAAGTTTCCAGTCCAACTCACATGCAGTAGGATATGTGGGCAGAAGTTTCAACTGGCACCAGCTATAAAAAGCTGGGTATAAATCAGTATATTAGATTTTATGGTAATACTTTTATGTTTTCCTTCTTTTTGATTGCTTGCTTCCTCAAATAGGTTCAATTATGCTTCCGTATCTTGAGACTCGGTGTAGGTACTTGTCCAGAAGTCGGATCTGGGAGAACCATGAGTTTTAGGATACTTGGATTCAGCCCAAACGGATCCAAAGTAGGGTGCAGGTACTTGGACGCAACCTATGGTGGTATATTTTAGATTTTATGCACAAATATTTAATTATATATGCCTGGATATGATAATGAGATTAGTGGAATATATTAAAACTTTGGATGTATATATTAAGAAAAGTTGACCCTTTTTTTTTTTTTTTTGATAAATATTCAAGGATTTGTCCGGTCCAGATTACTCCTTGAAGAGTCCAACACATTTCCACACCCATGTCCACGAGGATCATGTCAGACATGGGTATAACAACTGAAATGAAGAGTCCTTTCTCTCACAAAATGCCATATAAATTTTTTTGGCTTAATCTGAAAATGTGGCGATGGTCAAGGAGTGGCGACGGCACAGTATATGCCCTGTTCCTCTTATTTTACTTTCTTTATTTGAGATCTGACAGAATATTCATATGGACATGGGTGAAAGAATCTCAAAAAGTTTAACAAGAATATATTGTTTCATGAACAAGACAGTTATGATGTTTTATGATTATACCTTGAATGTGTGCCCATTGATTGCTCAAAGCTTTTTACAACTTTCAGAGGAACCAAGGGGGGCATCATGGTGCAAACAACATAGTCGTATAACATGAGCTTGAAGACGCTTGAAAATGACCCCAAAAAAAGGAAGAAGATCCAGGCTACTAAACCAGTTCATCCAACAAAAAAATGACAATGTTAAACATGGGCGGTGAGAGTATAATTGACCAAAACACCAAATCCAGGCCTAGCCTATAAGGTGGGAAAGGAAGCCTGCCTGGCTGAAAGCCAAAGTCCAATCCTATGTGTATCAGTATGGCAGGAGCAACATTACCACTCTTAATCTAGGGATTAACAGAATAAATTTGAAATATGAAAGCTTGATACCTAGAAATAAATTGTACTCCCTCCATACCAAAAAAAAGGTCCATCTTTCCTCTGTGGTTTGTCCCAAAAAAAATGATCCCATTTCTAAAAAAAAGAAATAATTGCAAAGCAATTTAAAGAAGGTACAAGCAAGTAAGGCTACAATCTTGCAAAGTTTGAGTTGTCAAATGGGACTATTATTTGGGGACGGATGATACGTGTGGGGCAGCCAAGGTGGACTTTACATGGGTAATAAAGTTTGGGTTTATAAATTACATGGAAAGAGGGAAACAAAGGAGTATAAACCCAAAGGGTTAGTCATGGGTGAATGCACTTATGTGGGGGACGTCATGGGCTGCAAGGGGCGAAGTTTTGGAGATTAGAGGGTACGGGTACAAGGCTCCACTCAAAAGGGGATTTGCCTAGTTTAGTACGTGGGCTTTGGTTGGTGCATGAAAGAGTTGAAGTTTGTTGAAGTTTGCAATTAGCCACGGAAGGGGGCAGCAGCCACAAAGAACTACAGTGGGGACGGTTGAGGAGTACTTGGAAATAATGAATTCACCTAGTCTTGTTTTAGTTTAATTAGTATTTAATTTCCTTAGTTGTTTTATTTTAGTCAATGTTAGTTTTCTAGTATGTTAGGAATTCTTTTAAGATTGATAAGTTAGCTTAGGATTTAAGTTCTTGTAGTCTATTTAAAGGCAAATCTTTTCATTGAATAATCAGATTTTGACGTTGAAAACACAATCATAAGAACAAGGTTCGTTCTTCCTTCAAACCGATTTAATCTAATCAAGGTGAGTGAAACCTAGATTGATTTCATCGTCGGGATTCTTTACGTTAGGTGAGTGAAGCCTATCCGATGAACCCGTTTCTATCCTTTTATTTTCTGTAATTGTTTGTGGCAGCCTTCATCATCAAAGGCGTGGACTGTTCTAAGGGGCTGTTGTGAAGCCTCCTCAAGTTTCGATAAAGGCAGCACGTTTGGGGCAGCTTGTGCGTGCCGTGAGTAATAGTCGTTCAAGGATTTTCGTGGCAGCTTGTGTTCCATCAAGCCGTGGGCGGTTTCATCTATTCTTGGGGAGACTCGGCCACGGTTAGGTTGGGCAGTTTAGGAGTATTAAAATCAAAGGTGCTGGAACAGTTTATAGTTGCTTTAATTACTCAAATCAAGCTAGGGTTTTGGGTTGTAATTTCTAAAGAAGATTGATAGTATTTGGGTAGGTTTTGTAGAGGGTTTTGGGACTGTTTTGGTTGATGTTTTAATCGGCCAAGGGCTGTTCAAAAAGCTGGAACAGATTTGAAGTGTTCTAGATTTTGACACCATATCAACGGACGAGTATTTAAAAAACAAAGTTGACATATATGAAGATGGTCATATGAGATAATCCACATGAAAGAAGAAGTAGAGGTCATGGATGACCAAAAAATAAAGTTATATAGACCACTAATACTTTTTGTATGAAAACACATTAAGCAAGCATGGAACTTGAAAATTGACATGTTCACAAGTATAAGCAAGGTGAAAACCTATGTAAGATTTTAAAAAAAATTTAAAAATAATAATAATAAAGAAGCAGAGAAGAATAACCAAAGTGAGATGTAGAGATCAATTAGTTGTAAGATATCTTTCAATAAATGTGAACTGATTGTAACGAAGTTAGAAGGAGACCATACGATCATTCTAAAAAAGAACAAAAACTAAGATGATCTCATAAACAATATCCAACATTCAGCCAAACAAAGGACTTTCACATGTTTCTGTAAGAAGGCGAAGACAGAATAAGTGAACAAGTCACATGCAGCTTCAAAGTGTCAGTCCGTCGTCCCCTCAATATATGAACATGGGTAACGTGTCAGGCAAGCTTCACAAGAACTCTTAAAAGGACTACGAAATATAGACACCTTCACCTTCTCATAAGACATGAATTGATAACTGATACGCTATTTTTTTCTTGATCCAGAAAGAACAATATAAGATGAAAGAAATATTACAAGCAAGATGGAGACAAATCCATCAAAATAAAAACAAAAACAAAAGCAAAATCAAAACAATAGAGCTCTTCGATCCCATAAGAGAACCTTCGCCATGATCCTCAAATAGACTAGCATTTCTCTCCAAATACAACAGAGAATGGCAACGACCCAACACTGCAACAATGTCACCTCATACTTACCTCACAAAAACCTCTAAAATGGATCAAGAGGAACGAATTGGTGTGCTATTTGCGCTAATCCTTTAGGTAAGTATCCCCAAAAATAACAGAATCAAGCTATAATTACGGGAAGGATGAAATTTTCTAGGAAGCTGTATATCGTCATAATGCAGGGTTCATAAATTCATTAACGTTTTCGATTTGGCAACAAACTGGCCTTTCAAACACCAATTTGGAAGATAAAGCAAAAAACTGGAGAGGAATCGAATCCGAACAAAGTTCTTCAAATGCAATGTATATCTAATTTGAATATATAGACAATGTCAATATATCTTTTCTTTAGCTACTCGTTAGTTAATTAACGGAACTCATGTGAATCGCATCCAAAGATCTATATTATAAAAGAGTTCAGGGTCTAACTAGCGGCCTTGATCGAATTGTGCTAAACACAACTGACGGTCGAGATTGATTCGTAAGTATGTGAGTTACAAATGAACCCCTTAGTTATGAGTTATGTTTGAATTACCCCTCTACAATTACATATAAAACCTTCGGTCATGGGTTTTGTTTGAATTACCCCGTCAGTTATGGGTTTTGTTTATCCTGACCATTCATTGAACTGATCTCATACCGACACCGTGCTTATGGCACAGGCACGTATACTAGTAAATATTAAAACAAGTCAATCAACCAAAATAATGCATAAGACGGTAAACTCAAATGTACAAAAAAAGTAAGTTCAGAAAACAATATGTCGCGAGCCATCTACTTGACAATATTGTAGCAATACAGTAATAAACTGAAACCACCACATCATAATATTATACCTCAAATTCAGGAGTGAGATTCTGTGATTCAGCAATGGTCTTCAACAGTCTCAACCATGGCCCTATCCGAGCATTGGGAGGTGCAGCCCACCCCGGCTTTCCACCAGCTGGTGGCACCTCACCTTCACGCAAGTGAGGCACGCCTAAATGAAAAAATATGTTAGACGATCACACCCTACTTCTAATTCACAAACTATTGTCAATAACAGTCAGCATGATCTTTAATTTAATGGAAGATTAAATGATCATGTACCAATTGGATGAACTGTGAGCGCAGGACGATTTGAGACAGCAGTGTGCCTGCTGAGAAATATGACCTCATCGACAACCTCACCAGTTGCGGCCTCCCATCGCTTATCCAAGTGATCTTCACTAACAATGCTATTATCATGTTTCAAAAGCCTCACTTCTCTATTCACAAAACTCGACATGTCCTAAAACACCACAAACATTATTTTTCAAATAAGAATTAACACTATAATCCCAAATTCACAATTATCAACATGACACCACATCAGTTTATGCAAACCTAAAAAGGTATCTTAAACGTGTTCTGTGATTATCTTACTTAAAATTCTAGTCAATTTATGATATGGGTATTCTTCAATATTTCCTACCATTTGTTAAATTAGTGGAAACTGTCATTTTGACTACAAGAAGTTGTGTTTCCAGAACGTGTGTGCGCGTGAAAGATTGAGATGGAAGGAGTGACCTGGATGGAGGGGCCAGGGTGCCAACCGGGCATGGCTAAAAGGGCGGAGGCAGGGCCTATGGAGGCCGGGTCGAGGGTGGTAGCCACGACTAGGGTCACCATTTCTCTGGTTGTCTTCCCAAATTGCGTCTTGAAGCGACTGATCCTCGCAACGGGAGAAGTGCTGCTGCAAGTGTAGGCAATGGTATTGGTGGCCACTATTCGAATTTGGTGTAAAATGCCAAATAGGGGCATTCCTTTCTTGTTCCTCAAATTAAATACTCGCACAGACAGTCGTACTAATTTAATGTGCCATTTGATTCTTGATCTTACTGGGATATTGGTGAAATTGATAAATGAATGTAATTTAATTTTTTACTTGCGCTCCACTCTAAAATGTTTCTATCAATTTCTTCATTTATTTATCATATGATATCCATGTATTACTAGTTATTTAGCCCGTGCAATGCACGGGTATAATGTGGGATATATATATATATTTTTGTAATAATAATATAACTTTTAGACATTATAATTAGATTGTTAATCTCTTCTATTGTTATAATTTTTTTATATTGTTACTAATATTAAACGATTTTTTACCTAAATACTTTTAAAATTAATATAAGTTTCTAGCTAACGTGAGATACATATTTTGTATTAATAATAATAGTAATTTTTTTTTATCTAAAGACTTTTAAAATTAACATTTAACTTGATAATAATATTAGAAGTCATTTTGTTAAAAACTTTTAAAATCATAATTCATTTTTAAACAATATGAGATACATATTTTATATTTTTATTGGTAATGAAAGTTTAAGTCTTTTATCTAAAGACTTGAAAACCAATATCACATTCTAACCATGTGGTATACATATTGTCTATTAGTAATAATAGTAGATAAAAGACTTTTTAAACAATATTCATTTCTAAACAATGTAGATACATATTTTCTATTGGTAATAACAAAAAATGTCTTTATCTAATGACTTTTATAACCTATACTCATTTCTAAATAATATGAGATGTATTTCTGTGTAACCAATGTGAGATACATCATCTAAAAACTTTTTAAACCAATATCACTTTATAACCAATGTGAAATATTTATCTTCTATTGCTAATAATTGTAAACTTTTAAAATCAACATCACTCTCTAACCAATGTGTAATACATATCCTCATTTGGTAATAATAGAAGAATTCTTTTATTTTAAAAATTTTATAACCAACATCTCTTCCTAAATAATGTGGGATACATCTCTTCTATTACATTGACGATAAAAGTAAAAGTCTTTTATCTAAAGGCTTTTAAAACTAACATCATTTTTTAGCAAATGTAAGATATATCTTCTATTAGTAATAATAGTAAAAGTTTTTTTTTATCTAAAATTAAAATCAACATCACTTTCTAACCAATGTGAGATATACATATTCTATTGATAATAATGGTATAAGTCTTCTATTTAAAGACTTTAAAAACAAACATTACCCTCTACCAAATGTACGATACATCTATTCTATTGGTAATAATATTATTTTTAAAACCAACATTAATTTATAGTCAATGTGTGATACATCTTTCTATTGATAATAATAGTAGAATACTTTGTAACCAATGTGAAATACTTGCATCCATGTGGAAGCTTTAAAAACTTTTGGTTTTCAAGTGACTTTGAAAATCAACATCACTTTCCAACCAATGTATGATGCATTTCTTCTATTGATACTTAATAATAGAATTTTTAAAACCAACATCAATTTCTAACCAATGTGGGATACATCTCTTCTATTGTTGAAAAAATAGTGTTTTTAGTGAAAGAAATTGTGCAACTTGAGGCACGAAATTTTTTACGTGTCATTTGTTTGTTGACGAAGGTAATTGCGCAAATTTGTTCTACTCGGTGAGAGCATCAAAATGATATATTTATTTGTCCAAATCGAGTTTTGGGTAATAAGATATCAAGACTTAAAGTATAATACTTGTTAAAATAATTAGTGTTTTTAGTGAGAGAAATTATGCAACTTGAGACACGAATTTCTTTACGTGTCATTTGTTTGTTGGCGAATGTAATTGCGCAAATGTATTCTACTCGGTGAGAGCATCGAAATCATATATTTATTTGTCCAAATCGAGTTTTGGATGAATAAGATATCAAGAGTTAAAGTATAATACTTATTAAAAATTAGTGTTTTTAGTGAAAGAAATTATGCAACTTGAGGCACAAATTTCTTTACGTGTCATTTGTTTGTTGACAAAAGTAATTGTGCAAATGTGTTCTACTCGTCAAGAACATCGAAATGATATATTTATTTGTCCAAATCAAGTTTTGGATGAATAAAATATCAAAGCTTAAAGTATGATGTTAAAAGTGAGTCATTAGAAGGAATATCTAACCTTGAAGAGTTTTATCCCACATTGGTTAGAAGTAATGTTAGTTGTAAATTTTTTTTAAATATAAGTCTTCTACTATTGACAATAGAAGAAGTTATATATACTAATACTAATACTCATTATCATTATGATTATTATTATGTATTATTATTAGTTAATAGTTAGAAAACCAAAAGTATATATATATATATATATATATATATATATATATATATATATATATATCTTATATTACTAATAATAGTAAGTCTTTTATATAATCTAAAATAATTAAAAATCAACATCATTTTTTAACCAATGTGAGATATACATTTTCTATTGGTAATAATGGTAGAAGTTTTTTAACAAAAAACTTTGAAAATCAACATCACTTTATAACAAATGTATGATACATCTTTTCAATTAGTAATTAATAATAATATTTTTAATACAAACATCAATTTCTAACCAATGTGTGATACATCTCTTCTATTGGTAATAATAATAGAATATTTTGTAACCATGTGAGATACATCTCTTGTAAAAGTGAAAGTCTTTAGTCTTTTAAAGACTTTAAAATCTAACATTTTCTTTTTTAAACAATGTGTTATAATATAAAATAATTTAAACTCAACATCATTTTCTAGCCAATGTGAGATATACATCTTCTATTGGTAATAATTGTAAAATATTTTATATATATATATATATATATATATATATATATATATATATATATATATATATATATATATATATATATATATATATATATATATATATATAATTATATATACTGGTTAAAATATATATTTAATTGAGTGAGCACTATGGTTGTGCCACCTCACCACCTTTTGATAAATCTTCATTCTAAAGCATCCATGTGGAAGCTTTAAAACTTTGGTTTTCTAGTGACTTTGAAAATCAACATCACTTTCCAACCAATGTATGATGCATGATGCATTTCTTCTATTGGTACTTAATAATAGAATTTTTAAAACCAACATCAATTTCTAACCAATGTGGGATACATCTCTTCTATTGTTGAAAAATTAGTGTTTTTAAATTGTAACTTGAGGCACAATTTCTTTACGTATCGTTTGTTTGTTAAAAGGTAATTGCGCAAATGTATTCTACTCGGTGAGAGCATCAAAATGATATATTTATTTGTCCAAATTGAGTTTTTGATAATAAGATATCAAGATTTAAAGTATAATACTTGTTAAAAAAATTAGTGTTTTTAGTGAGAGAAATTATGCAACTTGAGGCACGAATTTCTTTACGTGTCATTTGTTTGTTGGTAAATGTAATTGTGCAAATGTGTTCTACTTGGTGAGAGCATCGAAATGATATATTTATTTGTCCAAATTGAGTTTTGGATAATAAGATATCAAGAGTTAAAGTATAATACTTATTAAAAAATTAGTGTTTTAGTAAGAAATTGTGCAACTTGAGGCACAAATTTCTTTACGTGTCATTGTTTGTTGACAAAAAAGTAATTGTGTAAATGTTCTACTCGGCAAAACATCGAAATGATATATTTATTTGTCCAAATCAAGTTTTGGATGAATAAGATATCAAAGCTTAAAGTATGATGTTAAAAGTGAGTCATTAGAAGTAATATCTAACCTTGAAGAGTTTTATCCCACATTGGTTAGAAGTAATGTTAGTTGTAAAAGTTTTTTAAATATAAGTCTTCTACTATTGACAATAGAAGAAGTTATATATACTAATACTAATACCCTTATCATATTGATTGTTATTAGGTATTATTATTAGCTAATAAGCAAAAGGTTTTAAAACTTCATGGATGATTTAGAATGAAGATTTATCTAAAAAGTGGTGAGGTGGCACAACCATAGTGCTCTCACCAACTAAATATATATATATATATATATATATTTATAATATTGATGTAAAATTACATGCGTATACGTCTTATGTTAAGAAATTAATATGTCAATGTTTCACCAAGAAACCAAATTTGCTCCAAAGCAATAATTCCATTAGATTGAATGGTAATGGTAATATCTTGGTGGTGAAACAAGGGAGGATGTGTCAATTGGTTAGGATTTATGATAAACTTAAAATTACAATAATTGGATCGTTTTACATACCACACCTTATACATATATTTGAGAGAGAGAAGAATTAAATTTAAAAAAATGCATATATATATATATATATATATATATATATATATATACTATACCGATTTGGAGCTATGGATTAATTAATTAAGTCTTTTTTATTTCACAAAATAATTTCTCCATGAAAATGAGCAGTTTCATTTCGGGTGTTAATAAATCTTTTGAAAATATGTAGAAACATTTTTGGTGTTTGACAAACGTCTCGGGAAAACAATATGAATAAATACAAAAAAATATATATTATAATATTAATGTTCATATTAATATAAAAAAGCAATGTTGAATTTAAGTAATTTTCGATTAGTAATCCTCAATTTATTATTAATGGTGTGAAATCAATAGAGTTCCATTTTTTTTCGGAAATCTCACAAATACAAATAAAAAAATTGATGATTGATACAAAAAAAATTAAAAAAAAGAAAATGAATAATGTTTGAGACACCTGCAAGTATATAGC